>CM060943.1:153267134-154517134 GCA_030765085.1 Allium cepa
AAAGGTTTTTATATGGAAATTAAGTAATTAGATAACTTGAATTTGCAAGTTAAATAGTGATGTATTTTTAAAGGCTAAATTTTTAAATAAAATTAAGTAAATTGGTTTAAAAGCTTTCCTTATTTAAGTTTCCTATGTAAATAATAAATGTTCTTTGCATTTATTCTAAGATTTATAAATTGATATTGAATTTGATTAATGATTAGATGGTTAATCAATTTGAATCTTAAATTCAGAATGGAATTTAAATTTAAAAGTGTAATGTTTAAAATACACTTAAATGCTAATTAAATCATTAATAAAGAAATTAATTATCTTAGAGATAATTAAGGTAATTAAATGATGTAATTTATAAGATAATTAAGGAATGACAATTTATTTAATTTATAAATAATTTAGATAAATTTATAATTAGAGATTAATTAATTTATTAATATGATAAATTAAGAATAATTTCCTTAATTAAGGGGTAATTAATTATGTCATTGGTTTAAAGGTTAATTTAATTAATATAATTAATTAAAAATAATTAATTAAAGTGTTTAATTGATTTATATCAAATGATTTGTAATAATTAATAAAACAAGATTAGATAATTAATTTACTTGGAAATAAATTGAATTGATTTAAACGATTAATTAATCCTGCTTATGAATGATTGAATTGAATGAGCTGCCTTGAATTGATTGTCCTGTCTGATCTGTGATATTTTATTATGTGGTTTGTACCGTGTATGATCTATTCATTTATTTACATTTGTATATTATCTGTGAATCTGTTAATGAACGATAAGCGTTATAGTTTATATCACTTATCAATTATATTCCTGTGACTTGATCTGTGATGATTTATGATGTTGCACTATTGTGTTAAACCCCTGGACCACACTTACACACACAAATATGGATTCACGGGGAAATTGATTGAGTCACAGATTTGAAATCGTTTAAAAGTTGAATATTTGAATTCAAATATTTTGGAAATATATTGAGTTTAAAGTGAAAGGCTTTTGAAATGGAATTTCAAATATGGAATTTATTTTGAATAACTTGATTAAGTTTTGAAATTTAAATATTCTGATTTAAATATTTGAATTCAATATTCGAAATTGAATTCTAGGATTTGAAAACTAGGGACTAAAAGTTGTTATACCAATTTATATGGGTTAAACTATTTTGAAGATATTGATTTGGGAATTTGAATTTAAATTCAAAGGCTTTAACTCGTGTAAATATAATCGGATCTTTCTGGAATGAAAACTTATTGTTTCCAAATGATAAAAGCTTTCACTTAAGTAATGAACGTCCAAATCGTGTTAAAAGGATTTCAAGTAAAAAAAAATGAAAATGATTTTTCCAAGTTATGGAAACGATTTAAAGGCTATCAGTTAAACCTTTAATTTAAGGATTTAACGAGTTAATCCAATTAAAATGGGAATTGTTTTGAAATCCACAAATGGATCTTTGTGAAAATGGATGAACCTTGTGAAATAAATCTTTTGTTTAAAAGATTCGAAAATGGTAATTGGTTTAAACCATTTGAAAGAAAGTTTTGAATTATTAAGTTGTGACTTGATTGAAATCCCACATCCATATGTTTTAAATGTTGCGCTCACTATTCGGTTTAGCCGGGAGAGGACCTTTGTGTCGTATAACCCATTCCGAATATGTGATACGTCGTTATGGATAGCATTTGAAGACCGGTGGTGAAGACCGAGTATTTGTGAGAACGATAGGACAACCTATCGATTGTCTCTACACCGAGTAGCTACGGTATAGAGATTCCCTAAGTGATGGGAAGTCCGATCGGGATTGTGAATACCCGGATTGCAAGGGCTTCTTTGGAAGTGCCTTCGGTTCTGTTCGAACCCGGAACAGACTTGTATGGATTTTATGTCTGACATTACATTCTGAGATATAAAGCAGATTTCTTTCAAATACATTTCTGTGGTGGCGGAGAATTTATTCTTTAGCTTAACACCCTTCTCTGAGACATACGAGCTCAGAGGTTATGTAGTTGATGGTTATCAGCGATATATTCCCAATTTGGTAATGTGACATGCTAAGTGTTGCTATGTAATGGTCATTGTTTGATCATTTGTGATAGGATCATTTGTTTGATCATTTATCTTTGTGATCATTACTTTGATCATTTGTTGACCCAAAGCATGGCTTTGTACCAAAGCGTAGCTTTGTGGACGAGACTTCGTCGAGCCTCACAAATCGGTAATGATCGAAACAGGAATTGTGCGGCAAGGTTTCAGGGGTAGCTCCCCTAGGGTATGACCATTCCTTTTGGAAAAGGGTAGTATCATGGTATGGAGCCCAGATACTTGCTCATGTGGACACACTATATTATTTATGTGTGATGTTGGTTTAGAGGCGCCTCGTTTAAAGGTCCCAAAGGACCGGGGGTGGCATATCTGAGGGTTTATAATATCCCTTGGGAAAAGGGGTTCCCGGCCTTGTTTGGCAGAGAACGGGTTGGTTCTCGGGGCGTCCCGCCAGAGGCGATCCCATGTGGCAGTAGGAAGTTCCTTAGCCTGACCATTTGTTGGAAAAATCCAAAGAAACAATACGCGCCTTGTACGGTTTTAGTTGTATTACCTGCCATGGAATGTGGTGGTAACCTGCTATTGAACATGGTAGCTATAGTAGACATACGATAATGGTCGTATGTTGGCTAAGATTTATATTCTACTTTCGAAATGTTTCTGCACTTTGCACTTATAATAATAATATCAAAGAATTCACGTATTAAGCATGTTTGACTATCATAAGAAGAAATCTCCTCCAAGTCTGCGTTTGCATTGTGTGTGTGGCGGGAGGTCTTATGGTAGTTTCATTTTCAAAAAGCATTGCGAATTTACTTTAAAATTATCTTCTTGTTTTATTTAAAAGATAAACTGTTTTTGTTACTCACACCAGTCCCATGACTGACCCGGAGTTTATTGTTCCTTTCCTAAACTCTGGGTGCTCACTATTTTTCACACGAGCAGTCTAGAGTTGGGTTTTTCAGATAGTTAGGTTCAGTGGATTTTCTGGAGCTAGTTTCAGTCTTTGGATATGGACGAGACTTGCTTGTCTTAGGGTATTGGGTTGATGGTTCGAGCTGCTGCTGGAGTTCTCTTTTGAAGACTATCTTAGAATTGTTTGTTCTGCTGCTGGTGTTATCTATTTTCTTTCCGCTGCTATTTTATTGTATCATATCTCTGATGTATATCGATATCTATTGTATCATCTGTTGTATCAGGATGTTGTATCAGATGTTGTATATTGATATTCATTATTTCTCCCGCTGTGTTATTTACTTAATTGTGTTATAAGCTCCGGCGAATCAGATTTGAACGGTCGAATCTGCGGCATTCGAGTACGATGTAAAGTATGGATGTCGATTTTCGAACGGGAAAAATCTGCTTCGTTACAGAAGGTTATTTGTTCGATCTGGGTTGAGGAATGGCACGTTGGGGTCGCCGCCGACTTGGTGATGAACGGAGGAAAGCTCGTCGTCGTTTGGATTACCGTGCAACGTGCACGCGTGAATGATTTATCAGGTTGAAGAGAGGGAGTTTGGTGAAGAAGGGTTGACTCGGGTTTTGGTTCGTGAGGGTGCTGGGTTGGTCTCGAAGCCTTGTTGAGTTGGGTTTGCTTCGAGACTTGCTCGGGGTTTTTTGTAATTTTACTCGGGTTTGACCCGAGACTTTCAGCCGTGCTAGTATAATGCTCAAGTTTTATATTAAAAGATAAGTTTACAAATTGAACGTGTTTTCTTAATAAATAAATCAAGTTGAGCTTTATAAAAGGAAAAGAATTTTCAAAGTTAAAACTTGTTTCTTAGAAGAAAAGGTTAATCAATCTTTTTAAAATGTAAATTGAATTTATTTTCGAACTTCAAAATGTTTTAAGATAATTTTAAAAGGTGATTAACTTTATTAAATGTTGAATTATAATGTAAAAAGAGTGTTTTGAATTTAATCATTAAATAAAAAGTCTTAAAATAAATTTTAAGTAATGTTTTAAATAAAAGAAGTTAATTAATTATTTCTAATTAATTTTAAATAATTAGTTAATTGTTTATCTAATCTTAAGTAATCACTTAATTACGAATTAATTAAGTGTAATTACTTAATGAAGTAATTAATGGTTAATTATTGAAAGTAATTATGGAAAGAGTAATTACTCATGGGAGTAATTAGTTGAAGTGATTAACGGATAATCACTTAATGTTATCAATTAAGGAATTAATAAATATTATTGTTTTGAAGTTAATTAATTATGGAGTGATTAATTAATTAATTAAGGATTATTTAATGATGGAAGTAATTATTTGTTAAGTAATTAACTAAGAGAATAATTAAGATTTATTAATGGAAGTAATTAGAAGATAATTACTTATGTAAGTAATTAAGAGTTAATTACTTAATTATTTTAGTTAGTTAATTAATGTGATTAATTAATTAATGAATGTGATTAATTTTACAGATTAATTTGTGACGCCCCACCTCTATACCCACGCTAGCCAAGGACACTACAGGGTAATGCCGTCAACTAACACGGAGAATAAGGCTGGTTAGGAGCGACCATCTATAGCCTTGTTCTAACTATCTATTGAATACATCGACAATAGTCATACCAAGCAGATCGACATATCCAATGAATACTTAAAACAAAACCATAGATGGTTGAAGGATCTATCAGAACAGAATATAACAACTCAAATGTAATATACATCACAGAATAGTAGATCATCATATACACATATATAATATATTGATACATAACAGAGTATACAAACTGAAACATGACAAGTGGTATGGCAAACCACAATATACAGGCGAATCCCAAAAGAATACATACATCAGAGTTACAACAAAAAGGACTACACAAAAAGCTTTTACAAAAAGGAGCAAGCTGAATAGTCCATGCGGAAGCAAAATAGGCTAAGTCCAAATGCACCTAACTTGAAACATCTCGATCTGATTCGAGTGCAAAATATACGGGTCAGTCTAGCTAAACAAATCAGTTAGATAAACTGAACAACAATAACCTGTAAGGTCACAAAGTATAACAAATATCTCTAAAAGATATAACACAATCATCTAACAAAAGATGAATCATATCATAAGAAAGCGTCATATCATCGGCAACACAATAAACAAAGGATATGAATATCCCAAAACAAGCCAAAAAGGTAATAACAAATACCAATGAAGGTAACACAAGTTCCACAAGGTAATCACTACATATCGTGCGGCTCAAAAAGACCAACACTGAAGGGCGATACCTAGAGAATATACATATCAATGAAACATCAGAAAATTGCACGTGCTCAATACTGTATAAACAAGGATCCATAAGCCCGAAGGCTCCAAACCCAAATATCACTCGAGCGGCTCATAAAGACCAACTCCGAAAGCGATACTATAGGGCAACAAACCCGAAGGCACAAACCCAAAAGTACAAACCCGAAAGTACAAACCCGAAGGCAACATACACAAAGGCAACAAACCTGGAGGAGACAGTCCGAAAACACTATCCCAAAGGCAACAAACCGTAGTGGTGAAGGTCCGGAGGCCCGATACTGGACACCACTAACTGGCAGAATGTGCCGTAACTCTCAAAAAGGAATCCGGAAAGTGGTAACGTGAGTCCCATAACCACTAGTTCGCACTAAACGGTTTACTATCCATTAGTTAATTTCACACTCAAAGCAGTACAAAGTTTACCTCATCTCATCGGTAAACCAGAAACAAAGGTCAATACAATCAATCGAATAGGTCGGGGATTAATCGGAAAGATAAACGCACGGATTCATGGTCCGTGTTTTACTTAACCATTTAATCTCCATTCCACTCCGCTCGAAGTGCGAAATTGTGTGTGTGCGTTTTAAATAGAATTTATAAATTGGAGAAACGAGCTTTTAATGCAATTTAGAAGATTATTTTATAAAAACCTGTGGATGAAATCAAAAAAAAGAATCATCAAGGTCAAATATGCATAAACAACTAATTGGAATCAACATGAATCGATAAAAGTTGAAATCACAAACAAATAGGCATACAAGGCAAAATGAAGCAGGTCAGTCGACTGGCTTTCTGCAGTCAGTCGACTGATCCATAACCCGAGAGTTTTTAAACTATGCAGTCAGTCGACTGACTGTAGGGGGTCAGTCGACTGGCTGTAGCTGGAAATGTTTCCAGCCTAGCAAATGGAGGAGCAAACTCTCACCATTTGCAACCGGTCGAGCAATGGACTTAAGTGGACTTTGCCAATTGATAACCCAGCACCATTGACACTCCGATTCACCACCAAAAACATGATCAAACATCAAAGTTATGATTTTCAAAGGTTTTTGACTCCAAAACACCAAAAATTGATATGTTCACCAATTTAGTCCAAACCAAAGGCAAATGCACATAAATAAGTGTTAGGAACTTATACCTAACAATCCAACATAGTTGTAAACATAGATGTGAGATAAAAATCTCACCTTTTAACTCAAAAACAAGGATGGAAAGCTCAATTACAAAGAAAAGACCAACCACTCTCCACTTCAACTCTACTAGCTTCAATCTAAGATCAAAACAAGTATTTTCCTAAGTTAGGTTTAGGAAACTTTCTGAAATTGAAGGAAGAAAGAGTTGGAGAAGGTGAAGAGAGGCTTACCAATAGCTTCACTTTAATTTTTGGAGCAAGAATTCAAGTTTGCAAAGAAGAACTAGGGCTTGGAATTTCTAATTCCTCTTCCTTTCCCCCATTTCAGTTTCTAGCTTGAGTTTTATGAAATGAAACAAGTGAATGGAAGGAGAGGGGACTGAGCTAGGCTATTAAGATAAGCTAATGGGCTGAACCCTAACCCAAAACCCAAATAGAAAAAGTAGCAAAACTCGACTTACTCCAAACATATCAAAGCTTATACTCAAAAAGATCGCAAATGCCATTTTGGACTCAATGGAAGTGGTTTCGAGTCCCAATTCGGCCGTTTGCAAAAAGTAACATTTCGGACCTAAAATCCGACTAACGACGCTATATTTAAATAAAACATCTAAATATATAATCGTTAAATATGCGTGTTGTTACAGATCTCCCCTTCTTACAAAATTGCGTCCTCGCAATTCCTAGAGACGATATTTGCAACAACTACATACATACATCATCAAAAAGAAAAGGAAATAAGCTTGAGACGAAAAGATATTCTCACCATTGCTAAGATAGAAAACTCGGATAAGATCGCTCGATAAACTCTCTGGTTTCCCAAGTACAGTCATTGGGGTTAGCGGACCATTGAACTTTAACGAGCGGTACGTCCTTGTTTCGAAGGCGTCGCACCTCCGTGTCAAGCACGCGAATAGGCTGCTGTGCAACAGATAAATCTGGTGAGATCTCAAGCTCTAACAGATTAGGAGAATCGATAACAGAATCCGCCTCCCGAAGACACTTCCGAAGTTGAGAGACGTGAAACACGTCATGAATGCCAGATAAATGAGCAGGAAGTGAAACTCTATAAGCCACAGGGCCAATACTTTCTGTAATAGAGAATGGTCCTATAAAACGAGGAGCCAATTTCCTAGTCGTACTGAAACGTATAACCCCTTTCAAAGGAGAAACGCGAATAAAAACAAGATCACTAATTGAGAATTCGAGAGGCTTCCTACGGCTGTCCGCGTAGGATTTCTGACGGCACTGTGCCTCTTTCATTCTCAACCGAATAAGATCAATCTTCCCGAAAGAATCACGAGCAAAATCTAGACCAAGAATAAGCTTCTCCCCAGATTCCAACCAACAAGAAGGCAATCGACATGGCCTTCCATATAAGGCTTCAAAAGGAGCCATACCGATACTAAACTGAAAACTATTGTTGTAGGAGAATTCTACAAGAGGTAGGTGATCCTTCCAACTACCACCAAAATCAAAAATGCAGATACGGAGGAGATCTTCCAAGATACGATTCACTCGTTCAGTATATTCGTCAGACTGTGGATGATAAGCTGTGCTAAAATTAAGCTTTGTTCCCAAAGCTTGCTGAAGACTCTTCCAAAAATGACTCGTGAATAAGGAATCACGGTCACTCACAATAGAACTAGGAACACCGTGAAATCTCACGATTTCCTTGACATACAACTTAGCCAAATGCGAAGCAGTCCTATTAGATTTAATAGGGATAAAATGAGCAGACTTAGTGAGGTGATCAACAATAACCCAGATGCTAGAATGGCCCGATCTCGAACGAGGTAGGCCGTCAATGAAATCCATAGAAATCTGATCCCATTTCCACAATGGAATCACTAGAGGCTGAAGAAGACCCGAAGGACGCTGATGTTCGGCCTTAATACACTGACAAGTTATGCAATTACTCACATAACTCGCCACATCGCGCTTCATGCCTTCCCAATAATAAAGACGACGCATATTGGCATACATTTTACTACTACCGGGATGAATGGTATACTTAGAACGGTGACAGTCATCAATAATGTCATGCCTAAGTGCAAAATCAAATGGCACAAAAAGACGGTACTTCATACGAAGACACCGATGGGAATCAACGCTCATCACAGGATCCAGACTCACAAAGCTGAATAAGATACAACAAATCAAGATCACGCCGCTGAGCATCGGCAATAGGATCCAATAAAATGGGTCGAGCTCCCAAACTAAATAATGGAGTAGGAGAATCAGAAGATGAACCTCGATCACGAATTTCACAAAAGATAGAGTCTCAAGAATATTCCATTCGGCAAGCATCATAGAAACAACAGCCGAATGTTTGCGACTAAGCACATCAGCAACACGATTACCCTTACCAGGGGTATACAGGATATCAAAGTCATAGGAAGTAAGAAACTCGAGCCAACGCTGTTGTCTCATATTGAGTTCCTTCTGAGTGAACAAATACTTCAAGGATCTATGATCGATATAGAGAATGAAGCGCTCGCCCAATAAATAGTGTCGCCAAATCTTCAAGGCAAAGACAATGGCGGCTAACTCAAGATCATGAGTGGCATAACTAACTTCATTCGGACGCAGTTGCCTAGAAGCATAAGCAACTACCCGATCCTTCTGCATAAGCACAGCATCGATACCACTACCACACGCATCGGTGTAGACAACAAGATCATGATTCCCCTCGAGAGCCACCAAAATAGGAGCATTAGTGAGAAGTTCCTTCAATGTCTGAAAGGAAGTTTCACACTTGTCAGACCAAATAAAACGAATGCCTTTCCGAGTAAGGCTAGTGAGAGGAAGCACAACACGGGAAAAATCCTTAATGAACTGACGGTAATAACCCGCCAATCCAAGGAAACTACGAATCTCATGCACATTCTCAGGCTTCTTCCAATTCTGGATGGCTTCGATCTTTGAGGGATCGACTGAAATGCCTTCAAAAGATACAACATGGCCTAAGAACTTAACCTTATTCTCCCAAAAGTGGCATTTGGAGAATTTGGCCCTAGGCTGATGATGACGGATAGTACTCAAGACAATTCTCAAGTGATTAGCATGCTCAGCTTCAGACTTAGAATAAATAAGGATGTCATCAATAAACACAAGGACGAACTTATCGAGATATTCCTGGAATACTCGATTCATGAGATCAACAAAGAAAGCAGGAGCGTTCGTCAACCCGAACGGCATAACGAGCCACTCAAAAGAACCATAACGAGTGCGGAAAGCGGTAAGAGGTATGCTATCCTCCGCGACTCGTAACTGATGAAAACCCGTGGCAAGGTCGAGCTGAGAAAAGACCTTAGCACCACTCAATAAATCGAATATATCATCGATTCTAGGCAATGGATACCTATTCTTGATGGTTAACTCGTTAAGCTTGCGATAGTCAATGCAAACCCTAAGAGTTCCATCAGACTTCTTCACGAAAACGACCGCGAATCCCCACGGAGAAAAACTAGACTGATCAACTGCTTGGACTCAAGCTCTAAAAGCTGCTTCTTGAGTTCCTTATTTTCCTTTATAGACATCCTCGTGGGAGGACGACTAACTGGCTGCGCGCCTGGAATGAGATCAATGCGGAACTCAATTTCCCGCTTGGGTGGCAAACCCAAAACAGGCTCAAAAACATCAGCAAAGTCACAAGCAATAGGACTACGAGATATATCATCATCATCTCGCGAATCAAGAGATACAAAGCCATTTCGGGATTATCCACATCCCGAAGAACAAGTGATAGCTGAATAGGCAAATCTGGATGTCAAAGATACAAAACCCTCTCAGAACAAATAATCCTGGCATCGTATCTCACTAGCCAGTCCATTCCCAAAATCATATCAAATCCCATACAAGAAATAACGTGCAGATTCGCACGAAAGGAAAAGCCACATAAAACAATCTCAACATCATCACAAAGCATACTAAGGGTCGCGGATCCCCCAATAGGATTCGCAATCCTTGAAGAAGTAATCAAACAAGAAACATCCAAAGATAAACCATCAACGAGCTTTTTCGATACGAAAGAATGTGAAGCACCCGTATCGAAAAGAACTCGAATACTACGGTCATGAAATGAAATAGAACCTTCCAAAATAGATGGAGATATACCTTTAGGTTGAGAAGGACCTTCAGAAGTCTTGGCAGCATAAAGATTGCTAGACTTGGCACCAGCAGGAACAGTAGGGCAGGTGGAAACATGATGACCTTCCTTCTTGCAATAACGGCAGAAGAGAGGCCTAGAACAAGCTCGAATCATATGATCAGGAGAACCACAATTGAAACACTTCCGAATGAAAGGTGTTCCAGAAGGCTGAGGCTGAGAACTAGAACCACCAGTCTTCTTCTTCTTAGAAGGAAAAGACCTGGACTTCTGAAATGGAAACTGCTTCTTGTTGGGGTTCCTGGAAGCCTCAACATCATCACCACTATCACACTCCTTCTCGACAGCTTCGAGATGAAGTGCCGAATCAACCAACTCCTCAAAAGAGAGCTTAAGCTGGAGCAACAAAGACTTCTTAAGATATTTCTTAAGACCAGAGACAAACTTCAAATTCTTCTTATAAGAAGTGCTAATGAATTCAAGACCATACTTAGATAAAGCCTCGAATGATGCAACATACTCAGAAACGGAAGACTTCCCTTGCTTCAACTCAAGGAAGCGACTGGTCAGTAAAACTTTTTCAGATTCAGGAACGAACTTGAGTTTGAATCGTCCCCGATACTGAGTCCAAGAAAGAGTAGACTCATCAATTTCGGCTACAAGAAGCTCATACCAATCAAGGGCACGCTCTTGCAATAAACTAGAAGTTACAAGAACTCTATCATGATCAGAAAGATCCATGCGAGAGAAGATACGCTCGCACGTGCGAAGCCAAGCTTGGATTTCAAGAACAGACTCGGAGACTTTAAACGGCTTTCCTCCCAGATGAGAAAAATCACTGCACAGACGTGCAAAGGCAGACTTGTGAGGTGGAGATACTCGAGGAGGAACTGGAGGCTGAGTGCTCCTAAACAATTCCAAAAACCGATCAGCGGACATATAAACGCCATCCGGATGTGAGCCACTGGATTGCCCAGCATCCGAACGTCGCCCCCTGCCTCTTCCAACCATACGCTGAAAGTAAGATAAGAACAAGATTATTCATAAGGTAGATGTCATTAATTCAAATGTGGAATACTACGGAACATAATGCATTCCTAGACGTATTCCCACATTCTATCTAAACTTTGATGGTAGAAGGAATAGAGAGACACGATGATTCAAAGATTTGTAACACTTATACACTTTGAGGTATCGTAATATGTGCTTCTATTCTGTGTTTATCATATTTTGTTCTAAACCTGGCTCTGATACCAAGTTGTGACGCCCCACCTCTATACCCATGCTAGCCAAGGACACTACAGGGTAATGCCGTCAACTAAGACGGAGAATAAGGCTGGTTAGGAGCGACCATCTATAGCCTTGTTCTAACTATCTATTGAATACATCGACAATAGTCATACCAAGCAGATCGACATATCCAGTGAATACTTAAAACAAAATCATAGGTGGTTGGAGGATCTATCAGAACAGAATATAACAACTCAAATGTAATATACATCACATAACAGTAGATCATCATATACATATATATTGATACATAACAGAGTATACAAACTGAAACATGGCAAGTGGTATAGCAAACCACAATATACAGGCGAATCCCAAAAGAATACATACATCAGAGTTACAACAAAAAGGACTACACAAAAAGCTTTTACAAAAAGGAGCAAGCTGAATAGTCCATGCGGAAGCAAAATAGGCTAAGTCCAAATGCACCTAACCTGAAATAACTCGATCTGACCCAAGTACAAAATATACGGGTCAGTCTAGCTAAACAAATCAGTTAGATAAACTGAACAACAACAACCTGTAAGGTCACAAAGTATAACAAATATCTCTAAAAGAGATAACACAATCATCTAACAAAAGATGAATCATACCATAACGAGCCTCATATCATCGGCAACACAATAAACAAAGGATATCACTATCCCAAAACAAGCCAAAAAGGCAATAACAAATACCAATGAAGGTAACACAAGTTCCACAAGGTAATCACTACATATCGTGCGGCTCAAAAAGACCAACACTGCCAGGAATATACATATCAATGAAACATCAGAAAATTGCACGTGCTCAGTACTGTATAAACAAGGATCCATAAGCCCGAAGGCTCCAAACCCAAATATCACTAGAGCGGCTCATAAAGACCAACTCCGAAAGTGATACTATAGGGCAACAAACCCGAAGGCGCAAACCCGAAGGCACAAACCCGAAGGCAACATACCCGAAGGCAACAAACCTGGAGGAGACAGTCCGAAGACACTATCCCAAAGGCAACAAACCGTAGTGGTGAAGGTCAGGAGGCCCAGTAATGGACACCACTAACTGGAAGAATGTGTCATAACTCTTAAAAAGGAATTCGGAAAGTGGTAACGTGAGTCGCATAACCACTCGTTAGCACTAAACGGTTTACTATCCGTTAGTTAATTTCACACTCAAAGCAGTACAAAGTTTACCTCATCTCATCGGTAAACCAGACACAAAGGTCAAAACAATCAATCGAATAGGTCAGGGATTAATCGGAAAGATAAACGCACGGATTCATGGTTCGTGTTTTACTTAACCATTTAATCTCTTTTCCACTCCGCTCGAAGTGCAAAATTGTGTGTGCGTGTTTTAAATAGAATTTATAAATTGGAGAAACGAGCTTTTAATGTAATTTAGAAGATTATTTTATAAAAACCCGTGGATGAAATCAAAAAAAAGAATCATCAAGGTAAAATATGCATAAACAACTAATTGGAATCAACATGAATCGATAAAAGTTGAAATCACAAACAAATAGGCATACAAGGCAAAATGAAGCAGGCCAGTCGACTGGCCTTCTGCAGTCAGTCGACTGATCCATAACCCGAGAGTTTTTAAACTCTGCAGTCAGTCGACTGACTGCAGGGGGTCAGTCGACTGGCTGTAGCTGGAAATGTTTTCCAGCCTGGCAAATGGAGGAGGAAACTCTCACCATTTGCAACCGGTCGAGCAATGTACTTAAGGGGCCTTTGCCAATCGATAACCCAGCACCATTGGCACTCCGATTCACCACCAAAAACATGATTAAACATCAAAGTTATGATTTTCAAAAAATTTTGACTCGAAAACACCAAAAATTGATATGTTCACCAATTTAATCCAAACCAAAGGAGAATGCACATAAATAAGTGTTAGGAACTCATACCTAACATTCCAACATAGTTATAAACATAGATGTGAGATAAAAATCTCACTTTTTAACTCAAAAACAAGGATGGAAAGCTCAATTGCAAAGAAAAGACCAACCACTCTCCACTTCAACTCTACTAGCTTCAATCTAAGATCGAAACAAGTATTTTCCTAAGTTAGGTTAGGAAACTTTCTGAAATTGAAGGAAGAAAGAGTTGGAGAAGATGAAGAGAGGCTTACCAATAGCTTCACTTTGATTTTTGGTGCAAGAATTCAAGTTTGCAAAGAAGAACTAGGGCTTGGAATTTCTAATTCCTTTTCCTTTCCCCCATTTCAGTTTCTACCTTAAGTTTTATGAAATGAAATAAGTGAATGGAAGGAGAAGGGATTGAGCTAGGCTATTAAGCTAAGCTAATGGGCTGAACCCAAACCCAAAACCCAAATAGAAAAAGTAGCAAAACTCGACTTACTCCAAACATATCAAAGCTTATACTGAAAAAGATCGCAAACGCCATTTTGGACTCAATGGAAGTGGTTTCGAGTCCCAATTCGGCCGTTTGCAAAAAGTAACATTTCAGACCTAAAATCTGACTAACGACGCTATATTTAAATAAAACATCTAAATGTATAATCGTTAAGTATGCGGGTTGTTACATAATTACTAAGTATAATTAATTAAAATTGTAATTAATAAAGTAATTAATTAAGGATTTTTTTAATTTTTTAATTTAATTGTTTAATAGTTACTTAATGAGGTAATTAAAGATTAATTAATTGGATTAATTAATCAAGGATTAATATGATTAATTTAGAAGTTATTTAATTAAGATAAGTAATTACAAATTGTTAATTACTGATTATGATTAATAGAATGATTAATGACAAGTTAATTATTTAATTAATTTAAAGTAATTATTAATTAATAAAGATCATTAATTAATATGATTAATAATATTAATCAAGGTTGATTAATATAAGCGATTTAATTTAAGTGTGGTTAATTAATTGTAATTAATTGAGGCTTAATGCAATTAATTATTGTTAATTAATGGAAGTAAATGTATGATCATTAATTATTGTAATTAATGTTAGTAATTAAAGGTTAATTACTGCCTATGGTTAAGGATAATTACTTAAATGTAATTAAGTATAATAATCAAGGAAGATTAATTTGGGAAGATCATTAGAGATGATTAATTTATTTGAAATAATAATTAATAAAGAAGAATTTAGGTAATCCTATTGATTAAGAGTTAATCAATGCTGCTTGGTTGATTGATTGATATTAGTTGATTGATTGATATTGGATGATCAATATTGAGAATTTGATATTGGGTGATTGATATTGGTTGATACTGAATGATTTGAATATCTATGATATGTGATATGATGCTTTGTGAGATGAATGGTTGTTATGGTTTATCTATTGTGATAATGTGATTCATCTATCTGTTATATCACCTTGAATATGAGTTTAAATTGTTAAATCCTTTAGTCCAACTTGGACATTAAAATGGCGTTTGGTTCTGATGAGACCGGGATTGGATTTCCATATTTGGAATCCGAAAACCACATCGATTCCAATTAAGCATTAGGTCGTAAATCCAAGTGGAGCTAGTGAAGACTCGAGGTGTAAGGGCTATACGTCAGTATAACTCCATGGGTGACTCCGTAATTGTAACGATCCAGAATTTTGAATAATTTAATTTGGAAATATTTAATTAATTTTAAATATTTGAATGATGGTTTGGATTGAATTTTCAATATAACTATGAAAATAGTGATTAAATTATAGAATTTAATCTATTGAAAGTTGAATAAAAATTTGAATCTCAATTTTAAGCCGATTTAAAATATTTCAAAGGCCTGTAAAATTCATATTGATAATATTGAAGATTATAGAAGCTTCAGAATTTAATTTTAAAGTGATTTGTTCAGTTTTGAAATTTATATCATTTGAATCGATATTTAAAATAGCCGTCCGAGGCACAGTCTCGGATTTCGACGAAACCAGTTCCATTGGGTCCGTAATATTGAATTATTACCGGATTTCAAATTTCGCATTTTTCGGAGTTGTTGTGTGAGAATACGACACAAAAACGCGTTGAAAGTTGAATCGAAAACAAATTGAATTTCTATTTAAATTTAACTTTAAAAATAGAGACAACATCCCTAAAGATATGCCTAAAATCGCGAAGGAGATCGTGCAAGCACGTATTCTCTGCAGAATCACGTAACTCTGCCTCTCTCTATTTCTTTTTAAATCATCACGCAAACCATCGTTCAAACTCATTCCAACGACCTTAAAAATCAAAAGCTTCAAAAAAATCAATGGCCGAAGCCCCATTTTCCAAATTTCAAGTGAAATAAAAAAAAGGGGGCAAACGAAATCATGGCCGCAGCCGTGTATGAGGAAAAAGAAAAAAAAAAAGATCGCGATCCAAATCGCGACGGCGGCGACGCTCACAAGTGCGCGCGCGATGATGGGGCAGAGTCGAAGCTTGCGCATGCTCGCGCGTGGAGATGGCGGCGGAGCTTGTGTTGGCCACGAATTGGAGGGACGCGATTGAGCAAGGCGGCGCGCGATTCAGTGGGAGTAGGGGCGGTTGCGATTTGGGGGGAAACTCGATGTCACGATTCGTGGAGAGGGAGGCCGCGAGTTCTTCGTGCTCGCGCGTGGAGAAGTGGCAGTGAGGCGTCGCGTGGATGAAGTCGCGACTGGGTTCGATCGAGTGGAGCGTTGCGGCGAGTGTTGTGAGCAGTAGGTACATTGCACAAATTTTAATCTCAATTTAAATTTGAAAACTATATATGTGAGAATGTACAGAAAAAAAAATGAGGAAGCTAATTTTAAATTAATTTAAACATATGTAGATAATCAGTGAGGTAGTTTTAATTATTAATATAATTTGTATTCAAAAGAGAAATATATAAAATTGATATATATATATAAATATATATACAGTAAAAATATACATAAGCAGTTTTTAAATTTTATATATAGATATATGAGATATTTTGAAAATATAATATAGGAGTTTTTATAATGATAAAGTTTATGCAAATTTAATTTTTGTGAAATCCATGTAGATTATTTTTTTAAGTGTAACTTCAAAGAAGAATAAATATATATATAGGAATTTTAAAATATTGAAGAAATTTAGCTCAATTGGGAATTTCTAGTTAGAAATTATTTTAAAAGAAGAAAATTAGTTTAAAAGAAAATCATTGGTTAATCTAAATTAATTTATAAAAGGAAAATTAGTTAAATAAATTTTTAAAGGGAATTTAGATTAAAACTTAATTTTTTATAATTTATTTAAGAGGAAATGATTTAAAAATTTAAAAGCATTAGTTTAAAAAAAAAATCTTGATCGAACAAATTTAATTAAAGGAAATCAGTGTAGTTACTAAAAGATTATAAAAAAAAATATAGAGTTTAAACCTATACAAATTATTATTTTTACAAGTAGATATATGTGTATTTGAGAAAAATAAATAAATAGCTTCAAATAGGTTTATTAAATGATAATTGATTTTTCGATTTATTTTGAATATTAATTTAATCATCTAATATTTTAGAAGGTCGAAATTTGAAAGGAAACGAGTTGAAATTGGAATTTATAAAGAAGAATTATTGGTTTAAATAAAACCATCAGTTAATTTAACTATTAAAATGAAATCACCAATGAATCGAAATTATCAAATGAAAATTTATTATTCAATATGTTCGAATATTAATAAATTGTGTAAATATTTATACAAGGTATAAATCAAGAAAATCGAGTCAAGATGGGAAATGGATTGCAAAATAAAAGCAAAGGTGAGAACTTCTCACTCAAAAAGGATTTATTTAAATTTTAAATAGTTAGATTTAAAATTGTTAGTTGTGTTGATTGAATGCTTGAATGATGATTGTTATATATATATATATATATTGAATGTGAATAGACCCTATACGCCGTTAGTAAGCGGAGGTTATTTATTACACACATATACCGCGATATTCCACCTCGAAGTGGAATTGGTATTATATTATATATATAGCAATATATATATATATTGGCATATGTATATATTGCAGTTGATTTATTTCCCGCATTGTATAGCGGATGAGACCCTATGCGCCGTTAGTAAGCGGATAATATTTTATAAAATCCCATATACCGCGATATTCCGTCTCGAAACGGAATTGGTATTGTGTTAATGTCTGTGGATGCAGGGAAACAGGTTGGAGGGATCCAACTGGATTCCTCACATATATTTATTTGATTTCATATATTGTGATATTTGATTGTTTATCATGGATGATATATGATGTTTGAAAGTCGTAATTGACTATTTGATGTGTTGCATCATCGGATCCAATTTTGAAGTTTAAAAATAACGATTTTTATTTTAAAGGATTTCTAAAGTGATTTTTGAAAGTATACGTTTATAAAATATTTTTGGAATTGATTTATCTTAAATAAATAAACGTTATAATTTTAATGTTATAAAAATTATGATGTTTGAGAAATACAGTTAAAATTTGATTTTTGAAATATGAGATTAATGATTTTATAAAATAGTTTAAACTGGGATTTCTGAATTTATTATAAAAAGTTTAAAAATAGGATTTATGAAATTTGATTATTTTATAAATCAAAATGGTGAAATTATAAATGAGTTTAAAGACGTTTTAAAATAGTAATATAAATTGTTTTATATTAAAAGATTTATAAATTGATATTTATAAATTAAAAATATTAGAAGTGTAAAATGAGCTTTTATAAGTGATAGAATGAATTGTGAATGCATTTCATAAAGAAATGAAATTTATAGGATTTTAACTGTGAAGTTATAAATGGAATTTTATAAACAATAGGTTTATAAAATTTATAAAGTTATTTAGAGAATAGATTTTGGATAAATAAATGAATCTTATAAGTTATAAGATTTATAATTATGAAGTTTAAAGTAACGATTTTTGTAAACAAATAAATTATAAGCATTTAACTTATAATATGGACTTTCGGTATATAATTGAATTATAAATCGAATAGGTTAATAAAGGAAATTTATAAAAGGAAGTGTTATAAAATAAATAGAAATGGAATTTATAAACATTGTTTTATAAATCCGCAATGACTTATTTTGACAAGTAAAAATTGTTGTAATTTATTTATGGAGTTATATTCACGTTTTAGACAGTGAATAATCCTTTAAAATAAAAGGAATAGAAATGATGAAATTGGTTAACAAGTACATTCACGTTTTTGAATAGTGAATAATATGTTAAAGAAATGTTTTGAATGGAATGTTTTAAATAAAATTAAAACGATCTAAAGATGTTTTAAAAAGTATTAACTATCGAAACCATAGATTTCAACATTCATTGTTGAAATAGACGTTTTCGAGAAATTGAAGGAAATGGTAGATTATAACACTGTTGTTATAATAAATGATTTCCGAAAGGAAATGTTTTGTATAGTATTGGGATTTATATATCTATTTTAATTTCGAATCCCTATACTAGTGATTTTGGGTTGTCGTAACGATGTTTTACGCAACATTCGTTTTGGCCCAAATAAATATGGTTAAGTGAATGATTTCCTTAAAGAATGAAATATATACTTAATTTCGATTAGAGTATATTAAATATTTTCTAAGTATAGAAAATAAAAAGGCTTGTGAATTTCTTATAAATAAATAAGTATGGAAATGTTTTTTTCCAATATTAAGTGAATATTTTGAATTTATCTTTTTGAAGATAAATTGAAAATGAATATTTGAAAACGAATGGAAATCGTATATTCATGAATATTTTGGAATGTAAATTCAATATAGAATTTATAAATGAAATTGGAAATTGGGTTTAAAAATAAATATTGATTTATTTTTGAAGAATGGAGAATATATATCTTGTAAAGATATTTTTGGGAAATAAATAATTTGGAAAATTATTTGGAATCTGGTGATGCTGGCATATCTATTGATAGTCCAATAACCGACTATCAATATTTACCCTTGAATGGTATTTGTTATGATTTTCTTGAAATTGAATGCCACACTTATTTTTTAAAAATAAGCGCTCACTATTCGGGTTAACCGAGAAAGGACCTTGGGGTCGTATAACCCATTCTGAATATGTGATACGTCGTTATGAATTGCATTTAAAGATCGGTGTTGAAGACCGGATATTTTCAAAAGCGAAAGGGTTTCTTGTTGATTGTCTCTGCACTGGCTGATCCCCGGTATAGAGATCTCCATATGTGATGGGAAATCCAAACGTGATTAGAGATTATTCGGATTGCAAGGACTTCTTTGTAAGTGCCTTCGGTTCTGTTCGAGCCCGGAACAGACTTGTATGGATTGTATGTCTGACATTACAAATTGAGATATAAAGCATATTTCTTTCAAATATATTTCTGTTGGTGGCGGAGAATTTTTTCTCTTAGCTTAACACCCTTCTCTGAGACGTACGAGCTCAGAGGTTATGTAATTGAAGGTTATCAGCGATATATTCCCAATTTTGGTAATGTGACATGCTGAGTGTTGCTGTGAAATGATCATTGTGTTGATTATTTGTGATAGGATCATTTGTTTGATCGTCTATCTTGGTGATCATTTCTATGATCATTTGTTGACCCAAAGCATGACTTTGTATAAAGCGTGGCTTTGTGGACGTGACTTCGTCGAGCCTCACAAACCGGTAATGGTCGAAACAGGAATTGTGCGGCAAGGTTTCCAGGGATCGCTTCCCTAGGGTATGACCACTCCTTCTGGAAAAGGGTAGTATCATGGTATGGAGCCCAGATACTTACTCATGTTGAAACACTTATTATTATGGTGTGATGTTGGTTAGAGAGCTCTCGTTTAAAGGTTCCAAAGGACCGGGGGTGGCATATCTGAGGGTTTGTAATATCCCTTGGGAAAAGGGGTTCCCGGCCTTGTTTAGCAGAGAACGGTTTGGTTCTCGGGGCGTCCTTCCAGAGGCGTTTCCATGTGGCAATGGGAAGTTCCTTGGCCTGACCATTTGTTGGAAAATCCATTCTTCAAATACGAGCATTGTACGGTTTTAGTTGTATAACCTGCCATGGAATATGGCGGTAACCCGCTATTGAACATGGTAGCTATAGTAGGCATAGTTCGAAATGTCTATGTCGGCTAAGATTTATATCTTTTTTTTCGAAATGATTTTTCTCTACACTATGCACTAGTAATAATATCAAATGTTCTTTTTAATGCGTATCAAGCATCTTTGACTATCATAAGGAGAAATCTCCTCCAATTCTGCGTTTGCATTGTGTGTGTGTGCGGGAGGCCTTATGGTAGTCTCATTTTTAAAAGCATTGCGAATTGACTTTAAAAATATTCCTCTATTTTAATTTTAAAGAAAAATAAACTGTTTTAGTCCTCACACCAGTCACATGACTGACTCGGAGTTTATTGTTTTCCTTCCTAAACTCTGGGTGCCCACCAATTTCCACACGGGCGGTCAAGAGTTAAGGTTTATCAGGATATTCAGGAATTGCTGGAGGCAAGCTGGATGGCATGGCGTATTTACTAGTATATAGTATTTCTTTTTCCGCTGTTTGTTGTTGTACACTCTGATAATGAAATGGATGTAATGAAATGTAATGTAATAACTGATATAGTTCTTTGTTTAAAGATTATTCATTTATCTATTATATGTTGTTCCGCTGCGAATTGTGAGATTCTGTTTGTTCTGTAGTTGTTTCTGTTCCGTTCTATTCTCTGTTTTCTTTTCCCTCTATTTTCTATCTTCTTTTCTCTTTTCTTCTTCTTTTCTTTTCTTAAAACCCTAACTATTCGGTTTTTCGGCAACGAAAAATCGCTATCGTTACATTTGGTATTAGAGCTTATGGTTAAGCGACAACCATGGTTCTGTTGGGTGTTACTCATTAGAGATAGAGTCAGCAGTACTCTAGAATGAGTTTGAGTGTAATAATAGATATGAGCGCGTATTTGTTAGTGAATATAAAATTGTTTTTGAATCGGGTAAATAAGATAATTTTGCCCAAAACTATTTTCTTATAGAAAAGAAATGATTTTCTATGAATTATTATAGTATATGGTTGCATGGTTGTTAATAATATTAAATTATTATCATTAGTATATGGAATTAAATAAGAAATAAAATGGATTGAATTCAAGTAAACTAACTTGATAAATTATTAATTCTTGGATTAATGAATTAAAATAAATTGAATTGGTATCAATTTAAAATTGGTTGTAAACTAGAATGGATATTCTATTAAGTGAATATCATTAAATTTGCATAGAAATAATTGCCGTTTGACACAAACAAATTATATGAGTTAATGAAAGCAAATAAAATTGATTTTTGAATCAATTAAAATGGTATGAATTCGTTTTGCTTAGAAATGAATAAAATGAAGAAAATGAGTTGTAAACGACTAGATTTAATAGAAATGTCATGTGAATTAGTCGTAAGCGACTAAAGATGAATAGAAACCATATGAATTGCTAATGGAATTTATCTTGAATGTATTGCTAATGAAATCTATATATTTGTTATTGAAAATGAATGAATGTTAGTAGATTTCTTATATTTGTCACTGACGTGTTTAAACTAAGTAAGTACAGGTTCAGCGAAGTCGTTGGGCTGGATTTGATTGTGCTAATAAGCTAATAATTAGCCGCTTTGCTTAAAAATGCTAATAAGGTACGCCTACGCAATAAAAAATAGAAAATATGAACTGTTTTTTTTGTTTTCCGACCGTGTGGGTCGATGTATACATATTTATACATATTGTAAAATTTCAAAAGCTCCTCCGTACAAAGGAGACTCTGTCAAAATTTTCCGTGAATTTTGGGAGTTAGAATTTTTTTTAAAGTTTTTGCAAAATTTTAATTAACGACAAATCAATTTAGAAATTTGCAAATTGAAATGAATTAGTGAATAAAACTAATTTAAAGTTGTAATGTGAATTAGTAAATGAAAGTTAATCGATAAAAGTCAATATTTAGAATTGAGAATTGAATTCGAATGAAATTGAAATTGTAAATTGAATTGAAATGTAAAATTGAATGAAATGAATATATAACTTCAATAGTAAAGTAAAAATGTATAAGAAGCATAAATTAGAAATTTTGTAATAGAAATGTGCAAAATGGTTTGAATGTTGGATTTGGATGCTACTACTAGCAGGTTATACAGGTGTATAAAGGAATTGAGATTTAGATTTCAAAGATAAAAATTGAATTGCTCGACAAAAAGGTACGTATTTCAATTTCAGTATGAAATTTGATGATTTTCTTCTCCATCCACTTGGCTTTCTCTTTTCTTTTTTATTCTGAGGGGCCGTGGTGCCATTTTGTGGTCGTACCGAGCTAGCCGCGCAAAGGAGACGCTGGCGAAATTTTTCGAAAATTTAGGGTGTTAGGAAATTTTGAGAAATTTTGAAAGTTTTAAATTTGAATTTGAATTTAAATTTGAATTGTTAGGAAAACAATGTTGTTTGGAACCTATAATTGAAGTTGGAAAGCTAGTTGAAATGATAGTGAATCTCTAATAAAAAGATTTGTTTTAGAAAGTTGATAAAACTATTTGGATTGTGAAAAATAGTAGACGGATTAAAGGCATTCTTCTTAACTTGTAATTTCGGGACGAAATTCTTTTAAGGAGGGAAGATTGCAACGATCCAGAATTTTGAATAATTTAATTTGGAAATATTTAATTAATTTTAAATATTTGAATGATGGTTTGGATTGAATTTTCAATATAACTATGAAAATAATGATTAAATTATAGAATTTAATCTATTGAAAGTTGAATAAAAATTTGAATCTCAATTTTAAGCCGATTTAAAATATTTCAAAGGCCTGTAAAATTCATATTGATAATATTGAAGATTATAGAAGCTTCAGAATTTAATTTTAAAGTGATTTGTTCAGTTTTGAAATTTATATCATTTGAATCGATATTTAAAATAGCCGTCCGAGGCACAGTCTCGATTTCGACGAAACCAGTTCCATTGGGTCCGTAATATTGAATTATTACCGGATTTCAAATTTCGTATTTTTCGGAGTTGTTGTATGAGAATACGACACAAAAACGCGTTGAAAGTTGAATCGAAAACAAATTGAATTTCAATTTAAATTTAACTTTAAAAATAGAGACAACATCCCTAAAGATATGCCTAAAATCGCGAAGGAGATCGTGCAAGCACGTATTCTCTACAGAATCACGTAACTCTGCCTCTCTCTATTTCTTTTTAAATCATCACGCAAACCATCGTTCAAATTCATTCCAACGACCTTAAAAAAAATCAAAAGCTTCAAAAAAATCAATGGCCGAAGCCCCATTTTCCAAATTTCAAGTGAAATAAAAAAAAAGGGGGCAAACAAAATCATGGCCGCAGCCGTGTATGAGGAAAAAGAAAAAAAAAAAGATCGCGATCCAAATCGCGACGGCGGCGACGCTCACAAGTGCGCGCGCGATGATGGGGCAGAGTTGAAGCTTGCACGTGCTTGCGCGTGGAGATGGCGGCGGAGCTTGTGTTGGCCACGAATTGGAGGGACGCGATTGAGCAAGGCGGCGCGCGATTCAGTGGGAGTAGGGGCGGTTGCGATTTGGGGGGAAACTCGATGTCGCGATTCGTGGAGAGGGAGGCCGCGAGTTCTTCGTGCTCGCGCGTGGAGAATTGGCAGTGAGGCGTCGCGTGGATGAAGTCGCGACTGGGTTCGATCGAGTGGAGCGTTGCGGCGAGTGTTGTGAGCAGCAGGTACATTGCACAAATTTTAATCTCAATTTAAATTTGAAAACTATATATGTGAGAATGTACAGAAAAAATAAATGAGAAAGCTAATTTTAAATTAATTTAAACATATGTAGATAATCGGTGAGGTAGTTTTAATTATTAATATAATTTGTATTCAAAAGAGAAATATATAAAATTGATATATATAAATATATATATACAGTAAAAATATACATAAGCAGTTTTTAAATTTTATATATAGATATATGAGATATTTTGAAAATATAATATAGGAGTTTTTATAATGATAAAGTTTATGCAAATTTAGTTTTTGTGAAATCCATGTAGATTATTTTTTTAAGTGTAACTTCAAAGAAGAATAAATATATATTATAGGAATTTTAAAATATTGAAGAAATTTAGCTCAATTGGGAATTTCTAGTTAGAAATTATTTTAAAAGAAGAAAATTAGTTTAAAAGAAAATCATTGGTTAATCTAAATTAATTTATAAAAGGAAAATTAGTTAAATAAATTTTTAAAGGGAATTTAGATTAAAACTTAATTTTTTATAATTTATTTAAGAGGAAATGATTTAAAAAATTTAAAAGCATTAGTTTAAAAAAAAAAAAAATCTTGATCGAACAAATTTAATTAAAGGAAATCAGTGTAGTTACTAAAAGATTATAAAAAAAAATATATAGAGTTTAAACCTATACAAATTATTTTTTTTACAAGTAGATATATGTGTATTTGAGAAAAATAAATAAATAGCTTCAAATAGGTTTATTAAATGATAATTGATTTTTCGATTTATTTTGAATATTAATTTAATCATCTAATATTTTAGAAGGTCAAAATTTTAAAGGAAACGAGTTGAAATTGGAATTTATAAAGAAGAATTATTGGTTTAAATAAAACCATCAGTTAATTTAACTATTAAAATGAAATCACCAATGAATCGAAATTATCAAATGAAAATTTATTATTCGATATGTTCGAATATTAATAAATTGTGTAAATATTTATACAAGGTATAAATCAAGAAAATCGAGTCAAGATGGGAAATGGATTGCAAAATAAAAGCAAAGGTGAGAACTTCTCACTCAAAAAGGATTTATTTAAATTTTAAATAGTTAGATTTAAAATTGTTAGTTGTGTTGATTGAATGCTTGAATGATGATTGTTATATATATATATATTGAATGTGAATAGACCCTATACGCCGTTAGTAAGCGGAGGTTATTTATTACACACATATACCGCGATATTCCACCTCGAAATGGAATTGGTATTATATTATATATATAGCAATATATATATATTGGCATATGTATATATTGCAGTTGATTTATTTCCCGCATTGTATAGCGGATGAGACCCTATGCGCCGTTAGTAAGCGGATAATATTTTATAAAATCTCATATACCGCGATATTCCGTCTCGAAACGGAATTGGTATTGTGCTAATGTCTGTGGATGTAGGGAAACAGGTTGGAGGGATCCAACTGGATTCCTCACATATATTTATTTGATTTCATATATTGTGATATTTGATTGTTTATCATGGATGATATATGATGTTTGAAAGTCGTAATTGACTATTTGATGTGTTGCATCATCGGATCCAATTTTGAAGTTTATAAATAACGATTTTTATTTTAAAGGATTTCTAAAGTGATTTTTGAAAGTATACGTTTATAAAATATTTTTGGAATTGATTTATCTTAAATAAATAAACGTTATAATTTTAATGTTATAAAAATTATGATTTTTGAGAAATACAGTTAAAATTTGATTTTTGAAATATGAGATTAATGATTTTATAAAATAGTTTAAACTGGGATTTCTGAATTTATTGTAAAAAGTTTAAAAATAGGATTTATGAAATTTGATTATTTTATAAATCAAAATGGTGAAATAGAAATGAGAACAAAATATTTACTTTTCTATCATTATAGAAATTTTAATACGATAAAAAAATCAATATTTTATGAATTAAATTTGCCATTACTAGTTACGTCTGCCAATACCAATAATGATAAAATATCGATAATTATTTTTGACTAAACAATAGTATCGGTACGGCAACAAATTTCTCGTACTGGTTTACCGTTACAATAACAACCCAACTCACTAAGTTATAGGGCTCATCGACCCCTACCGACGCACTATTTTTCGGCATTGGTATGATATCGATAAACCTCATATGTATTCTAGCAATGGTAGTAGTATAAATCAAGGGAGGTGATATAATTACAATATAACGATTTACACGGTATTCAATCGTGCGTAAGTCTGGTTGAAATAGAACATAATTTATTTTGTTTTATAGTTGAATTGAAGATTTTGACGTTCCACGAATAGTTTTCAAATCATTCAATTTTCTCATTCAAAAATTGAAAACTAAGACAAAAGTTATCTTCCAACACGTCATTTTTTCTTCGAGGAAGATGCTATATTGGCCCAAAAAACAGTAGGGATTTAAAGGTGAATTCTAGAGGAGATTATCGGCGTGTGGCCGAGATCATTTTCGGGCCTATTTCCTGAAGTTTGGACCTTGTAGAATTGTTATTTTCGAGAATACTTCTTTACGTTACCCGGGTCAGTTCAGAATCACGAAATATTTGCCCGAACTGAAATATTTCGTTTTCCCGCCAATCTGTGCTTGTTTTGACACTTGTAGATATCTCACCGTCAATCCAAAGCTAACCCAACGTTTTAAAAATCTCTACTTCATTTCCACCTCAGTAATCTTTACCACCGTCTCTAATCCAATCAAACTCCAGCACCCTTTCTTTATAAACACCGTTCACTCCTACCTAGTCATTTCAATCGAATCACATCGAAGCTTTCCCCCAAATCTCAAATCCCTAATTCTAGCCATGGCACCTAAAGCTGAAAAGAAACCCGCTGAGAAGAAGCCTGCTGCTGAAAAGCCCGAAGAAGAAAAGAAGTCTGCGGCCGCTGAGAAGACTCCTGCTGGCAAGAAACCGAGAGCCGAGAAAAAACTTCCGTCCAAAGATTCAGCAAACGCTGATAAGAAAAAAAAGAAGAAGGCCAAATCTGTCGAGACCTACAAGATCTACATCTTCAAGGTTCTGAAGCAAGTGCATCCTGATATTGGCATCTCCAGCAAAGCTATGGGGATCATGAATTCGTTCATCAATGACATTTTTGAGAAGCTTGCTCAGGAAGCTTCCAAGTTGGCGAGGTACAACAAGAAACCCACCATTACTTCAAGGGAGATCCAGACTTCTGTCCGTCTTGTTCTTCCTGGTGAACTTGCAAAACATGCTGTTTCTGAAGGTACTAAGGCAGTGACCAAGTTCACCAGTACCTGATTTAATTCTTGATCTATTGGTAGTTTGTTATCTTTTGATATCCTGTTCTAGTTTTCGTTGTGGTCGTTTGATTGTGTAAGTATCTGGTTATGGATTTTGAAGGAAGAACAAGTTCTCTTTATATTTTTGGTACGTGTGAATTTGTCTTCTGATGTCGAGGTTTATTCTATTAGTTGGAATTTTTTGCGATTTGTTATGCCCGTCAGTTCGCTCCTCTTTTACCGTTTGTTTTCTTAAAAGTGCGGTTGAAAGCATTCTTACCCTTGTTGTTTTTGTATATTTTATCAAAATCTGAATGTTTGACATATATCTGCCGCTCACTCTTTGCCTAATTTTTTATTTTGTCTACTCGTTTTTCTGTTATTCAAAACTCAGTTTGTGAGTGCACTTGTGAATTTTAAATGGATTAGCATGTTGTGAGAGCATCTCCAACAGCCATATATTAAGAATTTTAAGGCAAGCCACATTTTTCTACTCCACCAGTAAGATTAAGCTTGAATGCTAAGGGCATCTCCAGTCGGTTAAGGACTGAATATTCAGAACACTGAATATTCAGTCCTTAATTAGACTAAAAAGTCCAATGGTCAGGCGCCCATTTAATGGGCGCCTGGGATTTAGGCGCCCATTAAATGGGCGCCTGGCCCCCCTCACAGCTAAATAAATTTGTTGGAGGGGGGTCTTGGGCGCTCATTTATTGGGCGCCCAAGCCCTGGCGCCCATTTAATGGGCGCCAGGGCTTGGGCGCCCAATAAATGGGCGCCCAAGACCAATTCAGTTTTCTGAATTGAAAACTGAATATTAAGCTTAATATTCAGCGCTGAATTGACCATTGGAGAAGAAATTCTTAATATTCAGCCCTGAATAAGAACGATTGGAGATGCCCTAAGGCTAATGTTCGGACAATTTAGAGCTTCGAGTTGGTCCTGGTGTTGAATTAATCACCGCTCATAAGAAAGGCGCAATGACTATTTGGCCAACGGATTCCCCAGTTGGTCTTTTCTTGCCAACTCGATAAATTTTGCATTTACAATCTGTATTGTCTAAAAATGATTTTATTTTTTGAAGTCTTCATGCATTCTTTTCAGTGTCAAAACTATTATTTCGGTGACAGCCATCAACAATTGAACGCTTTTCCCACATTTGATATGTTTACTCCATGGAGAAACAACGAGAACTATTTGCTATGTAACAAATAAAATTGAGTTGCAAAGAGGAACGACGATCATTTTTTCACAGGCCAAAGAAGAAGAAAAGGATCGGGTTAAAGAAGAAAAGGATCGGCCGTGTTTTTATTTTAAAGGGCTTTATTTTAATTAGGGTTTAAGTTTAAACTGTTTTTAATTGTTGTTTTTACTTTTCGAATCAAATTCTTTGTAAATCACCACCTAGGTTTAGGTAGTGTCAGATTGTCTATTTAGAATTAGTTCAGTGAGCAGGGTGTGCGAGTTTACAGAGCTCTATAGGCGGGAGCAGAGTTTGCGAGTAAGCAAAGCTCTATAGTCGGGAGCAGAGTTTGCGAGTAAACGAAACTCTATAGGCGGGAGCAGGGTGTGCGAGTCTAGTAGAGTGTTTGTGAGCGGGAGCAAATGTTTGCGAGTCTAGTAGAGTGTTTGTGAGCAGGAGCAAAAGGTTTGCGAGTCTAGCAGAGTGTTTGTAAGCGTGATACTGTTTAATTCTAATAGAAATCTGGGAATGCAGCAGTAGGCAAGGGTTGCCGAAGCTGGGTAAATTTTGTGTGTGATATACTTTTCAGCATATTTATTTCTGCAGTTTGTTTCTGTGTTTATATCGAGAAAATTTGCTATAACACTATTCACCCCCCTCTAGGGTTAATCTAGATCCTACAAGTGGTATCAGAGCGAGATTTTTGTTTTTAACTCTAGAGTCATGAATCCATCAAATAATATTTTTGTTGAGGGTCGTTCCAATATTATTCCTTGTATTTTCAATGGAACAGATTTTTTGAAATGGAAATTAAAAATGGAATTTTATTTAAAATCTGTTAATATTAATTGTTGGGATATTATTGAAAATGGGTGTGATATAACAAATAAGGAAATTATCTCGATTAATGCTCTTGCTATGCATATATTATATTCTCATATTAATCGTGATAATTTTTATTTCGTCTCTCATTGTGAAAATGCACAGAAAATTTGGAAAACTCTCGATGCAATATATGGTGCAAAAGTCAACAACAATGAGAAGTCCTCCACAACCGACTCAGTTAAAAAAATATGCTTAACAGGATTGGTAAATAGCAGTTGTGATGAGGATGATGATGATGGAGCAGCCAAGCTGGCATTACCAATGAAGAATTCAAAAAGGAAATTTGCAGTCACGTGGAATAAAAGCGATAGCAGTGAAAGTGAGAAAGCAGATATATGCCTTCATGGAAATATAACCGATAGCGACGATGACGAGCCAAGCGAGGTATCAAAACTTACTCACTCTGAATTATTTATTTATTTCCACGAAGTAAATGGCTGTTTTGAACGACTTAGGGAGAAATATGCTAAACTTGAATCACAAAAAGTTACTTTGATAGAATTAAATGAACAACTTGACCAATTAGTTAAAATCTATCAAAGTAGGATCTCTAAGTGTGATAAGTGTCCAACATTTGAAGAAGAAATTAAAAAATCAGAAATTAAAATGAAATCACTTGAAAATGAAATTCTGATTTTAAAAGAAAATGAAAATACTAGAAGAGAGAATTCTATTAAAAAGTGCACACAATTGTTAAACGAAAATGAATCTCTCAAAATACAAGTCCAACAATTGTCAACGACTTTAGATAAATTTTCAAAAAGCGAAAAATCGTTGAATATGCTATTAGGAAAGCAAACTGTTAACACGGTTAGAAAAGGACTTGGATATAATCAATCTAAAATTGCTGAAAGCAATTTTAATCAAGTCAATTTAATGTGCACAATTTGCAGAAAATTTGAACACAATCAAAATAATTGTTGGTATAGACCCAAACACGTGAAAACTGTACCAATTTGGGTTCCAAAAGGCACAAATATAAAATCTTTGAAAGTTAAACAAATTTGGGTGCCAAAGGGAACAATTATAAATAGTTTTGGGTCTCCACAAAATTATTTTTCGAAATATTCTGCCACTAACAACCATGAACCTATAAAAACAAATAGGTCACAAAAATATTTCATCGTGTAGGTGTGGTGGCAGGCTAAGGAACAACAACAGCGTTCTCTGGATTTTGGCTGTTCCAAGAACACAGTGGGTGACAAAGCAAAGTTTCTTAGCCTAGTATAAAGGTGACAGAATCACAATAGACAACAATGAAAAATATCGTAAAGGTAAAAACAGGTAAAGGTATATTTTTAACGATATATTAAATGTGATTATTTGCACCATACTCTAAATTAAAATCAGCCAATATTCAGATGATCAAAAGATGATGATTTTGATTCTATGACTTTTTTAAAATATTGACCAATCATCTTTAAATAGAATTACTTGGAGTAATTATGATGGTTGACTGATTCGGACTTACTTGATATGATTCTACATGACTTGTTCTTATTTATGACCTTGATTTGTGCTTAAATGATGACCAATCAGATTTTCAACTTTGAACTAATCCATATAAATTTGTTCGGTCAAATGATGGTATTTTATTGATCTTTGATTACTCATGCTACACGTAGATATATTTGGTCACTGCTTGTAAATTTGCACGATTTCATGTGAAAGCTGTTAAAAAGGATTTTAAGAAATTGTTGAACTTCAAGAAATTGTTTTTGAAATAATTATGATGTTGATTGACTGATGATTACTTATGAATATAGTTGTTCATACTATGGCTTCTAAGATTAACACTATGATATTTGTTTGAGTGTTAACATGGCTTCATTTCAAATTTCATTCTGATAGTTTGTTGAAATTTCACAATCTGGTCTTTGACATCCAACGAGTGAATATTGAGTGAAATTTAAATTCAGATGCAGATTACACTGGTAATATAGTTGATAGAAAAATTACTAGTGGAACGTAATTAATCTTTGAAACATTCATTTGCTGCATCATTTTTTTAAAGAAAATATCTGCATATTTTCCACTTGAAATAATCTTTCAAATAGCAGATTTTTTTAACCCCTTCGAGAAAATCATTTTTGACCATACTTTCAGATTAGTCATTTTTATTTGATTTTAAATGACAAATTTTGACTAATCTAACTCCCTAATGATTATCGAAAAGATCAATAGTGATTGAAAAAGTGATGAGTGTCGATATTTGTCATACATTACTCAAGACAGTATATTTAGAAAAATTTCTTTAGAATTTCATAACAAGAGTTATAAAAACTTTTGTTGGAAAAAAAAAATTCCATGATCATTTCTATTTCTATCATCTTTCTATCGACCATCACTCATCAAAATCATATATAGTGTGTAAATTTGTGGTAGTTTACAAAGGAAATTATTCGTTCTTCAATTTATTATTATAAAGGAAATTATCTGTGCTTCAATTTATTATATTCTTCAATAAAAATAAATATCCAAAGTATCCACTCTCATTTAAAAGTCCTCACGGTTATGCATGGGTGAATTACTTGGATTTTTGATTATGTGCTTCCATGCTCATTTAAAAGTCCTCACGGTTATGCATGTATGAAACGCATATCAAAATTAATTGATTTAATAGACAAGTTGATTTTAATCCCATTTAAAAGTCCTCATGGTTATGCGTGGTTAGAAGATACTTGAATTCTTTTTAAAAATTAAATTGGAATACTATTAATCTCATTTAAAAGTCCTAACGGTTATGCATGGTTAGTAGATATTCAAATTTCCCGAAATAAATATACCACAAATAGACAGAACTGTATGATTTTTTTGATGATTTTATCCCCATCACTTCTGAAAGTGGAATATGCGTCTGACAAGGGTAATTATGATTTTTGTTTGAGTTTTATTGAAATTTGATATTTATATTCAATTGAGTTAAATGTTTGATTCATGTTTGTCACTTCATCCCTATTTTTATAACACTATTATTCTTTTGCTGATAACAAAAGGGGGAGAGAAAAGTTAAGATTTTGAATCAAGCAAAGGTCAAATAATTTTCCATTTGCATCTAGGCTCATTTGCATATTTCTATTTGTATGCATATATATAGGGGGAGTATTGTGTAGAGAGAGAGCATTTAAATAGGGGGAGCAAATTGAGCGATCAAATACATTTAATACATTCAAAATCTTAAATATATGTTTGTTATCATCAAAAGGGGGAGATTGTTGAATATGCGCTTTGCGCTTATGTGATTTTTGTTTGATGATAATAAACATATATACATTTGTTTAAATGTATTTGTTAATATACTATTTTATTTTCATAGATTAAATAAATATTTGCTGAATAAAATAAATAACACGGAATTTGAATTCAAATGAATATTTTATTCAAATAAATATTTATTACATTTTTGAATAGTACAATTTCAAGCTCTCACTATAACTATACAACTTTGATTACAATTACATCACATTTACAGTTGACCTCACTACACATCACTCACACTCGTATTTTTATCTTCAACCTCCTTCCAGTTTGAATCCAGCATCTGAGCAAACTGCAAAAATATTCACTAACGCAGTAAAATTGAAAAAGAAATATTTTTGCAATATAAAATGAAATATGATTTGCCTCAGTTATTTGGGTTGTTCGTCATCATTTAAAATTGAATTCATCATACACGAACAACTTGTGACATACACAGTGTATCACTGTATATGACACAAGGCCGTGCACACCGATATATACACTTGATTGATTTACAGGGACAGGTGAGCGCAGGTCAAACCCAAATGAAAAGCCGGGTTCAACTCACGTGCAATAACATAAATGTCACAATTCACAGCACAAGGTCAAACCCGAGCCACAAGCTGGATTCAACACAGTGGTGCTGCATATAATGTATAGTGAAGTACAATCATGAATGCAAACTACAGATCAGAGCAGTATGCAAAGTCGATGCAACATAAACAAACCCAATACAATATGACTGTGAGCAGTGCCACAAGACCACCAGGCAAATGAACAGAGGCATCAATATGACAACCCAACAGCAACATGCTCTGAACACCACTGGCCAGTCCAATGAACAAAGAACCCAAATGCAAACAGCAGTATGCAAGCACAACCTCAAACATGAAACAAGGTGCACCAGACCAGGTTACAAGATGATCAAGGCAGACTACAAGTTCAAGTGGACAGTGCAGACAATAATCAAGCGATCAACAGAACATGGACTGCAACAATCAAGCAAATGTAGAGAACAAGCTACATGAAGGCAACATGACGCAATGTCGAGCTCAGTACAACACAGTGTACATAAATACATGCAAATGCATCAAAGCACTGAGAATGAATGCAACATTTACAACATAGCAGCAGTATGCAAGTGCATACACAAAGAGGCAACAAAGACTTGAATGACCAAGTGCACCACAGACCATGCTACAACTTCAAATGAACCAGCAACACAGCAAGCACATGAATGCACATAGCAAGCTACATGTAGACAGAGCTCGAGACTACAACTCAAAGTTCAATGCAGACTGCATAATGAACCAACTACACAATTCGAAGCATAATGCATATATAGCAGTAAAGTACACAAGCCAATCCAAACAACAACAAAGTCGATGCAAACATACATGAACAGGCAGTGCACAGTGAACAAAGCAAGGTGAACCATGAAATCAACATCATCACGAAATGAATCAAAGCCAAGACTGAAGCCAGCAGTACAGAAAATAAAGAACGAAATTCAACAATACTGTGTTGACCATGTTAAAAAATAATAATATTCAAGTATGCATCTTTGAGAAAGTCAAAGCCGTGACTTTATCCAGAAATCAAAACAATTTCAAGATGAACAAATCATGGTCGAAGTCACAATTGAACAAGTCAGAGACGTGGTGGTAAAGAAACGAACAAGTCAGTGAAATCCCAAGCATCAATACAAGATCAAGCGGCCAGAGCAAGTAAATTGACGAATTCAAATATATTTAGACGAACGTAATTCAAGGAATTCGAACGCACATATAAACCCACAATCATCATCGGCAAATCCATCGAGTTTGAGTAAGCCAAAATTGTAAAAGCAAAAAGGGAAAGTACATACCGAAAACGCAGAACGAACTCGATCCAAATTGAAGAGCCGTGAACAAATCGAAGAGCATCAAAGCCTACTATCGAACCGTATCAAGTGGCGACTTCAATTTGCAAGAACCCTAGTTTGAATCGCAAGGAGGAAAAGCCCCAAATTTGCAGAAGCCCTAATTGAGTTGCAAAGAGGAACGACGACCATTTTTTTCACAGGCCAAAGAAGAAGAAAAGGATCGGGTTAAAGAAGAAAAGGATCGGCCGTGTTTTTATTTTAAAGGGCTTTATTTTAATTAGGGTTTAAGTTTAAACTGTTTTTAATTGTTGTTTTTACTTTTCGAATCAAATTCTTTGTAAATCACCACCTAGGTTTAGGTAGTGTCAGATTGTCTAGTTAGAATTAGTTCAGTGAGCAGGGTGTGCGAGTTTGCAGAGCTCTATAGACGGGAGCAGAGTTTGCGAGTAAGCAAAGCTCTATAGTCGGGAGCAGAGTTTGCGAGTAAACGAAACTCTATAGGCGGGAGCAGGGTGTGCGAGTCTAGTAGAGTGTTTGTGAGCGGGAGCAAATGTTTGCGAGTCTAGTAGAGTGTTTGTGAGCGGGAGCAAAAGGTTTGCGAGTCTAGTAGAGTGTTTGTAAGCGTGATACTGTTTAATTCTAATAGAAATCTGGGAATGCAGCAGTAGGCAAGGGTTGCCGAAGCTGGGTAAATTTTGTGTGTGATTTACTTTTCAGCATATTTATTTCTGCAGTTTGTTTCTGTGTTTATATCGAGAAAATTTGCTATAACCCTATTCACCCCCCTCTAGGGTTAATCTAGATCCTACAAAATTCACGAAAGAAAACATCAAGAAAGAAGCAAGCTAGCGCATGAGAAATTGATGTAATGCACAAGTTTGTAGAAATTGAGCAACAAAAGCTGGATATATAAAGGAGAAGAGAAGAACGTATGATTAATGAATGACATGAAAAAGCGGTATTGGATGGAGTGCAAACGACAAATAATTATTTCCAAGTTTCCTCAAAATAGTTGTTTTAGTCTTAGAATTGTTTAAGCTGTACTATTTTCGGTGTAATATATTGTTTATATCAATTTGCTGTATTTTGTTATTAATTAATATTATACCATTCTTGTTTCTATTTAGACAAAGTCGATAATTAAACAGAATAATATTTTGAAGGAATTGAAATACATAGTAATAAGACAACATAAATACTATTACAACGCAAATGCGTACATACATGACATATCAGATATAATATTAATCTAACAATCACCAAAGTAATTCCAAATGTGATTCATAAGATCTTTTTGGAGCCGGTTGTGAAGTTGTACGTTGCGGTATGAAAGTTGTCGTTACAAGTGAACGTTGAATGCTTCTTTTATTATAATAACATCATCTCGAAATACTTTTGGCATTTGTACCGCACCATCATATTCGTAGTGACGTTATTATTCGCCCACATCCCTTTCATCTTCAATAATCATATTTTGCATAATAATACATGCAAGCACGATTCTGGGCATTTTTTTTCGAGACCAAAGTCTACATGGATTACTAATAATTGCAAATCTGGATTGTTGAACGCCAAAAGCTCTTTCTGTGTCTTTTCTTTGTCTCTCTTGCATCGCAGCAAACTTTGCTTGCTTTGCTGTTATTGGGTTTGGACATGTCTTCGCAATAGTGCTTCATTTTGATAAATCCCACCACCCAGATATTATTCGCGCTCTTAAGCGTTTTTTCCAAAAGTAAACGACACTGGAGTTACTAGACCAAGCGCCAGATCATTAAATAAGTGGGACATCTCAATAACATTTAAATCATTTGTTAGATCCATGCACTCCATAGGAAGCATGTCATATCCATAAATCGTATAAAGCAACGGCTTCCAAAATAATAGTTGGTTTTTTTTCTTTACCATTGTAAGCACCTTGGTATGCTTTGGTGCAGTTCTTCCATTCCCAATACATATAGTCGAGACTTCCAAGTATTCCAGACCATCCTCTGCTCTCGTGCATTTTTCGAATACGCACCATATCGCCCTCATTTGGCGATCTAAGGAACTCAGTGCCGAAAATGTCCACCACAGATTGACAAAATTTGTAAAGAGTTTCTAACGTGTTTGTCTCTGGATCCGATATGCACCATCCAATGCATATGTGGGGGTGCCATAAGCTAACATCATGCAGTTATAATTTAGCAGCAGTTGATAATTAAAATGAAAACCAAAATAATAACAACAGGAATTTTGAAAGTCAAGTTAAAAAGAAGTGGTGTACCCAATACGAGTAAACTACAGAGTAATATTATTTAACCACAACATCGAACGTGATGTTCTATAAGCTAACACAATAAATTAAGTACTTTTTGAAAAAAAAATTGAAATCCATTTCTGCTCGATTTTAAGCATTGCTATAAAATATTTTTGTCAACTTTTGCAGCAAAAATATTCCGTTTAATTTTCATGTATTTTTTTTTTGTATATATATGTGTGTTGTGTGTATATAATAGTTAGAACTATAAACAATTATATTCAAAACCGTATATATTTGTAAATAGAATTGTAAATTTTTGTTTTTTAGAAAATGTATAGCTAGAACTTTGTATATTTGCAGTTTTAACTGTATATTTTTGCATTTTAAATCGTATATTTATGTTAGAAATTTTGATGTGAGTGCTTCGTAAAACTTGTTTTTTATGGGGGTTTTTTCAAGAGTTAAGTTTGAAAATAGTGAATAGTGCTAATTTCCATTATAAATTAATAGGTATTCAAAACACACTCTCAACAACATGTGTAGATTTGTATGAGCATCTCTAGAAGGATGGGGATTTCTAGGAGGGTGAAGAAAAGGCGAATCACTCCCACTCTTCCAACAGTAAGAGGGGGAATTGTACAATTTTCTTTTAAAAAAAAGAAAAAAAATACAAATGGGGTTCAAAAAACAGTTTATAAAGTTACATGCGTTTAAGAAAGGGACAGTTTGGCTAAAATGCCTATTGACTTTCAAAATATACCAAACATCCTCGCCAAAAAAGGTATGTAAATTAGGTATATAGAATTAAACTACCGAAAAATTGCATATATATATATATATGCAATTATTCAGTGCATAATTGTACACATTTATCAATTATTCACTGAAAAATTGCAGAAATTTCTGCAATTTTTCCGTATTTTTTCAAAAAATTGCGAAATTTTCCGCAATTATTCACCGAATAATTGCATATTTTATGCAATTTTTGGATATAATTGCATAAATGTTTGCAATTATTCACTGCAAATGCATGCAATTAATCAGTAACTTAATTCTAGAGACCTAATTTACAATCCTTTTTTGGGGAATAGTTTTCGTGTATTAAGTTTGAGTTTAAGGATCCGAGTCTAATATTCACAATCCAAATTCTGTTGCAATATGTGAATCAATTGAATACCAACATCATATTGACGTACAAGGCTGTTGCTTTGGACTCCAAGATTAAAAATTATAAACTCAAAACTGATAACTTCGTAATAAAGGGTGCTATTATATACGGACATCAAACATACACCTCTTATTCAATACTTAATCCACCCACCGATCCATACTCACCAATTTAATTTTTCCTTTTTCTATGTGCATTTGTTCTCCCATGAAAAAAAGGCTTTTCCTAAACCAAATTCACTACCTTGTAAAAAAAGTTTCTCCTCTAACTAGTCTGACTCTCAAATCAATTACAGATAAAAAGAGGAATAACAAAATAAAAATAAAATTAAAGAAGAAGAAGCTTAATTAGCTTTTCACAATAAATGGGACGATTTCCTAAGACAGTTATACAAATTTTCATTCATATCAATAACAAAAAAGAGGGGAATGCTTCTGATAAAAATTACTCTACTCATAATAAATTCAAATAATGAGCCAACATGGTTGGCTCCGTTGGTTGGTAATTTAAACTATGAAATTAGATGTTACGTGTTCGATCCCCATGATCAATATTTGTTGGCAATAATGAACCATGCTAAAAAAAAATTCAAATAAAAGTGATGCAGATAAGTTCCAAAAGCAGGGTTTAGAATTATCTCAACTACGAATAACAATAAATGAAAATAGGGAGAAAAGATAAATAATTTATAACCAGTTTGGTTGAACTTAGCAGACTTCTTATAGTTGGCTGTCGATTTGAAATCTAACCAATTTGAATAAACTAAAATTTATTTTTATAGAGAGAGAAATAAATTTATGTAATCAAGGTTGTTGTTTAGGATTTTTATATTCGGCAAAACCGAATGATAAATTCTTCACTCATTTTGCATAACCGACCAAAGTGACTATTTGTAGTGTTTTATCCAAACTAATTTTAATACCTAAGTGGCGTTAATGGTGGTTTAAGTGTGTAGATAGTAATGGAATATGTGTTTGATTGAGACACTTTCTACAATGTCCCATCTTTTCGACCTTCAAAAGTCAACGCTAATACATCCACGACATTCACAGGCCGAACATCCGAGTGTCGAAAAGGCAGTTCGTTAGGGGAAAGAAAAGGAAAGAAATACCAGAATCTCACAATGCAACGAATAATCTATAATATAAACTGATCTTTATACAAGAAAATTTTTATATGCAAAATCAGAGAAAACTATTCTATAATCAGCTTAGACAGTTATAACTGTCCGTCCTTAGCAATGTTGAAAAATACAAAAAAACAATGCATTGAAACAAAAGGAATATTCGAGAGATAACTCTTGAGTATCCAGCTCGTCTCCTGAGCTCCAAAGCATCCAAAGCTAAATCTGAAAATATGCTCGATCTGACCCGAGCATTATAAAAAAACAACGCTCAGGCCAATCTAGTAAAACCAACATGAGAAACACAATCATCTGAGTTATTAATGTTATGAAATCCTTTAAAATTAAAGATATCTTATAAGATTATGCTACACATAAAAACGGACTAATTTTCGATCTTACGTAACCAAAACATTTCTGTAGAAAATCCAATGATACTTTAATAGTGCCTAGGGTTTAAAGCAAATATTGAATCATAGCCGAAATTGTTACATTAATTAAATTCCAGCATAATAGGTGTACAACTAAATCCGAAGGAACTTATTGGAGAATGAATTTCCATACAATAACAAAGCTACTGGAGCACCGCTACCACAGTACACCTTTAGAAAATGTACCGAGGTCGAACCTATTGACCCCTACGAATCAGGACCAACCCTACCCTTTACTAAATAGTTTTGAATATTTCATCACCCCGGTTGCCATACGATCTTTTTCAAGAGCTCTCATGCACAACGAAATCCATAAATGTATATATCTAGAAAGGGTGATAAAAATATCCTACTGGGTGCGACCCATATAGTCCCGAAGCATATCCTCTGTTTTAGTCATTCACGGTTAATAAGGCTAGAGGCTACATTTTACCTCTTTATATAGCAATTCCACTTGGAATACTAGTCCTGACCTTCAGGTGTCAATGCAATGCCATCATTCGTCCTTGTAAGTTGTTCAGGATAAGAACAAACCGAAGGCACTACTTTTACTACATCTATTGTGGAATCACCCTCAGGATTAGTAATAAATAGCCCTTGCACTTCAAAGAGCTCCGCTTTCGATTCCTTCATCTTCAAGGCGACTTCCATTTAAACTCTCAAGTTGGTTCAAAGTTGTTTTAAGATAATACATACTTATTCAGTCCCGATGTCTTCAAACCAACATTCGATAGTTTTTGGTAAACTCAACTTTAGCTCTGTTGAAAATAAAGGAATAATACATAAGAGCAGAAATCACCCCCGAACCGTTTAAGTGGACGGATCTCCTTATCATTTGTCCTAAAAGAACACAACGAGTTTATATGTACAATAGTATCATCTAAGATAACTGTACACTATAATTCTTGTGTTTCCTCTAGATATTTCTAGAGTTAAATACTGGCTAAGATTTTATGCCCGTTTATTTAGCTATAGAATAAATAACAATCATAGATTTAATTTCCCATGGAAATTACTAAGCTCATTTAGTTAATCTTCCATTAATTAAATCTCTTTAATTATTTACCAAAATATTTATATATTTATATCACCGGTATAAGTATATCCCCAAACCTATTTAGCGGATTTCTTATTTCAAATTCATTTTAAACGGATCAAAACATATGTCTTCGATAACATAGTTTATTCTAAATCCTAAATAACTAATTCTTCGATATTAAGTAGGGAAATGCTTCCTTATCACCAAAATTAAGAAGAACTACTTACTTGTTTGATTTATAACTTGATTAATATAATTGATCTAATCAAAACTTTATAAACCCTATATATTCTTTCCAAAATCCAACATATCTTTTCCATAATATATCTCTTTTACTTAGTTTTTTTTACTAACAAGACCCTTTTATAAAACAAACTTGTTAGCTTTAAAATCCTTTTATAAAGCAATATTATTATTTAAAGAAAATTCTTAAGTTAATTAAATTAACTCAATCACCATAAATTAATTAATTAATTAATTAATTAACTCAAAACTCCATCATTAGATTAATTAATCAACTTATAACACCAAATAATAAAATGGGTAATTAAGTTAAACCTCATTTTTTAAATAATTAATCAACTTATAAACATCATTAATTAAAAGATTAATTTCTTAAGACAATCATTAATTTCAAAGTATAATTAGCTTAATCATGATTAATTAAAATAATAATTAACTCAAAATATTATTAATTAAAATAACTTTAAACATATTTAATTAGATAATAATTAACTTGAAAACTTTTAATTTAATGGAATTTAAACATTATCAATTTAAATCAACTTTAAACATCATTAATAAAATTAACAATTAAACATTATTAATAAATTCAACAATTTACTTTAAATTGTTATAAAACTAAAAATAGATTTCGAATCAAAACTTGTCCAATTTGGAAGGAGGCTTAGCAAATCTCAATGACGCTTAAACAAGCTACCATTATACTCAAATCGACATTTAAGTCATCACACAAGTATTTACATAAACATAGGTATGTAAATAAAATCCATAATTATCAAACGATGGATAACATGTCAATATACATCAAATGACATAAATAAATGTCCAAACTAACAAAATAACAGAATGATAATTTATTCTGCTAATCATATGTCCTTTATATGCTATTAAGTTTAAATATAGCAGAACAATGTTTTATTCTGCTAACAGGATGTTAGGGATTAATTATAATCACTAAACATCGTAATTAAACACAACCTGTACTAGTTTACTTTTAATATATACTATAACACATAGGTCAAATGCTTTCATTAGTGTGTTTATGTTAATACGAACTCAACTTCGAAAACCGTATGTCAATCGGATTCCGGACGAAGGAGATATGGATTCACAAAGTTTAAACTTAAAATTCTTTTTTAAAAAACAAAACCCCCCCACACTCAAGGCCCATCGGCCAGCTGCCAAGCTAGTCACAGCCCACATTCCATGTCCTTCTTCTCCACCATACCCAAAGAAAAAGGAACATACCAAGTTTTTGAGTCTTTATGCGTGCACACTCGTGCACGTGTGCAAGTGCACAGGACGCAGCGCCACCGCACCGACCCCTCCACCGAGTCTGCCTTGTTCTTTTTATCACGACTAGACCCCACCACAAGCTCCGGCCCCCCCTCACAAGATTCGACCCTCCTCCTCCAATCATAAAATGTGTCCAGGTTTTGAAAATGGGACTCGGCTTGCCTCCTCGTCCACCTACAAACTCTGCGACTACCACCGACCTCAACTATATCCACGCGCACTCCTTCAGCCCCACCAGCACCGAGCTCGATATCTTCACCCTAGCCATAGACGAGAAGACCCCAAACAAAAACAAAAAAACAGCGGCTTAACCCTAATTTCACACAAACCCGACAACCTGGCCACTAGAGCACTCACCTCCAACACGGAAAAGGCCTCTCTCCCCTTGACCCGTGTCTCGGTACCCTCCGTCGAAACCCTTGACCATCAGTTCGTCCAAATTTTCTTTTTTACCCAAAAATGATCAATTAAAAAATTCAAACAAATCATAACTCTAAAAATTATGAAAGCACCACTAAAAATAATGATTTTCTATGATGATCAAGAATACAAAACTCGTTCGATGAATCTTGATCGTCGAAAACTAACAAAATTTGACTTCTTACAGTTTTATTTAAATTTCTCAAAACATGCTCAAGAAAAAATTCCAGAACTATTTTTAAAATAATCCATGGATCAAATTAAACAACTTAGTAGTTGACAAAGACTTAAAATTCTAGACGGTTTGCAAGATACTGATTTTAGAAATCTTGGATGAAAATGTTTCATATGGATTAGTAAAAATCGGTAAGCAAAATGTTGTTTACAGTATATTCCAGTAAGCAAATTTCCTTCTTTCAAATTCAAAATATGATTTTTTTTGAACTATATTCTTAACATACAAGAAGTTTTAAACAATTCAAACAAACTATATATATAGTTTCAACCTTTTATCACATATAAAATAGAAACAACAAAAATGCAATAAATGGAAAATCTCACCTTTTTCTTGTTCCATGCTATTGTTAAAAAGTGCCTTTACACCTTATTTCCTTTGAGAAATTGCCAACTTTTTGACCTTGAACAGGCAATGTTGAATTTGAGCTTTAAAAATGAGATTTTTTATTTTAAAATTTTAAAAACAGAAAAGAAAGAAAATAGAGTTAAGGAAGAAATATTTGAAAAGGGGAAAAACAAATGAAAAGTAAACATGAGAATTACATTTTATAAAACAAAATGAAAGTGTTAAACCCAAAAATACCCCTTAATCATAATTGTTCACTCATATTTCACATCGCAAACCACCAAGAGGATAAGCATTAGTAAATACATTAGTTAACAAAGTGTTTACATGCACTTAATTCATTTCTATTGGGTATAAGGGTGTTTTACGTACTAAATCCATTTTTACACCTTTCATGTCAAATCCATCTTAGTTTGAATTTTAAATAAGATTTTACACCTAAATACTTGTTATTATAGTATAGTTTAAAATATAAGTGTTTACGTTATAAATGCTGTTTTAACAAAACAAAAATATTAACACGAAAACTAACTTGTTATTCGATAAAAAGCAGAAAATTCAAAAATTGCGTTTCAATCACATTTTCAGTTTTCTGTCGAACTATTTATTTATGTAAACAAAGTTTTTAAAAATAAATTTTCTATTATCAGTTATAAATTTAAATAAGGTTACTAAATTAATAAAAAACATTAATTGAATATTTAAATTAAATTAAATATTCATAAATTAAAATGATAAAATTCTGGATCATTACACTTTCTCAAACAGTTTTATTCGATAATATGTTTCATATTAGGCATTTGTGGATAGATGTATAGTTGATTTTGATCTTAGTTAAGTTTTAGAAATTATGGAGGCAATAGTGATTACGCTGACTAGAATTTGTGTAGGGAATTGTTGAAGTATGTCGATCAAAGGAATTTGCTAGCACATAGAAAAATGTAGATATGGGCATGCAACCTAGGCACATAATGCACATTACGAAAATGTGTGCACTTTAATTGTACGTAATGCAGAGATCAAAATCAACATAATAATATCCGTAATAGCTTTATCCTTTAAATAAACAACTCACTCTTGGAAAATTGAAATCTAGAGAAATGTTCCACAAAATGATATTATGGTCAAAGTCTGAGTTTTTAGACACAAGTTTTTGGACCTATAGTTATAAAAATCAATTACATCTTTGCATCTTGGCCAATTCATTCAATTAGATTTATGGGTTTTAGAAGGTGAAACCCAACATATTCTATTAGACATTGACATTTGTTAACAGGAATCTTGTCAACACACTAAAGTAGAGTTTAGAGAGTAAGTGATTCCTTCGTAACCTTTTTCTGACCAGATGAAGGTAGTTGATATTTTCAATTAGATAAAGATGGTTACTATTCCCCTTTTTATACCTCTCGACTCAGTCGAAACACCTAAACTCCTCTTTAGAAACAACTTTCGATCTAGTTTAGTTGGTTCGGTTATCCTTTCGAATATCCCCTTTTTGAAACGGTTGAGGAAACTCAAGGGTTGGACCTTAAAATATGAATGAGATGGAAAGGTTCCGACTTAATCGAAATCTCGCCTTTCTATGGTTTGGATCAGGGTCTATAGATCTAAGAACAGTAGCTGAGCTAAAGGTTTTGACTTGCTTAAAAGTAACCATTCGATATCTTGAGATTATGAGCTAAGGCTCTAAGGATATTGGTTGAGATAAGAGTTTCGACTCACTCAAACGGTAACCCTTCGATCAAATAGACATAAGCAGATCATAAACTGAATCCAATAAGAGTATTAAATCAACTGCATATCCAAAAATATCATAATCTTACTTTCATTAAGCTAAAGCTATACATATTGATCAAGTCCCCAATCTAATTTCAAAATTAGGGTTTACAAATTTAAGAAATACAAGAATGAAGTGAATGAATTCCGGTTCCCTTAAACTAGACCCCTAGAGTTTTACTTATAGGCGTGGGTTGGCACTTTTTTGAATAAGTCCTTTCGACTTGATCGAAGGCAGCCATGGAGACATTTCGTTGCCATTCACATTTGGTCATCCTTCTGCATTGCTTTTGAATGGACTTGAGCGCTTTCGACTTCATCGAAAGGGGTAGGTGTGCTTCTCTACTTGATGTTGCTATGTTGTTGCAAGTAAGAAAAGGTATGAGCTTTTGACTCTGTCGATAGGTGAATTTTTGGAGCTTCAAAGGAGTTGAGACGTTGAAGGTTTTAAAGCGAAAGGTAGCTTTCAATGGCACACTTCCTGATTGACGTGGAACCCCATCCTCTAGTGTAGGAGATTGCAATATTGAGCCTTAACATTCTTTTCTTTCTTAATTGTAAATGGTCTCGACCAGTTCAAAAGGCTTATTTATGCTTTCGAAGGGGTTGCTCTAGCAATACATCCTTTTGTGGAATGTGTATAAAGGCGAAATCTTTAGTTTTGAAAGGTTCGACACGTATGTTAGTGGCTGTAACTTATTTTCTTCGAAAGGTGTTCCTCAATTCATTTGAAATGTCTTTACGCATGTAGAGGCTACTGTTTTGAAAGGAAACCATTAAAGTGAAAGGGAGCTTTTGTCCCCTTTCGACCCCTTCAAAAGCTGATAGTACATCTAACTTTTGCAAAAGCGTCTTTCGACTCTTTCGAAAGGCTTTGTGATTGTTGTTTCTCTTCATAAATCCTTCCTTTATATTTTCCATGGTTTCGACCAAACCGAAGTGTTTTTGATGATAATATTGATCATGACGAAGGTGTCTGCTTAATGCTTAGGTGAGCCCTTTCTAACCTTGTCAAAAGCCTTATTTAATGCTTACAGAAACCATTTTAATGCCTTTGGAACCTCACTAATGCTATTACTCCTTCTTTCATACTTTTTCTATCGAGAAGATTATATGGATAACATTTAGCCCCTCTAGTAGGAAAAAAGCTTTTGTTCTTTAGGACATAATTCCAAAAACTTCTTTCAAACTGCTCAAACTTCTATGAAATTTCATTCTTTGTTTCTTGTAAAACACTTAGTAACTTCTATTAGGATCATAACCTTGTTACAAAACCTTGATGGGTAATTCTAAATTTTAAAACTAAAGTTCAAGATACTATCTGGTTATATTATTGGGTATATCATTAAGAAAAATGCATGACCAAACCCTTTTTTACTACTAGTAAGAGAAACATGGAACAATATCACCTGGAAAATAGATGTTGGTTTAAGTAAATGAACCTTTCAAGAAAGCCATCATAAAGTCCAAATCCTTTTTCCTTCGGTTAAGTTTTCTTCAACTAGTGGGTATTAATTTCTTGCTTTAAGTGGCTTTACCTCGTTTCTTCACTATGATTTTAGTTTCAACCCTGCATTATATGTTAATAACTTCATTCCTTCATTGACAAATAAGTAGATAGTTTGGTATTGATGCTGCTTGATAATATGAGGATTAGAAGGCTCTCTTTCCTTTTACCCAATCCTTTAATGGAAGCCTAATTGATATCGAGAAAATCTTGTTTAAAATTCAAAACCAAAAATTCAATCGGAAATCCTCAGATCAACATGAAAATTCAATAAGGAAATCGTGAATTCATAAAACCGGAAGTTCAATAAAAAATCACCATGAAAACCCATTAAGTAATCCAAGAATATGAAATCCGCAAATCATCATAAAAATTAGTAAGAATTTAGAAATCAGAAATTCAGTATGAAAAGAAACAAGGAAATTAAAAATTCATAAAATCAAGAATTTAACTAGAAATTTGTCAGGAACTCCAATAGACTACTTCAAAATTTTATTCACTATAAGTGCAAGATTAGAAAATTTCCTAGTAATATTATTTAAGTAGTCCTAAACAAAAGATCCTTATGCCTATCTGGCCCTAATTCTAAAGTTCTACCTAAAATACTATGCCAGAGATTTATTTAAAACTCATGCTTTGATTAGCAACTGGGATTCTCATTATTCAAAGGAGAGTATCCTATTTATAGATGTGTAGCTCCTAAAGTGCCTATAAATTAGTAGTATTATTGTTATATTGGAGCCGAGTAAAGCCATGCAATCGTTCAGAATAGTAGTCTCATAATACCAGTCAGACATTTGGAGTTGTAGTTCCGTAAGAGCAGTCAACCATTTAGCAGATAGTTCCATTCGACTGTTCAGTTTTTTAGTGATTCAACCAGTCGACAGTAGTTCCGTTCGATTGGCTATTCAGTAGTGCAAGCTCCGTTTGACTAGTCGGACGTGTAGCTATGCAAGTTCCACCTTACTATTTAGCTGTTCAACACTACAATGGTCCAAATAACTTATTAATATATAGACTCTCTTATCTTATAGTGTCACCTTATTTCTAAGGATTCAGAAGTGATTTTCTTAATCCATTCTTCAAATGAAGTCACTTTTATCCTTGTTGTAAAAATTTGTTATTCCATTGGTTTTCGTACAAATCTTTGTTTTCAAATTGCAGATATCTTTATCCATTTACTTATCTTATGCTTCCTTTTAGGATGCAAACTTCTTAATTCTTTGCCGTGGGAGCCACTTTTCTAGCATTAGATGTACTGAAGATTGCTAGCTGATATTTTTTCCTTTTTGGCTATGATCCTGGATATCTTATCCATTCCTATTTATAATGAAGGATATCTTCATCTTTTTCATGTTGTTTGTACCCACTTTTTTAGGCTTCATCTTTGTTTTAGATGGTGGTTAACTTTATTCCTTTGTCCTTGTATTCCCTCGGGTCTTGACTTTTATTTTGAGATGCAGACATCTTTATTTGTTTGGTGCCCCCTTAGGCTTCTATTGATTCCAAGGGTTACAGTGTATGCTGGATTGACCTTCCTTTAAAACGTTGCCTGTAGGTGCTAGCTATTGGTGGGTACATGACCCCCTCCCTCTAGGAGGTGCTATGGATTGGCCATAGGCTAAAACTTGTATATGAAAATCATTTTTGGCCAATTAAAATGTTTGTAAAAACCATTTTGAATATCAGTTTTCTTTTCTCTTGTCATAGAGTCTCTTTTAAGAGAAAGAAAATTCTTGTAAATGAACCTTCCTAGTATATTGAGGGATTACTTTCTGAAAAAGAGTTTGGAAGTGCAAATCCTTTTGACAAAAGAGTCTCTTTTTAACGCTGCCTTCTGCAAGAGTTTTCAAACCGTTTTCATAGTAGAGATACAGATCTCAAATAAGAGACTGGAAGGTCATGATTCATGAACCAATAGTCTTTTAATCGAGAATAGGATTCTCTAATTTGAGTTTTTGTCGATGAACTTTTGGTAGCTTTAAAATTTTTCTTGAAAAAACATGAATAAGCTTCTCCTCGCCAATGGTTTTAGAAAACTTTGAAATATTGGAATTGCTTAGTTAGAAATCCTTGATGCGTATTTACTAATGCCAAACAATATTCTTTAAAGATTGTGCAAGTTTATCTTTAAAATTAACAAATATTTAATTTCCCTTACTTACAGGGTAATTAGAGATGATCCCTTTTGACTTTTGAAATCAACTTTTTTAGAGCATATTTAGGAAAACTCTCTCCAAATGGTAGAATAATTAATAGAAAACAAAATCAGTGTATATAGTATGTATGGTTATTCTTTCTCAGGTTTTTCTTAGTAAAAAGAGATGTCTTATTCGTGAGTCTGAAAAGCATGATGCATGGTCTAATAGACTTTCACAAATAAGGGCATACTTTCCCAAGTATGCCTTCTTTTGAGTGATTTTTAGATATTTACTTTTCATGAGTTTACAATTGAAGATTTGATGATAATCCATGGTTCCATGGGAGTATTTCTTTATGCCACATTTATTCAAGGATGATTCGCTTTTCTCTAGAAATTTATTGTGCTTTGAGAGTTTGTTGAACACCATGGATTGGTTTAGTTTTTACCTGTAATAACATTTGAATTTCGTATTAATACATGACTAATTTAAAATAAAATTCAAATTAAAGAAGTTACAAGCAAAGAAAATCTGTAATAGGCGGATGCTGCAAGACTTCATAGCCTGATTAGAGTTCGAAGATGAAGTTGTAAAGTCGATTCTCTATTAGGACTTTAAGTGGTTGAGTTGCTTCTTTTGAGGTAGTAAATATTCTAATTATGTTTGAAAAATTCTTTTAAGAATCCGTACTTGATCAGGTTCTGAACTATTTTTGCTAAAACAATGCAATTGTCAGTTTAATGTCTATTCGCTTTATGATAACCATAGTAATTCCTTCCTTCTTCGAGTTCAGCAGGAGTCCTTGTCTTATAGGAAATGGAGAAATTCACATCATCTTTTGTCATGGCAAATACATAGGAGATTGGTTTGTTTAATTCCATTAGTCTAGATTTAGATGTCAACATTCGGCTGTCTTTCTTGTTTTCCTTCCATCTAGACTTTATGCTGGGATGGTTGAAGTCAAACTTTTATTCCTTCTGTTTTTTACCGAGGCTTCTTCATAGCGTGATGCATCTTTTCCATTTGAATAAACTTTTCAGCTTGGATATAGAAATATTATAGATCCTTACACCCATGAATATGAAGTTCCTTCCAAAAGGGAGTTTTTTTTTATTATCGCTGAGTAAACTGCCATTAGTTTTTTTTTCATCGGTCGTGTTTTCGGCCTACAATGCTTCCATGTTGAATCTTTTAATGTATTTGCCAAGCAATTCCTATAGACTTTGTTTGATGTTAACTAACATGTAAGAATCTATTATTAGGTCTTTACATATGTGAAATTGTGCTATGAATTCATAGGAGAAATGTTCCTAGGAGTGGATAGTTCCTTTCTGATAGTGCCTATACCATTTGATAGCTGCTCCCTGGAAAGTGACGGTGAAATGTTAACATCAAACTGGAGTGATAGTGAAAACTGGCCCAGGAGCATCATATAAGTCCATCCAACTTTCAAAAGCTACAAGGTGATCATCTGGATTAGTAGGTCCATCATACTTTAGTGGGGGAATTTGATATATGGAGGAATGCTAACTGCCATTATTTCTTCTGAAAATGGAGCCTTTTGCAGGATAACATAATCTTTTATTGTATCCTTTATGATTTGGCTGAGAATGTTGTTGCGAAGATCTCCCTAGTCTTTTGAGGTTAAACTATTTGATTGCTTAAAGGCTCTCTTAACTTGACTTGCTTGGCTTTCATATGCTTTATTTGGAGATCGTGCTTCATCTTCTCCTTTCATAATGTAACGACCATAGTTTTGACTAACATTATTTAGTACATTTAATTAGGTAAATTAAATGAAAAATGTAAATGGTTAAGGGATTGAGATTTGAATAATACAGGGTATCCGTGCCTAATGAACTAAGGAGAAAATAAAATGAAATAGGATAAGGGAAAAATAGGAATAAGTTATATCGTTATACCCTAAACCCTCATGCACTCTCATTTCCATGTTCACAAACAAAAATTACATCATGTAAGGCTGGCCACCATTAGGAGAAAGCAAAGAGGAAGATAAGCTAAAATCAAGAGGAAGAAGCTCAATCAATCTAATTCAAGAGAAAATCTCAACTCCTTAACAACAAGCTAAGGTGAATAATAGGTTACATCTTATATTTTCTTATTTTTGGTTCTAGATTAGATTTGAATATGTTTTGCAAAGTATTATGCCATGTTTTGAATGAAAAATAGATATATATGCTTGTTAATGAATTTTGTTTGTTCATATAGATTTTTATGATAAGTTATGATAGAAAAATCTATCAAATGACATCCAAATGCCTTGCGATTTTGATATAAGGTCAAAAATACCAATTTAAAGATGGATTTCAAATTTTATAATTTTTTGAATCATTTTGGATTTATTATGAATTTTCTAGTGAAGAAAATAGTTAAATTGGGTTTAAAATTAATTACGGCTATCATATGCTAGCTTTGGGTCAGAAATTTATATATGTTAGAAAACATATTAAAAGTGACTTATGGGAATTTTTGGAGAATTTTCCTAAGTGTTTTAATAAATATATAAAATTATTTAGGTATGGGACTTAAATGTTTTATACGTTTATAAAAGGAGAAGGGGAAATTTGTAAATGTTTTAAATTGTTAATCTCTGAAATTCGATAGGATTTTTAGAAAATATTTTGGAAAAGTATTGGCCACCAATCACGTGTTGACTAACAAAGCAAGTTGGTTAAAAAGAAATTACTTTATAAAGTTAAAAGTCAGTTTTTGTAAAGGGTTGCTGTTTCGCCACTTTCGGCAGCTACCTTTCGACCTCATACCGCCATCTCCATCTAATTCGAAACTAATACATATAGTATCAGCTTCGATAAATTGTGGATTGGAGCCGGGCGAAAGGTATAGAGTCGAAACAAGGCTTTCGAAGGGGTTGAAGTAGCTTTTGAAAACTTAGAACTATTTTGGTTGTAAATAAGGCTTTTGAATGAGATGGCTTTCGACTTAGTCAATTGTTTTAAAGAAAAGAGCTTTCGAAAGAGGTTGCCGCCTTTGTTTAAAAGAAGCTTTCGAAGGGGACGAAACCCTTGCTGCTGTATTCTACCTTTCGAAGCAATACCTTTGAAAGAGTTCTTTTGTTTTAATCACTGAAGCCACTTCTCCAATGCTTTCGAAGGGGTTGGTTTCAACACCATCCACTTCTTTTATTTAGGAAAATGCTTTCGAAAGAGTTGCTTTCGCTCTGTTCTTTTAAGGCCCTCTTTATATTTTGAAAGCTAACCTAAAGGTTTCGAAAGAAATGGTTTTAATGGTTTCGAAACTAAGTTCCACACATTTTTACTTAAACCCAATGCTTTCGAAAGGTTTGTTTATGCAAAGGACTTTAGTGCTTTTGAAAGGTATTTAATGAAGGTTTCGAACGGGAGGTTCCCCAATGTTTTCGAAAGGTATACGATAAAGGTTTCGAAGGGGTCATTCCCCAATGTTTTCAAAATGCAAGTTTGTAATGTTTTGAAAGGAGGACGTCTAAGGTTTTATAAAGCTTTCGAAAGGGACCCTTTCAATGTTTTTGAAAGGTCTATTATAAATGGTTTTGAAAGGTATATTTTAGCCATCTGACCTAGTGCTATAAAGTTAAGTAGTTAACTTGTTTGAAAGGTGTACTTTCAAAGGTTTCAAAAGAGATTGTTTAAAGATTGTAAATAAAGGTTTTGAAGGTTTTCATCGACAATGTTTTGAGTAAAGCATACATCATGGCAAAGAGATTTGAGTAAAGTAAATAGTATGTATTCCTTGTGTAAGTATGATTTAAAGGGTTAAATCAATTTGAAAGATGTTTTCAAGGAAAATTTTGACGGGTAGTTAACCCTAAGTAAATGACTTAGATATTTGAATACCAAATGAGATTGGTATGTGGTCGTGCTCTATACATTAGATATAGCCTTTAGCTAAGCGTGTAGGGCTTAGTCACAGGTAAGGCTTAAATGAGCAAAACCACTAGGATCAGGTGACCCTGGGAGAAGTAAGTTAAGGACAAACCATCCAAAAGTATGTCTAATAGATGTTAGATTATTTGTTTTGTCCGGTAGGCCCGAGTCAGCCAATGGTTAGTAGTTAGCCAAACAAAACTATATTGTTCGGACAGATAGTCCATTATTACCTGATTTGTGAGCATATATGATATTGCTATTATTGTTTTAATCATTTGGATTGCAGGTGTCTTATTTGCAAAAGGATATTTTTAAGGGGATATTAGTGAGGGGAAACCCGTTCCGCTAAGCGGTATGGTCTCACTTAATATCAGTAAATCAAGATGTAATAGTATTATTCACATCAGGATTTATGTCTGACTCGAATTTTATGTTTTCCCCCTTAAAATCTAGGGGGATCAAAATTAATTTGAGTAGATTGAGAGTTGAGGTTTTACAGGTTTAGTAGGCGGATGAATAAAGCTTTCCAAGATGAGCAGGAAGAAAAGTTAGCTATTTAGGAGTTGTTATTTTATTTCCGCTATGTTTTACTAAGACTGATATGTCTATTTAGTACTCTGATCATCCAAGGGCATCTTCATAGTCGCTCTTGGTGTATTTTGTAATAATTATATTTGAACGAAACCTGGGAATCATTTTGGGATTATGTATCTGAGTATGAAATACTGATTTGAAATGTAATCAAAAAAGCTGTTTTATATCTATATTGTTTTTATTTCATATTCACGTGCTTATGATATTATGGATACATTAACATTATCGTATTTTGTCACCGGAAATTAATACTATGATGACCGCAACATCTGTAGCGCTTATCTTCGGGCCTCAAGATATGGGATGTTACACATAACCTTCAATGATCCTTGAGATGGAGCCTTTTCAAAAAGTTCTTGCATAGCTATCATTAATCGTTTTAGATTCTGGTCTTTAATCTTATTGTTTCCAATCTTATTAGGATTGAAGGCTATCCAATTTCCGTATTCTCTAAGTTAAAGTTTGGGATTATATTATTTTCCAAAGTTGATTGCTAGCTTCTTCATTTGGAATGTCGTTATTACTCCTTTCTCTTACCATTTTCTTCTTTCAAATGAAGAAATCTGCACAATTAATCTTTGGTGCAAGTTATTTGGAAGCGGAGGTTTGAGTCCTACTTCTAGCGCCAAAAATGTTAATAAGAAAACCTGTCAACACCCCCAAAGTAGAGTTTAGAGAATAAGTGATTCCTTCGAAACCACTTTTCGATCGAATGAAAGTATTTAATACCTTTCAATCATGTAAAGATGGTTATTATTCTCCTTTTTATACCTCTCTACTCATTCGAAACACCTAAACTCCTCTTTAGAAACACCTTTCGATCTACTTCAGTTGATGTAGTTATCCTTTTGAATCCGCCCATTTTGAAACAGTTGAGGAAACTCAAGGATTGGACTTAGAATATGAATGAGATGGAAAAGTCTCGACCTCTTTGAAGGCTCACCTTTCTATAGCTTGGGTTAAGGTCTATAGATCTAACAATATTGGCCGAGCTAAAGGTTTTGACTTGCTTAAAAGTAACCTTTCAATATCTTGAGGTTAGAGATAAGGCTCTAAGGATATTGGTTGAGCTAAGGGTTTCGACTCACTCAAATGGTAACCTTTTCAGTCAAGTCGACATAAGCAGATCATAAATTGAATCCAATAAGAGTATTAAATCAACCGCATATCAAAAAATATCATAGTCTTGCTTTCATTAAGCTATAGCTACACAAACTGATCAAGTCCCCAATCTAATTTCAAAATTAAGGTTTACAAATTTAAGAAAATACAAGAATAAAGTGAATGAATTTCGATCCCCTTAAACCAGGCCCCTAGGGTCTTATTTATAGGTGCGGGTTTGCACCTTTCGAATTAGTCATTTCGACTTAGTCAAAAGGCAGCCTTGGTTACCTTTCATTGCCATTCACATTTGGGTATCCTTTTGCATTGCTTTTTAATGGACTTGAGTGCTTTCGTTGTCGAAAGGGTAGATGTGCTTCACTACTTGGTTTTGTTGTGTTGTTGCAAGTAATAAAAGGTACAAGCTTTTGAATCTGTCGATAAGTGGATTTTTGGAGCTTCAAATGAGTCGAGACATTGAACGTTTTAAAGTGGAAGGTAGCTTTTGATGGCACACTTGCTGTTTGATGCGGAACCCCATCCCTTAGTGTAGGAGATTGCAATATTGAGCCTTAGTAAGAGCACACTTGCTGATTGATGCGGAGCCCTATTCTCTAGTGTAGGAGATTGCAATATTGAGCCTTAGCAAGCTCTTCTTTTTTAATTGTGAATGGTCTCGACCGGTTCGAATGGCTTATTTATGCTTTCAAAGGGGCTGTTGTAGCAAAACATTCTTCTGTTGAATGTGTATGAAGGAAAAACCTTTAGTTTCAAAAGGTTCGGCGCGTATGTTAGTGGCTGTAACTTGTTGCCTTCGAAAGGTGTTCCTCAACTCATTCAAAACGTCTTCACTCATGCATAAGCTACTATTTCTAAAGGAAACCATTGAAGCGAAAGGGTGCTTTTGTCCCCTTTCGACCCCTTCAAAAGCCCATAGTACATTCAACTTTTGCAAGCATCCTTTTGACTCTTTCAAAAGGCTTTGTGAATCTGTTTATTTTTGTAAATTCTTCCTTTATATTCTTCATGGTTTTGACCAAATCGTAGTGGTTTTTGATGATAACATTGATCATGACGAAGGTGTCTTCTTAACGCTTAGGAGGCCCTTTCTAACACTGTCAAAAGCCTTGTTTAATGCTCATAGAAACTATTCTAATGCCTTTAAAACCTTACCAATGCTATTGTTACTTCATTCATACTTTTTCTCTTTAGAAGATTTTGTGGATAATAGTATTCACGTATGAGTTCTACAAGTTATTCATTCACTTGTTTTCCCTAATTCTGTATGCAATCAATATGTATTTTATATTCAGATTTATGGTTTCATTATGAATTAATCCTAAGAAGTTTATTAAAATTCCAATAGGTGTTATGATAGTAATCTGTAATTGATTTCATTTGTTAATTTGTTTTCTAAGGTTTTGGAAGAATAAAAATGAATTTCAAAGAGGAAATTGATAAATTATTTCATTTGTGAATTTAGGGAGCATTATTCAGATGCAGTTGGAATACTTATCTCGTATATTATTATACTTATATCAGTTTAATGTAATTATAACTGCATCATCCAAATGCAGCTAGAATTGATTATCAAATTTAATTTTGACTACATTTGAGCGATATAGCAATAATTGCATTTCACATATGCAATTATAATTATATTATTAAAATGAAGCTATTTTTGCATTGATTTGATGCGCTATTTCGAGATATCATTTTGAAACATCAAACAGATTATGCATGCAACATGTAGTTATAACTCCATTAGTACAATATAGTTATAATTTCTTATATAAGAAAGTGATTTTGAAAAGTTCGTTTTCCTGTATCAACAACGCATATCATTAAAGTACACATAATTTTTTTGAGTTAAGGGTGAAAACAAATACTAAATCTAACATTTCTATGAGTAGTTATTGCAATTCGAAGATAAGAATAAATGACTTAAAATAGTCAATAAGTGAGAATAAAGTCAAAAATACTCAATTTACATAAATTGGTGTAATAGTGGCCAAACTTACGTTTATACTATTGCGAACTCATGGTGGGCATATGGATTCAGCATAATTTGGTTAGTAATGAAGTTTCTATTTTCATATTTCTTAAGTATTTATCTTTAATTTTGTTTACAAAAGTTTGAAGCATTAAATTACTACATAGGTAAAATATAATCAAAAATTTAGCCATTATTATGTCAAACGGAGTAAGTAGTTGGAATCACTATTAGGAAAATTTTGATTGCTGACAACTGATAAACTAGTGCTAGATCTAGAGTTCATAGTAGCATAATAGCAAAAATTTTTTACGTGAGTGTCTCTTTTGTTTTTTATGAACCGCCCTTCATTCCACAGAAAGACGCATCATGATTAAGAAAGAAAGGGATAGAGAAGAGAAAAGATAGAAAAGAAAGAACTAAACAACAACAGAATCTCATAGTAGAACGAATAAAATATATTACATCACATAAGATATTACATAGTATCATATACATCAGAGTTATATAGCTTATACATCACAAACTAGACAGTTATAAAGACCTATCTAGTCATTACAACTCTAATACAATACAGACATCAACACAGATATACAGACACAACGGAACCATTATATATCTACACGCTGAAGCCTCCTGCTCCAAATCTCCTCCAGAAATCGTCAATGCTAACATGAATCCCTTGGTTACTCATAAAAATTTGAGTACCTAAGAGTTTAATAATACAGAAAATAAACTCCGGGTCAAACATAAGTCTGGTGTGAGTAAACAGGTTAAAGTTGTTTAACTTTGAAAAAAACCTTTGAAAACAGAGGTTATCTCGTAAGACTTCCCACACATAAACATGGAAAAGTTTTTACCTTATGATAACCAAAATATTTGATAGGAAATCCAATGATATTATAATAGTGTCTTGGGTTTTCAAGTAGATAGAAAATAGCTGAAATTGTAACATGATTAAATTCCAGCATACTAGCCACAAAGTGGGTTATACAATCAAAAACCGTAAAGGCACGTAGGGAAAATGGGTTTTCATCAATGACAGGGCTACTGGGGTACCGTCCGTCACAGTACCTGGTCTAGATTAGAGTACCGAGGATCCACCTTAAATCCCCTGCAACACAAGGCCGGAACCATTCCTTACTGGGTAGTCCCGAACACGACAACCCCGCAGTTGGCGCAATCAACCACACACTAAGCCAAAATAAAAAGGAACTTTAGACGGGGAAAATCTCGTCCTACTTGGGCACGATCCACTTAGCCTTGCTGCACCTCCCCTGTTTTAGCCATTCCTTGTTGATAAGGCTTGAGGCTGCGATTACCTTTATGGAACACAGCTATCTTAGAATGCTCATCGTCCTCCTGACGATGTCCTTAAAGCATTCAATCCATACAAGTTCGTTCTGGGTTCGAACGAAACCGAAGGCACTATCACGTTACACTTATTTTGGAATCACCCTCAAAGTTAACGACAATAGCCCCTGCACTTCGAGTGTGACGATCGCGATTTTTCGACGCTCGAAAACAGACATCAATACGTACACTGTATCAACTGCCAAGCAATCAAAGGCCGAAAAACCGTACCGTTAGGGTTAAAGAAGAAGAAAGAGGTAGAAGAAGAGAGAAAAAATAACGGAACAGAAAGAAACAACAGAACAATATCTGAATCTCACAATCGTAGCGGAACAACATATAATAGAAATGAATAATCTTTAAACAAAGAACTATATCAGTTATTACATTACATCATATTACATTACATCATCAGAGTGTACAACAACAACAAACAGCGGAAAAGAAATACTATATACTAGTAATACGCCATGCCATCCAGCTTGCCTCCAGCAACTCCTGAATTGCAGAATATCCTGATAACCTGACTCTAGACTGCCCGTGTGGAAATTGGTGGGCACCCAGAGTTTAGGAAGGAAAACAATAAACTCCGAGTCAGTCATGGGACTGGTGTGAGAACTAAAACAGTTTATTTTTAAAACAAAGTATAGGATAATTTTAAAATAGATTCGTAATGCTTTTTAGAAAATGAGACTACCATAAGGCCTCCTGCACACACACACAATGCAAACGCAGATCGGAGGAGATTTCTCCTTATGATAGTCAAAGATGCTTGATACGCATTAAAAAGAAACATTTGATATTATTACTAGTGCATAGGGTAGGAAAAATCATTTCGAAAATGAAGATATAAATCTTAGCCAGCATAGGCATTTCGCACTTATGCCAACTATAGCTACCATGTTCAATAGCAGGTTACCGCCACATTCCATGGCAGGTTATACAACTAAAACCGTACAAGATCGTATTGTTTCTTTGGATTTCCAACAAATGGTCAGGCCAAGGAACTTCCCATTGCCACATAGTTACGCCTCTGGAAAGACGACCCAAGAACCAAACCGGATCTCTGCCAACATAAGGCCGGGTTACCCCTAACTGGGTAACTACTGACACGAATATGTCATCCCCCGATCGTAACCAATCTATCCGAGGATCCTCGATTTCCAACAACCACAAAGAAATAAATTTGCAGCAACAACATAGGTTAAGTATCTGGGCTCCATACCATGATACCACCTCTATCCAGAAGGAATGACATACACTAAAGTGGCGCTACCCCCTAATAACCTTGCTGCATCCTTCCTGTTTTGACCATTTCCAGGGTGTGAGGTCCGACGAAGTCTCGTCCACAAAGCCACGCTTTATACAAAAGCTGTGCTTTGGGTCAATAAATGATCAAAGTAATGATCACCAAGATAAATGATCAAACAAATGATCATATCACAAATGATCAAACAATGATCATTTCACAGCAACACTCAGCATGTCACATTACCAAATTGGGAGTACATCACTAATAACCTTCAACTACATAACCTCTGAGCTCGTGCGTCTCAGAGAAGGGTGTTAAGCTAAGAGAATAAATTCTCCGCATCCAACAGAAATATATTTGAAAGAAATCAGCTTTATATCTCAATTTGTAATGTCCGACATACAATCCATACAAGTCTGTTCCGGGCTCGAACAGAACCGAAGGCACTTACAAAGAAGTCCTTGCATTCCGGATAATTTCTAATCACGTCCGGACTTCCCATCACTAAGGGTGATAAAACCTCTATATCGGAGATCAGCCGATGCAGAGCAACTCAAAGGTAATCCTTCCGTTTTCAAAAATATCTGGTCTTCAACATCGGTCATCAAATGCAATCCATTACGACGTATCACATATTCGGAATGGGTTATACGACCCCAAGGTCCTTTCCCGGCTAACCCGAATAGTGAGCGCTTATTTAAAAAAAAAATAAGTGTGGCATTCAAATTCAAACAATCACAACAAATACCTATTTAAAGGTAAATATTGATAGTCGGTTACTTAACTTTCAATAGGCGTGTTCAACATCACCAAATTCCAAATAATTTCCCAATTTCTTTACCTTCCAAAATATCTTCACTAGATATATAATTTCCACACTTCAACCTTTTGAAAACAATTTTCAAATCACTTTTCACCTTTACCACTTTTGAAAATAAATTTCAATCATTTTCCTTACGCGAAATACTTTCATTTCAACATGGTTCATTTAAACCAATTAAATAAATCGTTACCGATTTACTTTATATTTACGTTCCAAATCCGTAAATTTATTTCCCACACTTCAAAAATAAATCAACGTTTATTTTTAAACAAATTCCCCTTTTCATTTATAAATTCCATAGTGAATTTACAATTCCAAAATATCTATGAATATATGATTTTTAAATCAATTTCTAATATTCATTTTCAATTTATCTTTAAAAGATAAAATCTCAAAATATTCACTTCATATTGGAAAACATTTCCATACTTATTTAATAATAAGTAACTCACAAATTAATTTATTTTCGACACTTGGAAAATATTCAATATACTTATAAGTATATATTTCATTCTTTAAGAAATCATTCTCTTAAACCCATTTGTTTGGGCCAAAACGTATGCTGCGTAAAACATCGTTACGACAACCCAAATCACTAGTATAGGGATTCGAAATTTAAATAGATATATAAATCCCAATACTATATAAAACATTTCCTTTCGGAAACCATTTACTATAACAACAGTGTTATAGTCCACCATTTCCTTATTCCTCGAAAACGTCTATTTCAACAATAAATGTTGAAATCTATGGTTTCGATAGTTAATCCATTTTAAAGCATCTTTAAAACAATTAACTTCATTTGATAATATTCATTTTCCCAAAACATATCCATTTTGTTAATTCACTGTCCAAAATCATGAATATACTTCCTTAACCAATTTCAACATTCAATTTATCAAATTCCATTGATTTCGAATTTATAAACAACGTCTATAAATTCCATTTCTATTTATAAGCTTCGATTTATAAATCTCCTTTATTAATCCAATTTAACTTATATAACTCAATTATATACCAAAAGTCCATATTATAAGTTAAATGCTTATAATCCATTTATTTACAAAATTGTTCTTTTAAAACTTCACAAATTATAAATCTTATTACTTATAAGATTTCATTTATAACCCTATTTTCAACATTAATAGAACTCCTTTTAAAATTCTATTATTTCGATTTATAAAATATATATTTTATAAATCTCAACTATAAACCATTTTTGCTTCATCAAAGATTTCAATTTAAATGCAAAAAATCCGATTTATAAGTTAATTCCTTAAAATCTTTTGTCTTACAACATTTATTCATTTTATAACTTCACAATTCATAATCTATAAATTTTCATTCACTTATGAATCCATTTATACTTCATTTTAACACTTATAAAAACTCGTTTTATAATTCCAATATTTTTAATTTTAAAATATCAAATTTATACATCTTTCATATAACCCATTTTAAAATAATTCAAAAATCCCAATTTAACTATTTTATAAATTTATTAACTACTTATCTTAAAAATCACCTTTTGGTTATATTTCACAAAAATCTTAATTTTTATAACATAAAAATTTATAACGTTTTAATTATTTAAAATGAATCAATTCAAAAATTTAATAAAACGTATACTTTCAAAAACTACTTTAAAAATTCTTTTAAAAATCAAATCATTATTTTAAAACTTCAAAAAAAATGGATTCGATGATGCAACAGCACCAAATAGTCAATCACGACATCCAAATATCATATATTGATATGATAATCAACAAATATCACAATATCTGTAAATAAATTAATACATTTGAGGAATCCAGTTGGATCCCTCCAACCTGTTTCCCTGCATCCAAAGATGTTAGCACAATACCAATTCCGTTTCAGTACGGAATTATCGCGGTATATGGGATTTATAAAATATTATCCGCTTAATAGGCGGCGCAATAGGGTCTCATCCGCTATATAATGCGGGAAAATCAACTCCAAGTACATATATAATACCAATTCCAATCAAGATGGAATTATCGCGGTATATGTTTTTAATAAATAACCTCCGATTACTAACGGCGCATAATGTCTATTTTAACAATCAATAGATAACAATTATCATTCATGCATACAATCAACAATTTTAAACTAACTATTTAAAATTAAAATCGAAACTGATTCGATTGAGTGAGAAGTTCTCACCTTGATTTCAATTTCATTTTCAGCTTTTATTTCGAATAAAATTAAACGTACGTTTAATTTTACCCGAAATTCTCACTAGCTCCAAACGATTCCAAACCAGCTTCATTGCGTAGTGCTCGACAAAACGAATCCAACGCAATTCGTTTCGTGCGTTTTTGACCTCGTATGAAAAAGATATGATTTTTCAAAGTTTGTACACATTAAAATATAAATAAATTTACAAATTCTTTATATCCTTAAACCTAGTTGCAATATGGATCCTTAAATTTCAAACCCCATCATCAGTGCCGTCCCCTTTTTCTTCCTCCCTAACGTGAAAATCGCGTTCATCTCAACCCATAGCCGTCATCCTCTCTACAATTATCGTGACAAACTCAAGCACTTCTACGTTGATCGGCCAACACCACGTCGAAGGCCTCGGTGAGAGCTGCCCACGGCCAGGAGTAGGTTGAACTCGGCCCCCCTTTTTGGCCTTGAAAAACGTGTGCATGCGCCGGCGAATGCGGCCACTTTCCCGTTGATTTCCTCGACTATAAACAATCATATCCATATGGATTCGTAGCCCTCATTGCCCTCTACAATTTAATAGTTGACAACTTTTGCTAAAATCGTGTGGATTGGGAGTAATTGAGGAAGAAAAGAAGTTGATTTCTGGCCATTGAACAAAGAGAACGACGGCTAGTGTTTGAGCTGAAACCCTAATCTCTTGTTTGCAAATGTGAAGAGTGTAGGTGCTTTTATAGAAAATATTCCAAATTACTATTCATCCCAAAATTTCCGAACTTCGATTTACGCGCGATGACTGGCGTTCCTAAGGTTTACCCCACGTTTCGGACACAATGGAATATGTTTCGAAGGCTAATTCGATCATCTGTGCGAGTTACGGAAATAAACGATCGATTTAAAATTAAATCGGTTAATCAAATTTCTATGCGTTTTGGCTTGCCCCGGACAAACGATAAATCCGATTAACTTGAAATTTGAAATCTTACAATAATATCACATTATGGATCCGATGAAACTGGTTTCATCGAAATCCGAGACTGTTTGAAAAATGACTATTTTAACTTGCCAAATTAATATTAAAACAATTTCGATGCGTTTCGAGCTGCCACGGTCAAACGAAAACTCCGATTGCTACGAAAATTGAAATCCGATAATAATAAACTACTACGGATCCAATGGAACTAGTTTCGTCCAATTCTGAGACTGTTCGAAAAATGGCTATTTTTCAATCGATAATTAAATATTAAAATATTCAATTTTCAAAAATTAACTCCAAATTCAATTATAAAAGTTCTATAACATCACTATAACTCCAACATGATTAAATAAAATTTTACAAATCATTTTTAATCATATTTAGCCCAATTTTCAATTATTTCTGTAATTTCAACTATTAAATTATCGATTTAATTATCCAATTAAATCTAATTATTCGAAATAAAATTTATTCGACTTAAATATTTCACTTATTAATATTTAAAATTAATTAAATATTCAAATTTTAATTAACAAAAATTCTAGGTCGTTACAGACTTCCCACCTTAAAAGAATTTCGTCCTCGAAATTACCAAGTAAGAAAAGTTACAGAATTTATTAACTTTCCAAAACAAACTGTTCAAATTAGATTTTACAAATCTCTTAAGTGTTTAACTTTCCCAAAATTCATGGTTAAACTTCATACAATATCTTTACTAAGTTTCCAAATCCAAACTTAGTTTTCAAAAATTTTTCAATTTTCTCAAAAATATTCTAACGCCTTAAATTTTCGGAAAAATTCGCCAGAGTCTCCTTTGCACGGCTCGATCCGAAAAAAATGACAGTATATATGTCACAAATATACATCTCATCAAGTGATGAGGCATCCCGCAGGGAAAAAAGTGTAAAAGTACGATATTTAATCCGAGATATGTACCTTATTTATTATTAGCGAGCGTATACGACTAATATAGCGCGAAAGCGAGCTCAAAATGCGAAGCAAGCGCAATCCGCACCTGCTAAACACTTAACAAACCTTGATAAACATGCATATATGAAAGTAATATCAACATACAACATACAACAACATAACCACTACATATGCCAATATAGCAAATGCAACAAAACAACAAATGCAACCACCAAAATCAATATAAATTCACTTCTCATTAATATTCATTGAATTGGTTTTCAATTTAAATCATAGTTGATTCATTAACATTGGATTTTTACTAACATTCATTCATTCGATTTCAGTTAGTTTACATTCACTAATTTATTCACATTAATTCGCCTTCAATCCAAATCAAATCCAATTCTATTCAAATTTATTTACTTCCAATTTGGATTCAATCACATAGCTTTTAATTTTGCTAATTTACTTTCATTAACACTTAATGAATTATAGACAATCAACTAACATTCACATAACAACCAATGTATATTCAACATAACCAAATTATTTAATTTACATTCAATTTGGTCCAACACTTTTAATTCCAATTGGTTTGATATTCTATTGACTTTCATTCAATCATTCAACTTCCAATAACATTAGCTTTTAATGAATTAACACTTATATTCATTGTTTCATACTAACTACTTACATTCAATTGACTAATATTTCATCCATTAATTCAACTGTTAATTCCTTTAACAATATAAAGTTGAATTTCATTTATATAACTCAAGTTCAAATTCTTAATGACTTCATTTCATTAATTCACTTATTAATTTACTTTGACACCAAAATCAACTTCATTCAACTTTACTTAAGTTATATTCCATTTCAACCATCATTCGTTTAACTTAACTTAAGTTTCCACTTATAAATTCAATTCAGATTTCAATTCAAAAGTAAATTCCATTTAACTTCCAATTTTATCAATTCAACTTTGTTTAAATACAGCTGAATTCATTTTTTAATTTATTTACATCAAAATATAATTTGGATGAAATTATTTCATTCATCCCTTTCGAAAACAATATTGTATCGAATTGTGCTATTCAAGTGTTTAGAAACCCCTTCGGCATAGTTGTGCAGACCGTGCTGACGAAGGTTCATATGCCACTCAATAAATCAATCAACACAATATAAAATCATTTTATATTCACTAATAAATACGCGCTCATAGCTATTACTACACTCAAACTCATTCTAGAGTACTACTGACTCCATCTCTAATGAGTAACACCCAACAAAGCCATGGTTGTCGCTTAACCATATGCTCTGATACCAAATGTGAAGAACCGCAAATCCATACTCCTTTGAGCTGGCAATATTCCACAACAACCCAGCCAAAGAGGAACAAATTTACGAGTCTTTAGGATTAAAGAAGAGGTAGAAGAAGAGAGAAAAAATAACAGAACAGAAAGAAACAACAGAACAATATCTGAATCTCACAATCGCAGCGGAACAACATATAATAGAAATGAATAATCTTTAAACAAAGAACTATATCAGTTATTACATTACATCATATTACATTATATCATCAGAGTGTACAACAACAACAAACAGAGGAAAAGAAATACTATATACTAGTAATACGCCATGCCATCCAGCTCGCCTCCAGCAACTCCTGAATTCCAAGATATCCTGATAACCTGACTTTAGACTGCCAGTGTGGAAATTGGTGGGCACCCAGAGTTTAGGAAGGAAAACAATAAACTCCGAGTCAGTCATGGGACTGGTGTGAGAACTAAAACAGTTTATTTTTAAAACAAAGTACAGGATAATTTTAAAATAGATTCGCAATGCTTTTTAGAAAATGAGACTACCATAAGGCCTCCTGCATACACACACAATGCAAACGCAGAATCGGAGGAGATTTCTCCTTATGATAGTCAAAGATGCTTGATACACATTAAAAAGAAACATTTGATATTATTACTAGTGCATAGGATAGGAAAAATCATTTCGAAAATAAAGATATAAATCTTAGCCAGCATAGGCATTTCGCACTTATGCCTACTATAGCTACCATGTTCAATAGCAGGTTACCGCCACATTCCATGGTAGGTTATACAACTAAAACCGTACAAGATCGTATTGTTTCTTTGGATTTCCAACAAATGGTCAGGCCAAGGAACTTCCCATTGCCACATAGGTACGCCTCTGGAAAGACGACCCGAGAACCAAACCGGATCTCTGCCAACACAAGGCCGGGTTACCCCTAACTGGGTAACCACGTCATCCCCCGATCGTAACCGATCTATCCGAGGATCCTCGATTTCCAGCAACCACAAAGCAATAAATTTGCAGCAACAACATAGGTTAAGTATCTGGGCTCCATACCATGATACCACCTCTATCCAGAAGGAATGACATACACTAAAGGGGCGCTACCCCTTAATAACCTTGCTGCATCCTTCCTGTTTTGACCATTTCCGGGGTGTGAGGTCCGACGAAGTCTCGTCCACAAAGCCACGCTTTATACAAAAGCTGTGCTTTGGGTCAACAAATGATCAAAGTAATGATCACAAGATAAATGATCAAACAAATGATCATATCACAAATGATCAAACAATGATCATTTCACAGCAACACTCAGCATGTCACATTACCAAATTGGGAGTACATCACTAATAACCTTCAACTACATAACCTCTGAGCTCGTGCGTCTCAGAGAAGGGTGTTAAGCTAAGAGAATAAATTCTCCGCCACCAACAGAAATATATTTGAAAGAAATCAGCTTTATATCTCAATTTGTAATGTCAGACATACAATCCATACAAGTCTGTTCCGAGCTCGAACAGAACCGAAGGCACTTACAAAGAAGTCCTTGCATTCCGGATAATTTCTAATCACGTCCGGACTTCCCGTCACTAAGGGTGATAAAACCTCTATATCGGAGATCAGCCGATGCAGAGCAACTCAACGGTAATCCTTCCATTTTCAAAAATATCCGGTCTTCAACATCGGTCACCAAATGCAATCCATTACGACGTATCACATATTCGGAATGGGTTATACGACCCCAAGGTCCTTTCCCGGATAACCCGAATAGTGAGCGCTTATTTAGAAAAAATAAGTGTGGCATTCAAATTCAAACAATCACAACAAATACCTATATATAAAGGTAAATATTGATAGTCGGTTATTTAACTATCAATAAGCATGTTCAACATCACCGAATTCCAAATAATTTCCCAAATTCTTTACCTTCCAAAATATCTTCACTAGATATATAATTTCCACACTTCAACCTTTTGAAACAAATTTTCAAATCACTTTTCACCTTTACCACTTTTGAAAATAAATTTCAATCATTTTCCTTACGCGAAATACTTTCATTTCAACATGGTTCATTTAAACCAATTAAATAAATCCTTACCGATTTACTTTATTTTTACGTTCCAAATCCGTAAATTTATTTCCCATACTTCAAAAATAAATCACCGTTTATTTTTAAACAAATTCCCCTTTTCATTTATAAATTCCATAGTAAATTTACAATTCCAAAATATCTATGAATATACGATTTTTAAATCGATTTCTAATATTCATTTTCAATTTATCTTTAAAAGATAAAATCTCAAAATATTCACTTCATATTGGAAAACATTTCCATACTTATTTAATAATAAGTAATTCACAAATTCATTTATTTTCAACACTTGGAAAATATTCAATATACTTAAATCGAAATTAAGTATATATTTCATTCTTTAAGAAATCATTCTCTTAAACCCATTTGTTTGGGCCAAAACGAATGTTGCGTAAAACATCGTTATGACAACCCAAATCACTAGTATAGGGATTCGAAATTTAAATAGATATATAAATCCCAATACTATATAAAACATTTCCTTTCGGAAACCATTTACTATAACAACAGTGTTATAGTCCACCATTTCCTTATTCCTCGAAAACGTCTATTTCAACAATAAATGTTGAAATCTATGGTTTCGATGGTTAATCCATTTTAAAACATCTTTAAAACAATTAACTTCATTTGATAATATTCATTTTCCCAAAACATATCCATTTTGTTAATTCACTGTCCAAAATCGTGAATATACTTCCTTAACCAATTTCAACATTCAATTTATCAAATTCCATTGATTTCGAATTTATAAACAATGTCTATAAATTCCATTTCTATTTATAAGCTTCGATTTATAAATCTCCTTTTTTAATCCAATTTAATTTATATAACTCAATTATATACCAAAAGTCCATATTATAAGTTAAATGCTTATAATCCATTTATTTACAAAATCGTTCTTTTAAAACTTCACAAATTATAAATCTTATTACTTATAAGATTTCATTTATAACCCTATTTTCAACATTAATAGAACTCCTTTTAAAATTCTATTATTTCGATTTATAAAATATATATTTTATAAATCTCAACTATAAACTATTTTTGCTTCATCAAAGATTTCAATTTAAATGCAAAAAATCCAATTTATAAGTTAATTCCTTAAAAACTTTTGTCTTACAACATCTATTCATTTTATAACTTCACAATTCATAATCTATAAATTTTCATTCACTTATGAATCCATTTATACTTCATTTTAACACTTATAAAAACTCGTTTTATAATTCCAATATTTTTAATTTTAAAATATCAAATTTATACATCTTTCATATAACCCGTTTTAAAATAATTCAAAAATCCCAATTTAACTATTTTATAAATTTATTAACTACTTATCTCAAAAATCACCTTTTGGTTATATTTCACAAAAATCTTAATTTTTATAACATAAAAATTTATAACGTTTTAATTATTTAAAATGAATCAATTCAAAAATTTAATAAAACGTATACTTTCAAAAAATACTTTAAAAATTCTTTTAAAAACCGAATCATTATTTTAAAACTTCAAAAAAATGGATTCGATGATGCAACAGCACTAAATAGTCAATCACGACATCCAAATATCATATATCGATATGATAATCAACAAATATCACAATATCTGTAAATAAATCAATATAGTTGAGGAATCCAGTTGGATCCCTCCAACCTGTTTCCCTACATCCAAAGATGTTAGCACACTACCAATTCCGTTCCAGTACGGAATTATCGTGGTATATGGGATTTATAAAATATTATCCGCTTAATAGGCGATGCAATAGGGTCTCATCCGCTATATAATGCGGGAAAATCAACTCCAAGTACGTATATAATACCAATTCCAATCAAGATGGAATTATCGCGGTATGTGTTTTTAATAAATAACCTCCGCTTACTAACGACGCATAATGTCTATTTTAACAATCAATAGATAACAATCATCATTCATGCATACAATCAACAATTTTAAACTAACTATTTAAAATTAAAATCGAAACCGATTCGATTGAGTGAGAAGTTCTCACCTTGATTTCAGTTTAATTTTACCCGAAATTCTCAATAGCTCCAAACGACGCCAAACTAGCTTCATTGCATAGTGCTCGACAAAACGAATCCAACGCAATTCGTTTCGTGCGTTTTTGACCTCGTATGAAAAAGATATGATTTTTCAAAGTTTGTACACATTAAAATATAAATAAATTTACAAATTCTTTATATCCTTAAACCTAGTTGCAATCTGGACCCTTGGATTTCAAACCCCATCATCAGTGCCGTCCCCTTTTTCTTCCTCCCTAATGTGAAAATCACGTTCATCTCAACCCATAGCCATCATCCTCTCTACAATTATCGTGACAAACTCAAGCACTTCCACGTTGATCGTCCAACACCACGTCGAAGGCCTCGGTGAGAGCTACCCACTGCCAGGAGGTGGTTGAACTCGGCCCCTCTTTTGGCCTTGAAAAACATGTGCATGCGTCGGCGAACGTGGCCACTTTTCCATTGATTTCCTCGACTATAAACAATCATATCCATATGGATTCGTAGCCCTCATTGCCCTCTACAATTTATTAGTTGACAACTTTTGCTAAAAACATGTGGATTGGGAGTAATTGAGGAAGAAAAGAAGATGATTTCTGGCCATTGAACAAAGTGAACGGCGGCTAGGGTTTGAGCTAAAACCCTAATCTCTTGTTTGCAAATGTGAAGAGTGTAAGTGCTTTTATAGAAAATATTCCAATTACTATTAATCCCAAAATTTCCGAACTCCGATTTACGCGCGGTGACTGGCGTTCCTAGGGTTTACCCTGCGTTCCAGACACAATGGAATATGTTTCGAACGCTAATTCGATCATCTATGCGAGTTACGGAAATAAACGATCGATTTGAAATTAAATCGTTTAATCAAATTTCTATGCGTTTTGGCTTGCCCCGGACAAACGATAAATCCGATTGACTTGAAATTTGAAACTTACAATAATATTACATTACGGATCCGATGAAACTGGTTTCGTCGAAATCCGAGACTGTTTGAAAAATGACTATTTTAACTTGCCAAATTAATATCAAAACAATTTCGATGCGTTTTGAGCTGCCATGGTCAAACGAAAACTCCGATTGCTACGAAAATTGAAATCCGATAATAACAAACTACTACGGATCCAATGGAACTAGTTTCGTCCAATTCTGAGACTGTTCGAAAAATGGCTATTTTTCAATCGATAATTAAATATTAAAATATTAAATTTTCACAAATTAACTCCAAATTCAATTATAAAAGTTCTATAACATCACTATAACTCCAACATGATTAAATAAAATTTTACAAATCATTTTTAATCATATTTAACCCAATTTTCAATTATTTCTGTAATTTCAACTATTAAATTATCGATTTAATTATCCAATTAAATCCAATTATTCGAAATAAAATTTATTCGACTTAAAAATTTCACTTATTAATGTTTAAAATTAATTAAATATTCAAATTTTAATTAACAAAAATTCTGGGTCGTTACATCGAGTCTTCATCTCGAACCTGAAAGTACTATCTCCGCTAAACTCGTTTTGGAATCACCCTCAGAGTTTTAACGACGAATAGTCCTTACACTTCGAGTCTTCATCTTGAACTTCATTAGAGATTTCACGACCTATTGCTTAATTTGGATCGATGTGGGTTTTGTATATTCTAAATTTGGAAATCCGATCCTGGTCTCACCGAAATACAAAACGCAGTTTTAATGTCCAAGTTGTTTAAGGGTTAAACAATTCAATTTATTATCTATATTCACATAGATAGATAATTCACCTTATCATAATATATAGATAATCCACATTATCACAATTCAACCAGTGCATCTCATATCACCAAGCAGCACATAACGCATATCAGAGATATCCCATCCAAATCATCCAATATCATTCATCATCCATAAGCAAGATATTTAAGTCTAACAATTCCTAATTAATTTAATTAATCACCAATTAAATTAATTACTAGCTTTTAATTACTTGGATTACCTTAATTATTCTTACTTAACATTGGTTAATTACAAACAATTACAAACCAATTAATTAACCATCTCTTAATTATCTACCTTAACTAATCATCCTTGATTAATTATTCTCTAATTACATTAAGTAATTAGCCTTTAATTAATTGCGCAATTTAATTATCCTTAACCATTAACAGCAATTAACCTTTAATTGTTCTCATTAATTACATTAATTAGTAATCCTTTAATTACTTCATTGATTAATTAACAATAATGCATTACATTGGTCCTTAATTAATTACATTAATTAATCATACTTTAATTAATCACTTTCTTTTAATTAACCTTAATTAATTACAAACAGTAATTAACCATCCTATAATTACTTACCTTAATTAATTAAATCCCTAATTAACTATATTAATTAATCTTTGATTAATTACACAAAGTAATTAATCCTTAATTACTTCCACTAAGTAATTATTCTTCAATTAAGTAAATCCCTTTTAATTAATTACACCCAATAATTACCCATTAAATACTTACACCAAGTAATTACACTTCATTAATTAAGTAATTTTACTTATTTAATCAGCAAGTGATTATCTTTAATTAATTAAACTAATTAATTAACTTAAATTAATCACATTTATTTAATTAATTACATTGAGTAATTAATCCCTTTAATTACTTTCATTAAGTAGTTACTCTTTAATTGATTATCTTATATTACTTAGACTAATTAACCCTTAATTAATCATGTAACTAACTATCCTTGATTAATTACATTAATTACACTTAAATTAATCACATTAATCAATTCTTCAATTAATTACACTAAGTACTTAATCCTTAATTACTTTCACTGGTTAATTCCTTTAATTAATTTCATTAAATAATTAATTCCTTTAATTAATTACATTCATTAATTACCATTAATTACTTCACTAAGTAATTATACTTAATCAGTTACATTTAGTGATTATCTTTAATTAATCAAGCTAATTAATTAACTTGAATTAATTACATTAATTAATTAATTAGCTAATTAATTATCACTTAATCACTAGTTAATGATTCACCTTACATTCATTAACTATTCACTAATTACTTTATTAAGTAATTATCCTTAATTACAATGAGTTATTAACTTTATTTATTTACTAATTAATTACTCTTAATTAATCTAAACCTTTACTAATAAAGGATAAATTCTTTATTTATATCAAATACTTATTTACATCATTAAACTTCATTAGAAACCATTTAGAAATCAATTACCTAATTTAAAAATTACATAATTTACTTTAAAACAAAACGGTTTAAACATTAAATTTTAACATTTAAAATCCTTGAAAACTTTTCAAACTTATTTAAATAAACTCTTATTTTTAAAAACTTAACTATTATATCTTTTAAAACTTATCTATTTTGAATATATTTTAGAACTTTATCAAACCTTTATCTTTGAAAAATAATTATTTTCTTAACTTTAAAAATTGTTTTTAACATTGAAATATTTGCAAAATTTAAGTTCTTTGATTTTAAACCTGAAATACTTTCTCATTTTAATTGAAATAGTTCAAAACAAAATCAACCTGAGCAAATTCATGATCTCCCCAAGTAAAAAAACGAGAACTCTTGTCCCTCATCTGCTTCGAGACAAACCCCACAACATCTCGAGTCAAACTCGAGGCAAAGCTACCTCCTCAAAATCGACAAACCCAGGTACACCCAAGTGCACCGTGCACATGCATGCACCATCGCCAGAGCTCCGACCATCGATCCCGGCTCTAGAACATCGCCAATGACTTCGACAATCAACACGTCCACCCAGAAAAAGAAATCGAAAGCCCATTCGAAATTTCGACGATCGATCGAAAAAATGGAACCAACCATCATCGAAAAATTGCCCCTCACCGTCAATCTCGACCCTGAACACAACTGCCAATCACGTCAAAGCTTCATCTCGATCCCAAGCTCTGATACCCCCCATCAAGAACCACTCCGGTCCACCCTAGAAGCCGTACGGATCCCAACATCATCGATAACTTCAACTGGGTATAAAACCCTACTTCGCCAATCTCAGATCACCACGACCTATTACAAAAACTTCGACCAATTTCCCAGTGATCAGCAACCCTAAAGCCACCCTCGATATCAACCCTAAGCTTGATCTTGACATAGATCGTCGGCAATTGCCGATAATCCCAAAACTGAACAATTCAGGATATCTCATCAATTTCTATACTAAAAATCATGATATTTATATTAAAAATCATGATTTTCTACTACAAATCCAATCATGCAATCCAAACCTGAAATCGAATTCATTGATTTTTGACCTATATATATGTACAGTTATTTCTCATTTTAAAATTATTTACTAAATTAAAATTCCTGAAACCATTTTTATAATTAATGTTATACTATAACAATCAACTTTCATTGAAGATCGAAGTCTAAATCTGATTACAAGGAGAGATATGAATTTTCCTTATAAATTTTTGAAGCCTGCAATTAAGACAGAGGAGTGCATATTTATACAGACATTTCCTCAGACATATATTTATATTTATACAAGCATGCATTCATAGATATAATCATATGCAAACCATTTTACTACAAAGATTCATCATAAACATTTATGTATATTCACATATCTAAAACTGTCTTTAAAATAAATGTTTGCTCACCTTAAGAAAAAAAGAGGACGATTTCATTTCCAGGTTTTGATCTGGAACCTTGCGTTTGATTTGAAGTTGATCTTGGAATTTGTTGAGATGATCTTATAGTTTGATGATTTAGTTGAACATTAACTTGATCACAGGTCGATGCTTTGCAAAGCTGTTGATTTTCTTTTAATTTTGATTTCTAGGTTTTGTTTTCTTTTTTTTCAAGCTTTAGTTTAGAAGATGAGAAGAAAGAGTTTTAGGTAAGAAAAAGATTTGAACTGAGAAAATGTAAACCAGATTTCTCCTTAATATTTTCTAATTTATAAGCTTTTAAGTACCAAAGAAAAATTAGTGCCATTTGTCATTATGGTTGCTACTTATCTTGCACATGTAAAATAATTTACAAATGTCAAAAACCATCTTAAAATATTTACAAATGTTAAAATTTCTTTTTTATTTAAGTTAGAAAAATTCATTCATTAATTAATTCCTTTAATTAATTTCATTAATTAATTAATTCCTTTAATTACTTCACTAGGTAATTATACTTAATCAGTTACATTAAGTGTTTATCTTTAATTAATTAAGCTAATTAATTAACGTGAATTAATTAATTAATTAATTATCACTTAATCACTAGTTAATGATTCATCTTACATTCATTAACTATACACTAATTACCCCATTAAGTAATTATCCTTAATTACAGTGAGTAATTAACTTTATTTATTTACTAATTAATTACTCTCAATTAATATCAACCTTTACTAATTAAGGATAAATTCTTTATTTATACTAAATACTTACATCATTAAACTTCATTAAAAACCATTTAGAAAACAATTACCTAATTTAAAAATTATATAATTTACTTTAAAACAAAACGATTTAAACATTAAATTTTAACATTTAAAATCCTTGAAAACTTTTCAAACTTTTTTAAATAAATTCTTGTTCTTAAAAACTTAATTATTATATCTTTTAAAACTTATCTATTTTTAATATATTTTAAAACTTTGTTAAACCTTTATCTTTGAAAACTAATCATTTTCTTAACTTTAAAACTTGTATTTAACTTTGCTTTTAAACTTTGAAATATTTGCAAATTTAAATTATTTGATTTTAAACCTGGAATAGTTTTTGATTTTAATTGAAACAGTTCAAAACAAAATCAACCCGAGCAAATCCATGATCTCCCCGAGTAAAAACACGAGAAACTCTCGTCCCTTATCTGCTTCGAGACAAACCCCACAAACATCTCAAGTCAAACTCGAGGCAAAGCTACCTTCTCCTAGGTACACCCAAGTGCATCGTGCACATGCACGCACCATCGCCTGAGCTCTGACCATCGACCCTGGCTCCAGAACATCGCCAATGACTTTGACAATCAGCACGTCCACCCAGAAAAGAAATCGAAAGCCAATTCAAAATTTCGACGATCGATCGAAAAACTGGAACCAACCATCATCGAAAAATCGCCCCTCATCGTCGATCCAGACACTGAACACACCTACCGACCACGTCAGAGCTTCATCTCGATATCAAGCTCTGATTCCCCCATCGCGAACCACTGCGGTCCAACCTAGTCGCCGTACGGATCCCAACATCATCGATCACTTCGACTGGGTATAAAACCCTACTTCGCCACCATGACCTATTACAAAAACTTTGATCATTTTCCCAGTGATCAACAACCCTAAAGCCACCCTCGATATCAACTCCAAGCTTCATATCGACATAGATCGTCGGCAATTGCCGATAATCCCAAAACTGAACAACTCAGGATATCTCATCAATTTCTATACTAAAAATCATGATATTCATATTAAAAGTCATGATTTCTACTACAAATCCAATCATGCAATCCAAACCTGAAATCGAATTCATTGATTTTTGACCTATATATATATATTTACAGTTATTTCTCATTTTAAAATTATTTACTAAATTAAAATTCGTAAAACCATTTTTATAATTAATGTTATACTGTAATAATCAACTTTCATTGAAGATCGAAGTCTAAATTTGATTACAAGGAGAGATATGAACTTTCCTTATAAATTTTTAAAGCCCGTAAATAAGACAGAGGAGTGTATATTTATACAGACATTTCCTCAGACATATATTTATATTTATACAAGCACGTATTCGTAGATATAATCATTTGCAAACCATTTTACTACAAAGATTCATCACAAACATTTATGTATATTTACATATCTAAAACTGTCTTTAAAATAAATGTTTACTCACCTTAAGAAAAACAGAGGACAGTTTCATTTCTAGGTTTTGATTTGGAACCTTATATTTGATTTGAAGTTGATCTTTGAATTTGCTGAGATGATCTTACAATTTTATTTAGTTGAACATTAACTTGATCACAAGTCGATGCTTTGTAAAGCTGTTGATTTTTTTTTAATTTTGATTTCCAGATTTTTTTTTTCAGGCTTTAGTTTAGAAGATGAGAAGATAGAGTTTTAGGTAAGAAAAAGATTTGAACTGAGAAAATGAAAACCAGATTTCTCCTTAATATTTTATAATTTGGAAGCTTTTAATTACAAAAAAAATATTGCCGTTTGTCATTATGGTTGTTACTTCTCTTACACATGTTAAATTATTTACAAATGTCAAAAACCATCTTAAAATGTTTACAAATGTTAAAATTTATTTTTTATTTAAGTTTAGATAAATTTATGCATTATGTTTAAATGTATATTATGTTTATCTTTTTATTAATAAGCTTTTAAGTCTTTATATATATTCAAATGTGAATTTATGTAAACATTTATTTATAATTTACTTATGTTTTAAATCAATTAATGTATTATATGTCTATATGTTTGTGGATTTTATTTTAACTTTTAAGTATTTACAAAACAAATTGTCTCATGTTAAATTTTTAAAAGGAAGAATATTCAAAACAAAAGAAATGAACTTTTAATTAAATCTTATTTTAAACTTAAGCAAAAATTATATTTTAATCAAATAAACATTTACCTTAAGTGTTTTTGAAAATATATGGTTAACTTTTAAATAGCTCTTGAAAGATTTTTATATTAAATTTAACATAATTTCCAAATTACAAAATATTTTAAAATTTAAAACCATGTTCTTATTTATTAAATTTAAACCAAAGCTTTTATATTTACAATATATATACCAATATATATACATTATGAATAGAAAACATTTAGCTTTGAAAATTATTATATTGAATTTAAACAAAGCTTCTAATCACAATATACATACATATATATATATATCATAACTAGACAACATATTTATATTAGTTTTGAAAAGATAATTATACCAATTAAATATTTATAAAAGAAAATTATTAAACCAATTTAATTATTAATAAAGATTATTAAGTTTCTATTGCTCAAAATTCCAGGTCATCACAATGTTAATATAGACATATCTAAAATTGGAATCATAAATTAGTATATTATGTAATAAACCAAATTTTACTCGATTATTAGCATCTTAAGGTAGTAATATAACCAAATTATCGGTGCCTCGAGTTATGATGAAACCAAAATTGAATTATTGGTATGTTCTATTTTAGCAATAAAAACTCTTGCATTAATGAGGCTCTTTAAGTTATCAGACAAAGAATTTCATCTTCCTTATTTGAGTGGACATCCATAAATGTTGGCCCTCGATTGGTTTTCAATATTTGGTTCCCTTGACAAACGAAATGCATTTGTTATGAAAACTCTGAAATACAATCAATTTTAGAAATGGTTGAGCGTATGAAATTGAAAATGTTACCCTAGTTTATATTGATTGTTGGATATGAATACATAATGGTACATGCGGCTAAAATCAGGGGGATTTAAGGTGCAGCAAGCATGAGGTGCAGTCGATCCTTCCCTTATATACATATCTAATTTTTCATTTAAGGATTAGTTACGTGGATGGTTATGCTTCATAAATTATTTATTGCTGCATTGTTTAAGTAATGTAAGTGTTCACTTTTAAGTTAGTTTGTAGGTATAGTGGTTTTGAACAAATGCTTCACACTCAGTTTCTTTTTTGTATTTAACATGCATAGAATGGAAATTTAATATTCCATAATTTATTCAACACATATAAAATATGGCAACTTTCATAATAAGAGAATGCAAGATCCCACTCCGAGGTTAGATTTTAAAACCGATTTAAACAAAATGTGTTGGGTAGAAAAATGGAAGAACCCAATTCATTTACATTAGTTATGAGTAAATCATTGTCCTAAAATAGTAAAAAGCTAAAGTTATGACATTTTGTTTGAAGATATAATATCCAGACTAAAAAAATTAAGGAAGATAATGATATATTTTTACTAGATCTAAAATGGATATGATATGATCAGTAAACCTTCTATAAAGAAAATATTAAGGAAGAAAAATGATATATTTGTGCTAGATCTAAAAAAGGCATGACATGATCTGTAATGACCTGTGTTGAATATGCGCTTATATGTTTTTGTTTGATGATAATAAACATATATATTCATTTAAATGTATTTGGTTATGTACTATTTTGTTTTGCATAGATTAAATAAATATTTGTTGAATAAAATAAATTATACAGAATTTGAATTTGAATTCAAACAGAACAAGTTACACAGATTTGTTGAATAAAATTTCTGTTTGAATAGATTTTGTTTTGCATAGATTAAATAAATATTTGTTGAATAAAATAAATTATACAGAATTTGAATTTGAATTCAAACAGAACAAGTTACACAGATTTTGAATTCAAACAGAAATTTTATTCAAACAAATATTTATTACAATCTTGAATAGTACAAATTCATGCTCTCACTATACATATACATTTTTGATTACATCACGATTACATCACAAATATTTCAATTTACATTTATAACCTCACTACATATCACTCACAATCGTATTTTGTCTTCAACTGCATTCCAGTTTGAATCCAGCATCTGAGCAATCTGCAAAAATATTCACTAACGCAGTAAAATTGAAAAAGAAATATTTTTGCAATATAAAATGAAATACGATTTTTGAAAAAATGGTTTGCCTCAGTTATTTCACTACAAGGGGAGGGGGGATTTCCGACGGCTGAAAACCGTCGGCGGCCGTCGGAAGCCGTCGGCGGCCGTCGGAAAAAGCCGTCGGAAATGAAGGCGTCGGGGAGCAGTATTTCCGACGGCTACCGACGGGTGATGCCGTATACATTATCGACGGTTTCCGGCGGTTTCCGGCGGTTTCCGACGGCTTCCGACGGCCGTCGGAAACCGTCGGAAACCGTCGGAAATCAGGCCAATAAGCCGTCGGAACCCGTCGGAAACCGCCGGAAAATTTCGACCAATAAGCCGTCGAGAGCCGTCGGAAGCCGTCGGAAATCTGTTGTTTTTTTTTAAAATCTGCTGCAAATAGAGCCTTCCAACCACATTTCTCTTCCAAACACTACAATATCAATACTGCACAATCAAATAAACAATAATCCAACCAAACATGCAAACCAATACTCCAAAATATTCAATAGACACAGAAATAAACTAAATTAGAATAAAAATAAAATACAAAATATACATAACATTCCAACATTAACAATAATACTAACAATAACTGTTCTAATCATGCATATCCTGATACAGCTACAGAACCAAGTGTATTATACATAATTATACATATCAACAATTAATTGTTCCTTCTACCAAATCATTGTAAACTAAAACTAAACATACCTGCACGAACGAATTAGAAAGCAATGAATCAATCTGCCCCAGATCCAGAGCCAGCCGATGAAGGGAAGCGGCCACCAAACTGCTGCATGTACTCAAATAACTGTGCCGTCTGCATGGCCTGTTGGCGGTTCTGCTCCTCCAACTGCTGAACTCTAGTCTGTAATTCTTCTATACTTGCTAGCTCGCTCTGAGGTCTACTCCGCCGTCTCCTACTCTGACTACTGGACTGCAATAATTGAAAAATAAATAAAATCAAAGTTTATTGTTTTGAAAAGGTAAGAATATCATATTTTAAGTATTTTAAGAAAAATTAAATTATTTACCGCTAAATTGCCAAATCCGTATCGTCGACCATGCTCTGGTGGACTCATAACGGACTCAAAAATAATGTCCTCTTCATCGGTCGTCAGCTGCTCTCGACCCGTATCAGAAAGGAGTTTCTGTCGCTGCTCCATAAACATCTCCTGCATTGACAAATTAATAATATCATATCTTATTTCATAATAATTTGACAACTAAAACAATTACTAATACTGAATAAAATGAAATATGCTTACATGGCTTTTACTGGATTTATCGTCCTGCCATGTGTACGAAACAGTCCCGTCTGGATTAACATGCTCAACAGCATGCGTACGGGTGAACACGTCCATATAGCTGACAGGACCATGTGCCTCGGCTTCCTGAAGTTGATTGTTACATACAATTATTATACATTTAAAATCATATAGCATAAACTATTTACATTTATTATTCAGTAATTAAATTTACCAACTCCTGCCGATACTGCTGAAACGACTTCGATCCTCCGCGATGAGTAACGGGATTCTTATTTCTATTTGCAGAGTTTCTATCTGACTCTGCCTGTACATTCAAAATTTGATACATTATTTTTCAATCACGTTAAATTAATAATTGAAAAAAAATTAGTATACTTGCCTTCGCCTCGTCCGTCTCCCAGTAGCTCAACCAAGCTTGCCACACGCTCTCCCCCATCCACCGTGGTCTCTTCCCGGATTTCTTAACCTCAGATATCGTGTCTCTGTAGTTCTTTCGCATCTTCCTCATCCAGTATGCTCGTGCCAGCTGCATATCATCTGTCTGGATGTCTATCTCAGCCTGTGTTAAAAAAAGATTACACTTTAAACGATAAACGGTAGAAAAACGACAAAAACGAATTAAAAATGGAAAACATAAAAATTACACATACTAGGACATCCTGCCATATGCACTCTATGATGTGCGGAGGGATGGTATCCCACTTTGGCCAGCACGCACTCATCCTACTACGATATGCTGCTCTGGAGACGTCCAACACTACCTTAGTGGGTAGTAGCTCGAACCCCCTGTTTTTAAGTACGATACAGATAAGTACATACGTATAGTATAGAAAAAATAAGATGATGAATAAGATTTAATTTTTACCCATCTGCTTTGGGGGCTAACGTAACAACTGGACGGTGTGGCGCTTGCGATGGGCCACTGCCATCGCCTCCTGAAGAACGGGAAGAGCTCCTCCCTCTATGTGACATAATGATAAACCTGTGACGTTTACACATCATTATATAAGAGAATAAAAACATGATAATGAAATATATTTCATATGAACATGACATCAATGGTATAAATTGCTTAATTATAATGACTGAAATGTAAATAGACATGTAAGTTTGTTATACCTGATTCATGATGGGTGTACTCTTCCTACGATAAGCAGAGTTCATTGCATTTTTAATAAAAATTGCTAAATAAATGACAAATTGAAATAACATAAAACAATAGTAAACGGATTTAGTTTCATAGTTACATCAATTTCATAATACATCAAGAATTCAACATAGTTACATCAATTGCAAAAAAACAGATTCAAATTTATATCAGTCATCATCGTCTTCTGATTCAGATTCGGTCTCGTTTTCGACGATATTTTCCTCTGCACTGTCAAACGCTTCTACCAAAACATTTGATTCATCGATCAAAGGACCAAAATCTGTATGATCGTCTGTAATTATTATTTCGTTATTTTGCTCAAGATCTGCCTGATAAGCTTGTTCGTCCGGAATATTCTTCCCATCGAATGTGAATCTGGCCTTTGTTTTAAAAACTGCAGACCAATCTGCTTTATCTCTTTTTAGAGACGGATAAGGAGCGTAATAAACTTGCAATGCTTGTTTGGCTAGTACAAAAGGATCATACTTGTGATAGTGCGATGTATGCTTTATTTCGATAAGATTATAATCCTTATGCACATTAATTCCAGAACCTGGAACATTGCTAAACCAATTGCATCTAAATAGAAACACCTCCTCCGCGGGTCTTGAGAAATATGTCAGTTGCAAAATTTGTGTTAGAACGCCATAAAAATCATTTAAATGGTTTTCTGGATCGTCACTACCTTTAACAAATACACCAGTATTATTTGTTAATTTTTCTGCACCGTATTCTTTAGTGTTAAATTTGTATCCATTGACGAAATATATTCGGGTGTGAAACCGTGTTGGCACAAATGAACTTTCACAATATCTGGTAACAAAAACTTCAAATGTCTACACCTACTACACGGACAACGAATTTCTGGATCGTTTCCGTTATTACTTAAGGCGAATTCAACAAACACGTTTATACCGTTATAAAAATCTTCTTTTATTGAGCCCCTCATTCCTTTTCTTTGGTACATCCATCTCCTTCGATCAACAAAATAATCAATCATTTTTCCTATTTGACAAAATGAGAAGTTCAAAATTTAATATTTATTTTGAAGAATACACATTCGAAAAAGATTATTTTCATGTTCGTATAATATTTTGAATTTAAAGAACAACTTCACAAATTTAAAAATATTTTCAAATAGGGCACATTTCATTTTTTAACGTACGTAACGATTAAAAATATATAATTTTTTTTCATTGGTCAGACATCCTACCTCCCATTACAAACACAGTAAGCATTTACATTTCGTATATTACTTCGTCCCAAACGATTCAATAAAATTTCGGCAGCATTTCCCTTTTGTTCCCTGCATTGTACACAAATGCGTGTACGCAGGAAACAAAAAAGAAAAGTTAGGGCGAAATTTTATGAACCGTTTGAGACGAAGTAGTATACAAAATGTAAATTCTTACTGTGTTCATAACTTGTCCAATACAGGGACAAATCCGACAAACATTGTACCAGATGAATATAAATGGTCGTTTTTCGAAAAAAACGACTATTTATACAACGATCATGTACAACACTCGTCAGACGGGGCCAAAAACTCTCTAAGGGACATTTGTCGGTTAACATGCGCGCATTTTACTCAAAAATACAGTTTTACTCACTGTTCACATTTATATATTAATTTCACACATTTATTCGACGTATTACGCATCAACTTAGGGCTGGTTTAACATTTTGTCATTTTTCAATACACACAATTATAATTTAGAGTAATGCATTTTTTTTGTGTCATAAGTAAAAACGTGCACAATATAATACTCCTAGTTCATTCAATCATTTTATCTTATTCCAAATAACGTATACAATCGTCGAATCAAGGCATACACAACAAAATACATATACATGAACATGCACAAATTATACGTGTTTATCACAATTTCACGATAAAAGATGAAATTGGTATACCATGTGATGCTATAAACCGTTATTACGCTAGTGGAAACAATTGCAATCATTAATTCGCCCTAATTTATCAATTTATGCAAATCTATAATTAGGGTAAAAACTGAATTTTTCATAAAAATAAGAGATTATACCTGAGATTAAGAGTACTGAAGCTTGATTAGAGTGCGTTGGAAGATCCGGAAGCTAAAAATTAGGGATTGGAAGCTTAGGGGTTGAATTTGGGGGGTTTTTTGGGTTTTTTTCGTATGAAATGGAGGAGGAAGAAAGGGCTCGGCTGGCTGGTATAATCGCAAATTTGCGACGGCTTCCGACGGCCGCCGACGGCCCGTCGAAAGCCGTCGGAAAATGGCCGTCGGAAGCCGTCGGTCTTGGCTGTCGGTATTCTGCCTTTTTCTTGTAGTGTTTGGGTTGTTCGTCATTATTCACACTTGATTTCATCACAAAGTAGTGCACATAGATATTACAGGGACAGGTAATCATAAGTGGCTGCAATACACACGTGTACATTCATACACGTGTGCATTGCCTCGCCAACTCGTGTGCACAGCTCCAACCAGAAATTCAAGTTCAGACCAAACAGTCGAAGACATGAATGCAACAAAGTTCACAAGTGCAGACACATAGAGCAGTCATAATGAAACTGCAGTGAAGCTACTGAAGGCAACATGAAGCAACAGTCAGACCAAAAGGCTACATGAAGTATGCAAGTCCATTCTCTTCATCAAACAACATAACAGCAAATACCACATGCCACTGGAGAAAATGTATCACTAGCAGGGATGAACACTCGAGAATGGACAAGTCACGACAGCTACTCAATGATACAGTAGCAAACTACAGTGATGCAGCCAGTACCAAGCTACATGAAGAACCAGAATACATGTACAGGAGGATAAATGCATATTATCACAAGTACATATACCAAGTGCATGACTAAACTAACAAATGCAAACTCAGTAAACATATATGCACATGAACAATGCAAAACAACGACACAGTGGCAACATGCTCGAAGACTACACAAATGACCAAGTACAGGTGAAGTAAATCATGTCAAAGAAAATGCATGAAAGCTACAAACTGCAACATGCTTGAAGATGGTTACCAACACAAGACTGCAACCAAAAGGTCAGAGATACACAAGTTTACATGTGTGCCAATACCAAATGCATGTAACCAAGACAGTACAACATTACAAGAGAACAAAGACCAAATGAAGTCAGCAGTGATAATGGTCGAGCATTATACAAATGTTTGAAGACTACAGATGAAGCCAGAGACAGTGTAAGTACAGGTGAACAACGACTTCAAATTCAAGTACAGACCAGAGGAACCAGTGAAAATAGTGGACATCAAGTACACAAATTCAATTACAAGAACATCACAAGTTGCCAACATACACTTCAGGTCAACATTAATGAATGTATATGACTACACTGACACAAAGCACAAAAGTGCAACAGCAAATGCAATGACCGTGTACAGGTGCAAGTGAATCAGAATGAAGCATGCAACAGCAGTACCAAGTGACATGGTGAAGTAGTACAAAAGAAGCAGTGGCAATTCACAGTGAAGTCGAAATCATGGAAGAACCAGTGAATTCGAATTGATGACAGTGTATCAATACGTCTTTGAAAAAGTCAGAAATGAAAAAGGGGAAGTTTCTGCAGTGACAATCGAACGCGTGAAATCAAAACCGTGATTATCAAGTTAAAACATATCAGGAAAGCCGTGAGTATCACGTGTAACAAAATCAGGAACGACGTGCGCTTCAGGCAATTAAGAATTTAGGAAAGTATCAAGTTAATTCGAACGAATTCAAGTGTCTCAAATTCATATAAATCCAATCCCAAATTCACATCATCGACTATCGGAGTTCAATCAAGAGCAATCAAGTTAAAGCAAGCAATTGAACCAGCAAACGAAGAATTACATACCGCAAATTCAACGAACTCGGTCATCAGAAGAAGCAGCTGCAACAATTCACAATTTCAAAGTTAACCACAATCGAATATCAGAGAACAAGCGACGCAAGCCATCAAATCAGAGAATCGAGCATCAGAACGAAGCCCTAATTCGAGAAAGAGCCGAAGCCCTAATTCAACAAAGAGAGGCCGACATTTTTCACAAGCAAAAGAAGGGAACGGATTGAAAGAATAGTGGGCCGGCCTAATTATTAAAAAGGGGGTTTAGCTTTTAAATTTTATAAAAGGGTTTTTTAGTTTTTATAATTGAGCAAAAATTACGCATTCACATTCGTATTTTAATTTTTTGCTCCTGCGGTTATTTTTGAAGTTGTTTTTTCTTTTCGTGTCAAAGAATTTTTAAATCACCACCTAGAGTTTAGGTAGTGTCAGATTGTCTATTTAGAATTAGTTCAGTGAGCAGGGAGTGCGAGTTTGCAAAGCTCTATAGGCGGGAGCAGTGTTTGCGAGTGAGCGAAACTCTATAGGCGGGAGCAGGGTGTGCGAGTCTAGTAGAGTGTTTGTGAGCGGGAGCAAAAGGGTCTGCGAGTCTAGTAGAGTTGTTGTAAGCGTGATACTGTTTAATTCTAATAAGAAATCTGTGAATGCAGCAGTAGGCAGGGGTTGCCGAAGCTGGGTAAATTTTGTGTGTGATTTATTTTTCAGCATATTTATTTCTGCAGTTTATTTCTGTGTTTAAATCGAGAAAATTTGCTATAACCCTATTCACCCCCCCTCTAGGGTTAATCTAGATCCTACAAGTGGTATCAGAGCCCGGTATATATTTTATTTAACTCTAGAGTCATGAATCCGTCAAATAATGCTTTTTCTGAGGGGCAATCTATCGTTAGGCCACCCATGTTTAACGGGAATGATTATGCTTATTGGAAAGTTAGGATGAGTATTTATCTTAGTTCCGTTGATTATGATGTTTGGGATATTATTGAAACTGGCTATAAACCTCCCACTATAATCGTTGGTGGTACTGAGATTCCTAAACCTAAGGATAGATGGGATGCTAACGATAAGAGATTGAAAACAACAAATGCTAAAGCCATGAATGCTTTGATATGTGCTCTTGATAAAAATGAATTTAATAGAATTTCTCATTGTACAACAGCACAGGAAATTTGGCACACTTTGGAGGTGACACACGAAGGAACTTCTCAAGTCAAGGAGTCTCGTCTAGCCCTATTCAGCAATGAATACGAGAACTTTGTGATGGACAAAGGCGAGAACATAAAAGACATGTTTGGACGCTTTTCAACTTTGGTGTACAACGCTAGAGCACTTGGGAAGGTATTCACTGAGGTAGAGCTTGTGCGGAAGATACTACGAGTCTTACCAATGAACTTTGAGGCAAAAGTCACGGCAATCCAAGAATCGAAAGATCTGAGTAAGCTAAGCATGGAGGAGTTGATTGGAAACTTGATGACATATGAGCTTGAGCTAAAAGCAAAGGAAGAGCGCAACAACTCCGAACCAAAGAAAAAGACGATTGCCTTAAAGAGCAAAGAAGAAAACGATGAAGAAGATCCAATTGAAGAGCTTGCAATGGCTGTCAATAATCTTAGAAAATGGTCGAAATTCAAGCCACGCAAGAAGAAAACAAATCGTAATAGGCCAAAAGATTCTGACAATTCCGATAATGAACCGACATGTTATAACTGCAACAAGCCTGGCCACATCAAACCAAAATGTCCACTTCTCAAAAACAACAAAGGAAAAAAAAGGCGAAGAAGGTATTTGCAGCGACTTGGGATGATGAAGAAGGAGAAGAAGCTTCGGATAGCAGCGTAGAGGAGGCTAACTTGTGTCTTATGGCGAAATCAAATTCAGATTCAAGCTCAGAGGAATCTAGTGAGGAAGGTGAGTATTCCTATAGAGATCTTGTTTTTATGTGTTCTGATCTTACTAAAGTAGTTGATGCTCTTGAATCTAAAATTGAAAAACTGAAAACTGATAGGAGAGAACTTGCCCGTAAAAATTTTAGGTTAGAAACTGAACTTGAAAATATTCAAAACCTAGAATGTAAAAGATGTAAAGTTTTAGATTCAGAATTGACAAAACTTAAGAATAACTCTGAGAATCTTGAAAAAGAAAACTTGAATCTTAAGGAAACCATCGACACTAGGAAAAAGGATTTTATAAATCGATGCACCTCACTTGTCACTGAAAATACAACACTAAAAACCAAAGTCCAAGATCTTGAGAAATCTTTGAATAACTTTTCAAGAGGCGAAAAATCTTTCAACATGCTATTGGGAAATCAAATTTTTGCTAACAACAGAAAAGGACTTGGTTTTGGGAAAACACAAGCTGAGGATAATGCAAAAGGGAAAAGTGTCTTTGATATATGTGAAATAATTGGACATCATTCTGAAAATTGTAGTCATAGGAACAAGAACACAAAATTTATACAAGTTTGGGTTCCTAAGAATTCTACAAACAAATTTCATGTCTATTGGAACAAGAATGAAAAGTCTAAACAAGTTTGGGTTCCAAAGGGTTTGTTTATTCATAATGTTACTGCCACTAACAATCATGGACCTAGAAATAGGTCACAAAAATCTTTCATCGTGTAGGTGTGGTGGCAGGCTAAGGAACGACAACGGTGTTCTCTGGATTTTGGCTGTTCCAGAAACACAACGGGCAACAAAGCAAAGTTCCTTAGCCTAGTGTAAAGGTGACAGAATCACAATGGGCAATCACGTAAAATTATCGTAAAGGTAAAACAGGTGAAGGTATAATTCTGTGATAATATGCACCATATTCTGAATTAAATCATCCAAAATTGTGATAATGAGATGATGTCTTTAATTCTGACTTATTCTTAATTGATATGATTTCTTTTGACTTGTTCTTACTTTGATTTGTGTTTAAAAGAAGACCAACCATCCTTTCATCATTGAATTTAATTTGTTTAGTCAAATGATGGTATCTTATTGATCCTTGATTACTCGTGCTACACTTAGACATATTTTGACATTTTGATCACTGCTTGTAAATTTGCACGATTTCAAACTCATGTGAAAAAGGATTTTAAGAAATTGTTGAAACTTCAAGAAATTGTTTTTGAAATAATTAAGATGTTGATTGACTGTTGATTACTCATGAATATAATTGTTTATCCTATGGTTTCTGAAATTAACACCATGATATTTGTTTGAGTGTGAACATGGCTTCAATTCAAAATCCAAAGAATGTCATTTAAATTGTTGCTAAAATTGGGTTTGAAATTTTTGATGCACACTTCATGTATGGTTTACCAAATCCAGTTAGTGATATTTTGGATTGAAAAAGAAATTCAGATGCAATTCATACTAGTAATCTAGTTGATAGAAAACTTACGAGTTGAACGTGATTTATTCATTTGCTGCATCGTTTTTTTTTAAAAGAAAATATCTGCATATTTTTCACTTGAAATAATTTTTCATTTAGCAGAATTTTTTTTCTCATAAAACCCCTTCGAGAAAATAATTGTTTGACCATTTTTTTCAGATTAGTTAATTTTATTTGATTTTAAATGACAAATTTTGACTGATCCGACTCCCTACTAATTATCAAAGAGATAAATAGTGATTGAAAAAGTGATGAGTGTTGATATTTAACATACATTACTCAAGAGAGTATATTTGGAAAATTTCTTTAGGAATTAAAACAAGAATTATAAAACTTTTTGTTAGGTAAAGATTCCATGACCATTTCTATATCTATCATTATTTCTATCGACCATGGTTTATCAAATATTCAATATAGTTTGTCGATATGTGGTACTATAATCAGGAATCATTTGTTTTTTCATGTCATATTTTTTAAATAAATAAATAAATATTCAAAGTATTCACTCTCATTTAAAAGTCCTCACGGTTATGCATGGGTGAATTACTTGAATTTTTTTTTATTATTATGTGCTTCCATGCTCATTTAAAAGTCCTTACGGTTATGCATGTATGGAACGCATATCAAAATTAAATTGTTTAAATAGACAAGTTGATTCTAATCCCATTTAAAAGTCCTCACGGTCATGCGTGGTTAGAAGATACTTGATTTCGTTTTTTTTTAAAAAAAAATTAAATTCGAATACTACTAATCTCATTTAAAAGTCCTAACGGTTATGCATGATTAGTAGATATTCAAATTCCTGATATAAATACCACAAGTTGATTCAACCGTATGATTTTATATGAACACCATATCCATCATTTCTAAAATTGGAATATGCGCCTAACAAGGGTAGTTATGGTTTTTGTTTGATTCTTATTGAAGTTTAATATTTATATTCAATTTGAGATTAATGTTGGATTAATATCGATCACTTTATCTCTATTTTTCTCTCACACTATTATTCTTTTGCTGATAACAAAAGGGGGAGAGAAAAGTTAAGATTTTGTAAAATAGAATCAAGCAAAGGTCAAATAATTTTTCCATATGCAACTAGGCTCATTTGAATATATTTCTATTTGTATGCATATATGTAGGGGGAGCATCATGTAGAGAGGAAGCATTTAAATAGGGGGAGCAATTAGAGTATATAATTGGTCAAATACATTTAACACGGTCAAAATCTTAAATATATGTTTGTTATCATCAAAAGGGGGAGATTGTTGAATATGCGCTTATATGTTTTTGTTTGATGATAATAAACATATATATTCATTTAAATGTATTTGGTTATGTACTATTTTGTTTTGCATAGATTAAATAAATATTTGTTGAATAAAATAAATTATACAGAATTTGAATTTGAATTCAAACAGAACAAGTTACACAGATTTGTTGAATAAAATTTCTGTTTGAATAGATTTTGTTTTGCATAGATTAAATAAATATTTGTTGAATAAAATAAATTATACAGAATTTGAATTTGAATTCAAACAGAACAAGTTACACAGATTTTGAATTCAAACAGAAATTTTATTCAAACAGATATTTATTACAATCTTGAATAGTACAAATTCATGCTCTCACTATACATATACATTTTTGATTACATCACGATTACATCACAAATATTTCAATTTACATTTATAACCTCACTACATATCACTCACACTCGTATTTTGTCTTCAACTGCATTCCAGTTTGAATCCAGCATCTGAGCAATCTGCAAAAATATTCACTAACGCAGTAAAATTGAAAAAGAAATATTTTTGCAATATAAAATGAAATACGATTTTTGAAAAAATGGTTTGCCTCAGTTATTTGGGTTGTTCGTCATTATTCACACTTGATTTCATCACAAAGTAGTGCACATAGATATTACAGGGACAGGTAATCATAAGTGGCTGCAATACACACGTGTACATTCATACACGTGTGCATTGCCTCGCCAACTCGTGTGCACAGCTCCAACCAGAAATTCAAGTTCAGACCAAACAGTCGAAGACATGAATGCAACAAAGTTCACAAGTGCAGACACATAGAGCAGTCATAATGAAACTGCAGTGAAGCTACTGAAGGCAACATGAAGCAACAGTCAGACCAAAAGGCTACATGAAGTATGCAAGTCCATTCTCTTCATCAAACAACATAACAGCAAATACCACATGCCACTGGAGAAAATGTATCACTAGCAGGGATGAACACTCGAGAATGGACAAGTCACGACAGCTACTCAATGATACAGTAGCAAACTACAGTGATGCAGCCAGTACCAAGCTACATGAAGAACCAGAATACATGTACAGGAGGATAAATGCATATTATCACAAGTACATATACCAAGTGCATGACTAAACTAACAAATGCAAACTCAGTAAACATATATGCACATGAACAATGCAAAACAACGACACAGTGGCAACATGCTCGAAGACTACACAAATGACCAAGTACAGGTGAAGTAAATCATGTCAAAGAAAATGCATGAAAGCTACAAACTGCAACATGCTTGAAGATGGTTACCAACACAAGACTGCAACCAAAAGGTCAGAGATACACAAGTTTACATGTGTGCCAATACCAAACGCATGTAACCAAGACAGTACAACATTACAAGAGAACAAAGACCAAATGAAGTCAGCAGTGATAATGGTCGAGAATTATACAAATGTTTGAAGACTACAGATGAAGCCAGAGACAGTGTAAGTACAGGTGAACAACGACTTCAAATTCAAGTACAGACCAGAGGAACCAGTGAAAATAGTGGACATCAAGTACACAAATTCAATTACAAGAACATCACAAGTTGCCAACATACACTTCAGGTCAACATTAATGAATGTATATGACTACACTGACACAAAGCACAAAAGTGCAACAGCAAATGCAATGACCGTGTACAGGTGCAAGTGAATCAGAATGAAGCATGCAACAGCAGTACCAAGTGACATGGTGAAGTAGTACAAAAGAAGCAGTGGCAATTCACAGTGAAGTCGAAATCATGGAAGAACAAGTGAATTCGAATTGATGACAGTGTATCAATACGTCTTTGAAAAAGTCAGAAATGAAAAAGGGGAAAGTTTCTGCAGTGACAATCGAACGCGTGAAATCAAAACCGTGATTATCAAGTTAAAACATATCAGGAAAGCCGTGAGTATCACGTGTAACAAAATCAGGAACGACGTGCGCTTCAGGCAATTAAGAATTTAGGAAAGTATCAAGTTAATTCGAACGAATTCAAGTGTCTCAAATTCATATAAATTCAATCCCAAATTCACATCATCGACTATCGGAGTTCAATCAAGAGCAATCAAGTTAAAGCAAGCAATTGAACCAGCAAACGAAGAATTACATACCGCAAATTCAACGAACTCGGTCATCAGAAGAAGCAGCTGCAACAATTCACAATTTCAAAGTTAACCACAATCGAATATCAGAGAACAAGCGACGCAAGCCATCAAATCAGAGAATCGAGCATCAGAACGAAGCCCTAATTCGAGAAAGAGCCGAAGCCCTAATTCAACAAAGAGAGGCCGACATTTTTCACAAGCAAAAGAAGGGAACGGATTGAAAGAATAGTGGGCCGGCCTAATTATTAAAAAGGGGGTTTAGCTTTTAAATTTTATAAAAGGGTTTTTTAGTTTTTATAATTGAGCAAAAATTACGCATTCACATTCGTATTTTAATTTTTTGCTCCTGCGGTTATTTTTGAAGTTGTTTTTTCTTTTCGTGTCAAAGAATTTGTAAATCACCACCTAGAGTTTAGGTAGTGTCAGATTGTCTATTTAGAATTAGTTCAGTGAGCAGGGAGTGCGAGTTTGCAAAGCTCTATAGGCGGGAGCAGTGTTTGCGAGTGAGCGAAACTCTATAGGCGGGAGCAGGGTGTGCGAGTCTAGTAGAGTGTTTGTGAGCGGGAGCAAAAGGGTCTGCGAGTCTAGTAGAGTTGTTGTAAGCGTGATACTGTTTAATTCTAATAAGAAATCTGTGAATGCAGCAGTAGGCAGGGGTTGCCGAAGCTGGGTAAATTTTGTGTGTGATTTATTTTTCAGCATATTTATTTCTGCAGTTTATTTCTGTGTTTAAATCGAGAAAATTTGCTATAACCCTATTCACCCCCCCTCTAGGGTTAATCTAGATCCTACAACCTGCCTATTCGACCATCGACGGTTGACACCGAGTGCATCCACGATACTCAAAAATGTCAAACATCTAATTTTTGAAAAGGAAGATCGTTGGGGTAAAATAAAAGGAAAAGAACATAGAATAAGGATATCAAAATCTCAGAGCGGAATCAATAATATATAATAAAGCAAAGAATGTAAAAACTGTCAGTCCAAAATACAGAGTACTTCAGAGTTAAAATCTAACCTGATCAATTGGACAATTATACAATCTTGGCCTTACAATTACTGATAGGTATACAATATAATGCAGCGAAAAATAAAACACCATGATATGTGAACATCCAGCTCTTCTCCAATAACTCCATATCACCTAAGCCAACCAGGAAAAACTGGGTCTGCCTCGAGCATTATAATAAAATTACACCTGGATCAGTTTAGAAAACCGCATGAGAAAACTCAAGCAGTATGATGAACATATAAAAATTCTATAAGATCATGCAGCTAACAAGGAACTGGTTTTTATCTCACAAGAACGACATCCAATCAAGAAAGAGCAGAAATAAACAACAGAAACAATCTAAGTAAAAATGTTGTGCACTAGTAAGAACAAATCCTATACTGAATGAATAAGCACAACTAATATCGAATTCCAGACTCAAAAGAATGGTCATAAATAATTGAACATAGAGAATAGCATAATGCAGTTCTCCTAGCAATGAAGAAAAAAGTTCAAAGATTTGAATTAACAACAAAAGAAAAAGAGTAATTTTTTCAAAAATGACTAGGAGGGTGGGCCCATTCTATCAAAAGTAGCTCTAGAAATAAACTTGAGAACTCCAATGGCTTTAGGAAACCTCTAAGCCGGACACTTCCAACTGCTAGCGAGAATTCAAGTACTTCACATCTTAATGTGCAACACCGAATCCAATCTTGAGTGGATGTGAAAATACCATAATGAGAGCAACCACACATAGCTTGGTCCCCACTCTCTCCTTGGGTTTGAGTCGTTTCCAACAAAGGTTAAAAAGGCTAAAATGAGCAACACATCATCTTAGAGTGACGAAATATAAAGAAGAAAGCAGAATCAAAGTCGATAGTCGATAAATCAACTATCGGGAATGATATGATGGTTGTTTTCACTTTTAAAGACACTTTAAATACACTCTTTAAAATATTCTTTTAAAATGGCAAATTATATTTTCTAAGTATATTAGAACCAATGTCAAAACAAATGTCAAAAAGTTGAATATTATAAACATAAAACAATTTACACTTAGCTTTATTTTGAAACAATTATTTTTGAAAGATCCTCTTATTTATAAACTATTATTTGTAAATTCAAAACAATATTTATCATCCTAAAAGGTAATAAAAAGGTTAAATTACTTTTATAAATTTTTAAATCAACGGTTAACTATCTCGAAGGATAATTTATAACATCCTTTTATAATCTTTAAAATCACATTAGTTTTCCTAAAGAAAATAAATCAAATTTAAAATACTTTTTTTTTAAATTTAAACCAACATTAATTATCCTGAAAGATAATTAATCGCATTCTAATCTTTTATTGTTTTGAAAACAATATTAATTATCCCAAAAAATAATAAATCAAATTTATAATCTCTTTAATAAATCAATCAACTGTCTTTATTTTAACAGTTTATTATTTCTAAAACACTTTAAACGAGTAAATTAACTTTAAACCTTATTTAAATCGAATAATTAAAATTAAAACACAAAATTAGTTAATTCACTTTAAAGTACTTTTATTACATTTGTTAATTTACTTTAAATCACTTTTATTAAATCTATTAATTAACATAAATACGTTTGTTAAATTAATTAAATCTAAATATAATTAATTAAAATGATTAATTAAATTAAATTATCTTTAATATAAAAGATTTAATTAAATTCAAACATCATTAATTAAAACAATCAATTAAATCCAAATATCACTAATTGAAACGGTTAACTAAAGTAAATTAACATTAATCAAAACGATTAATTAAATTTAAATCTTATTAATTAAAATATTTAATTAATTTTAAACATCATTAGTTAAAACAATTATTAAATTAAAATAACCATTAATTAAAATGATTAATTAAATTCAAATGTCACTAATTAAAATGATTAATTAAATTCAAATATCATTAGTTAAAATGATTTGTTAACTTAAAACATCATTACTTTAAATGATTAATTAAATTAAAATATCATTAATTCAAATGATTAATTAGTCTAAATATCATTAATCAAAATAATTACTGAACTCAAATATCCGTTTTGCGAAAATGCAAGCTCAAGACAACACATACAAGGGTTTGGGCAGTGTTCAATAATTGACGATACATCGAAATTTGCTATAACGACACTTAAACAATTTAAGTAGAATATCATGATTAATTACAACTAAATATCAATATGAGGAGCATATGGAAATAAATACCGATTATTTGCAAGAAATCCCATAGGGTCTCTCTACAAATATTCCCTACAAAACAATGATTACGGACAACATATATAATCATACGTGTTCATAGCAGTTAAGTTAATATGTCATCCATTTTCCAAATTGGGATCTTCATCCAAAAAAACAATCAAACAACAACAACAATATCTAAACTATCAACTAAGAATTCGATAATTCAATAAATTTATAGCAACATAGATACTATATAACTAATTTAATGGTGAGTTCACCCATCGAAATTCCAGCGATTGCTTTTGCATTCTAGTTCGGTCTAATAGTGAACGATGTTCGATATTTTTGCCTGAAATTTAACTTTCTCCGATTCCAATGAAATCAGTTCCATCATGTAGCTAACGATGATATGAGTGCAGGGGCAAAAGCCTATCTCAATTGGACCTTGTATGAGCGAGTTACACAATTTATAATATTTTGATTTTATATAATATATTTAATTACTAATTACATAATTGGTATAATTACCCACTCAAAACTATTTCTCCCCCAATGCGAATCCTCTTTTGCCAGAAATTAGAAATGCACGCTGGTACACCCAAACGTCGTGCACACATGCTCATATGCCACTGCCTCTCGACGAAATCCTAATCCAACCGCGCCAATAATATCCGCTACTTGATATCTTCCGCCTCGACCATTAAAACTCAAGTTCGATCAACCAAAACAAAATCGACTGAGGCGTTCCCACTTCGAATGTACACTGTCAAATTTGCCCAGTCAATCCCGCAACAACTGTACACCGTCGAAGGTGAAGTCGGTTTTGGGTATAATTGAGGAATGGGAGAGCATCGTGGGAGTGCACGACGGCTATGGTGAGCTACAAGAGTGCGTCATTTTGAATTGGTGAAGGGGGAAGATAATTAGTTGGGTAATTAACTTATTTAATTAAATAATTAGTAAAATTTTAATTTAATTGAATATTATAAATCATATATCTTCTCCACATAAGGTCTGATTGAGATGCCATCATTCGCATTGGAATCGGGTCGTCTTCCTCTATGTGATGGAGTTGAATTAATTGCATTTGGAACTAGCTGAATCTGGAGCTGTTGTTCGACTATAGACCAAACTAAACGCAAAAGCGACAGTTGAAATAATAGTGAGTTAAACTCGCCTTTCTGATTTACCAGTATAATATTGTGTAGATTAAATTTATTTTTATTTTCTTGAATAGATTGAACTTATTAGATTGATGGAATTTGGTCTAGGATCACGATATAACATCTTGAAATACTATTAGATTGGTTGAATTTGATCTAGGATCACGATATAGCATCTTGAAATACTATAAGATTGGTTGAGTTTTAAATTTGCATTCAAACTTGTTTTAAGTAATGGATTGGTGATAAATTAATATGTATTTTCATTAATATAATTATGTTGTTTAAAATTATAACGTAGTTGATGTAAATATACTTCCGGGTGTTATGTATTTGGTCAAATAGACATCATTTAATAAATGTAAGGGTTTACCTTTGAATGACACTGGTTAGCCGAATAAATCTCCATTCTGCTATTATACTAATTTGGACATTTATTTTACTGTCAATTGATGATTAATTATGGATTTGTTTACATATATGCTTGATTATGTAAATACCGACAATTTGACTTGAGAAGTTTTGGAAGGTAATGGTAGCTTGTTAAGTACCACTGGGATTGTTGAGCCTTTTCTAGTTCCGGAAATTTGAATTTGATTAACTTCCAATTTTATAAATTGGAATAAAAATATTTTAATTATTTCTATATATACAAAGAGCTTTATCAATAATTAATTACTAATGTTTGTAAAAATTATTTTTGTAAGTTAATTAATATATTATCTATACTGTTTTAAAATAAATTATTTTATTAATTTTTTTAGGATAATTATTATTTTGTTATTAGTTAGTTAAAACTAAATGATTATTTCATTAAAAGTATCGTTGAAGATAAATAATTTTATTTAAAGGGATGTTTAAAGTTATTTATTTTATTTATCTATTGGAGATGAAGTTTATTTATTATATTATTAAAATTGGTTTAATTATATTTCTTTTACATTACTTAAAAATGATTAAATGATGTTTTTAGTTTTATTTATAAATAATAATAAATTGTTGTAAATGGATTTCTTTTATAAAAAGGATTTTAACAAATTTGGAAAGAGAACTGAAATTTGGAAAGAAGTTAAATTCTGAATGATTGTGGAAAAGAGGAATTTTATAAATTGTTAGGAGATTATAAAAGAGTATCTTTGTAAATGAACTTGGAGAATTATAAGGAATGCTATAAATAGGTTTTTGGAAATTTATAAAGAATATATTTTAAAATAAAAAGGAAAGGTAGTTAAAGGAAGAAAGGGTATTTTGGAATATTTATACCTTTGTTTAAAGGATACTTATGTTTTATCATTTTAATATGATCTTGAAATAAGTAAATTATTCTAAGTGATTGTTTAAGATACTTATACCATTTTGTAAATATATGGAAAAGGTACTTTAAGTTTGAAGTGAATGATTTGAAAATACACTTGTACCATTAAGATAAGTACATGGTTATATTTTCTAAATATCGAAAATATTGCATTTTTTGAATACACTTATTCTGTTGAGGTAAGTATATGGAAGTGATTTCCAAGTATTTGAAAAGTGATTCTAAATTAATGAATGTGAGGCTCAGTAGATTCCATAGGAAGTGGAATCTATGACTGAATGTTTGTATTCGATAGTTAGGCAACAGACTATTGAATTTGGACCGAAAAGTTACTTTGAAAATATCTAAGTGAAACACGTGAGTTGTATGGCGCAGTCATCTCCGATGATGCTATACTTTGTGTATAAATCTCATCTCGTTTCTCTTAGGACAATGATAAGGAAATCCGTCCACTAACGGTTAGGAGGTGATCTTCGCTCTTATCTTTGCCTATTTATTTTCTAAATAACCGGGGTTGAGTTTACCAAAAAAAATCGATTGTTGTTTCGAGGAGACCGGATCAGATATTTTATTCGAAAACCACTTTGATCCAACTTAAGCGTTGTGAAGTGAAGACATCTTGAAGATGATGGGAATTCAGAGACGGAGCTCTCATGTGTTTCGTTCAATCCCAGAACGAACTTGTATGAATGAATGCTGGCATTGCATTGTTGCCTGGAGGGCAATGTTAGCATTCCAAGCGGCAAGTGCTATATAAAATTAATCGTAGCCTCAAGCCTCATTAACTGGGAAAATGACTAAAGTAGGGATAGGCGGTAGGGCTATGTGCGTCGCTTCCATTGGGGTATGATCATCCCAAGATCTAGTTATATCTCTATGCATGGTTGGGGGCCCATGATGGTTGTTTATCAACCATCGGGTGATCATATTTGGTGCTATCCAGTAAGTGGTAATGTCGGTCCTAAGTAGCTGAGGTGTAGTTGCAATTATGACCTCCCATACATTTTACCTAAGGTGTAAGGATCCGGTTGGTAGACCCGTACCCTTTCATAGTTGGAATCCACTCTCCAATAGGCGCCTTCAGTTAATCTAGTATGTTGGAATTTAATAGTGTAACAATTTTGGCTATGATTAATATGTATTTGTGTTTTAAACGTTATCATAATATCAGAGGATTTCATACGAAATGTTTTGTTTACCATAAGGTAAAAACCCATCCGTATTTATGTGAGACGTTGTCTTTCGAGATACCTTTGTTTTCAAAGATTTTTATAACTTTAAAATCTATTTGGACGTATTTTTTCCACACTGGTTTTCCAGACTTACCCGAGTGTTATTTTATCATAATGCTCGGGTCAGGTCAAGCATATTTGTAGATTGCTTTGGGTGCATTGGAGCTCAGGAGATGAGTTGGAGGTCTTTAAATCGTATTCTCATATATGTTTATTTTCCATTGCTTTGTTATTGGAATTATCAGCAATTGTGAGGACAAGTTGTTATAACCGCCCAGGATAATAATTATGATTGTTTCGGTACTCTAATGGATGTATGTATATAAAAATTATCTATTTTAAAAATCATTGATACTATGTTATATGTTGTTCCGCTGCGATTGTGAGATTCTATGTTGTTTTTAGTTTCTTTTCTCTTCTTCTGTTCTTCTTTCTTTCCCTTAACTATCCATCTTTCCATTGAATTTGGGTTGGACATGTGTTGTTTATTGTCAGCTTGAATGGTACAAAAAAGCGGGTCGTTACACGTGGTATCAAAGCTTAGGTTGAGCGAACACCTAGGCTTTGGTGGGATTAACTCATTTGAGATAGAGTAAGTGAGATCCTAGGATGAGTTTGGGTGTATTATATATAAGAGCACGTATTTGTTAGTAAAAATGTTTTATATTGTGTTGATTTATTGGTTGAATGGTTATGAACTTTGGTCGATGCAGAAGAAACAATTATATCGATAGGGGTTTCTAAACATTTGGCCTAAGAAAATCGGCACAGTATTGTTTTGAAATTAGGTAAATAATTTTTTTACCTAAATTATATTTTACATATAAAAGAATAATTTTCTAGAAAATTATTATAGTTATATATAGTGTGTTTGGTTGTTAGAAAATGATAATATTTGATATTATCATTTATTGTGATTGGTTATGCTCAGATAGTTTATGAGCAATTAAATCCTGGATATTTGAAAAAGTGAGGAATAATAATAGTATTATTGGAGAGTGTTTCGGGATAGAAATTTTCTTTAAATATGGTTATAAATAAAAATGGATTTCAATCAAGAAATTTAGGGCTCAAAGTCGGTGTTTAGAAATTATTTTCAAATTATTGTGGAAAATAATAATGGTATTATTTCGAAGATAATGATTAATTGAAATATTGAAAAAGGATTTGGAATAGTTAAAAAGCACCGATACTCACTTTGGTTGCTAGAAAATAATTTCGGTGATGATTGTAGCATCGTCGGTGTTCATTTTTGAGTTTCTAGAAAGAGGAACTGCTACCATGATAGAAATTGGTTATTGTACTGTTTTGCATAAAATAAAATTGTTTAAAATTTCCAAAGGATGATTTGATATATATACAATAGGGGGTCATGCATATAAATATTATTTCAAAATGATTTGAAATAAAAACCGGGTTTAAAATTATAAAAGTTTCAGCTAAATGAGAATATAGACTCGTGTATCTTAACCATTTGGATAGTTGGTTGGTGTATCTCATTTCAAGATATTATTTAGTAATTTTCTTTTATTGAAATGGAAAGGAATTTCTGACTATTTTGGGCCGTCGAGACTTCTATTTTGATATAGAAATCTGAAGCTAAGTGTTATGAGAAATTTAAGAAATAAGTTTCGTAACTTATAAATTTAAGATGATAATAATTTAAAAAAGTTTTTTTTTTAAATATTCTAGTTAAGAATTTTTTTTGAATATTATATATATACTCTTAGAAAATATATATTTTGCAATTATAAACTTGAGTATAGAATGTTGATACGCTTGAGTAATATTTCTGAAGTAAAATATTTATTTCTTGGAAGTAATAATAATTCTTGGAAAATATTTAGTAACGAGACAAATTTTTACGAAGTGTTTGTAGGATTAAAATAATATGTTATAAAATGACTTAGAAATTGAATTCTAATTAGTAATTGAGAATACGAACTTAAGTTAAAATGGATAATAAACTTAAGAATGGATGAGCTTTAAGATGAAGTTGTGGCTTTTGAAACTAGTATAAACTTGAGTTTTAAAGTGATTAATTTACATTAGTGGTGTTTTAAAATGTTTATAAACTAAGGTAACCATTTTATGAAATAGTTCATAAATAATTCTAGTATTAAAAGGAATATACGAAGAAATAAAATGATATATAAAATGGTCTATAAATGTATTTTATTCTAAAAGGGAAATACAATGGGTATAATTAATTTTGATTTAAAGTAAAGGCGAATTAAAAGAATTTGGTATAATTAAGGAACCGACCGAAATAAAGATCTATGTTGTATGAAGGCCATTTGATTCACATAATTAATTTTGATCCAAATTCGAGTGCACGATTTTGAGGTTATTTACACTGATCCGAACAAGGACTTTTCACTCGATTCCCGACGGCGAACACTCGATATGGATTTTTGATTTGAGTCCAAAATTTTGTACCATAGTATATGGTTATGTAAGGAGAACGACAGTTTCTAGTCAAAGGACCGGATTGAAATCCATACTAGGGAAGTCGAGTGGACGATACTAGTTCAGAAGTGAAATTTGTATGATCGAGCGAGTGATCAAATTTAATATTGTGTATGGAAAGTATATGTTCATCTTATGGGCCTTACAATAATTATAAAAATATAACACTTGGAAACGAAAATTATTTGGTTGGATATATTTGAAATTGAGATGCATGTTTATGTAAGCAAAGGCTAGTTTGACGCCTTTGGTTTTATGAGTTGATTTATTTTCCCGACAAATAGGTATGTGTTTATATTATCGTTTGGATGATGGTTTTATGCCCCAGATATGGGAGCCACTTGGCTTTTATTTTCTTTTGATTGGTTTGATCCCGTAGCGGCACTTTGTAGTTTTTCCGATTGAGCCGCGCAAAGGAGACGTTGCCGAAATTTTCTGTAATTTTAGGACCTAGAAAATTTAATAACCAATTCCAATTAATTTATATTGAAAATTTACAGGGTTCAAATACATTCTCCTTACCTTCGCAGTTTCGAAGATGAATTTCTTTTAAAGGGGAGAGTGTAATGACTCAAAATTTCGGTCATTTAATTTTGAATATTTAATTTATTCTAATTACTTAAAATATTTGTTTAAAATCTTAAAAAAATTGAATTAAATTGTAGGATTATTTAAAATCTTTGAATTGTGAATAATTATTTGAACAACGATTTAAATACTTGGATTTTAGATTGAATGTAAATCCTATGGATTAGATGGACTTGTTAATTTCTTCTAAATGAAAAATAATACTAGTAAATTTAATTTGTAAGTTATTTACAGTAACAAATGATTCAAATAAATAATCAGAAAACATATTTTCATTTTTACGATCCGATTCTTATTGATGTATTTTAAATTTACTTTGTTTGATTTTTTTTATAATTTTTAATTTGGAAAATATTTAAGTTGTTATTTGACTATTTCACGGCAAACGACACTGTTTTTGTGATTTTTCAAAATTCAATAACCGGTATATATTTTTATTGTTACGGAATCGCATCACTGTGCTAAGCGCAATCATATTTTTTTTTGGTCAATTCAGGGTCCTTACGTGAATAGAAATCTGGGCGGTGAGATACCCAAAAATTTAAAATAAATATAACCTAACTCTAGACATTTATTACAAGCGAGCACACACTCTCATTTTTTGTTTGCTTATTTCTTTTATGTTCATCTTCTTGTAAGCAAACAAGAAAATAAAACAAAAATCCATTTCTCCACGTCCTTTTTCTTCATACGATCTTGTTCATCATTCGCATATCCTCCAACATAAAAACAACAAAGAGAAGGCAAGCTTGACCATTTCATAAAATTCATATCTATGGGAATACTCGGGAAAAAATATGAAAATATTGGATCATTGGAATTGTTTAGGCTTGATTTTCACTTTGGTATTGATTGTATTAAGTTCTGTTGGTCTTGGGTGTGAGAGACTGTTTGACCTCAACAAGGGTTTCATTTCCAAGGCGATTCGGGCGGAGTTAGGTGACGTCGTGTGCTACTTTGGGGTTCTCGTGCAAGGGAGCTTTGTTGGTGATATTTTGGGCAAGTGTGGTGGCATATAAGGGAGGCTGTCGTTCAATTATAGTGAATAATGAGGGATTGTTGCGTTTTCATATAGGGTCCGAGTGGAACATGGAGATGATGAGAAGGTGGAGCTCGCGTAGTGGGAATCGAAGGAGAAGTTGGTTTTGGATATAGTTGAGGAATGATGGAGCATCTGTGGGAGTGAACGACGGCAATGGTGAGCTACAGGAGTGCGAGATTTTGAATTGATAAGAGGGGATGATAATTAATTGGGTAATTGACCTATTTAATTATATAGTTAGTGAATTAATTGTTTTAATTTAATTGAATCTTATAAATTGTATATCTTCTTCATGCAAGGTCCGACTGCAATGCCGTCAGTCACGTTGGAATCGAGCGGTCGCCCTCTATGCGGTGGAGTTGAACTTATTGGATTTGGAACTAGATGAATCTGGAGCTATAATTGAACGATGTTCGACTATAAGACAAATAGAACGCAAAAGCGATAACAGGAATAATGGTGAGTTAAACTCATATTTCCAATTTACTATTATAGTATTATGTAGATTAAATTTATTTTTATCTGCTTGAATTGATTGAATTTATTAGATTGATTGAATTTTGTCTAGGATCATGTTATAATACCTTGAAATGCTATTAGATTGGTTAAGTTTGATCTAGAATCACGATATAGCATCTTGAAATGATACTAGATTGTTTGAGTTTTAAATTTGTATTCAAACTCGTTTTAAGTAATGGATCATGTATATATGTTGTGATAAATTGATATTGATTTTGATTAATATAATTACGTTTTTTAAAATTATAATGTAGTTGATGTAAATATACTACTTGGTGTTATCTATTTGGCTAAATAGACATCATTTAATAAATGTAAGGGTTTACCTTTGAATGACATTGGTTAGCATAATAAATACCCGTTCTGCTATTATATTAATTTGGACATTTATTTTACTATCAATTGATCGTTAATTATGGTTTGTTTACATATATGCTTGATTATGTAAATACCGGCAATTTGAGTTAAGAAGCTTTGAAAGGTAATAGTAGCTTGTTAAGTACCATTGGGATTACTGAGCCTTTTCTAGTTTCGAAAATTTGAATTCGATTAACTTCTAATTTTATAAATTGGAAGAAAAATGTTTTAATTATTTATATATATACAAAGAGCTTTATTAACAATTAATTAATTTTTGTAAGTTAATTACTATAGATATAATGTTTTAAAATAAATTATTTTATTAATATTTTTGAAGATAATAATTATTTTTATTAGTTTTTTAAAATTAGATGATTATTTCGTTAAAAGTATAATTGAAGATAATTAATTTTACTTAAAGGGACGTTTAAAGTTATTTATTTTATTTATCCATTGAAGATGTTAAAAGTTTAAAACATTATTTATTATATTATTAAAATATTTTAGTTATATTTCTTTTATATTATTTAAGAATGATTAAAGCTAAGTTTATGATGTTTTTAGTTTTATTTATAAATGATAATAATAATAAATTGTTGTAAATAGATTTCTTTTATAAAAAGGATTTATGTAAAGGAGTTCATAAATTTGGAAAGAGAATTGAAATTTGGAAGAAGTTAAATTCTGAATGATTGTGGAAAAGAAGAATTTTATAAATGGGTTAGGAGATTAAAAAGAGTACCTTTATAAACGAACTTGGAGATTTATAAGGAATGCTATAAATAGATTTTTGGAAATTTATAATGAAGATATTTTAAAATAAAAAGGAAAGATAGTTAAAGGAATAAAGGATATTTTGGAATATTTATACCTTTGTTTAAAGGATACTTATGTTTTATCATTTTAATACGATCTTGAAATAAGTAAATCATTCTAAGTGATTGTTTATGATACTTAAACTAGTTTGTAAGTATATGGAAAGGATACTTCAAGTTTCAAAGTGAATGATTTCAAAATATACTTATACCATTAAGATAAGTACATGATTATATTTTTAAATATCGAAGTATTGTGTTTTGTGAATATACTTATTCTATTGAGATAAGTATATGGAAGTGATTTCCAAGTATTTGAAAAGTGATTTTAAATTAAATTAATGAACGTGAGGCTCAGTAGATTCCATAGGAAGTGAAATCAATGATTGAATGTTTGTATTCCATAGTTAAGTAACTGACTATCGAATTTGGACTCAAAAGTAACTTTCAAAAAATATCTATATGAAACACACGAGTTATATGGCACAGTCATCTCCGATGATGCTGTACCGTGTATATAAATCTCATCTCGTTCTCTTAGGACAATGATGAGGAAATCCGTCTACTAACATTTAGGAGGTGATCTCCGCTCTTATCTTTGTTTGTTTATTCCCTAAAGAACCGAGGTTGAGTTTACCCAAAATTGTCGAATGTTGTTTCGAGGAGACTGGGATCAGATAAATCTGAAAGCCACTTCAGTCCAACTTAAGCATTGAGAAGACATCTTGAAGATGATGGGAATTCAGAGATGGAGCTCTCAAGTTTTTCGTTCAATCTTAGAACGAACTTGTATGGATGAATGCTGCCATTGCATTGTTGCCTGTAGGGCAGTGTTAGCATTCCAAGTGGGAAGTGCTATATAAAGGTAATCGTATCCTCAAGCCTCATCAAACGGGAAAATGACTAAAGAAGGGACAAGCGGAAGGGCTATGTGGATCACTCCTATTATGGTATGATAATCCCAAGATCTAATGTCGATACCTCTATGTATGCTTTAGGGCCCATGATGGTTGTTTATCAATCATGGGGTTCTTATTCAGTGCTATCCAGTAATGGGTAATGCCAATCCTGAGTAGCTGAGGTGCAGTTACTATTGCCACCTCTCGTGTATTTTATCTAGAGGTGTATGGATTCGGTGGGTAGACCCTTACCCTTTCACAGCTGGAATCCACTCTCCAATAAGCATCTTTGGTTTTGATTATAGTACCTAGTATGTTGGAATTTAATATGTAACAATTTCGGCCATGAATAATAAGTATTTGTATTTTAGACATTATTATAATATCATAGGATTTCATATGAAGTTTTGGTCATTGTAAGGTAAAAACCCTCCCATGTTTATGTGCGGCTTGGTCTTATGAGATACCTTTGTTTTCAAAGATTCTTATAACTTTAAAATCTAGTTGGCTTTGTTTTTGTCACGTTGGTTTTTCAGACTGACTTGGATGTTATTTTATTATAATGATCGACCGAGCATATTTACAGATTGCTTTGGATGCATTGGAGCTCAGGAGATGAGTTGGAGGTCTTCCAACTATTCTCGTATATGTTTATTTCCTGTTGCTTTGTTATTGAAATTATCAGGATTGTAAGGATAGGTTATTATAACTGTCCAGGTAGATAATTGTGATTGTTGTGGCACTTTGATAGATGTATGTATATAACAATTCTCGTTTGTAAAAATCATTGGTATTATACTATATGTTGTTCTGCTGCGATTGTGAGATTCCTTGTTAATTTTATTTTCTTTTCTCTTCTTCTTCTCTTCTTGTTTCTTTCCCTTAACTATCCGTCTTTCCGTTCGATCGGGATTGGATATGTGTGGTCTATTGTCAGCTTGAATGGTATGGAAAAGAGGGTCATTACAAGTATCATATCGAGAATCCGAATTAAGTTTTCGCCGATAAGAATCAAGTGAGACACCCATTTTCAGACTGATGAGAATCACCCGAAGTTATCTATTCAAATCCTGGATGAAGAACTATGCAAATAAAATGATGTATGTATCATTTACGTACTTAATTCGATTGGTTTCTTAACTATACCAATCTCTTTCAAGATCACTTGTATATTCCATTTAGTATTTTATTCAACACCAAAATTATTTTATGAATTACTTCATAAATTTTGACCTAAGTTTATAAATATTTTACAAAGACAATTCTTTTTAAAATAAGAAATAAAAGCTTACCCTATTTTATTTGCTTGCATAATACTCTTCTAGTCCTAAGAGTATACGCAAAACACCAATTTTATTTTATTTAGTTGTTAATTATTTTTATTTTTCTCAAAATTTAATTGGAAGTCCAAACACAATATGGGTCTTTTAAAACTGAGTCAATCCTTCGTCCTCTCTACTTACAGTGTTCTAAGGAAAAATGTTTACGGGTTGGCTCAATATCACTAAATAATTCATGCAACTTATATGATTAACAAAAACTATGGATTTAATTTAAATAAATTTACCAAAACCTTTCTATCTAATTCAACCCATTCAAAACATGAGTTAAATTATTTTTGTCCATCTAAGAGTTTTAAAATTTTCATTTATCCAATTATTATTCAAAATAACTTTTATTCTAAACCAGTTTCCTTCAAGGAAACTTAATGCTATTTACTCAGTTTTCTCTATATGAAATAATTTCAAACAATTTATTTACTAAAACTCACGTTTGGTTCATTCAGATTTGAACTCATTAAGATTGCACAATGATAAAGAGAATAATTTAATAAGTATACTATAACGTTCGCCTAAACAAATATTCGATCGTCACATAGAAGATTGTTCAGATGACCAAAAACCTAATCGAGATGATTTCCTCCGAATTATCCAAAAGAAAATGCATTCCACTTAAAATTTCCCTTTCAAAATATTTATATTTTAGATATACTTCCAAGTAGTACTATTATATATATTTTTCAAAAACCTTCCGAAATTATTTCAAACTCGAGGGTTTAAATTCAAAATTCCTTTCTAAAACATATTTTATGAACTAAATTTATATAAAATTTCCTTTATATAAAGTCATTTCATATTACAATAATTATCCTCTATTATAACAAAATTTTCTCAAAGATTTATTTTCTAAATGTCTTATCCTACCATTTTAAAAAAACCTTTATTAATTACTTTAACTTAATATTTACTTCGGACACCTTATAGTCAAATTGTGAAAATTAAGTCACAAGGGTTCGTTTTAATGTACTTACAGTTATCAAACAATATATGCTCAACCAGTTGAGCATGGATTAAAAATCAACAAATAATAGTCAATGCTTCTAAACTATCTAAGCATGAAAAATCAAATAATAATGATCATAAAGAAGTATAATCATTAACAAACAAACACTATAAATAATTATATAAATTTGAAAATTATTCCTTTATCTACATATAAAATATATAATCCTAGGTACAATTTTCATTTTCCAAATTTCAGAAGTCAATATAATGCCTATTTGCCTTGGACAAGTGTTCAAAAATCCCTACCGATACCTTGGTGTCCAACATCTCAACCAGAATTCATAAACAACTCAATTGACCAATTAAAACAATACGTTTTTATAACAATATCAAATACACTCTCATGTGTGTGTGTGTGTGTAATACTTTTAAACTCATTCTATGGTGTCACTTATGCTATCTCTAATGAGTTACTCACCCTAGAGTATTACTAATCCTATCTCTAGTGAGCCATATCCTACCAAAGCCAAGGTTCTCGCTTAACCTTTAGTTTTGATACCAAGTTGTAATGACCTGCCTTTTCGACCATCGAAAGCCGACACCGAATACATCCACGGTACTCAAATGTCGAACATCCAATTTCCAGAAAGGATATTGTTGGGGTAAAATAAAAAAAAGAATAGAGAATAGGGAAATTAGAATCTCATAGCTAAATCGACAACGTATAATATAACAAAGACAGTAAAAACTATCACATCAAATTACAGAGTATATCAGTTAGAAGCAAACCCTAGCAGCCGGACTGTTATAAAATTCTGACCTTACAATTGCCGATAGGTATAAAATATAATACATGGAAAATAAAAAACTACGATATGTGAACATCCAGCTCTTCTCTAATAGCTCCATGTCACCCAAGCCAACCTGGGAAATCTTGATCTGACCCAAGCATTATAATAAAATAACACCCGGGTCAGTCTGAAAAACCAACGTGAGAAAACTCAAGTAATATGATGAACATATAAAAATTCTTTAAGACCAAGCCGCAAACGCAGAACGGGTTTTGACCTTATAAGAACAACACCCAATCAAGAAAGAATGGACATAAATAAGAAAAACAATCCGAATAAAGAGGGTGTGTACTAGAAAGAATAAATCCTATATGAATAAATGGGCATAAATAATATCAGATTCCAAACTCAAAAGAATGGTCATAAATAATTGAACGTAGAGAATAGCATAAGGCAGTTCTCCATGCAATTAAGGAAATAATTCAATGATTTGAATTAAAAATAAGGGAGAAGGAGAATTTTTTCCAATAATAACTAGAAGGGCATGCCGCCTACTGAAAGTATACCTCTAGAATTATACTTGAGAACTCTGATGGCTCATTAAACCCTCCAACCCGAACCTCATCAAATGTTACTGAGAATCTGAGCACTAAACTTCTCATTGCGCAACACAAAATCTAATCTAGAGGATGTAAAAATATCCTGATGGAAGCAACCCCACATAGCTTGGCCCTTACTCCCTCTTTGGGTTTAGTCATTTCTAATAAAGGATAACAAGGCTCAAATGTGCAACACATCGTCTCAGAGTGACGGAATATAAAATGAAAGCAAATCAAAGTCGATAGGCGATAATCCACCATCGGGAATGATAAGTTGATTGTTTTCACTTGCGCTTGATTCTCACATCATAATACTTTTAAAGATACTTTAAAAACACTCTTTAAAATTTTCTTTTAAAAGGGCAAATTATATTTTCCAAGTGTATTAAAACCAAGGTCAAAACATCGTATATTATAAACCCAAAACAATTTATACTTAGCTTTATTTTGAAACAATTCTTTTTAAAAGATCTTCTTAGTTATAAATTATTATTTATAAGTTTAAAACAATATTTATTATCCCAAAAGATAATAAATCAATAAATTATTTTTATAAATTTTTAAGTCAAAGATTAACCATCCCGAAGGGTAATTTATAACATACTTTGTAATCTTTAAAATCATATTAATTTTACCAAAGAAAATAAATCAAATTTAAAATACTTTTTATAAATTTAAACGAACATAATTTATCCTTAATGATAATAAATCACATTTCCAATCTTTTATGATTTTAAAAACAACATTAATTATCCTAAAAGATAATAAATCAAATTTATAATCTCTTTAATAAATCAATTAATTGTCATTATTTTAACAGTTAATTATTTCTTAAACACTTTTATTAAATGAGTAAATTAACATTAAACCTTCATTAAATCGGATAATTTATTTTAAAACACTAAATAAGTTAATTTACTTTAACACACTTTCATTACATTAGTTAATTTGCTTTAAATCACTTTTATGAAACCAACCAATTAACTTAAATATCTTTGTTAAATTAACTAATTAACTTTAAATATCTTACCGTTAATTGAATTCAATTATCTTTAATCAAAAAAATTTAATTAAATTCAAACATCATTAATTATAACAATCAGTTAAATCCAAATATCATTAATTAAGATGATTAACTAAAGTAAAATAACATTAATAAAAATGATTAATTAAATTGATTAATTAATTTTAAACATCATGAATTAATTTTTTACTAAATTCAAATAATAATTGATTAAAATGATTGATTAGATTCAAATATCATTAATTAAAATGATTAATTAGATTCAAACCTCATTAGTTAAAATGATTTGTTAAATTAGAACATCATGTCTTTAAATGATTAATTAAATGTATATATAATTAATTCAAATGATTAATTAGGTTAAATATCACTGATCAAAATGATTACTGAATTTAAATATCTATTTGTGTAAATACAAGCTTAAGACAACAAATACATGAGTTTAGGAGATGATATTCAACAATTAATGATACATATAAAATTGCTATAATGACATTTAAACAATTTAAATTGAATATCACGATTAATTACAACTAAACATCAATATAAGCAGCATATGGAAATAAATACCGATTATTGGCAAGAAATCCCTTAGGGTCTCTCTACAAATATTCCCTGCAAAACAATGGTTACAGACATGATATATAATCATATGAATTCACAACAATTAAGTTAATATATTATACTGTCATCTCCCAGATTTTTAACACTCGAAAATCAGCATCAAAACGTTCACTATATTACATGTCGAGCAATCGAGTGGCAGAAATACCAGATCGTTAGGGAAAAAGAGAAAGAGATAGAAGAAGAAACAGAAAAACAACACAGAATCTAACAATCGCAGTGGAATAATATATAATAGATAACAACATGTCTTTATACAAATAGAACTACAACTGTTATTTACATATAACATCGTAAGAGTAAAACACATCAATAACACAATACCAGACAATTATAATAACTTGTCCTCACCAAAGCTGTATATGCAACCTACAGTTACAGCGGAATATAATCAGATACGTGGAATATGTCTTCGTCATCCAGCTCGTCTCCTGAGCTCCATAGCATCCTATCCTGAATATGTAATACTCGGTCTGACCAGAGCACTATAATAAGATAACACCCGAGCCAGTCTGGAGAATCAGCATGAGTAAACATACTCAATTTGAATTATTATCATTGTCAAAATCCTTTGAAAAATAAAGGTATCTCGTAAGACCACGTCACACAAAAACATAACGGGTTTTTACCTTACGATAACCAAAACATTTTATATCAAAATCATCTGATATTATAATAGTGTCTAGGTACAAATACTTATTCAAATAACTAAAATTGTTGTAATAATTAAATTCCAGCATATTAGGCTATACAACCAAAATCGTAAAGGGCACGTCCATACGAATGACTAGGCACTGGGGTACCGCCTGCCATAGTACACATATAGAATAATGTACCGAGGACCACGCTGGGATACACTACAACATAAGACCAAACTACCCCTAACCTGGATAGACCGAATATGCTATCACCCCGAGTGTTTCCATCCTTTCCGAGTTCCTCTATGCACCATAGTAATAATATCCAAGAGTATCTAGTAGGGTAATAAATATACCCAAATTGGGTGTGACCCACTTAGCCTTGCTGCATCTCCCTTGATTTTCAGTCATTCTCGGCTGATGAGGCTTGAGGCTACGATTACCTTTTTAAGGCATTTCACTTAGAATGCTGATTGTCTTCCAATGACAATGTACCAATAGCATTCTTCCATACAAGTCAGTTTTGGGTCCGAACGAAACCGAGTGCACTATTCCTACTACATCATTTTGGAATCATCCTCAGGATTAGTAGCATTTAGTCCTTGCACTTCACTGCTCCATTTTTAACTCCATGCTCTTGTTTTCACTTCGAAAACATACTCATTGGATCGAAGTGGTTTACGGATAACTTATCCGATCCCAGTCTCTGTGAAAACAACGTTCCATATTTCTGGCAAACTCAACCCTGATTCTTTAGGAAATAAACAGATCAAAATAAGATCGAAGATCACCTCCTTACCGTTAGTGGATGGATTTTCTTATTATTTTCCTAGAAGAATGAAACGAGTTTATGCGTATAGTATAACACCTTGAATGGTAACTGTACCACATAATTCCCGTGTTTCTTCTATATATTTCCAAAGTTATATTTTGGGTCCAAATTTGTTAGTTGGTTATTTAATTATCAAATAAACAATCACTCAACCAAACATTTCTTTTTTCACTGAAAACATTAAATCTCTTTTTAATTGAATTTCACTAAATTAAATCTCTTATCAAAAGTCATGTACTTATCTTATCGAAGTAAGTACGTTTACTAACCATTCTTTCAAAATATTTAACAATTTTTTTTAAATAAATATGGAAAGCACCACGCGGTACCAACCATGGATTCACAGCTCAATGGTTACGTCTCTATTCCAGAGATATCCAAAACTTAACTGTAGGCACCCACTACCTCCGATTTCGCCACGAAAGTGTACCATTACTTTTCGAAAAATTTATTAATTTTTTGTCAAAATGATACTTATAAAATTCCTATATCAATTTCCAAGTTTATTTTAGGCAAATACTGTTTTATAAAAGTTATTATAAAAAAGTAATATTAATACTGAATAATTTATCCTTTTAAAACAATAATACTAATTAATTCTCAAATAATAATTAACTTATCATGAACTCATTATAACTAACTTAATAAATTAATTGTATTTTTAAACAATTTAAAATAATTACATAATTTGAAACAATAATAAATTTGAATTTATTAGTAAGATTATAGTCAATTTTCAAGACTCGTTTATAAACTTATAGCTTATTTCGATAATTTAAAAATAGTTAATAACTAACTTTCTGGAAACACTCTTTTGCTAAAACATTTTTAAATTACCTAGTTTAATAACTAAAAATTCCCTTTTTACAAAACAACTCATCTTCTTGGCGAAACATATTTTTTTAAACTTCCATACAAAACTTCTATTTTTTATAAATCCCTCTCGATTTATCACCAATTTGTCTACGTCCACTTCATAAATCCCTTTTTCACATTTCTAAAAATAGATCTAGCATTTACTTTTAAGCCGATTTACCTATCTCATTTTATAAATTCTCACCTTGAATTTATCTCTTCAATTTATACAGTGATAATCACTTCACTTTATTTATAAACATTGTCTATAAATCTCTCAGTTTTCAATTTCAATTTATAACGGTTTCACAATACTTAATCGATTATAAGCAATTTCTAAATTGAATTCCATTTTTAAATCACTTGCTTAAATAACCCAACTATATTCCAAACCCCACTAAATTCCAATTCCACTTCCATTTTATAATTTTAAGTTCTTATTTAATATCTAGTATTTCAATTTTATATTTTATTTTCAAATTTCCTTTTTTATTTTCCCAACTATTTAAAATAATCTTTTTACACTTAAATAAATATCGATTAAGTTTTCTTATTTAAAATCTTTTTTTAAATTATTCCAAAATCTCTATATTTCATATTTAGAAATTATTAAGTACAAATTTAAAATCAAACTATTTATTTTACCCAAATTCATTCTTTTAAGTAATCCAAATTTCATTATAAATATTTTTACTTTCAATTTCCCTTTTTATTTTCTTTTTAAAATTCAATATTCATATTTGTGGTATTTTTTAATACCAAAAATCGAGATCAAAGCTAACATAGCATCCTATAAATTCAATCACACAATAATCTATCACAGATTTCTCAGACAAATCATATATCAATATATATGAAATTTAATTCAACAGTTTGTGGAATCCGGTTGGATCCCTCAACCTGTCTCCCTGCATCCGTAGATGTTAATATAGCATAAAAATATCAATCCCACTTTGAGGGGGATATCACGGTACATAGGGTCATCTGCTATTATGCGGGACGCATAGGGTCTCATCCGCTATATATATGCAGAAATATCAATCACTTTAATTATTAATAAATACACACACACACAATACATAATATCACGTTCTACTGATAATAATATATCAATTCAGCCAACCATACGGTAATTAATTTTCAACTATTTTAAATTACTATCAGCAGTCCAAAAAGAGTTAGATTTACTCATCTTGATTTTTATTTTCCAAATATCTAGATTTTTAAAATAAATCAAACATCGTTCGATTTAATTTAAAATTCCAACGGACTCCCAAAAATCCCAAACCACTTCCAGAATGTGAATTTTGCAGCTATGAATTTATCGTGACCGACTTCGTGGTTTTGGGACCTCGTATATCAATATTAAAAAGCAAAGAAATGGAACCTAAGCAAAGGAAGAAAGAGAGATTAACTACTAAATGCTTGCACAAAAACAAAGCTACACTACTTGCATGAACGTAAATTTAATCTACTAACAAAGAATAGAGAAGAGCATAGAAATAAGCATAAAAGTAAATAACAACAAGTAGAAAAGAGAAGAGAAAGAGGCTAGGAAGCCCTTTTTATTTCATGAAACATAGAGTTACAACTTTCATTTTGATTTCCTAACTAATTTCAAAGAGTAGAAGATATTTACATGTACATAAAAGGGCTGTTTATACATGCATAAAAACCTAATTCAAATTTTAGGATGCTTCCCAAAATGCTCTTTAGGAAGTGTGGCAACCAAATAACCATTAGCCACTAATTAATCCATCACTAAAAGTGCATGAAGCTTTAACTCCACTTAGTTGTTTATTAGCTTCTAATTGTAGTTTTAGGTAAGTGGGTGGGATCCTCCATTATCATGAGCTTGAATTATTTACTCTTTATTCCTTTATATTCCCTTATGCATGCACATATGTTTATGAAACCATCTTCCATATGTATCAAAATTTCCTATAAAAATCATACGAATTTCCAAGTAAAAATTCTCAAATTGACACATGCACAAAAATGATCATTTTACCGCTGAATAAAGATGAATATATGATGATTTGAAAATAATTGAATTTTGGTTTTAAACATGTTAAAATGCCCAAATATAACATTTATTTAAATAAAATAGATAAAATATGGATGTAAATATACACACATTTACGTGCACATCAAATACCTCCACACTTATCTTTCTATTCGTCCTCGAATAAAGGAAAACTAAGATAAATCCTTTTTTGTAGGAAGCATAATTGCATTTTGCATATACAACAAGCCGGTAAACCTCTGGGTGTCGCCAGTAAGACGAGTGTTATCTCGTAAGGGTTTCAATGGATACTACCCACAAAATCCAAATGCAAGGTGAAAATATTTACAAAATGCTAAGATTTATTTAATGGGATGAATGCCATTTCTCGAAAATATTTCCAAATGAAAGAATTACTTTTAAATTGAAACAAATAAGTTAAATGTAAGTTCTGGTCATTATCAAGAAATTTAAGTCCTTTTACTTGTCAAAATTTCCAATAAAAATTAAGTTGTCATAACAGAGACTATAGTTTGGCTAGTTGTTTTGGTTGATAACACAATGTAATTATGAAATGGATTCTTAGTTGATCATCAAAGTTTGTCAAAGTAGTATTTTAGTTTCTTTTCAATAACAAGTTAAATCAAACAAGTCAAAATATTGCTTGGATTTCAATTGCTTACTCTCTCTTGTTTGAAACCTTTTTTTTAATATTTACATATGCCTAACTCGGGTAAACTGAGGCTAGATATATTACCTGTGCACTGCCTTGCGGACTGATTTAAGGGGAATATAGAGCGTGGCGAGTGAACACACAAGTATGAACACTTATCGACTATAGGCGTTATTAAAAAGAATTTTTATATACATACACCTAATTCAGATAAATTGATGCCAGATACACTGATCGTGCACTGCCTTTTGGGCTTACGTGAGAAGGGTACATAGCATGGAGAGTGAACACATGACTCTAGGTGTTACAAAATATATACACATATATACAAATATTTTTTTCTAAGAAAAGAGAAAGTTTTGCAAAATCATCTTAGCACCATTTAATTTAGAAGATAAAAATGTTATATCCTTTACTTTAAATTTACCAATTTTTTAAACAAAGATTTTCAATTAGGACATATTTCATAATTAACACATATGAACCTTCCTATATACTAGTTAAACCATTGTTATTTGTAATCAAACTTCATTTTTATTTTTGTTAAGGCGAGTAAATTTTCAAAAATTTCAATTTATTGACCAAAACTTATAATTATCCCATAGCGTTTCTTCAAAAATAAATCAAAATGCTAAAATGAAAATGTTTTTGAGATTTAGAAATTTTGAGATTTTTTTTTAAGTTAAAAGAAAATGAAAATTCAAAAATGCCATGAAACTTAAAAAATAAAAATGAGAATCTCCCTACACTTAATTTTGATTGTGTCCCACAGTCAATGCGTGATATAATAAGTGTAATAGAAAAAACTATATACATATTTATAAAAGAGGGTTAACATTCTTACTAGACATAGTTTGGCTCATGAAGGATAATGAGCTCCTCCTCTTGGTTATTTAGCAATTCCAAGAAAGGTTGCAAATGTTGACGTTGACTTTGAAAATCGATCCATCTTGTGGGTTTTCTTTTTATACAGTACCATGTGGAAAAACAGTTCGTACCACAAATGGTCCGGTTCATCTTGATTTAAGTTTCCTAGGGAATAAATGAAGTCTTGAGTTGTATAAAAGAACTTTCTGGTTAGGCGTAAACATTTTCCTTAGGATTGACTTGTCATGAAAAACTTTTGTTCTTTCTTTGTAAAGTTTCTCATTTTCATATGCACCGTTCCTAAGTTCTTCTAGTTCGTTGAGTTGTAGTTTTTGGTTTTCGCCAGCTTTCTCAAGATCAAAGTTTAAGTTATTTATTGCCCATAATGCTTTGTATTCAATTTCAACGGGTAAATGACAAGCTTTACCATAAACTAAAAAAAATGGGGACATCCCAAGGAAAGATTAAGAAGCAGTATGGTAAGCCTGAAGCACATCGATCAATTTTTGAGACCAATTTTTCGATTTTTTTAATAGTTTTCTCCAAGATATTTTTATATGTCGATTTGAAACATCAACTTGGCCATAAGTATGAGGATGATACGATGTAGATAGCTTGTGGGCTATCGAATATTTCTTCATTAATGTTTCAAAAGATCGATTGCAAAAATGGGTCCTATTATCAATGATCATTATACGAGACATGCTGAACCTCGAAAAAATGTTTTCTTTGAGAAATTTCACAACAATTCTATTGTCGTTTGTTTTGCAAGGAACGACTTTGACCCATTTTGAGACGTAATCGACATCGAGAAGGATATACAAGTTTCTAAAAGAATTGGGAAAAGGTCCCATTAAGTCGATACCCCAAACTATTGAATCATGATTTTGATTCATGACGAAGAACATCAACAAGCATTGACGATCATAGGTCACAAGATGATGAAACATAGCGACAAAAAGAGAATAGAACTTCAAACAAAGACAAGACTTCAATTATATGTATATTTATATTGTTTTTGAGTCTTAGTTCTGTTCAAATACTGTTAAAATCATCCCTCAAGAAGTCACACTCGCACATAAAATGATTTCACCTTGAAATATTGTTTTTTAAACTGATCTGTGCAACATAGCACAGGTCAGTCGACTAGCTCAGACCATCTAGTCGACTAACCAGTGTGGTGCACATAAAATTGCTATGAAATGCATGGTTTTGAATTTCAGTCGACTGGCACTTCTGAGTCAGTTGACTGAACGGCAAATAACGACTTTTTTTTACTAAAAAACACTTTATTTCATGAAGGGGTTTCAATCCAATTTCAATAAGAATAGATGCAACTTTTGATTGAGATCTTTCACGAACGATTACATCCTTATATCCTCTATATAAACATGCTTTGATTCTTCTTACATTCACCTAATTTTTACTTTGCTCTCTTAATCGATTCTTGCTATATATTCAAAGCATTCACAAACTTTATATCACTTGAATCTTTGAGTTAATACATATAATCCTTGATTCTAAGTAATTTACTTCCTTTTAATCAATACACACACAAAATACTCTTGAGGATTTGATTATAGGAAGGGTGTACTTCAAGACATATCTGTGTTATCAAGAACATATTAGTCAACAAAGCTTTCTGTATATAGTAGAAGTCCTGTTCGGTTGTTCAGGCAAAAAGACCTCTTCGGCTGTTGAGGCGAAATCTTGTTCTACTGCTCAGGTCCCTTGTTCGGCTGTTCAATGGTTGTATAAACCTGTTCCTCCGGGTTAAGTGAGGATTGTTGTTAGTGAAATTCCAAAAAGGAGTCGGGGACTAGACGTAGAATGGGAAGTTCGAACCAGTATAAAAATTCCTGGCGTGCTTGTTTTTTTTACTTACTTTACATTACTATAATTTACTTCTGCGCTTGTTTAATATAATTCCATATTGCACGATCCGCATAGTAACTTTCATTTGGTATCAGAGCAAGGTTTCTTATAACCGTTACATAGTTATCTGATGTCTTGTTAATATGGAAAACAACACTAGCACTACCACTAACACTAGTTTTATTGAAGGTCAATCTACTGCATGACCTCCACTATTCAATGGCATGAATTACAACTATTTGGAAACTCGAACGCATATTTATATGCAAGCATGTAGTTTTTATTCATGGAATATCACTCAAACAAAGTATAACATTCCTACGGTAGAATACTCTACGTGGTCAAACACACAAAAACTAAATTCTACTGCAAATGCAAAAGCTATGAATATGTTATTTTGTGCTTTAGATAGAAGTGAGTTTAACCGTGTTAGCATGTGCACAACTTCTTATGAAATACGAAGAACACTTGAAGTTACTCACGAAGGGAATAACAAGGTTAAACAAAGCAAAATATCCATGCTCAAAAGTCAATTTCAAAATTTTAGAATGAAGCAGGATGAATCTATAAATGATATGTACTCTAGATTTCAAGATATATATCACTCATTACTGGGACTTGGAGAAAAGTATTCTGATTTTGATATTGTTTCAAAAATCCTTAACTCTTTAACGGATGAATGGGAAAGAAAAGTCTTAGCTATTGAAGAAGCTAATGATCTTTCTACTATGAAACCCGAAGAGTTGATAGGAAATCTAGTGTCCTATGAAGTGAATTTGCAGGCTAAAAGAGTGCAAGCATTAGATAAAAAGAATATGGCATTTCATGCAGAAAAAGAAGAATCAGACTCAGATGAAGAAGACTTAGCATTCATTACTAAAAACTTTGAAAAGTTTTTGAAGTACATAAAAGGAAATCGAAACAACGGGAAAATAAAATTCAACAACAATAAGCCATCTTCATCAATACTAGAATGCTTTAACTGCCATAAGAAGGGGCACATGCAAAAAGATTGTCCAGAACAAAAGAAGACATATCACAATAAGAATTGAAAGGACAAGTCTACAAGAAAAGCATTTTCAGTAACATGGGATGACTCGGATTCTTCTTCTTCAGAAAGCAACGGTGATAGTGAAAAAGAACAAGCAAATGTTTATTTTATGACTATAGAGAATGAGGTAAACGATCTTACTTTTGATGATATGATTGAAATTAATCCAGAACTTCTTGGTAACTTGAAAAGTATCAAAAGAAAATATACAGAGGCTCTAGAAAAATCAGAGAAAAGCAGAATTCGAGAGAGATATGATAAATGATGAAAAGAAAATATTAGAAGAAGAACTTGGAAAACTTCAAGATACCTTTTCTAATGATAACTCTCAACTTACTTTGTTGAGTCAAAAAAATTGAAACTCAAAAAGAAAAGAATGGTTCTCTTGTCTTTGAAAATCATGAGTTAAAAACTAAGATCAAAATGATAGAATTAGATAATACTTGCCTTAAAACCAAGTTAGATAATATTACTAGAAATATTTCTAACTTTAATAAAGGTAGAGAAAATTTATCCAATATTATTGAAAACTCTCAATTCATTTCCAATAAGAAGGGACTAGGATACACTAAGAAATCAAAATCTCCACCTAAAAGGGAAATTAGGCGAAATATTTCTAATGATAATACTTATCCAAAAAGGAAAAACAATTCTAAAACTATAAAAATACGGGTTCCTAAAACAAACAATAATTTGATTAGGAATAGATATATAAATATATTTTTGAAAACAATACATAAAAATGAAGATTATATTTATAAGGGGGGTACTGAACCTACTTGGGTTTGGTTTCCTAAGACCTAACTCTTAGGACCTTATCACAAAGTGGGTACCAATTTTATTATTATTTTTTGCAGGAACCACTTAAAAAGAGAGGAAAATGGATACTCGACAGCGGTTGCTCAAAACATAGGACTGGAGACAAAAATATGTTATCAAACATTACTTACTCAAATTGAGGCTCTGTCACTTTTGGAGACAATTCCAAAAGATATATCATTGGAAAAGGCGATGTCAGCAATGTAGGTACATCTAATTTACCTCTTATTTCTAATGTTTTACTAGTCAAAAATTTAAAACATAATCTTTTAAGTATCAGCCAGTTATGTGACAAAGGTTTCAAAATCTCTTTTGTTGAAGATAAGTGTAGCATTTTTGATAAAAATCAAAATCTTATATTTGAAGGAAATAGAGACAGAAATATCTATGTTCTGAATATGAAAATCAATCACAATTCAGATATGTGCTTAATAGCTAATGAAAATGATCCTTGGTTATGGCACAAAAGATTCTGTCATATCAACTTCAAAACTATAAACAAACTTTCTAAAAATGATTTAGTCAGAGGATTACCAAAAATGAACTTCAAAGTCAATCATTTTTGTGATGCATGTCAATTAGGAAAATTAACTAAATCAACTTTTAAGTCTAAGAAAGTTATTTCTACTTTACAACCACTGGAATTATTACACATGGATTTATTTGGGCCAACCCAAGTTCAATCCTTAAACCATAATAGATATCTGTTTGTTATAGTAGATGATTTTTCTAGATATACTTGGACCATTTTTATGAAAAACAAAAGTGATACGTTTGAGCATTTTAAAATTTTTGTCAAACGGATTCAAAATTTAAAAGGTTTGAAAATAAAGACTATAAGAAGTGATCATGGAGGAGAGTTTGAAAACGAAGTTTTTGACCATTTTTGTAAAAAGAAAGGAATTTTTCATAATTTTTCGTTTCCTAGAACTCCACAACAAAATGGGGTTGTAGAACGTAAAAACATAACTTTACAAGAATGTGCACGAACTTTGTTAAATGGAAGCACTCTTCCAAAACATTTTTGGGCAGAAGCTGTTGCAACTGCTTGTTATGTTTTGAATCGTGTTTCTATTCGACCTCTAACGAAAAACACTTCTTATGAACTTTTTACTGGAAGTAAACCAAAGATTTCTTATTTTAAAGTGTTCAAAATGTTTTATATTAAACACAAAAGATCAGCTTGGAAAATTCGATGCGAAATCCGACGAAGGAATCTTTCTAGGATATTCAGATCGTAGCAAAGCTTATCGCGTATTTAATAAAAGAACAAATACTGTTGAAGAAACGTTACACGTATCTTTCGATGAAATTTTCTACAAAAACCAAGTATAGAAGATGATGAATATTTTCCAGATAACATTACAAATACGGAATCCACAAATTTAAAAATGATGAAAACATTGTTGATAGTAATAATGAATTAAGATCTCCACCAAAAATATTACGGGATCATGCTGTTCAAAATATTATTGGAGAAATTAATTGAAATGTACGAACTAGAAGTCAACTAAATCAAATGGGCCACGTAGTATTCCTTTCTAATATCGAACCAAAGAATCCCAAAGAAGCTTCCACAGACGACTACTGGATAATTGCAATGCAAGAAGAGCTAAACCAATTTGAACGTAATGAAGTTTAGGAATTAGTTCCAAGACCAAGTGATCAAGCTGTTATTGGAAAAAAATGGGTCTAAAAGAACAAAGCAGATGAACAAGATAACATCACTAGAAATAAAGCAAGATTAGTTGCACAAGGATATAATCAAGAAGAAGGAATTGACTACGAAGAAACGTTTGCTCCAGTTGCAAGACTAGAAGCAATGCGAATCTTAATGGCCTATGCATGTTTTCACAATTTCAAACTTTATCAAATGGACGTTAAAAGTGCTTTTCTGAATGGTTATATAAAAGAAAAAGTGTATGTTGAACAATCTCCCTTATTTATTCATGAGAAATTCCCTAATCACGTTTATAAACTTAAGAAAGCTCTTTACGGTTTAAAACAAGCACCACGTGCTTGGTATGAACGGCTAAAGACATTTCTAATTTCTTCGGGATTTCAAATTGGGAAAGTTGATCAAACACTTTTTATTAACAAGGATATTTTAATAGTTCAAATTTATGTTGATGATATCATTTTTGGTTCAACTAATGACAAGTTGTGTTAGGACTTCTCAGAAATAATGACCAAGGAATTTGAAATGTCTCGCATGGGAGAATTAACATATTTTCTTGGTTTACAAATTAAACAACTTCAAAATGGCATATTCATTAATCAAGAAAAATATTGTGATAATTTAATCAAACGTTTCGGAATGGAAAATACTTCTGCCAAACCAACTCCAATGAGTACAACAACACATCTTGAAAAAGATGACAATGGCAAAAGTGTTGACCAGAAACTATACCGAAGTATGATTGGATCATTACTATATTTAACTGCAAGTCGTCCTGACATAATGATGAGTGTCTAACCAATCCAAAGGAATCACATTTAAAAACATTTAAAAACAGTGAAACGTATATTACGTTATCTCACAAACATAAAGGATTTTGGTCTGTTCTATCCTAAAGAGTGTTCATTTGAATTAGTTTATTATAGTGATGCTGACTTCGATGGTTCTCGAACAGATCGAAAAAGTACAAGTGGTACGTGCCATTTTATTGGAAAATCACTTGTATCTTGGTTTAGTAAGAAACAAAACTGTGTTTCTCTTTCTACATGTGAAGCTGAATATATTTCTGCTGCTTTAGCTTATACTCAAGTAATCTACATGCAACAAACACTTAAAGATTTCAATATAAATTTATCAAGTTCAACTATATATTGTGACAACTCTAGTGCTATTAACTTGTCTAAAAAATCCTATAAATCATTCACGAACAAAGCATATTGGCATTCGTCATCATTTTCTTTGTGATAATGTTGAAAAGGAACAATAAATTTGGATTTTGTTTCTTTTGAAAATCAGTTGGCTGATATTTTTACAAAACCTCTTTTAGAAAATGTTTTTATCAAACTAAGACGAGAGCTTGGTATTGTGTCTCTTAAAGATCTATGATTCTTTTGAGATATTAAGATTTGTAACTTTGCTTCATAATTTCTTGATAACAGATAACTATTACTAAATTGCATAATCTCAAAATTTCATTTGGCTGATATTAATATTTGTTTCTTATTCTTTAGTTCATAATTATTTTTAGTTAACTTATACCAACATTAGTCATTACTTTTGCAAAGCCTTCTGTCTGATTTTTATATAAATATTGTTTTGCAAATGTTGCTTTAATTATTGTTTTTATAATGAATATTGATATTTTGAATTTTTAATATATATGTGTTTTTAAATGTAATATTGATTTTTAACATATATATATATATACTGATTTATATATATATATATATATATATGTTATAATAAATATTTTAATAAATATTGATATTTTAAAAATATACGTATATAATATCTTGGGAATATTATATGTTAAAAAGGTATTTGCATGTTGCAGTTTATAAAAGAACATATTGTATTAAAATATAGTTCATAGGTTTACAGTACATAGTTCATAATTTTTTAATAGTTAACTTACACTAACTTTCTTATCCCACCTTTTATTTTCTTTCCTTTTTAACGAATGAATAATACTAACTAAACCTTTTCAGCCATATATTCCTTTAACAAAAAGTTCTAAATATAAACTTTTGCTCCTCTATTTATACGTACAAACTCAGTCTCTCCTATTACCAAATAAATTTTGTTTTTTTATTACCAAAGAAGTTATTGCAATGGATTTCAAAATGTTTTACCTCCTTCTCTCAATGGTATGCAATAACAACTCTGACTCGGACAATTCTCCATCGAGTTATTCTACATCTTCTATCGAAATTTTGGCAATTCCAACACCACGTGAACGGGATAAACCTCGTCCTTCACGCGAACATTCTGGTTATACGCCAGAAAATATGAAATCTCGATGGTTTCTTTTCTTCGGTTCTCCAAAAACCAAAGAAAAAATATCCGACATTCATCATTACCAAAAAGAACAGTTGGATTTGCAGCGAGAAATGTATTACGAACAGAAATTTAACGCCAAATGACTTAGTTTTATTGAACAAGTTGCATTAAAATTCTACGGTAGATCTCTAAAGAAAGATGTAGTTCAACCTTCTACTTCGAATCCATCGGAGCCAAGTCCACGGCGTCCTCCGGTTTCTCCAAATTCTTGGGAACGACAACCATATTGGTCTCCATTACGACCATACACAGAGATAACCAAGATAGAACCGGAAGAGTGCAAGACTCCGAGTGATTCGGATAAATGATTTCATTCATATATATTTGTTGTTGATTGAATAATCATACTTTATATTTTGTAAATCATTCAATATTTTTTTACATATTTCAGAAATATATGGAACAACGTCTTTATGAAATATATGGAACAATATCTTTATCAAATATATGGAACAATGACTGATATACATATTTTTTCAGTTTGTAACCATTTTAGTAAAAACTCTCGGTTCAGCTCAGTCAACTGGAAAACCTGAGTTAGTCGACTAAATTTATATCAAAAACTCTCGGGTTCAGCTCAGTCAACTGGAAAACCTGAATTAGTCGACTAAATTTATATCAAAAACTCTCGGGTTCAGCTCCATAGTAAAAACTATATGTTTCAGCTCAGTCGACTGAAATAACTGAGTCAGTCAACTGAATGCATGGTAAAAACTCTCGTGTTCTACTTTCAGTTGACTGAGTTATTTCAGTCGACTAAACGTAGAATTCTGCATTTAAACTACTCTTACCTACTTTTTTTACCCCACACTTTCTCTTTTTTAACCTTTCTTCTTCTTTCCTCTAGCCCTAATTCCAAATTTCACCACTTCTCCATTACCAAATTCCAATTTTTTTACCTCTCTCTTTCAATTTCCATGGCTCCTAGGAAAACATAACGTGTCAAGAAAGGTTCTTCTTCTTCCTCTACTCCAATAGATTCTCAGATTTCTACTTGGTTGGTCTATGACAAAGCAATTCAATGGTGGATAAATATGCAAGATTCGCGTATTTTTGAAGGCTCTTTTGTTCATTATCCTGATTTTAACGCATATGGCATACGAGAGCTTTCCGAAAGAAGTGGGTTGGATACTTTTCTGGACTGCTAGTAGAACAACCTAAAAATCAACCATACAATGGTTAAACTCTTTTATGCGAACTTGAATCTTCAAGAGTCAGCACCTAGAATTAGAGAAAACTGCATTTGGACTTCGGTATGTGGAGTCTCTGTTTTTCTTTCTCTAGAACGAATGTACCATTTGCTTCAAACTAGAGTTGGGGGAATTAATCTTCGCGATGTAAGTTGCGGTATGAAACTTCAGGACAATATAAGTCACTTATTCCTCGAAGATAATGCTGTTGAAGTTAAATCTATGTCTCTATGACCCAAAGCTAGATTAATGCATAAGTTTCTTCTTAAAAGCATAACCCCCCGAACAGGATCATATGAATTAGTATATCCTGAAAATTTTCATGCTTTATATGCTATATGGGGAAATTTGCATGTTAATTGGACTCAGCTTCTTCTGGATGAATTTCTCAGTTTTAACCAAGGTAGAACTAATGTCATTTACTTTGGTGAATATATAATGCGACTATTAAATGATTTTGGTATTAGATCCCCGTAATCTAAATTCTCCAAATTCGGATTATATAACACCTGTACCATAAGATTAATGAAACTTCCTGATCAACCGAAACCTTTTATCACCTTTCACGATTGACAAGCAACCCAACAACAAAGACGACAAGGTATTCACATTGCCGAACAATTCTCTTCTCAAACTCGTCAATCCGAAGAAGAGGTTATCCGTCGTCCAACTGTTGGTCAAACTTCGCGAGAGGCTATTGATTTGCTTGCACAAAATCAACTTATTCTTGGCTCTCGTTTGAATAAGATAGATAAAAAGCTTAACAAGATCAAAGGTTTCTTCACAACTTTATGGAAGGCTATTTCTTGTACATCTTCCACTACCGGTTCTTTGCATTTGGATCCTGGAAAAAGACCAGCTCCACAATTCTTTTGGTCGACTTCCGAAACCACAAGCTCTAGCACAAGTGCTCATGACATCACTAAAGGAAAAAAAACCAATTCAACCGGAGGAGGAAGATACTTCTGATTCCGACGAGGAGTAAGTTGTCCTATGGCTTTTGTTTAGGTATTTTTGGGTATTTTGGTGTTTGTATTAATTCACATGGCTATGAACTTTGTACTCTTCTGTGAACTATTGTTTGTGTAAAATGTTAATGTGACTATGTGATCTGCAGTAATTTGGCTATTTCTATGTATTCCTTTTTGTCGATGACAAAGGGGGAGAAATTATTGTGCTTTCTAATAGTTTTTGCAGAGCCATACATTCAGGGGAAGAAAATAAAGAAAACAAATTCTTTATAACTCATATTATATATCGCCAATTATATAAATTGTCATCAATCAAAAAGGGAGAGAATGTCGAATCATAATTTTGATTCATGACGAAGAACATTGTAACGATCTCAATTTTTGATTTAAATTTAAATTAATATTTAATGTGAATTTTGGATAAATTTTGGAATTATTTTGAATTTGAAGTATATATATGAGTAAATTTGGGTTCGACTTTAAAAATTTGAATAAAAGACTTAGAAAATGATTTGGGTAAAAATATTATATATATTTATTTATGGGTAGTTAGTTTTATAATTATAAAAATATATTAATATAAATTAAATGTTTGATAGTTAAACTTCAAAAAGAAATAAAATAAATATGTATATAAAATAGAATTTGAAATTGAATTTGGATTAATAAATAATGTAAAGATCAAAATTTACTACAAAAATAATAATAATAAAATGTATATATGTAGACATACATGATAATAAAATTTAAGTTTGAAATACACTCATGTATGTAAGATATAAAATAAACAAATTTGCTAAATTTAAACAACATATTAACTATAGGATTTTATTACAAAGCAACAAGGCTAAAGAAAAGAAAATAGACTCAATATATGTACAAGCCAAGTCTAATTAATGCTAGCACACCATAGCATATAATATCAGCCACCATAAAAATCCGCATAGCCAAAATCTTTCTTAGCCAAATGAAGGAACATAAAAATATCTAAGTATAAACAAACCAAAAAAACGAAAAGTATGAAGACATAAAGCACTAAAGCGTTTACTACAAGCATCTTTAGCCACTAAAGCATTTTATCAGCCTCTAAAATCTTGCCTAGCAAAAAACTAAAAAAATAAAAATCTCTGATGTACAAAATAATATATCACATGTACAAATATTTTCCTGTAAAGCTTTCTTATATATCAAGCCTTTCATCATCACTTCGTCTATCTACAAAACTGAAGTAATATCATCTAAAACTTAAAAACAAAATTTCAATAAAAATAACAAGACAACTCAGATCAAACCAGAGAATTAAAGATGAGAACTTCAACAAGCAATTCCAAAGCTGTGTCAACAAAGAAGAAGATCTGTTCTTTTTGTTGGAAAACCACTGTGAGTAACCTCACTTTTAAACTTTAAAGCCAAATTTTGTTGCATGCTAGTGTTGTTGAACTAAATTTGTATAGGGTGAATCTGTTGTGTGTATAGATATATGATGTATGTATGTTGGTTCCAACAGAATTTGCTCTGTTCTATAGTTCAAGTTCTTCGGTTGAGATTTAAATTCATTTTCTCTGGAACCAATTGTTGTTAGGACTAAGTTTACAAACAAAGGAGGTTTGATTTAACATAGATTAAGATTTAAAATTTTAATTTAGATAAATTAAAGCATGAATGTCTCTGTAAACCAAAACCAACAGGGTAGATGTATATATAAGTGGAAACCCAAACGTTGTAATTCATAAATTCAGGATTGTAATTTGAATCCATAAACCAAAACATGGTTTTTAACACAAAAATTATAATTTCTAGTCTGGGGATGAGTGCGCAGTTCTGGAATGAACGAAAAATGGAATTTTGGGGCTTCCTGGTGATCTAAGTATCTGAGAAGGTTAGGGTTCTCTGTGGTGAAGGAGGAGTGATCGGAGGGTCGAGGAAAAATAGTGAATGGCGGTGCAGTTGGTCGTGGTGGCGACAACATTCGTTTGAAGTTTGTAAACCTAATTTTGTCACGGCTAAGAAATTGGATTTGTTCGACACCTATGATCGATCGAGAGTTGCGAGGTTTTGGAGAATGATGAAGGAGGCGTCGATAAAGCGTCGACCGGAGTTTCAGGTCCTCCGGTGGTCGAGGCATTGAGAGCGGTGCGTTGACAGGTTTGAGGTAGGGTGCTTTCATTTTTTCCAGGTTTCGAGTTTTATACTCGAATTCAAATTCGAGAAGACGATGGCGTTTTGGTGGTTGGAGAAGGATTTTTGGGTGATCGTCGACTTGCTCGACGAAGAGGCGACGTCTGGAGTTGATCATCGGCGACGCGCACGTGCACCGTGCACTCGTATCCGTGATCTGGAAAACGTTGGGTAGTTTGGGGATTGAACTGGGTTATTTTGCAAATCGACTCTAGTGTTTACTTGAAGTTTTTGGATGCCGGACTCGAAGCAAGTATTATCGGGGCTCGGGTCAAATTTTTTTTGTCCATGTTTCATAACAGATCTGTTCTGTTTTATGGATTTGAAATTTAATTTTAAAAACAAAGCTTAAGCAGGTTTTAAAAACAAAAGTTAAATATAAACTTAAGTTAGTTTACAACTTAGTTTGGGTATAAGTAAGTTTTAAAGTTTAATTTGTTTAATAACAATTAAGTGTTTTTAAAGGGGGATTGAATTTAAAATGAATATGGATTTCAAATAAAGAATTTAAAAATCAAGGTTTTAAAAGCAATTTTAAAGTCAAAGTTTTAAATAAAAGTTAATTAATGGATTCAAGTTTTTCTTTGAATTCAAATCTGTGATTTAAATCAGTTTTTAAATTTGAATGTTTTTAAACAAGTTTGAGTGAAATAGCTTTTAAAAGTATATTTGTTTCTAAACAAATGTTTAACTTGATTTTGATAAAATTCTTTTATAAAGGTTTTCTTAATTTTGAGTGAAAAGTTAAATAAATTGTTTTAACTTGAATTTGCAAGTTAAATAATTAATATATTTTAAAAGCTTAATTTTTAAATATAAAAAATTAAGTAATCTTGTTTAAAACTTTTCTTAGATAAGTTTCATATATAAGTAATGAATGTTTTTTTACATTGTTTAAAAGTTTTATAAATGGAATTTAAATTTGGTATGTTTAATTGGTTAATCCTTTGAATCTTAAATTCAAAATGGAATTTGAATTTAAATTTAAAGTGTAATGTTTTAAATCCACTTAAATGTTAATGAAGTCATTAATAAAGAAATGGATTACCTCAGAGATAATTATGGTAATTAAGTGATTTAATTTATAAGATAACTAAGGAATAATTTATTTAATTTATAAATTAATAATTTAGATTAATTTATAATTAGAAATAATTTATAATGATTTATCCAAGATAATTTCTTAAGAAAGTAATTAAAGAAATGTTATTAGTTAATGAAGATAATTAACTAAGGATTATTAAGTATTAATTAATGTGATTGATTTTGATAATTAATTAGATTAATTATAAGATAATCAATTTTTTAAGTGTAATTACCTAATGAAAGTAATTAAGGGGTTATACAAATTGTAATTAATTTAGGATATTTTGATTAATTTAATGATAAAGATTAATTGGTAATTACTGATTAATTGTTATAAGATGATTGCTTAATGGTAAGTAATTGAAGGTTTAATTTCTTAAAATAATTAAAAGGGGTTAATTAATTATGAAATCGGTTTAAAGGTTAATTTAATTCATATGAGTAAATAAGAATAATTTAAGTAATTAAGGCGATTCATTAATTTATGTCAAATGATTTGTAATTAATAAATCAGGATTGGATAATTAATTCACAAGTAATTAATTTAATTGGAAATAAATTAAATTAATTAAGATTAAACAATTAATTAATCCTACTTATAAATAATTATTGAATGCTTGACTTTACTTATGAATGATTGTATTGTATGAGATGCCTTGAATTGATTGACCTATCTGATCTATGTTATTTTGTTCTATGGATTGAGCTGTGTATTTTATTCATTTATTTATGATACATTTGTTATTAATCTGTAAATCTGTGAATGAACGATAAGCGTTATAGTTTATGCCGCTTATCAACTATATTTCTGTATTTGAATCTGTGATGATTGTTGCTGTTGCACTATTGTGTTAAACCCCTAGACTACACCATACACACACAAATATGGATTTCACGAGGAAATCGATTAAGTCAGAGATTTTTGAAATGAATTCAAAATTGATAATTTGAATTCAAATGGTTTGGAAATGGAATCGGGTTAAATATGGAAAGCTTTTGAAATGAAATTTCAAGGTAAAATTTATTTTTGACTAACTCGATAAAGTTTTCAAATTTAAATAATTTGAATTCAATATTTGAAACTGAATTCTATGATTTGAAACTAGGGACTAAAGATGTTATACAAGTTTATATGGGTTAAACCATTTCAAAAGTATTGATTTGGGAATTTAAATTTAAATTCAAAGGCTTTAATTCGTGCAATTATAATCGGATTCTTCTGAAACGAAAACTATTTGTTTTCAAATAATTAAAGCTTTCACATAAGAAATGAACTTCTAATTTGTGTTAAAAAAAGGATTTCTAGTTTGAAATAAAAATGATTTCCAAGTTATGGGAACAATTTGAAAGCTGTAATTTAAATCTTTGTAACTAAAGATTTAAATGAGTTAATCTTAAATTGAAATGGGAATTGTTTTGAAACCCGTAAATGGATCTTTGTAAAACTGGGTGAATTTTGTGAAATAAATCTTTTTGTTTAAAGATTTGAAATGGTAATTTGTTTAAACCATTTGAAAGAAAAGTTTTGGGTTTTTATAAGGTGTGACTTAACTGAAATCCTCTATCCATATGTTTTGAAATATTGCGCTCATTATTCGGTTCAGCCGGGAGAGGACCTTGTGTCATATAACCCATTCCGAATAATGATACAACATTATGGATAGCATTTGAAGATCGGTGGTGAAGACCGGGTTTTTGTGAAAACGATAGGATAACCTACAATTGACTCTGCACTGAGTTGCTCCGGTATAGAGTTCTCCCTAAGTGATGGGAAGTCCGATCGGGATTGTGAATACCCGGATTTCCAAGGGCTTCTTACGAAGTGCCTTCGGTTCTGTTCGAACACGGGACAGACTTGTATGGTTGTATGTCTGACACTACACTTTGAGATATAAAGCATATTTCTTTCAAATACATATCTGTTTATGGCGGAGAATTTATTCTCTTAGCTTAACACCCTTCTCTGAGACGTACGAGCTCAGAGGTTATGTAGTTGAAGGTTACCAGCGATATATTCCCAATTTGGTAGCGTGACATGCTGAGTGCTGCTGTGTGTTGATGATCATTTGTGGATCATTTGTGATCAGAGCATGGCTTTTGTATAAAGCGTAGCTTTGTGTATGAGACTGCATCAGGACCTCACAACCCGTAAATGGTCGAAACATGAATGATGCGGCAAGATTATGAGGGTCGCGCCCTTTAGGGTGTGTCATTCCCTTCTGGTAAAGGGTGGTATCATGGTATGGAGCCCTGATATTTACCTATGTGGTGGGATTCAATTTGATATTCTGTGTGGTTGTTGCTTTGTGGTTTAGAGGCGCCTCAGATAAAGGTCCCAAAGATCCGGGGGGTGGCATGCTCGAGAGGTAGTTACCTAGTTAAAGAGGTAACCCGGCCTTGTGTTGGCAGAGATCCGGTTAGGTCCTCGGGACGTCCCGCCAGAGGCGTACCCATGGACAGTGGGAAGTTCCTTAGCCCGATCATTTGTTGGAAATCCAAACGAAACAATACGCGCCCTGTACGGTTTTAGTTGTATAACCTGCCATGGAATGTGGTGGTAACCTGCTATTGAACATGGTAGCTATAGTAGGCATAAGTGCGAAATGCCTATGCTGGCTAAGATTAATATTATACTTTCGAAATGTTTTCCACTGTGCACCTATAATAGTAATATCAAGAAATTTTCTCGTATCAAGCGTGTTTGACTATCATAAGGAGAAATCTCCTCCAATTCTGCGTTTGCATTGTGTGTGTGGCTTGAGGCCTTATGGTGGTTTCATTTTCCAAAAAGCATTGCGAATTTATTTTAAATTCTTTTGTTGTTTGTTTTAAAAGATAAACTGTTTTTGTTACTCACACCAGTCCCATGGCTGACTCAGAGTTTATTGTTCCATTCCTAAACTTTGGGTGCCCACAATTTTCCACACGGGAAGTCTAGAGTTGGATTTTTCAGATAGTCAAGTCTAGTAGATTATCTGGAGTTAGTCCAGTCTTTGGATCAGGACGAGACTTGCTTATCTAGGTGATACATGATGTTGGTTCGAGCTAGCTTTGGAGTAGAGCATTGGATTTGGAAATGCATTCTATTGAAGATATTCTTTCCGCTGCTATTGTCTTGTATCTTATCTCTGATAGTATTGATATCTATTGTATTATTCTGTTGTATCATATTTTATCAGATATTGTATCTGTCATTGTATCAATGATATATATTTATATTCTTTTTCTTCCGCTGTGTTGTACTTAATGGTGTTATAAGCTCCGGCGGGCCAGATTCGACGTTTTAATCTCCGGCATTTGAATATAGGTGATGTATTCTGTGCCGGTTTTCGAAGGCCGAGTCAGGATCGTTATATTTGGTATCAGAGCTGAGGGTTGAAACTTTAGCTCAGGAGTATAACGCGTTAAGTAACTCATTAGAGATGTGGTGAAATATACCCTGGAATGAATATATCCTTAAGATATCCGTTCGAATGCCTCAGTAAATTCTCTTTCTATCCAATGATAGTAAGTATGAGTGCAAGAAGAGAACGAGATAGGGGACAGGGGAATTCCACTATAAATGGCCAAATTAATTTCCCTATTAATTTCTTTTGATTCGTTTCCAAATTCTTTTGATTTACTTCGTACCAGCTACAAGAAGAAGTTTCGGTGTGATGGTGGCCCTACGAATCATTGTAGGAAAATCCTTACTTCATATCTTCATCGGTTTCTTATCAGCTTTTCATTCTAAACTTTAATGAATTTGAAAGTTGAAATTGAAAATTTTAAATAAATTGGAAATTTTAAATTGAGTTAAATTGATTAATAGAATGTAAGGCTAAATTTGAATTGTATCAATAAAACGTTATCGGTTAAAACCAAACTTGAGATTCTATTGTAATTTCTTGAGTAGATCGAAGTCTGAAGAGAGACAAGTTGGTATATGCTTTGGGGTGTTTCGACCTAAGTTTGGACTCCATACCTAATGTTTGAAAATTTGTAGAAGATTGAATCCATCTATCAATCTCTTTTGTTCAGCATTTCTTTTCAATTCTTCGATGGTTCCTGGTACATCCAGGAAGAAGATTTGATATATTTGCATGGGACATAAACTCCAAATAGGCCAGAATTGTTTGTTTGGATGAATTGGTTGCTTTGATTGCTATGGTTAATAGGTATACTTTAGTTTCTAAACTAAAAGTTTTGAAATTGTATCCATATATCTGTCCATTTTGGGTCCATATATATTCTACAAATGGTTACTTATCCCTTCGGACTAACCAGTGCCTTGCATATCTCGTAGATCTGGTGACCCGAGTATCCTTTGTATTGTATGAGTTTGTTCTCATATTGTCGATATTCTGATTTGGTAAGCCAAATACAGAATAAATATCCAGCTTGACCAGGAAAACTGTTTTTCTGTCTTTGTGTATCTATCTTTGTTGTTTCGTGCCTGTAAATTTCGAGGACGAAATTTCTTTAAGGGGGGAATCTGTAACGATCCTAATTTTTTGATTTAAATTTAAATTAATAATCAATGTGAATTTTGGATAAATTTTGGAATTATTTTGAATTTGAAGTATATATATGAGTAAATTTGGGTTTGACTTTACAAATTTGAATGAAAGACTTAGAAAATGATTTGGGTAAAAATATTATTTATATTTATTTATGGGTAGTTAGTTTTATAATTATAAAAATATATTAATATAAATTAAATGTTTGATAGTTAAACTTCAAAAAGAAATAAAATAAATATGTATATAAAATAGAATTTGAAATAGAATTTGGATTTATAAATAATGTAAAGATCAAAATATACTACAAAAATAATAATAATAATAAAATGTATATATGTAGACATACATGATAATAAAATTTAAGTTTGAAATACACTCATGTATGTAAGATATAAAATAAACAAATTTGCTAAATTTAAACAACATATTAACTATAGGATTTTATTACAAAGCAACAAGGCTAAAGAAAAGAAAATAGACTCAATATATGTACAAGCCAAGTCTAATTAATGCTAGCACACCATAGCATATAATATCAGCCACCATAAAAATCCGCACAGCCAAAATCTTTCTTAGCCAAATGAAGGAATATAAAAATATCTAAGTATAAACAAACCAAAAAAAAGAAAAGTATGAAGACATAAAGGACTAAAGCGTTTAATACAAGCATCTTTAGCCACTAAAGCATTTTATCAGCCTCCAAAATCTTGCCTGGTAAAAGAATAAAAAAATAAAAGTCTCTGATGTTGTACAAAATAATATATCACCTGTACAAATATATTTCCTGTAAAGCTTTCTTATATATCAAGCCTCTCATCATCAGTTCGTCCATCTACATAACTGAAGTAATATCATCTAAAACTTAGAAACAAAACTTCAATAAAAACAACAAGACAACTCAGATCAAACCAGAGAATTAAAGATGAGAACTTCAACAAGCAATTCCAAAGCTGTGTCAACATAGAAGAAGATCTGTTCTTTTTATTGGAAAACCACTGTGAGTAACCTCACTTTTAAAGTTTAAAGCCAAATTTTGTTGCATGCTAGTGTTGTTGAACTAAATTTGTATTGGGTGAATCTGCTGTGTGTATAGATGTATGATGTATGTTGGTTCCAACAGAATTTGCTCTGTTCTATAGTTCCAGTTCTTCAGTTGAGATTTAAATTCATTTTCTCTGGAACCAATTGTTGTTAGGACGAAGTTTACAAACAAAGGAGGATTTAACATAGATTAAGATTTAAAATTTTAATTTAGATAAATTAAAGCATGAATGACTCTGTAAACCAAAACCAACAGGGTAGATGTATATATAAGTGGAAACCCAAACGTTGTAATTCATAAATTCAGGATTGTAATTTGAATCCATAAACCAAAACATAGTTTTTAACACAAAAATTATAATTTCTAGTATGAGGATGAGTGCGCAGTTCTGGATGAACGAAAAATGGAATTTTGGGGCTTCCTGGTGATCTAAGTATCTGAGAAGGTCAGGGTTCTCTGTGGTGAAGGAGGAGTGATCGGAGGGTCGAGGAAAAATGGTGAATGGCAGTGCAGTTGGTCATGGTGGCGACAACATTCATTTGAAGTTTGTAAACCTAATTTTGTTCGCGGCTAAGAAATTGGATTAGTTCGACACCTATGATCGATCGAGCGTTGCGAGGTTTTGGAGAATGATGGAGAAGGTGTCGACGAAGCATCGACCGGAGTTTCATGTCCTCCGTTGGTCGAGGCATCGAGAGCGGCGCGTTGATAGATTTGAGGCAGGGTGCTTTCATTTTTTCTAGGTTTCGAGTTTATACTCGAATTCAAATTCGAGAAGACGATGGCGTTCTGGTGGTTGGAGAAGGGTTTTGGGGTGATCGTCGACTTGCTCGACGAAGAGGCGACATCTGGAGTTGATCATCGGCGACGTGCACGTGCACCGTGCACTCGTATCGGTGATCTGGAAAACGATGGGTAGTTTGGGGATGGAACCGGGTTAGTTTGCAAATTGACTCGAGTGTTTACTCGAAGTTTTTGGATGCCGGACTCGAAGCAAGTATTGTCGGGGCTCGGGTCATTTTTATTTGTCCAGGTTTCATAAGAGACCTATTCTGTTTTCTGGATTTAAAATTTAATTTTAAAAACAAAGCTTAAGCAGGTTTTAAAAACAAAAGTTAAATATAAACTTAAGTTAGTTTACAACTTAGTTTGGGTATAAGTAAGTTTTTAAGTTTAATTTGTTTTAATAACAATTAAGTGTTTTTAAAGGGGGATTGAATTTAAAATGTATATGGATTTTAAATAAATAATTTAAAAATCAAGGTTTTAAAAGCAAGTTTAAAGTCAAAGTTTTAAATCAAAGTTAATTAATGGATTCGAGTTTTTCTTTGAATTCAAAACTGTGATTTAAATCAGTTTTTAAATTTGAATGTTTTTAAACAAGTTTAAATTAAATAGCTTTTAAAAGTATATTTGTTTTCAAACAAATGTTTAACTTGATTTTGATAAAATTCTTTTACAAAGGTTTTCTTAATTTTGAGTGAAAATTTAAATAAATTGTTTTAACTTGAATTTGCAAGCTAAATAATTAATATATGTTAAAAGCTTAATTTTTAAATATAAAAAATTAAGTAATCTAGTTTAAAACTTTTCTTATATAAGTTTCATATATAAGTAATGAATGTTTTTTTTTACATTGTTTAAAATTTTTATAAATGGAATTTAAATTTGGTAATGCTTAATTGGTTAATCATTTTGAATCTTAAATTCAAAATGGAATTTGAATTTAAATTTAAAATGTAATGTTTTAAATCCACTTAAACGTTAATGAAGTCATTAATAAAGAAATGGATTACCTTAGAGATAATTAAGGTGATTAAGTGATTTGATTAATAAGATAATTAAGGAATAATTTATTTAATTTATAAATTAATAATTTATATTAATTTATAATTAGAAATAATTAATAATGATTTAATCTAAGATAATTTCTTAAGAAAGTAATTAAAGAAATGTTATTAGTTAATGAAGATAATTAACTAAGGATTATTAAGTATTAGTTAATGTGATTGATTTTAATAATTAATTAGATTAATTAATTAAGATAATCAATTGCTTAAGTGTAATTACTTAATGAAAGTAATTAAGGGGTTAATTATTAATTGTAATTAATTTCGGATATTTTGATTAATTTAATGATAAAGATTAATTGGTAATTAATGATTAATTGTTATGAGATGATTGCTTAATGGTAAGTAATTGAAGGTTTAATTTCTTAAAATAATTAATTAAGTGGTTAATTAATTATGTAATTGGTTTAAAGGTTAATTTAATTAATATGATTAATTAAGAATTATTTAAGTAATTAAGGCGATTGATTAATTTATGTCAAATGATTTGTAATTAATAAATCAGAATTGGATAATTAATTCATAGGTAATTAATTTAATTGGAAATAAATTGAATTAATTAGGATTAAACAATTAATTAATCCTACTTATAAATAATTATTGAATGCTTGATTTTACTTATGAATGATTGTATAGTATGAGATGCCTTGAATTGATTGACCTATCTGATCTATGTTATTTTGTTCTGTGGATTTAGCTGTGTATTTTATTCATTTATTTGTGATACATTTGTTATTAATCTGTAAATCTGTGAATGAACGATAAGCGTTATAGCTTATACCGCTTATCAATTATATTTCTGTATTTGAATCTGTGATGATTGTTGCTGTTGCACTATTGTGTTAAACCCCTAGACCACACCATACACACACAAATATGGATTTCACGAGGAAATCAATTAAGTTATAGATTTTTGAAATGATTTCAAAATAGGCAATTTGAATTCGAATGGTTTGGAAATGGAATCGGGTTAAATATGGAAAGCTTTTGAAATGAAATTTCGAGGTAAAATTTATTTTTGACTAACTCGATAAAGTTTTCAAATTTAAATAATTTGAAATAAATTTGAATTCAATACTTGAAACTGAATTCTATGATTTGAAACTAGGGACTAAAGATGTTGTACAAGTTTATATGGGTTAAACCATTTCAAACGTATTGATTTGGGAATTTGAATTTAAATTCAAAGGCTTTAATTCGTGCAATTATAATCGGATTCTTCTGAAACATAAACTATTTGTTTTCAAATAATTAAAGCTTTCACATAAGAAATGAACTTCTAATTTGTGTTAAAAAAAGGATTTCTAGTTTGAAATAAAAATGATTTTCAAGTTATGGAAACAGTTTGAAAGCTGTAATTTAATTCTTTGTAACTAAAGACTTAAATGAGTTAATCTTAAATTGAAATGGGAATTGTTTTGAAACCCGTAAATGGATCTTTGTAAAACTGGGTGAACTTTGTGAAACAAATCTTTTTGTTTAAAGATTTGAAATGGTAATTTATTTAAACCATTTGAAAGAAAAGTTTTGGGTTTTTATAAGTTGTGACTTAACTGAAATCCCATATCCATATGTTTTGAAATATTGCGCTCATTATTCGGTTTAGCCGGGAGAGGACCTTATGTCATATAACCCATTTCGATAATGATACGACGTTATGGATAGCATTTGAAGACCGGTGGTGAAGATCGGGTATTTTTGAAAACGATAGGATAACCTGTCGATTGACTCTGCACTGAGTTGCTCCGGTATAGAGTTCTCCCTAAGTGATGGGAAGTCTGATCGGGATTGTGAATACCCGGATTTGCAAGGGCTTCTTACGAAGTGCCTTCGGTTATGTTCAAACCCGGGACAGACTTGTATGGTTGTATGTCTGACACTACACTTTGAGATATAAAGCAAATTTCTTTCAAATACATATCTGTTGGTGGTGGAGAATTTATTCTCTTAGCTTAACACCCTTCTCTGAGACGTACGAGCTCAGAGGTTATGTAGTTGAAGGTTATCAGCGATATATTCCTAATTTGGTAGCGTGGCATGGTGAGTGCTGCTGTGTGTTGATGATCATTTGTCGATCATTTGTGATCAGAGCATGGCTTTTATATAAAGCGTAGCTTTGTGGATGAGACTGCATCAGGACCTCATAACCCGAAAATGGTTGAAACAGGAATGATGCGGCAAGGTTATGAGGGTCGCGCCCTTTGGGGTGTGTCATTCCCTTCTGGTAAAGGGTGGTATCATGGTACGGAGCCCAGATATTTACCTATGTGGTGGGCTTCAATCTCATTTTCTGTGTGGTAGTTGCTTTGTGGTTTAGAGGCGCCTCGGATAAAGGTCCCAAAGGACCGGGGGGTGGCATGCTCGAGAAGTAGTTACCTAGTTATAGAAGTAACCCGGCCTTGTGTTGGTAGAGATCCGGTTAGGTTCTCGGGACGTCCCGCTAGAGGCGTACCCATGGACAGTGGGAAGTTCCTTAGCCCGATCATTTGTTGGAAATCCAAACGAAACAATATGTGACCTGTACGGTTTTAGTAGTATAACTTTCCATGGAATGTGGTGGTAACATGCTATTGAACATGGTAGCTATAGTAGGCATAAGTGCGAAATGCCTATGCTGGCTAAGATTAATATTATACTTTCGAAATGTTTTCCACTGTGCACCTATAATAGTAATATCAAGAAATTTTCTCGTATCAAGCATGTTTGACTATCATAAGGAGAAATCTCCTCCAATTCTGCGTTTGCATTGTGTGTGTGGAGGGAGGCCTTATGTTAGTTTCATTTTCCAAAAAGCATTGCGAATTTATTTTAAATTCTATTGTTGTTTGTTTTAAAAGATAAACTGTTTTTGTTACTCACACCAGTCCCATGACTGACTCGGAGTTTATTATTCCTTTCCTAAACTCTGGGTGCCCACAATTTTCCACACGGGCAGTCTAGAGTTGGATTTTTCAGACAGTCAAGTTTAGTAGATTATCTGGAGTTAGTCTAGTCTTTGGATCATGACGAGACTTGCTTATCTAGGTGACACGTGATGTTGGTTCGAGCTAGATTTGGAGTAGAGCATTGGATTTGGAAATGCATTCTATTGAAGATATTCTTTTCCGCTGCTATTGTCTTGTATCATATCTCTGATAGTATTGATATCTATTGTATCATTCTATTGTATCATATTTTATCAGATATTGTATCAATGATATATATATATATATATATATTGATATTCTTGTTCTTCCGCTGTGTTGTTCGTAATGGTGTTATAAGCTCCGACAGGCCAGATTCGACATTTGAATCTCCGGCATTTGAATACAGGTGACGTATTCAGTGTCAATTTTCAAAGGCCGAGTCAGGATCGTTACAAACATCAACAAGCATTGACGATCATAGCTCACAAGATGATGAAACATAGCGACAAGAAGAGAATAGAACTTCAAACAAAGACAAGCCTTCAATTGTATGTATACTTATATTGTTTTTGAGTCTTAGTTATGTTCAAATACTGTTAAAATCATCCCTCAAGAAGTCACACTCGCACACAAAATGATTTAACCTTGAAATATTGTTTTTTAAACTGATCTATGCAACATACCACAGGTCAGTCGACTGGCTCAGACCAGCCAGTCGACTGACCTGTGTTAGTGCACATTAAATTGCTATGAAATGCACGGTTTTGAATTTCAGTCGACTGGCACTTCTGAGTCAGTTGACTGAACGGAAAATAACGGCTTTTTTTTACTGAAAAGTGTGACGCCTCACCTTTGTGCTCACAATACCAAAGAGTATTAAAGAAAATACTGTCTGTTATCGCAAAGAATAAGGCTGGATAGGAGCGGCCATCCGTAGTAATGCCTTACACTAGTATTGGTTATTTCGATAGGAGTGGTATATATTTTTATTTTTCATCTCTTATTTATTTACTCCCATCGACATACCCAATTCCAGTATAAAACGAACTATGATTGTTCATAATAGTTTAGGACAATAAATATAATAATAACACAGATAATATAAATGCGAAACAAAGATAAAACAAAAAGTCTCATATATATAATAACTGATGTCAGTTACAATACATGTGATACAGTACATATGATACAATTACAACTGTCGACTCAGGAAGTTATATACACAAGTACATTATCGTGATTAATATACATGAATACATTACAACTTATATAAATATACCGACTACTAAATGACAGCAACTACTTCAAAAGATAAGAAAAGACTTCATAGCTCAAGCAGCAAGCCAAAGCAAGATATCTACCACCTGTAATACTCGGTCTGACCCGAGTATTAAATTCAAAGAAAATAATACACGGGCCAGTCTAATTCAAACTCAGTTATTAGTGCACAGAAGCAATAATAATTAAGTAACAAATAGACGACAGTCACAATAAATCTCGTCTATCCGATCCTTAAATAAAGAAATCGGATAACGATATTTATAACACGTAACAGTGTTAAACAACAAATCAGCAAATCCAAATTATCAACGAAGATAAATAAAAAAGATTATCAATGAAGATAATTGAGAAAATAACAGAATTTCCTAAATGGAAATTAACGACAAAATCTAATTATTAAGTAAATAATTAGAAACTCATAATCTAATTATCAAATTGATAATTAGACAACAACAAAATCATCAAATTAAACCAAATCAGAATACGACACAAAATATTGAAATATCAATTAAAATTACAGTTCGGGTAGGGCTGCAGTACACGCACGCGTGTACTGCCTCGCCACTACAGCATATGGAATATGCAAAAGATCAATAAATCAAAACAAAATAGAATATCATAAAAGCCATATCGTGTGGCTGCAGTTCACGCTTGCATGCACTGCCTTGCCACTACAGTGATGATGTACCCAAAAGCTCAATACCGTGTGGCTACAGTTCACGCTTGCGTGCACTTCCTTGCCACTACAGTGATGATGTACAGTGAAGTGAAGTGAAATCGAGACAAAGAAGCATATATGTACATGTTAGCACAAAGTGCAAAAGTGATCACACGTGGACAACTTTCTGGAGTGAACCAGACTAAAGTGAAGACTGAATGCAACAAACAACTCCAGATTAATGCAACTAAAACTGAATATAAATCAAAATACTCAGCTCAAACCAACAATGCAAAGCTATGTAGTGAAACCAGAAGTGTGTAAGTCAACCCTGCAACACTGCAGACTCAAGCATATCCGAGTCGCAGTGCCTCTAATCAACCCAATGTATAGTGATGATATACATGTATCAAGATGAAAGACTGAACTCGCACATATGCACACGAACGAATGGTCAGTGGACAATGCATGAAGCTTAAACAAGACTCAAGTGCTGCCCGAACTAAAATCCAAGCAAGGAACCAATAAATGACGCGGTGACTACACGACGAACAAATGAGAAAACCATATATGCGGCTCAACTAATCAACATCTACAGGGATGGTACAAAATGCCAGGCATCAAGTAGATGAGCAAGGCTACGAATAGACATCAAGCTAGAGAAAATGTACAAACTTGAGTGAAATTGTGATACGAGAAACATGTACACAAGTGAACGCAACATATAACATAAATATGTACGAAGGATAATATGCAGTAAAGACTAAAACAATAAAACATGGCAGTGTGCAGTTCAATGTCAAAGAAATAGCCAAAGTCATCAAAAATTCACGGACCCAAACTTTCCAGAAATCAAAACCAAGCTTAGCCTCAATTCATAGCCGAGGAGGTCAAGGCTAGAATCGAACAGAGTTAAATGTAGTAATTCCCAAAGTCAATAGAGAAAATGACAAAGTCAAACCGCAGTTCAAAACAATAGCAAGCTTAACCAAAATTGATGTCAAAACAAAGTCAAACCAAGTCAAAAGCAAGTCAGAAATCCTCAATTACTTGAATTAGATGTGAGTGATAAATATCACTCACCTAGACCGAAGCCAAGGACGAACTCAAATCAAATGGAAGCACTCGTCAAATTGGTAGCAGCCGAAAAATCACTAAAGGGAGCAACAAATACTTGAAGTCGGCGTTCATAAAATTCACGAAGCCCTAACTTCTGGAGGGAGAGGAACGAAAGAGGGCCGCCACTTTTCGTTTATTTTTGTTTTAGGGTTACGAATGAAAAGGGTAAAGGGAGGCAACGGGTATACTCGAAACAATACGGCATCAAAAGTAAATGGGCCTAGATTCACATTTTCAAAGCCCACAAATCCTTTTAACAATTTATAAAAGAATTTCAACTCAATTTAAAAACTTCAATTAGCAATTAGCAACAATATTAATCGTCTAATGCCGATAATAAAATAATTGCGAAATCCCGGGTTGTTACAGACTCCCCTCCTTATAAAAATTGCATCCCCGCAATTTTCATAATTAAGGTCGTCAATAACAATTATTTTTCTAACATAAACTGGTTAAGCTAGAAAAATAAAGGTCAAGAACACAAACGCCAAAGAAATCTTTTAATTTCATAAAAGAAATTCACAAATTTACAACAAAATCTAACTATCAAATAGATAATCAGAAAACAACAAAACTGAATAAACGCAATTATCAGCAATATTCAATTATCAATTAGATAATTAAAATACAGAAACCACAAAACAGCAATATCTAATTATCGATACGATAATTAGAAAACAACAAAATCTAATTAAACAAAGATAATTAGAAAACACAAATCACAATTCACAAAACCTCAAACGTCTAGTTATCAACCAGAAAATCAGAAAAACACGAACTCCATAATCAGCAAACTCTAACTATCAACAGAGATAGATAGAAAATAACAATTATCACAAACGATAATCAAATCTCAAATCAACAAATATTTAATTATCATAAACGATAATCAAATCTAAAATCAACAAATATTCAATTATCAAAAATGATAATCAAATCTCAAATCAACAAATATCCAATTATCAAAAACGATAATCAAAATCAACAAATATCTAATTATCAAAAACGATAATCAGAATCAACAAATATCTAATTATCAAAAACGATAATTAGAACTCATATCAACAAATATCCAATTATCAAAAACGATAATCAGAATCAACAAATATCTAATTATCAAAAACGATAAACAGAATCAAAAAATATCTAATTATCAAAAACGATAATCAGAATCAACAAATATCTAATTATCAAAAACGATAATTAGAACTCATATCAACAAATATCCAATTATCAAAAACGATAATCAGAATCAACAAATATCTAATTATCAAAAACGATAATCAGAATCAACAAATATCTAATTATCAAAAACGATAATTAGAACTCATATCAACAAATATCCAATTATCAAAAACGATAATCAGAATCAACAAGTATCTAATTATCAAAAACGATAATCAGAATCAACAAATATCTAATTATCAAAAACGATAATTAGAACTCATATCAACAAATACCCAATTATCAAAAATGATAATCAGAATCAACAAATATCTAATTATCAAAAACGATAATCAGAATCAACAAATATCCAATTATCAAAAACGGTAATCAGAATCAACAAATATCTAATTATCAAAAACGATAATTAGAACTCATATCAACAAATATCCAATTATCAAAAACGATAATCAGAATCAACAAATATCTAATTATCAAAAACGATAATCAGAATCAACAAATATCTAATTATCAAAAACGATAATTAGAACTCATATCAACAAATATCCAATTACCTGCAGATAATTGGAACAACAAATATCTAGAAATCAATTAAGATAATCTAGAAAATCAACATAAATGGTTGGATCGATCCCATCGTAAGGCGAGTCTAAGCTACGCCGCACGTACATCTCATATGGCCGAAGCCTATCAAGTACCGTCATCATAATTTTGGCGTCCAACAAATGACTCAAAGGTCCGCAGAGTGACCCGAAGGTCTAGTACTGATATTTGACACGAAGGTCCTCATATGACCCGAAGGTCCTCATATGACCCGAAGGTCCTCATAGTGGCTCGAAAGCACACGAAAATCATCAAATATTTCAATTAACGAGTCCGGAATTAACCGAAATAGCAAATGCACATGTCCCATAACCACGAGTTTTACTAAATCGTTCAATTCTCTTCATCGTTTCCTTGAAAGTGCAAAATTGTGTATTCCAAAAATAACATTTCACATTCTCAAACGGAAAAGTCCGGAATTAAGCGAATCGGTAAAAGAAAGGGGTCATAATCCTCGATTTTGCTGAAACGTTTAAATCGCTTCCTCATTCTTTTGAAAGCATAAACTATAAAAATTTTGGAAAACAATTTTATTTTTAAAACGATTTGCAAATCCGTGATAAAAACAGCAATATTAGTGACAATTTTGACAAGGAAATTGCAATTCTCAAAACACCATAAAACGGATCTCAAAATCAGCATTGCAGGATAACCGCTTGAAAATCCACTTTAAAGTTTGACGGTTACTGAAGTCAAAGCGACAGTAATTTTCATACATCAAAATCTCATCAAATAATTTGCATCAAAATATACACCAGTGAATTTTCATTCAATAAAAATTTCAACAAAACACTGTGCTTCAAAAACTTAGCACCAGTGTGAAAACCAAGTTATAAAAATAACGGCAACAAAATTCGTTTTAAAACCAAACATCGGTTTAACGTAAAATTAATGTAGTAACGTGCAACATAAATTTGCACGTATACCACAAAATAAACAAAGAAATCATTCAAATATATCTTCAACGAAGATAATTCAAAACAGCAAAAAAAAAAATCTCAACAAAATCATATAACTGCAATCGCTTCGGATCCTCAAATCAGATTCGAAATTTTCAAAAAAAACAAAATAAACACAACTATGTAAACAACAAATGAAATTTATTTCAATTTCACATTTTGATTTTTAAATCAAAAAGGTTATCAGCTGTACTCAGCGAAGACAGTGTCACTGTTTCCGCTGCGCACTCTGATAAACAAAACACAAATTACTCAATCATCAAAACACACTTTTCACTTTTATTTTTAAATAAAGATATTTAAAATTTCATCACAATTTCAAAACTTTAGTTTTGACTCAAAGCACAATAAAACATCGACAAATAGTTGTAACACATGTTCCATCTAAGTTATGTTTTATATTATGTCCATAAACCCCAACCTTTGATACCAACTGTGACGCCCCACCTCTATGCTCACAATAAGAAAGATTATTAAAGAAAATATTGTCTGTTATCACGAAGAATAAGGCTGGATAGGAGCGGCCATCCGTAGTTAAGCCTTACACTAGTATTGGTTATTACGATAGGAGTGGTATATATTTTTATTTTTCATCTCTTATTTATTTACTCCCATCGACATACCTAATTCCAGTATAAAACGAACTACGATGGTTCATAATAGTTTAGGACAATAAATATAATAATAACACAGATAATATAAATGCGGAACACAGATAAAACAGAAAGTCTCATATATATAATAACTGATGTCAGTTACAATACATGTGATACAGTACATATGATACAACTACAACTGTCGACTCAGGAAGTTATATACACAAGTACATTATCGTGATTAATATACATGAATACATAACAACTTATATAAATATACTGACTACTAAATGACAGCAACTACTTCAAAAGATAAGAAAAGACTTCATAGCTCAAGCAGCAACCCAAAGCAAGATATCTACCACCTGTAATACTCGGTCTGACCCGAGTATTAAATTCAAAGAAAATAATACATAGGCCGGTCTAATTCAAACTCAGTTATTAGTGCACAGAAGCAATAATAATTAAGTAACAAATAGACGACAGTCACAATAAATCTCGTCTATTTGATCCTTAAATAAAGAAATCGGATAACGATATTTATAACACGTAACAGTGTTAAACAACAAATCAGCAAATCCAAATTATCAACGAAGATAAATAAAAAAGATTATCAATGAAGATAATTGAGAAAATAACAGAATTGCCTAAACGGAAATTAACGACAAAATCTAATTATTAAGTAAATAATTAGAAACTCATAATCTAATTATCAAATTGATAATTAGACAACAACAAAATCATCAAATTAAACCAAATCAAAATACGACATAAAATATTGAAATATCAATTAAAATGACAATTCGGGTAGGGCTGCAGTACACGCACGCGTGTACTGCCTCGCCACTACAGCATATGGAATATGCAAAAGATCAATAAATCAAAACAAAATAGAATATCATAAAAGCCATATCGTGTGGCTGCAGTTCACGCTTGCATGCACTGCCTTGCCACTACAGTGATGATGTACCCAAAAGCTCAATACCGTGTGGCTACAGTTCACGCTTGCGTGCACTGCCTTGCCACTACAGTGATGATGTACAGTGAAGTGAAGTGAAATCGAGACAAAGAAGCATATATGTACATGTTAGCACAAAGCGCAAAAGTGATCACACGTGGACAACTTTCTGGAGTGAACCAGACTAAAGTGAAGACTGAATGCAACAAACAACTCCAGATTAATGCAACTAAAACTGAATATAAATCAAAATACTCAGCTCAAACCAACAATGCAAAGCTATGTAGTGAAACCAGAAGTGTGTAAGTCAACCCTGCAACACTGCAGACTCAAGCATATCCGAGTCGCAGTGCCTCTAATCAACCCAATGTATAGTGATGATATACATGTATCAAGATGCAAGACTGAACTCACACATATGCACACGAATGAATGGTCAGTGGACAATGCATGAAGCTTAAACAAGACTCAAGTGCTGCCCGAACTAAAATCCAAGCAAGGAACCAATAAATGACACAGTGACTACACGACGAACAAATGAGAAAACCATATATGCGACTCAACTAATCAACATCTACAGGGATGGTACAAAATGCCAGGCATCAAGTAGATGAGAAAGGCTACGAATAGACATCAAGCTAGAGAAAATGTACAAACTCGAGTGAAATTGTGATACGAGAAAAATGTACACAAGTGAACGCAACTGCAACATATAACATAAATATGTACGAAGGATAATATGCAGTAAAGACTAACACAATAAAACATGGCAGTGTGCAGTTCAATGTCAAAGAAATAGCCAAAGTCATCAAAAATTCACGGACCCAAACTTTCCAGAAATCAAAACCAAGTTTAGCCTCAATTCATAGCCGAGGAGGACAAGGCTAGAATCGAACAGAGTTAAATGTAGTAATTCCCAAAGTCAATAGAGAAAATGACAAAGTCAAACCGCAGTTCAAAACAATAGCAAGCTTAACCAAAATCGACGTCAAAATAAAGTCGAACCAAGTCAAAATCAAGTCAGAAATCCTCAATTACTTGAATTAGATGTGAGTGATAAATATCACTCACCTAGACCGAAGCGAAGGACGAACTCAAATCAAATGGAAGCACTCGTCAAATTGGTAGCAGCCGAGAAATCACCGAAGAGAGCAACGAATACTTGAAGTCGGCATTCACGAAATTCGCGAAGCCCTAATTTCTGGAGGGAGAGGAACGAAAGAGGGCCGCCATTTTTCGTTTATTTTGTTTTAGGGTTACGAATGAAAAGGGTAAAGGGGGGAACGGGTATACTCGAAACAATACGACATCAAAAGTAAATGGGTCGAGATTCACATTTTCAAAGCCCACAAATCCTTTTAACAATTTATAAAAGAATTTCAACTCAATTTAAAAACTTCAATTAGCAATTAGCAAAAATATTAATCGTCTAATGATGATAATAAAATAATTACGAAATCCCGGGTTGTTACAAAAAGACACTTTCTTTCATGAAGGGGTTTCAATCCAATTTCAATAGGAATAGATGCAACTTTTGATTGAGATCTTTCATAAACGATTGCATCCCTATATCCTCTATATAAACATGCTTTGATTCTTATTACATTCATCCAATTTTTACTTCGCTCTCTTAATCGATTCTTGCTCTATATTCAAAGCATTCACAAACTTTATATCACTTGAATCTTTGAGTTAATACATATAATCTTTGATTCTAAGTGATTTACTTCCTTTCAATCAATACACACACAAAATACTCTTAAGGATTTGATTATAGGAAGGGTGTACTTCAAGACATATCTGTGTTATCAAGAACATATTAGTCAACAAAGCTTTCTGTATATAGTAGAAGTCCTGTTCGGTTGTTCAGGCAAAAAGACCTCTTCGGCTGTTGAGGCGAAATCCCGTTCTGCTGCTCAGGTCCCTTGTTCGGCTGTTTAAGGGTTGTATAAACCTGTTCCTCTGGGTTAAGTGAGGATTGTTGTTAGCGAAATTCCAGAAAGGAGTCTGGGACTGGAGGTAGAATGGGAGGTTCGAACCAGTATAAAAATTCCTGGTGTGCTTGTTTATTTTTACTTACTTTACATTGCTATAGTTTACTTCCGCACTTGTTTAATATAATTCCATATTGCACGATCCGTACAGTAACTTTCACAAACATCAAAAATTTCGATCATAAGAATGAGGTTTAGAGGCATCATATTTCGTTGATAAATTCGTCCAAGCATTTGACATCGATCGCAAGTTTTGCAAAATTCGAAGGAGTCTTTGAAAAGAGAAGGCCCATAGAAACCACACCGAAGCACCTTTTCTACAGTTTTTCGATGACCGAAATGTCCACCGCATGCTTGGTTGTGGAAAAATGAAATAACAATTTTGATCTCATTATCCGAAGTGTAATGTCAGATGATTTGTTTGGGACAATATTTGAACAAGTATGGATCGTCCCAATAGAAATATTTCACTTGAGACATGAATTTGTATTTGTCCTGTTTGGACTAAGATGAGGGAGTTTCTTTAGTAACTAAATAGTTCACTATATCAGGGTACCATGAATCGATAGAAATTGAAAGGAGTTGTTCATCGGGGAAGTTTTCATTGATTGTCAAAGAAGATGGTCCGTTCGAAAGATGAGACAAGTGATCGGCTGTGACGTTATCAGATCCTTTTTTGTCTTTCATTGTAAGGTCAAATTCTTGAAGTAAAAGGATCCAACGAATCAAACAAGATTTAGCACCTTTTTTAGCGAAGAGATATCGAAGCGCAGAGTGTTCCATGTTCATAGTAATATGTGAATCTATCAAGTATCATCGACACTTTTCGAGCGTAAAATCGACAGCTAGAAGCTCTTTTTTGGTTGTTGTGTAGTTAAGTTGAGCATCGTTCCAAGTCATACTCACGTAGTAAATGACATGAAGGATTTTGTTGATGCATTATCCTAAGACAACACCAACCGTAAAGTTCAAAGCGTCACACATTATTTTGAAAGGAAGTTCCCAATTGGGTATGCAAATGATTGGAGCAGAAAGGAGTTCGTTTTTGAGACATTCAAAAGAAGAGATACATTCAGAGTTGAAATTGAATGGAACGTCTTTTTCGAGAAGAGTCATTAAAGGACGAGCGATTTTACTAAAGTCTTTCACAAAGCGTCGGTAAAAGCTAGCGTGTCCTAGAAATAATCGAATGTCCTTAACAGATTCCGGAATTGGTAGGTTTGCAATTAAGTCGATTTTCACTTTATCTACCTTAATGTCTTTATTTGAGATGATATGTCTAAGGATTATGCCTTGTCTGACCATAAAGTGGCATTTTTCCCAATTCAAAGTCATATGTTTTTCTTTACATTGATTTAGAACCAACTCGAAATGATGTAATCATTAGGAAAAAGAATCGTCAAAGATAGAGAAATCGTCCATAAAAACTTCTAAAAAGCGTTCAATCATGTCAGAAAAAATACCAACCATACATCGTTGGAAAGTAGCAGGAGCATTGCAAAGTCCGAATAGCATACATCGATAAGCAATGGTACCAAATGGACACATGTAAGTCATTTCTCTTGATCTTCGGGAATGATTGGAATTTGGTTATAGCTAGGATAACCATCAATGAAGCAGTAGAATTCATGGCCAGCTAAACGTTCAAGCATTTAGTCGATAAAATGATAGAGGGAAGTGATCCTTATGTGTTGCGGCATTTATTTTTCGATAGCCAATGCAAACACGCCAACTCATTTGAGTACGAGTTGGAATAATTTCGTTTGAATCGTTCTTGACAACGGTTAGCCCAAATTTTTTCGATACAATGTGAATTGGTCTAACCCATGAACTATCAAAGATTGGGTAAATGATTCTGCTGTCGAGAAGTTTAAGAATTTCATCACACATCGCATCTTTCATTTTTGGATAAAGCCTTCGTTGCGCATCACGAATAGGCTTGGCATCGTCGATTAAATGAATGCGATGTTGAATAATAGCAGGGCTAATTCCCTTAATATCGATAATGGACCACCCAATTGCTTCTTTATTTTCAAAAGAATAGAAAGTAAGGAGGTTTCTTGATCAAGAGAGGGAGAGGGTTGCGGAAATTATGATGGAAAACGTTTCGTTATCACCTAAGTATGCGTATTTAAGGTGATCGGGAAGTGGTTTGAGGTCCAACTTTGAGAGTTTTTCGATCAAAGAATTGGGTTGAGATTTGGACTCGGCTGGAAGCGATTCAAAATGAAGAGTGTATTCAATCTCAATTGGAATTTCGTGAAACAATTTTTCGTACTCAACCTTGCGTTCATCATTAAGGTCAAGTCTATCGTTTTTGAAGTTTTCGTGAATGGCACTAACTTCCAACATTGGTCGCGAGGTTCATTTGATTGGCTTTCAAGATTGAAAATGTTGTGATCCAAAGCCATGTTTCCATAAGAGATTTTCATCAAACCGTGACGACAATTGATTAAGGCATTTGAGGTGGCTCAGTATGGTCGGCCTAAAATCAATGGAATTTGACTCGCGGGATTTGTCATGAATTGTGTTTCGAGAACGATAAAATCAAAGGGGAATATGAATTGCCCTAGTAGAATGAGCACGTCCTCGATTTCTTCCACGGGCTTCTTAATGGAATGATCGACAAATTGAAGCGTGACTTTTCTAGGTTTGAGCTCTCCTAAGCCTAATTATTGGTACATGGTGTATGGAATCAAGTTGACACTCGCACCTAAGTCTATCAAGCATTTGTTAATCATCTTATCTCCAATTATACGTGAACCCGTAGGGCAGTCAGGATCTCTGTATTTGATGGGCATGGATTGGAACAAGACTCCACTCAAACTGGCGGCTAAAAAGACTTTTTTGGGCACTTGAGTGTGTCGCTTTTAGGTGCATAAGTCCTTAAGAAATTTTGTGTACGTGGGGACTTGCTGAAAGATGTCAAGAAGCAGAATGTTAACGTTCACTTGTTTAAAAATTTCCAACAACTTTGCCATTTGGTCCGAGTGTTTCTTGGGTCGAAGACGATGTGGAAATGGAACATGATACTTGGTAGATGGGCCTACTTTAGTTGAAGAAGAAGAATTTTGATTGGCATTCAATTCATGTTTGGCTCCACATTCTGTTCTGATTTGTTTGAAACATCGAGAGAGGTTTTCGGTAAATCGTTTGGGTTAAGGACTTGATTATCGATTTGTTTACCAAAACGTAGAGTTGTGATAGCATTCAATTGGGTGACGTTGCTATTTTGAACAACATGGACTTGATTTGAATTTGCGTTTTGATTTCTGGGATTTGGAATGGGCCCCATAAAAATGTTCTTCGTTCACGTTCACTTACAGACGTGGTAATTGACTCATTTGCATTTCAAATTTTGCGATTGATTGGTTTTTATTTTGCATATATAAGGTCAATAAATTTTGCAAATTTCCGTTTGATTGAAGACTTTGAGTAGTTGGTTTAGCTAATGTTTCAAGAGTTTCCTCAAGTGAACTTAAACATTTATCGTCTTGGAAGGATGAGTAGTATTTCGTTGAAAATTTGACTGTCGCGGTTGATTATAAGACAGACCCGCAAAGTTTGGATGAAAATGGTTGGGCTAAAAGGGAGGATTCAAAGCATTATTTAGGAATGCTTGAAAATTTGGGCGAACCGTATTCGTGTTGTGATTGTTTTGGTTCCAAGAAAAACTTGGATGATTTCTCCAACCAGGGTTGTACGTTGAAGAAAACGGGTCATTTTTGGCTTTATTGAAGCATTGATTCGTTCGACAGAATTGGAACACTGATCGGCTATGTGATTAGGATTGTCGCATTTATAACACGTCAGTTGGGAAACTTGGTTCATTTGATTCGATGAGAAACATTATCGAATTTTTTAACCATCGCTTCGATCTTAGCTTCCAAAGCAAAAGAAGATCCTATCAAGTGTGCACTTGATCGTGAGTAAATTGATTTTTCGTTCGAACATTACTATTGGGGTGATTTTTCGGCGAGGTTTTCAAGAAATTGTCAAGCATCTTCGTGATGTTGGGTAAGAAAGTTGCCTTGGCACATTGATTCGAGCATGATTCGTGAGCTGTTTTTCGAGTCCATCGTATAAGATTTGGCAAATCATCCATTTTTCAAAGTTATGGTGTGGACATTTTATTAAAAGCTCTTTAAATCTTTTAATTTTTTTTTCGAATGGTTCTCCCTTGAATTGATGAAAATTAACAATTTCGTTTCAGATTCTACTTGTTTTTTCCAAGGTGTAGAACCTTTTTAAGATAGCTTTTACGAATTCTTCCCAAGTTTTAATCGAGTTTGATGGTAAGCTGAACAACCATTTTTCAGCGTAATCCATAAGAGCGAATAAGATTAATCATAGTTTGATTCCATCATCGGAAAGTTGTTGGAGTTTAATGATTGCGCAAACTTATTCGAATTTGGTCAATAAAATGTCGGGGTCATCGTGCTTAAAATTTCTAAATTCCGAAAGCGTGGTAATATGGTTCGAGTGAATTTCGAAATGGTTAACCGTAGGGATGGGCAATGTGATGCAAGATGGAATAGAAACTTCAACGGGAAAGATTCTATCCATAAGAGTCCGAGGGGCGTTCTCACTTTCCATTTCAAAAGGATTGTCTGCTCGAGTTAAATGATTAGTCGTTGAGTCGCGAGTCCAACGATTTGTTGTTATGTCATGAGTCCAAGTATCATGCACAAGTGAAAGTCGAGAAGAGAAAGACGTTACAAATGAGTTTAGAGAATGAAAGAAGATTTGAAAATCGAAGTGAAAAAAATTTGTTTATTTTTTTACAAGGAAATAAGCTATTTACCAAGTGAAATTTATTTTCAAAAGAGAAGTTTGATTTTTGTTTTGTCTTTGGCTTTTCAATTTTTTTTTATGTTTTCATTTTTGCTTTTGAATTTTCAAACTTTAAAATATTTACCGAAAAATAAGAATTTTTTTTTGTTTTAAGAAAAGAGGAAATTTGATATTTTTTTGAATTTTTTTCTTTTTTAAAAGATTATATATATATATTTTTCGATTTTTGTTATTGATTGAAAATTTTCAAAGGAAAGTAAAAGGGATTTTTTTAATATATTTTTGGGATTAAAAACTAACTTAAGTAAAATTTACAAAAAAAGTTTTTTTTGGATTTTTGATTTTTTTAAATATGAATGAACTAATACAACTAAATGAATGCAAATGACTTAATTATAATTTTCTGTCCTTAGTAGCTCCTAACCCAAAATTGTATAGTCACATTTTTTCTTAAATCAACAAAAATATTTCTCAGCTAGGTAACAGACAGGGGTTATCGATGCACCACAAATCACCGTAGCAATGCAACCGAAGGTTTAAGTACCTTTAGAAAAACAACCACTATAATATTTACGAATCACCGTAATATTTATAAGTTGTTATTACTTTGCCGTAGCTTAGACACCAAGAAATAAAATTGTTCAAAGAAAACAATTATGAAGATATAATTAAGCCCTAAGTGAGCTCACAACACTCTTATGTCGAATGTCTAACTTTTATTACTAGTCAAATTCTATGATGAAATGCGATTTGTGAGCTAAAGAAAGGGTGATAAAATCTCCCACCTTATGTGAATTGGGGTATTGCCCTTAGAAAATAAAAATAAAACGAGATGAATGCAAAACAGAATTTAAACATGAATTTACAATGCACTAAAATGAATTTTTCTTCTTGTTTTTGAATTTTGAATTATTTTTATATAAATGCAAATGCAAGCAACCAACAATGCAATTCAAACAAAATAAGGGACGAGAGCACGATATCAAAGCGTACATAATTATTGGCAATTATATTTTTTTTAGTGATTTTTTTTTTCGGCAAGCAAGCAAGATGATTATTTTTGGCAAGAGGTTCTTCTTTGCGATTTTCTGCTTTGGTAACCTTGAATTTCAAACGAAATATGCATACAATTTTTGTTTGTTTGTTTTCTTTTTTATAAATTTTTTGAAGGATAAAACAAAAGAAAGGAAAACCTTTTTTTAAGTGAGAGAAGGCAAACCCTTTTTTTGAAAGAATAAGGCAATTCAGAATAAAACTAAAAGGAATTCAAAATAAAAAATTAGACCCGATCCAAATGACAGTAAAGCCCAAAAAAACTTTTGATCAGAAGGAGTTTCTTCTTTTAACAAACCGTGAAAAGAAAAAAAAAACGTGTTTCTTTTCTTAACAATTCCAAAACCACGAAAAAAAACTTCCCAAAAGAAAATTTATCATTCGAATTTTAAATCAGATTCGAATTGTGGAGGGAGGATGTGTGAATGCTTCGGCGATGGAGGCAGGTGCGATTTGGCTCGATTGGAGGATTGGCGATGGGGGTAGGGGCTCGACTGTCGCGATGGGTTCTGGTGGTTTTTGGTGGTCAAGGGAGATTTTCGCAGCTATGGATTTCATAGAGAGGCGGTTGCGATGATTGTGACAACCGTATGAGCGTGGCTGTGAAATTTGAGTGATGTGGCTGCGAATTCGTGATGAGGTAGTAAGGCGAGTTGGAATGCTGATTTGAATTGCTGCTGTTGTAGTTGTAGTTGCCGTTGATCAGGCAGGCAGTGGACACAGTGAAGTTTCAGTGACAGGTTAGTATGAATATATGTTTTTGACTGTGCTGTATGTCTGAAGGCATTGTTGTGGTAGGGGGTGACTGTTGTGATGTCTTGAGTTTTGGTTTTCTGGTTATATGAAGGCAATGGCAAGTTTGAAGGTGGTGTAGGCACAGCAGTTGTGACAGGTCAGGTTGAAGTGGTTGATATTATGTAGTGGTTAGGAGTGTTGTAGTTATACTTGATGTATGGTGAGGCAGTTAGTCAGAAGCAGTACTGTATGCGTCGAGGCAGATGTGAATGGTAGGAAGTGATATGAAGTGGTGGAACTGTGATTTGTTGAGGCAAGACAGGGGTTGTGTGACTAGGCAGCAAGGCAATTCCTGGTAGGAATGATGGCAAGGGCGTTTCAAGTTGGTTGAGAAGATGTGGTAATATTGTGATGACTGGTAATGTAGATGTCTTGCAATGCTGGTGGTTACTGGTAGCAGATATGATGCAAGTAGATGATGTATGTTTGTTCGATGAGAAAGTGGCATATGCAGGAGCAGCCAGGAAGATGACTGCCGTGTCGATGATGTTCAGCAGGTTGAACTGTTGTGCAGGGTTGTTGTTGGTTTGAATGACAGACAGTGGTAATGGAGGATTTTTGTTTTGTTTTTTGTTTTTTTTTTTGTTTTTGTTTTTTTTGTTGGAGGAGTAGGAGAATGGCAGAAATGATGGCAAGAGAAGGCAGTGAACTAGATAGGGCTGTGAAATGAGGTGAAGGCAAGTGGTTGATTTGACAGGTTGAAGCTGTTGATGAAATGCAAGGGGTTACTTGTTGTGGTTATGAAGCAGTGCAAATTGCAGTTTACAAATGAAGAATGTTAGAAAGTCAGGAAGAGTGGTAAGAGTGAATTAACAAATGTCTGTAATAGAGAATGTAAACATGTAATGAAGATTGTAATGCTTGAAATGTGAAGAAAGAAGATGAAACCAGTAAGAATGGAAACTAAAATAAACTGTCTTGAAATAGAGACTTGAAATACAAATTATTTATGCCCCTTTTTATAATAGTGATAGAATGGTGAAAACCAGAAGAGGAAGACAGTGAACAACTGCAAACAAAATCAAATGAAATTCTCTTTTTTTTCTGAATTGTTTTTTGTATGCAATGCAAATGCAAAAGAAAACACTAGAAAACAACAACAAACAAACAAAAATCAAACAACAAACACAATTTGATTTTTTCTTTTAAATGTAACACAGACAAAAATTAAATGAAAATAATTCGAAAAATAGAAAATAAAATAAAATCAATTCCCCGACAACGGCGCCAAAAACTTGTTTAACAATGAGTTTTCTATCGGATTAGAAAATTGCCGAAAAATTTCAAATTAAAATTTAACCGCAAACGCACAACGTACAAAAGTTAGTACGTGGCGAGTGCGGGTCAATCTGCAGGGAACTACTAGATTTTAAAATTTTCTTATCAATCAAATTAGACCAAAGTGGAGAGAAGATTGTTAACTATAATTTGTAAACAAAATAAAGCTAAAATTAGAAGAAAAATGAGATTAAAACTATGAGATTAAAGAACAATTTAGAGGCAAATTCACTCTCCTGTTTTTGTAAATCATAATTTATGATCTCTAGCTATGATATTAAGTGAAATAATTGTTGCATTGATTATAAATATGGTTTACCTATGTTATTAATTAACATAACTTAAATCATCAAAATACAATACAACAATTATAGCACTTATATATTCTCATGAAAATGAAGCAAAAGCAAAAGCTATTTTAAGTATAGTCTATTTACTATTATAATTAGCAAGATAGATCGTCAAATTTTGTTTTTACTTTCTTTTCAAAATCAGAAATCAATTAACAAATGATGATGTAAATTGTATTTATGTTGAATAAGAATAGCTCATTTGCAAAAGCAACATGAGCTATCAAACCCACTTGTGTAAACTTATATCAAAATTCACTTTCATGAAGTACAAACCAAAAGATGCCATAAATCATAAAAATGTTGAAATTACATAAAGTTAGAGAGCTTCATTACCCCTAAATTGAAGGGGTTTAGCTACTCATTTGTGTTATCAGATCAATACTTGTAAATTTCAACATTAAAAACAAAGAAATGGAAACTAAGCAAAAGAAGAAAGAGAGATTAACTATTAAATACTTGCATAAAAACAAAGCTACATTACTTGCATGAATGTAAATTTAATCTATTAACAAATAAAAGAGAAGAGCTTAGAAATAAGCACAAGCATGAAAGTAAATAAAAGCAAGTAGAAAAGAGAAGAGAAAGAGGTTAGGAAACCATTTTTATTTCATAAAACATAAAGCTTACAACTTTCATTTTGATTTCCTAACTAATTTCAAAGAGTAGAAGATATTTACATGTACATAAGAGGACTATTTATACACGCATAAAACTGTAATTCAATTTTTAGAGTGCTTCCCAAAATGTCCTTTAGGAAGTGTGACCACTAAGTAACCATTAGTCACTAATTAATCCATCATTAAAAGTGCATGAAGCTTTAACCTCCATCTAGTTGTCCATTAGCTTCTAATTATAGATTTAGATAAGTATGTGAGGTTCTCCATTGTCATGAGCTTGAATTATTTCCTCTTTATTCCTTTGTATTTCCTTGTGCATGCACATATGTTCATGAAATCCTCTTCCATGTGCATAAAAATTTCATATAAAAATCATAAAAATTTTCAAGTAAAATTTCTCAAATTGATACATGCATAAAAATGACCATTTTATCTCTAAATGAAGATGAGTATATGATGATTTGAAAATAATTTTAGTTTTAAACATGTTAAAATTCCCAAATATAACATTTATTTAAACAAAAATAGATAAAATATGGATGTAAATATACGCACATTTACGTGCACATCAACACATACAAATATATATTTATATATATGTATATGTACACACACACATATACATGTTAGATGGCACACATATATATGGGGGAGCTAATATATCCGTTGCGGTGTAAATCCCAACGCATTTTATGCTCCACATGTAGTGCACACATATATGTATATGATACACATATTATACTATATATTAGTCATAATATATTAATGTAATAACCCTTTATTATAAATAAAACATAATATTGATTTTATTTAAAAATAAACTTAGATAAGATCCAAATAAATTTAGACTTCATGGGCCCATTGAGATCCAAAATGGAACATTTTTTCAAAATTTACCTACTTACCCCACTGCATACTGCTTAGCTCCAATAACGGTATCATGGCTAAATAGCCTATGCGATCTAAATTAGAGGTATTAGGGTTAACTTTTTTACCAAAGCCTACCCATATAATTGGGTGTCTATAAAAGTAGTGTCCATGGTTAGGTTTGATTAATCAAATACTTTGCCCTACCTAACTACTGACCTGACCCAAAAGGATGAGGTAAGCCCAAAGGTTATCCCCAGTATAAATGTCCAAATCGATTTGGGCCTTGGGCTAATTTTCAAAATCCGTTTTGAAACTTAAACAAAATTTAAAATTTAAAAGGTAAAATTTAAAATAATAATTTAAGTTTAAAGGTTAAATGAAAAATAAGTAATGATTTTATAAATGTTATAAAATAATTTAAATTGTTTTGAAAATAAAATAATTATTTTTGATAATTATTATTAATTAGAATAGATTAGTTAATTAATTAAAAGTTAATTAATTAGATTAAATAACATATATATTAATATATGTAACAATATCTTCAAAGGTTAAGGTAATAAAAATATACATGATTTTCAAATTTAAATAAATTAATTGAAATTTTTTAATTAAATAAATTAATCAAATGTTAATTAATAAATAAAATAATACATATATATAAGATATATGTGTATAAACGTTATAGTATAGATATTTAAATTAAAATGTTTAAAATGAATAAAATGAAATTAATCAAAATGTTAACTAATTAATTAAATTAGTTAAATAAGATTTAATTAATAAAATTAATATAAGATCATACATAGATTATTATATAAGTTAATTAAATTATAAAATGTTATCAAGAATTAAGCTTATACAATATAAATGGGTAATAAAAGGTGGAATAGTAAGAAACCCGAAATAGACCTAAATAATAAATACATATGTATATTATGTATACCGTGATTTATAATGTGTCTGACACTTGAATCATGAGGTATTTTATAAGGAATACATTTTTCCACAAGTCGAAATCACTCAATTAAATATATTAAAGATTATGAATCTTTAATATAAATGTTGTCCTCTGCCATTTATATATTAATAAATTACTTGTATGCACATTGGTTTTTGAGCATTTCAGGCTAGAGATGTTACGTGTGCTATTATTAATATATTAACCTAACGAGGTAAGATAACTATCTGTATTTATTAAAAAAAACTCAAGGTACATCTATACCTAATTCATTGTGAAATGGTAGATACGAGTGAATAATTTCTTTCAATTTATTGAGCAAACGCAAGGTCAAAATGAGATTAGAGTAAGGAACCACAGGTTAGGAGTTGTATATAGTACAACCATTAAGGAGTTATCGATCGTTTGTAGGACTATGACTTGTTTAACAAACTCAAAGTCAGAATTCTAAGACAGATGAGTCCTTACACCCACTAGAGAAGTCGAAAGATTTCTATGTTTCATCTTAGAATTTATAGAAACATAAAATTCTGGTGGAAGATTTATTAGAAAAACAAAATGGTGACATTTGACCTTTCTAATATTATAAGAACATCTACCTTATAAAGTTATAATAATCTACATTGATAAATTTGTGCAATTAATATAACTAACATAATGTTTATCAATTAAGATATATAAAAGAATTGAATTGAAGATTGACAAATAGAAACATACTTACTAGTAAATATTATTTGCAAATTATTGTTTCAATACCCATGCAAGCGTCAAATTTTACAACTACTAAATACATTCGTAATTGGTAATTTACATGTTTATTTACCTAATGTCGTTTATGAGTTTCAAACTTTAGAAATAATACTTGAATATGGATATGTGATTCGTATTCGATCACATATAAATGTTATGTGGTGAACAATCACTATTCACAATGAATGAAACCTCGATGAAATTTGTTTATTCGAAATAAATAAGTAAACCATAACGTAAGATCATGTATTCAATATAATTGATTATAATGATGATATTGTCATGTTAAATGTAACATTAGACTAAGAGCCAAAAGATTGATATAACAATTCAATCTCTGAAAGGTCAGTTTGATTAGTTTATGTAAAATTCATCTTGTTTAATATTCTTAAATGTTAACGATGGCGAAATGCACTTTTTTTAAACAGTGCTTTATGATATTGTAGTAAGAGTTTTCTTTGAATGGTTTGACCATTTAGAAAGGAAACTAAATGTATAAGAGTATATGTAATTTAAGGCACGGTTAGGGTGAAGAGTGTAAATTGTCACTTCTGCTTCATGAAGAAATATTGAAAAAGAGAATTGTAAAATTATAGTAGACACTTAATAAGGAATAAGAAATATGATATCTATTTCAAAAGTATTTTCACAAATAAAACTGTTTTATATCAAATTTATTTGTCTGAATTTAAGATATATGATTTGGAAACTATCGACTATAAACCGGTTATAATAAAATAAATAAATAGCCTCTATTAAGTGATTGAATGGAGCTTTGTACTTCATACACTAGTATGGTAATGGTGGAAATAATGGGGGTATGCCATATATCATATATTGGTTACATCAAGTTATGAAAATTATTTTCATAAATCATACCAAATATTATTTGTGAAATAATTATTATTTTTCAATGTTGATTGAAAAATAACGGTCTTATTTAAGTATGAATATTATGAACATTCATTATAAAATAAAAATATAGCAGTGGAATTTGTGATACATAGGAAAATACAAAAGTATCTAAATTTATTGGTAATTATTTTGGAATTATAGACTAAGCTAAAGTTTGAGGAAATAATTCTTTCATTATATGATTATGAATCATATAGTACTAGTGAATTGTATTTCAAACAATAAAGGGAAATGTACCATTTGGTGGGAGCGATCATAATAGTTAGTGAACTCATCAGATTCATACATAAACATGTAAGGGCTATACGTCAGTATAACTCTGTGGGTGATTCCGTAATGAGTTTGACGGAATAGTACTTATAGATTCGAGATGGAGAATCAGAGTGCAAGGGTTATCGTCGTTAACTCTGAGGGTGATTCCAAAATGAGTGTAACGAGATAATGCCTTCGGTTTCGTTCGAACCCGGAACGAACTTGTATGGATTGAATGCTTCCAGATCATCGTCAGGTGGACGATGAGCATTCTAAGAGAGGTGTTCTTTATAAAGGTAATCGTAGCCTCAAGCCTCATCAACCGGGAATGGCTAAAACATGGAAGGTGCAGCAAGGCTTCGTGGGTAGCCCCCACTTGAGAGTGAGATTTACCTATGTCTAGAAGTCCCTTATTATATATTCGGCTGTGTGGGCAGTTATTGGCCACAACTGCAGGGTTGTCTTGTTCGGAACTGTCCAGTAAGGGATGGGTCCGGCCTTATGTTGCAGGGGAGTTAGGGTGGATCCTCGGTACGGTGATCTAGGCCACATACTGTGACGGGCGGTACCCCAGTAGCCCTGCCGTTGACGGAAACTCATTTTCCCTACGAGACCCTACGGTTTTGATTGTATTACCCACTTTCGTGGCTAGTAGCTGGAATTTAATCATGTAACAACTTCGGCTATTTTCTATTTACTTGAAAACCCTAGACCCTATTATAGTATCACTGAATTTCCTATAAAATGTTTTGGTTAGCGTAAGGTAAAAACTTACCCGTGTTTATTTGTGGGAAGTCTTACGTGATACCTTTTGTTTTAAATGATTTTAAAGTTAAACAACTTTAACTGATTTACTCACACCACACCCATGTCTGGCCCGGAGTTTATTTTGTTTTTCATAAACTCTTGGGTACTCAAATTTTTACGAGTAGCCAAGTGATTAGGTTTGGATTAGCATATGTTTTGGAAGCTGGAGCTGGAGTCCAGACGTACTATCTATCTATAATCGCTGTAGTAGCATTTTGGTGTTATGTTTTGAGTCGTATGGGTTGGGAAAACTCTTATGAATGTCAGATGTAATGAAGTGGTATTATTTTGTGTACTCTGATATGTAAAACTATGTAAGGGATATATGTAATATTATATTTCGTTCGTTTCCACTGGGAGATTCTGATGATTGTTGTTTCTTTTCTTTCTATCTTTCTATTTCTATCTCTTTCTTTTCTTATTGATGATACGTCTTCTGTGGAATGAAAGACGGGTCGTCACAGTTGGTATCAGAGCAATGGTTGAGAAACACCTAGGCTCTGAAGTAGTATCTATCTTGAGAGTGCGTATTTGTAATTTTCTTATATAACTATATCCCTATCTAAATTGATTGGGTTACCTGTTCAGGTAGCCAATATGAGTTCTAGAGGCCGAAGGGGAAGAGTTGTTGGGAGTGCATCAACTGGTAACAGAAGAGAGCAGACTGATAATGAGACTGTTAATCCAGTTACGTCTCCGGTCAGTTTTGCCGCATTATGCAAGGATTTTGTTCATCTTGGAGGGAAACCATTTCAAGGATCAGAAACTATTATAGAAGTTCAAGCGTGGATTCGCTCCTGTGAGAAGATTTTTAAGAGCATGAAGTTATCAGATGAGTAGAAGAGAATAATGGCTGCATGGCAATTACAGGGTGGTGCCGCAGTATGGTGGAATTCAGTGACTGGTAATATCTCGGAGGATGGTATGTCTTGGGAAGAGTTTAAGGAGATGTTTGGGGAAAAGTTTATGCCTGCTGTAGGGAGAACTCGGCTTTATCAAGATTTTCTGAATCTGAAACAAGGAAATATGTCCATAGCTGAATACGAGACTAAATTCAACGAGTTATCTTGCTACGGTCCAAGACTTATAGACACACCTCTTAAGAAGAACGAGATGTTTGTCCAAGGGTTGAGGCCTGAGTATCATGAGAGAATGACTGCACATCTGAAAGGGTCTTTTGTGGAGCTTATTGATATGGCGTTAAGGTATGAAGATTTGATGAAGAAGAGGTCAGTGGCACAAGTTGCTGCATCAGGAGAGAATTCTTCTAACCAGAATAAGAGAAAATTCAATCCTAACTGGAAGAAGCAAAACAAGAAGAAGTCTGGGAACAATAATGGACCCCGAAAATGCTATAATTGTAACCAAGTGGGACATTTGGCAAACCACAGTCTTCAAGAAAGGAAGCAACAGCAACAGCGACAACAGTATAGTGGACCAGGGTTAGCCTTAGTTCAGAAGTCTCTTTGCTTTAACTGTCACCAACCGGGACACATGATTAAAGACTGCCCGCTTCTTTATAAGGTTCAACAGAACAAAGTATTTGCTTTAGAAGGCGCACCATCAAACTCGTCCAAGGGCAAGGGAGTTTTAGAAGGTACTTTACTTTTAAATGGAAAGTATATTAAAGTCTTATTTGATTCTGGTGCTTCTTTAAGTTTTATTTCCTTGGGAACTGTAGAAAATTTCTTACTTACCCCTAGTATCGTAGACAATCCCATTTATGTATCAAATCCTATAGGAGGGCTAACCAAATTGGATAGGATTTGTAAAGATTTGAGAATCTCCTATCTATCCCATAGTTTTTCCTGTGATCCTTATGTATTGGATTTTCAAGGTTTCGACCTTATATTGGGAATGGATTGGCTTGACAAATATAAGGCTATCTTAAATTGTGATGAAAGAACAGTTTCGTTGGAAACTGATCTGGGTAGGATTGCCAGAGTAATGTGTGATAACTCTGGAATCCACTTGAGTAGTCTTTTACATGGAATAGAGACTTCTCAAGAAGAGGTTGTAGATATTGAAGTAGTCCGGGATTTCTCCGACGTAATTGAGGAAGTTAAGTGTTTGCCACCGCACCGGGAAATAGAGTTTCATATAGATTTGGTTCCTGGAGCAGTACCTGTAATTCAACCTAGTAGGCGGATGGCTCCAAGGGAGAGGGAGGAATTAATGAAGAAAACTCAAGATTTGTTGGAGAAAGGTTTGATTAGACCAAGTTTTTCCTGTTGGGGTTCTGCTGCAGTTTTTGTCACAAAGTCGGATGGGTCGCTAAGGTTCTGTGTAGACTACCGTGAATTGAACAAGGTGACCATTCGGAATAAGTATCCTCTTCCTCGCATTGATGATCTCTTCGACCAGCTTCATGGTGCATCTGTCTTTTCTCAATTAGATCTAGCATCAGGTTTCCATCAGTTAAGGGTAGCTGAAGACAGTATTCCCTTAACTGCATTTAGGGGACCTAATTGTTTCTATGAGTGGTTGGTTATGCCTTTCGGTTTAACCAACGCTCCTGCTTATTTTGTAGATCTGATGAACCGAGTCTTTAGAGATGTTCTGAATAAGTTTGTTTTGGTATTCATCGATGATATTTTGGTTTATTCTAAATCGGAAGAAGAGCACAAGCAGCATTTGAGAATAGTTTTGGAAACTCTGAGAAGGCATGTGCTGAAGGCGAAGTTCTCTAAGTGTCATTTTTGGAAATCTGAAGTAAAATTTTTGGGCCACATTGTTTCTGGTGAGGGAATCTCTGTAGATCCAGCTAAAGTTGAGACTATTCTGGAATGGAAGCAGCCTCGGACTCCTACAGAAGTTCGCAGTTTTCTTGGGTTGGTCGGTTACTACAGGAAGTTTATTAAGGATTATTCTAAGATCTCTTCTCACCTAACAAAGCTGACAAGGAAGGGAGCTAAATTCAAGTGGACACCGGAGTGTGAGGAAGCTTTCCAGAAACTGAAGGCAAAGTTGACAAGTGCTCCTGTATTGGCTATTCCTGATGGTAAGAGCAAGTTTGAAGTGTATACTGATGCCTGTATTGTTGGATTGGGAGCTGTGCTTATGCAGAATGGTAGAGTTATTGTGTATGCGAGTCGGCAGTTGAAGCCACATGAGAGGAACTACGCTACGCATGATCTAGAGCTGTTGGCTATTGTTTTTGCTTTAAAGATATGGAGGCATTATCTTTTAGGAGAAAAGTTTGAGTTATTCACGGATCACAAACCGTTGAAATATCTTTTCTCTCAAAAAGATCTTAATCTAAGACAGCAGCGATGGGTTGAGTTCTTGGCATCATACGATTCTGTATACTCCGGGAAAGGCGAACGTTGTAGCAGACGCTCTTAGCAGAAATGCGGTTCTTTCTCTTTTGGAAGTGGTTCCATCTCTTCTGGAAAGGATTTCGAGCAAGCAGGAATCTGACAGTAAGTTAAGAGGAATTATCAGAACAGTTAGGAAGGGACAGTGTCCTACTTTTGAGATTGATGAGCAAGGAACGCTAAGGATTAACGGAAGGATCTGTGTTCCAAATTTCAAGGAATTGAAGCAGGAGGTCTTGTCTGAAAGTCATCGTTCCAGGTTAAATATCCATCCAGGAATCTCGAAAATGTACAAGGATATGAAGAGAATTTTCTGGTGGCCGGGCTTGAAGAAGGATGTAGCCAGATTCGTCAATAGTTATGCAATCTTCCAGCAAGTGAAAGGAGATCAGCAGAAGCAAGCCGGTTTGTTACAACCTTTGGATGTCCCGACATGGAAATGGGAAATGATTTCAATGGACTTCATCGAAGGTCTGCCTAGAACTAAGAAGGGGAATGAAGGAATATGGGTAATTGTGGATCGTCTTACCAAGAGCGCCCATTTTATACCAGTTAAAGCAACCCGTACTGCAGCTTCCTTGGCAGAAATTTTCTTGAAGGAGATTATGAGATTGCATGGTGTTCCAGTCAGTATTTTAGGTGATCGAGATCCGATCTTCACCAGCAAATTCTGGGAGGCATTGCAATCATCTTTGGGAACTAATTTGAGATTGAGCACAGCGTATCATCCACAAACAGATGGACAAACAGAAAGGCTTAACCGAATTCTAGAAGATATGTTGAGAGCCTGTGTATTAGATTTTGGAGGATCGTGGGAGGATCATCTACATCTGGTGGAGTTCTCTTATAATAACAGTTACCAAGAAAGTATCAAGATGGCTCCTTATGAAGCATTGTATGGAAGACCGTGTTGATCTCCAGCTTGTTGGATAGAATCGAAGGATCGTATTGTGCTTGGACCATATTTGATCTGTGAAGCATCTGCTAAAGTCGAGCTGATCAAGAAAAGGATGAGAGCTGCTCAGGATCGACAAAAGAAATATGCTGATGAAAGACGAAGACAATTGGAGTTTGAGATTGGTGATTTTGTCTTTGTCAAAGTTTCCCCTATTAAAGGAGCTGTAAGATTCGGGAAGGCAGGGAAACTCGCTCCGAGATACATTGGTCCGTTCCAAGTTCTCGAGAGGATTGGTGCTGTAGCATACATGATTGAATTGCCAGTCCGGATGGCTGGAATTCACAATGTTTTCCACGTATCTCATCTACGGAAATATGTGCATGATCTGTCTCTTATTGTGGAGCCAGCTGTGCAGGAAGACTTAGAGGTTGAGCCGGACTTATCGGTTGTCCGACATCCTGTTCGAATTGTTGATTAAGATGAGAGGCAACTCAGAAGCAAGATAGTGAAGCTCGTTAAAGTCCAGTGGAGTGAGGATCCCAGAGATTGTACCTGGAAGACTCTGGATAGCTTTAGGAAGGCTTATCCGGATATGTGTCCAGATAGCTAGTGGTGTTTGTATGGGATGTATGGTTGTTTGGATGTTTTGTTTGATGGTTGCTTATGTATGATGTTATGTATGCTTGTATTGTTGAAATAAAATGAAAATTTTGGATTATCTTTTGTTTAAATTTCGAGGATGAAATTCTTTTAAGGGGGGAGGATTGTGATATCCCTGAATTTCACACCGAATTTAAATATGATAATCTATATAATAAACTAATTTAAATTGATAAATTTGTTATTTATTCAACAACAAATAAATGAATTGTAAATATAAATTTATTCTAATTAAAAACCAATACATATATAAGGAAATGAATGTGTTCAAAATTGTATTCATATCAAATTTGATTTTTGAATTGGATTTTAAAATTTAATTTGTGTTTGAATTGGTAAATTAAAAGATTTAAAATATGTCAATTTTTATTCTTAATTTTACTTTGAGTATTAAGTAATATGCTCATGATTTTATTTAAATTCTAACATTTGTTTTATCGTCATCCTTTAAAGGAAATTTATTTTATAGGAATTTAAAATATAAACTTATATAAGAAAAACCAATTAAGAAAACATTTTAGTTTCTTTTTGCATGAGATGACACATGTTAACATTTAAACCATATTATTAAACATGTGTTAGAAAACTAAACATTATTGTGACAAGTTTCATAATTTAGGTTTTATTTTCTTTAAACTTTATAAAACAAATTTTTAAAAGACTTTCTCATTTTTATTAAACAAGAAATTTACATTCTTCCTTTTCAAAATCTGAACTTCTTCAATCTTTACATCTTCAACCAAATTCTCATACAATCTCAAGTTTTTATCATCTATTAATTCAAGTTTGAGGCATCTTCAAAGCAACAACATCAAGTGATTTCAGTTTTTAAGATCTGTAGTTCATATATTTTTCCAGCGGTTTGAATCTTCACAACTAACAAGTGAGTAAATTCTTAAATCAAACTTAAAGTATAGAAATGTTGTATGTTGAATGTTAGTGATGTAATGCTTGCATGTCATTTATTTTGTGAAGTATTTATTTTCAAGTTGAAAATTTTGCTGTGCATGTTTAAAAGTAAATTGTACTCCTCTGTAAATTCAAGTACAGAGTAGATTTCTGAAACAAATCTTCAAATTTAAATTCAGCAAGGTGATAGTGAGTTGATATCTTCAAGTGTGGAGTTTAAATTCAACATGATTTAAGTGTTAAATTAAAGATGCATATGAAACAGTTTAGAAAAAAAAAACCGCAGAAAGTAAATATGCAGAAAAACAAAAATTTTAGCATGTAAATTTTGTTGAATTTTGATGAATCAAATATATACGCTGAATCTAAAATGCATGTCATGAATTTTAAAATTTAATTCAGAATTTTTAACTTACAATTGAATTTGAATTTTGAAATTTACTGAATTTGGGGCTTTCTTCAAATTCTCGTGACTGGGTTGATTTTAATCTTTGAAATTTGAATCGAGGCTTTGTTTAATGTTGTGAAACACGATAAAAATACTGTTTGAATTTATCATGCAACATAGAATTGGGAATTTGGATTTGTAGGGTTTGGGGTCCTGTTTTTTTTTGAGTTTGTGATATTCGATCGCGTAAAGCATAGGGGTGATCGAGTTGGGGTTGGTTTGAGGTGGAGTTGTGTTTGGGTGTTGCGCACGCATGGCCGGAGTTTGGCGTTGAAAGGTGGCAGGATGGTCGTGGGTAATGGGTTGTGTTCCAGGCATCTGCAGTATTGAATTGGGTTCGAACAACCCATTTTGCTTTCGAGTTTGAGTGAGTGTGATTTGAGGGCCAAAGTTGAGAGGGTGGTCGAAGTGTGGTCTGCGCAGGGTGTCGGGGATGAAGGCGACGCCGTCGGCGAGGCGTACACGTGCACGAGGCTGTTTCGTGTCAGTGGGTTTTTTTTTCCGCGTGCGTTGGGTTTCAACTCGAAGACACGCTCGAGTTTGGGTCGTGATTATTGCGTGAACGCTCGGGTGGGTGAGTTGATGCGTGTGGTTGTGTGCTGTTGCATGTGTGAATGTTGGGTTCAGGGGAGTGTTGTAGAAGGAAGGGTAGAGATGGAGTAGAAGTCGTGTTAGTTTGATTTTGGTCGAGTTAAGCAAATAAATGAAGACAAGGTTTAAACTTGTTTTAAATGTAAATTTTGTTTTAAGTTAAATTTAACACTTTATATTTCACTACCTTATAAAATGTCAATATTTTATTTCAAAAGAAAATCACATTTGATTTGTTGAAGTTTTGAAATAATTTTTCATCTTTAAATCTAACTCTTTAAAAAGTAATTTGTTTTAATGAATTGAAATATTTAAATATGTAAGAGTTTTAAAGATGAATGAAAATTGTTTTGTTTTGAAGTTAATTAGATTTGAAATTAAAGTTTACTTTAATTAATTAAAAATTAGAGTTGGAATTAATTAATTAATTTTGGTTAATTAATTGTTAAGATTTAATTAATTAATTATGAATTATTTAATAGGTAATTAAGGATTAAATTAAATAACAATTAATAGGTTATTAATTAATTTATTAATTAATTTAAGGTTAATTCATAAGTGATTAATAATTGATTAATTAATTGATTAATGATTGATTAATTAATTGATTACCGATTAATAAATTAATGATTATGTAGTTAATTAATCAATTGATTAATAGTTAATTAATTAAGTGATTAAACATTAAGTAATTTATAATTAATTGTAAATTAATTAAGGGTTAAGATTTAATTAATTAAATAATTAAGGTTAATTAATGAATAATTAATTAAGTAATTAAGATAAATTAATTTGTGATTAATTAAGAATTAATTAAGGTAATTAAGAATTAATTAAGGTTAATTAATGAATAATTAATTAGGTAATTAAGATAAATTAATTTGTGATTAATTAAGAATTAATTAAGGTAATTAAGAATTAATTAAGGTTTATTAATTATAAATTAAGGGTTAATTAATAACCAATTCAGGAATGATTAATTTTTAATCAAGTTTAATTAATAAATAATTATAGTAATTAATTGATAATTAAATAAAGATTATTAATTAATTAAGTAGTAATAAATTAATAATGATATAATTAAGAGGTGATTAATTAATTAAATGATTGAGATTAATTAATTAATGTTTGGTTAAGCAAGATTAAGTTATAAATTCTTAAGTAATTAATTTAATTTAAATTAATTAAATTAATTATGATATGAATTAAGTAGTGCTTGCTTGTGGATGATAGTTTGTATTGATATCTGGATATGGTTGATATCTGTTGAATGATAGTTGAGTTATATTCTGTGATGAGATGTTGTATATCTGTGATATATATTGGTTATTATCTGTTGATAATGTTGTGTGATGCTATGTTTAAAATCTGAATTGAATTGTTTAAATCTTTAAACAACTTGGCCTTTAAGACACGTTTGGATTTCGATGAGTCCGGGATCGGGTTTCCATATTTGGATATCCGAAAACCACATCAATTCCAAATAACGTTAGGTCGTGAATCTTATGTGAAGAGTGAAGACTCGAGGTGTAAGGGCTATACGTCAGTATAACTCTGTGGGTGATTCCGTAATAAGTTTGACGGAATAGTACTTATAGATTCGAGATGGAGAATCAGAGTGCAAGGGTTATCGTCGTTAACTCTGAGGGTGATTCCAAAATGAGTGTAACGAGATAATGCCTTCGGTTTCGTTCGAACCCGGAACGAACTTGTATGGATTGAATGCTTCCAGATCATCGTCAGGTGGGCGATGAGCATTCTAAGAGAGGTGTTCTTTATAAAGGTAATCGTAGCCTCAAGCCTCATCAACTGGGAATGGCTAAAACAGGGGAGGTGCAGCAAGGCTTCGTGGGTAGCCCCCACTTGAGAGTGAGATTTACCCCTGTCTAGAAGTCCCTTATTATATATTCGGCTGTGTGGGCAGTTGTTGGCCACAACTGCGGGGTTGTCTTGTTCGGAACTGTCCAGTAAGGGATGGGTCCGGCCTTGTGTTGCAGGGGAGTTAGGGTGGCTCCTCGGTAAGGTGATCTAGGCCCTGTACTGTGACGGGCGGTGCCCCAGTAGCCCTGCCATTGATGGAAACTCATTTTCCCTACGAGACCCTACGGTTTTGATTGTATTACCCACTTTCGTGGCTAGTAGCTGGAATTTAATCATGTAACAATTTAGGCTATTTTCTATTTACTTGAAAACCCTAGACCCTATTATAGTATCACTGAATTTCCTATCAAATGTTTTGGTTAGCGTAAGGTAAAAATTTACCCGTGTTTATTTGTAGGAAGTCTTACGTGATACCTTTTGTTTCAAATGATTTTAAAGTTAAACAACTTTAACTGATTTACTCACACCAGACCCATGACTGACCCGGAGTTTATTTTGTTTTTCATAAACTCTTGGGTACTCAAATTTTTATGAGTAGCCAAGTGATTAGGTTTGGATTAGCATATGTTTTGGAAGCTGGAGCTGGAGTCCAGACATACTATCTATCTATAATCGCTGTAGTAGCATTTTGGTGTTATGTTTTTAGTTGTATGGGTTGGGAAAACTCTTATGAATGTCAGATGTAATGAAGTGGTATTATTTTGTGTACTCTGATATGTAAAATTATGTAAGGGATATATGTAATATTATATTTCGTTCGTTTCCGCTGTGAGATTCTGATGATTGTTGTTTCTTTTCTTTCTATCTTTCTATTTCTATCTCTTTCTTTTCTTATTGATGATACGTCTTCTGTGGAATGAAAGACGGGTCGTCACAGTTGGTATCAGAGCAATGGTTGAGAAACACCTAGGCTCTGAAGTAGTATCTATCTTGAGAGTGCGTATTTGTAATTTTCTTATATAACTATATCCCTATCTAAATTGATTGGATTACCTGTTCAGGTAGCCAATATGAGTTCTAGAGGCCGAAGGGGAAGAGTTGTTGGGAGTGCATCAACTGGTAACAGAAGAGAGCAGAATGATAATGAGACTGTTAATCCAGTTACGTCTCCGGTCAGTTTTGCCGCATTATGCGAGGATTTTGTTCATCTTGGAGGGAAATTATTTCAAGGATCATAAACTATTATAGAAGTTCAAGCGTGGATTCGCTCCTGTGAGAAGATTTTTAAGAGCATGAAGTTATCAGATGAGCAGAAGAGAATAATGGCTGCATGGAAATTACAGGGTGGTGCCGCAGTATGGTGGAATTCAGTGAATGCTAATATCTCGGAGGATGGTATGTCTTGGGAAGAGTTTAAGGAGATGTTTGGGGAAAAGTTTATGCCTGCTGCAGGGAGAACTCGGCTTTATCAAGATTTTCTGAATCTGAAACAAGGAAATATGTCCATAGCTGAATACGAGACTAAATTCAACGAGTTATCTTGCTACGGTCCAGGACTTATAGACACACCTCTTAAGAAGAACGAGATGTTTGTCCAAGGGTTGAGGCCTGAGTATCATGAGAGAATGACTGCACATCTGAAAGGGTCTTTTGTGGAGCTTATTGATATGGCGTTAAGGTATGAAGAATTGATGAAGAAGAGGTCAGTGGAACAAGTTGCTGCATCAGGAGGGAATTCTTCTAACCAGAATAAGAGAAAATTCAATCCTAACTGGAAGAAGCAAAACAAGAAGAAGTCTGGGAGCAATAATGGACCCCGAAAATGCTATAATTGTAACCAAGTGGGACATTTGGCAAACCACTGTCCTCAAGAAAGGAAGCAACAGCAACAGCGACAACAGTATAGTGGACTAGGGTCAGCCTTAGTTCAGAAGTCTCTTTGCTTTAATTGTCACCAACCGGGACACATGATTAAAGACTGCCCGCTTCTTTATAAGGTTCAACAGAACAAAGTATTTGCTTTAGAAGGCGCACCATCAAACTCGTCCAAGGGCAAGGGAGTTTTAGAAGGTACTTTACTTTTAAATGGAAAGTATATTAAAGTCTTATTTGATTCTGGTGCTTCTTTAAGTTTTATTTCCTTGGGAACTGTAGAAAATTTCTTACTTACCCCTAGTATCGTAGACAATCCCATTTGTGTATCAAATCCTATAGGAGGGGTAACCAAATTGGATAGGATTTGTAAAGATTAGAGAATCTCCTATCTATCCCATAGTTTTTCCTGTGATCCTTATGTATTGGATTTTCAAGGTTTCGACCTTATATTGGGAATGGATTGGCTTAAAAAATATAAGGCTATCTTAAATTGTGATGAAAGAACAGTTTCGTTGGAAACTGATCTGGGTAGGATTGCCAGAGTAATGTGTGATAACTCTGGAATCCACTTGAGTAGTCTTTTACATGGAATAGAGACTTCTCAAGAAGAGGTTGTAGATATTGAAGTAGTCCGGGATTTCTCCGACGTATTTGAGGAAGTTAAGTGCTTGCCACCGCACCGGGAAATAGAGTTTCGTATAGATTTGGTTCCTGGAGCAGTACCTGTAATTCAACCTAGTAGGAGGATGGCTCCGAGGGAGAGGGAGGAATTAGTGAAGCAAACTCAAGATTTGTTGGAGAAAGGTTTGATTAGACCAAGTTTTTCCTGTTGGGGTTCTGCTGCAGTTTTTGTCACAAAGTCGGATGGGTCGCTAAGGTTCTGTGTAGACTACCGTGAATTGAACAAGGTGACCATTCGGAATAAGTATCCTCTTCCTTGCATTGATGATCTCTTCGACCAGCTTCATGGTGCATCTGTCTTTTCTCAATTAGATCTAGCATCAGGTTTCCATCAGTTAAGGGTAGCTGAAGACAGTATTCCCTTAACTGCATTTAGGGGACCTAATTGTTTCTATGAGTGGTTGGTTATGCCTTTCGGTTTAACCAACGCTTCTGCTTATTTTGTAGATCTGATGAACCGAGTCTTTAGAGATGTTCTGAATAAGTTTGTTTTGGTATTCATCGATGATATTTTGGTTTATTCTAAATCGAAAGAAGAGCACAAGCATCACTTGAGAATAGTTTTGGAAACTCTGAGAAGGCATGTGCTGAAGGCGAAGTTCTCTAAGTTTCATTTCTGGAAATCTGAAGTAAAATTTTTGGGCCACATTGTTTCTGGTGAGGGAATCTCTGTAGATCCTGCTAAAGTTGAGACTATTCTAGAATGGAAGAAGCCTCGGACTCCTACAGAAGTTCGCAGTTTTCTTGGGTTGGCCGGTTACTACAGGAAGTTTATTAAGGATTATTCTAAGATCTCTTCTCACCTAACAAAGCTGACAAGGAAGGGAGCTAAATTCAAGTGGACACCGGAGTGTGAGGAAGCTTTCCAGAAACTGAAGGCAAAGTTGACAAGCGCTCCTGTATTGGCTATTCCTGATGGTAAGAGCAAGTTTGAAGTGTATACTGATGCCTGTATTGTTGGATTGGGAGCTGTGCTTATGCAGAATGGTAGAGTTATTGCGTATGCGAGTCGGCAGTTGAAGCCACATGAGAGGAACTACGCTACGCATGATCTAGAGCTGTTGGCTATTGTTTTTGCTTTAAAGATATGGAGGCATTATCTTTTAGGAGAAAAGTTTGAGTTATTCACGGATCACAAACCGTTGAAATATCTTTTCTCTCATAAAGATCTTAATCTAAGGCAGCAGCGATGGGTTGAATTCTTGGCATCATACGATTTGGATATTCTGTATACTCCGGGAAAGGCGAACGTTATAGCAGACGCTCTTAGCAGAAATGCGGTTCTTTCTCTTTTGGAAGTGGTTCCCTCTCTTCTGGAAAGGATTTCGAGCAAGCAGGAATCTGACAGTAAGTTAAGAGGAATTATCAGAAGAGTTAGGAAGGGACAGTGTCCTAGTTTTGAGATTGATGAGCAAGGAACGCTAAGGATTAACGGAAGGATCTGTGTTCCAAATTTCAAGGAATTAAAGTAGGAGGTCTTATCTGAAAGTCATCCTTCCAGGTTAAATATCCATCCAGGAATCTCGAAAATGTACAAGGATATGAAGAGAGTTTTCTGGTGGCCGGGCTTGAAGAAGGATGTAGCCAGATTCGTCAATAGTTGTGCAATCTGCCAGCAAGTGAAAGGAGATCAGCAGAAGCAAGCCGGTTTGTTACAACCTTTGGAGGTCCCGACCTGGAAATGGGAAATGATTTCAATGGACTTCATCGACGGTCTGCCTAGAACTAAGAAGGGGAATGAAGGAATATGGGTAATTGTGGATCATCTTACCAAGAGCGCCCATTTTATACCAGTTAAAGCAACCCGTACTGCAGCTTCCTTGGCAGAAATTTTCTTGAAGGAGATTGTGAGATTGCATGGTGTTCCAGTCAGTATTGTGGTGATCGAGATCCGATCTTCACCGACAAATTCTGGGAGGCAGTGCAATCAGCTTTGGGAACTAATTTGAGATTGAGCACAGCATATCATCCACAAACAGATGGATAAACAGAAAGGCTTAACCGAATTCTAGAAGATATGTTGAGAGCCTGTGTATTAGATTTTGGAGGATCGTGGGAGGATCATCTACATCTGGTGGAGTTCTCTTATAATAACAGTTACCAAGCAAGTATCAAGATGGCTCCTTATGAAGCATTGTATGGAAGACCGTGTAGATTTCCAGCTTGTTGGATAGAATCGAAGGATCGTATTGTGCTTGGACCAGATTTGATCTGTGAAGCATCTGCTAAAGTCGGGCTGATCAAGAAAAGGATGAGAGCTGCTCAGGATCGACAAAAGAAATATGCTGATAAAAGACGAAGACAATTGGAGTTTGAGATTGGTGATTTTGTCTTTGTCAAAGTTTCCCCTATTAAAGGAGCTGTAAGATTCAGGAAGGCAGGGAAACTCGCTCCGAGATACATTGGTCCGTTCCGAGTTCTCGAGAGGATTGGTGCTGTAGCATACAGGATTGAATTGCCAGTCCGGATGGCTGGAATTCACAATGTTTTCCACGTTTCTCATCTACGGAAATATGTGCACGATCCGTCTCTTATTGTGGAGCCAGCTGTGCAGGAAGACTTAGAGGTTGAGCCGGAGTTATCGGTTGTCCGACATTATGTTCGAATTGTTGATCAAGATGAGAGGCAACTCAGAAGCAAGATAGTGAAGCTCGTTAAAGTCCAGTGGAGTGAGGATCCCAGAGATTGTACCTGGGAGACTCTGGATAGCTTTAGGAAGGCTTATCCGGATATGTGTCCGGATAGCTAGTGGTGTTTGTATGGATGTATGGTTGTTTGGATGTTTTGTTTGATGCTTGCTTATGTATGATGTTATGTATGCTTGGATTGTTGAAATAAAATGAAAATTTTGGATTATCTTTTGTTTAAATTTCGGGTATGAAATTCTTTTAAGGGGGGGGGGGGATTATGATATCCCGGAATTTCACACCGAATTTAAATATGATAATCTATATAATAAACTAATTTAAATTGATAAATTTGTTATTTATTCAACAACAAATAAATGAATTGTAAATATAAATTTATTCTAATTAAAAACCAATACATATATAAGGAAATGAATGTGTTCAAAATTGTATTCATATCAAATTTGATTTTTGAATTGTATTTTAAAATTTAATTTGTGTTTGAATTGATAAATTAAAAGATTTAAAATATGTCAATTTTTATTCTTAATTTTACTTTGAGTATTAAGTAATATGCTCATGATTTTATTTAAATTCTAACATTTGTTTTATCTTCATCCTTTAAAGGAAATTTATTTTATAGGAATTTAAAATATAAACTTATATAAGAAAAACCAATTAAGAAAACATTTTAGTTTCTTTTTGCATGAGATAACACATGTTAACATTTAAACCATATTATTAAACATGTGTTAGAAAACTAAACATTATTGTGACAAGTGTCATAATTTAGGTTTTATTTTCTTTAAACTTTATAAAACAAATTTTTAAAAGACTTTCTCATTTTTATTAAACAAGAAATTTTACATTCTTCCTTTTCAAAATCTGAACTTCTTCAATCTTTACATCTTCAACCAAATTCTCATACAATCTCAAGTTTTTATCATCTATTAATTCAAGTTTGAGGCATCTTCAAAGCAACAACATCAAGTGATTTCAGTTTTTAAGATCTGTAGTTCATATATTTTTCCAGCGGTTTGAATCTTCACAACTAACAAGTGAGTAAATTCTTAAATCAAACTTAAAGTATAGAAATGTTGTATGTTGAATGTTAGTGATGTAATGCTTGCATGTCATTTATTTTGTGAAGTATTTATTTTCAAGTTGAAAATTTTGCTGTGCATGTTTAAAAGTAAATTGTACTCCTCTGTAAATTCAAGTACAGAGTAGATTTCTGAAACAAATCTTCAACTTTAAATTCAGCAAGGTGATAGTGAGTTGATATCTTCAAGTGTGGAGTTTAAATTCAACATGATTTAAGTGTTAAATTAAAGATGCATATGAAACAGTTTAGAAAAAAAACCCGCAGAAAGTAAATATGCAGAAAAACAAAAATTTTAGCATGTAAATTTTGTTGAATTTTGATGAATCAAATATATACGCTGAATCTAAAATGCATGTCATGAATTTTAAAATTTAATTCAGAATTTTTAACTTACAATTGAATTTGAATTTTGAAATTTACTGAATTTGGGGCTATCTTCAAATTCTCGTGACTGGGTTGATTTTAATCTTTGAAATTTGAATCGAGGCTTTGTTTAATGTTGTGAAACACAATAAAAATACTGTTTGAATTTATCATGCAACATAGAATTGGGAATTTGGATTTGTAGGGTTTGGGGTCCTATTTTTTTTTGAGTTTGTGATATTCGATTGCTTGAAGCATAGGGGTGATCGAGTTGGGGTTGGTTTGAGGTGGAGTTGTGTTTGGGTGTTGCGCACGCATGGCCGGAGTTTGGCTTTGAAAGGTGGTAGGATGGTCGTGGGTAATGGGTTGTGTTCCAGGCATCTGCAGTATTGAATTGGGTTCGAACAACCCATTTTGCTTTCGAGTTTGAGTGAGTGTGATTTGAGGGCCGAAGTTGAGAGGGTGGTCGAAGTGTGGTCTGCGCAGGGTGTCGGGGATGAAGGCGACGCTGTCGGCAAGGCGTACACGTGCACGAGGCTGTTTCGTGTCAGTGGGTTTTTTTTCCGCGTGCGTTGGGTTTCAACTTGAAGACACGCTCGAATTTGGGTCGTGATTATTGCGTGAACGCTCGGGTGGGTGAGTTGATGCGTGTGGTTGTGTGCTGTTGCATGTGTGAATGTTGGGTTCAGGGGAGTGTTGTAGAAGGAAGGGTAGAGATGGAGTAGAAGTCGTGTTAGTTTGATTTTGGTCGAGTTAAGCAAATAAATGAAGACAAGGTTTAAACTTGTTTTAAATGTAAATTTTGTTTTAAGTTAAATTTAACACTTTATATTTCACTACCTTATAAAATGTCAATATTTTATTTCAAAAGAAAATCACATTTGATTTGTTGAAGTTTTGAAATAATTTTTCATCTTTAAATCTAACTCTTTAAAAAGTAATTTGTTTTAATGAATTGAAATATTTAAATATGTAAGAGTTTTAAAGATGAATGAAAATTGTTTTGTTTTGAAGTTAATTAGATATGAAATTAAAGTTTACTTTAATTAATTAAAAATTAGAGTTGGAATTAATTAATTAATTTTGGTTAATTAATTGTTAAGATTTAATTAATTAATTATGAATTATTTAATAGGTAATTAAGGATTAAATTAAATAACAATTAATAGGTTATTAATTAATTTATTAATTAATTTAAGGTTAATTCATAAGTAATTAATAATTGATTAATTAATTGATTAATGATTGATTAATTAATTGATTAATGATTAATAAATTAGTGACTAAGTAGTTAATTAATCAATTGATTAAGAGTTAATTAATTAAGTGATTAAACATTAATTAATTTATAATTAATTGTAAATTAATTAAGGGTTAAGATTTAATTAATTAAATAATTAAGGTTAATTAATGAATAATTAATTAAGTAATTAAGTAATTAAGATAAATTAATTTGTGATTAATTAAGAATTAATTAATGTAATTAAGAATTAATTAAGGTTAATTAATGAATAATTAATTAGGTAATTAAGATAAATTAATTTGTGATTAATTAAGAATTAATTAAGGTAATTAAGAATTAATTAAGGTTAATTAATTATAAATTAAGGGTTAATTAATAACTAATTAAGGAATGATTAATTTTTAATCAAGTTTAATTAATAAATAATTATGGTAATTAATTAATAATTAAATAAAGATTATTAATTAATTAAGTAGTAATTAATAATGAGATAATTAAGAGGTGATTAATTAATTAAATGATTGAGATTAATTAATTAATGTTTGGTTAAGCAAGATTAAGTAATAAATTCTTAAGTAATTAATTTAATTTAAATTAATTAAATTAATTATGATATGAATTAAGTAATGCTTGCTTGTGGATGATAGTTTGTATTGATATCTGAATATGGTTGATATCTGTTGAATGATAGTTGAGTTATATTCTGTGATGAGATGTTGTATATCTGTGATAGATATTGGTTATTATCTGTTGATAATGTTTTGTGATGCTATGTTTAAAATCTGCATTGAATTGTTTAAATCTTTAAACAACTTGGCCTTTAAGACACGTTTGGATTTCGATGAGACCGGGATCGGGTTTCCATATTTGGATATCCGAAAACCACATCAATTCCAAATAACGTTAGGTCGTGAATCTTATGTGAAGAGTGAAGACTCGAGGTGTAAGGGCTATACGTCAATATAACTCTGTGGGTGATTCCGTAATGAGTTTGACGGAATAGTACTTATAGATTCGAGATGGAGAATCAGAGTGCAAGGGTTATCGTCGTTAACTCTGAGGGTGATTCCAAAATGAGTGTAACGAGATAATGCCTTCGGTTTCGTTCGAACCCGGAACGAACTTGTATGGATTGAATGCTTCCAGATCATCGTCAGGTGGACGATGAGCATTCTAAGAGAGGTGTTCTTTATAAAGGTAATCGTAGCCTCAAGCCTCATCAATCGGGAATGGCTAAAACAGGGGAGGTGCAACAAGGCTTCGTGGGTAGCCCCCACTTGAGAGTGAGATTTACCCCTGTCTAGTAGTCCCTTATTATATATTCGGCTGTGTGGGCAGTTGTTGGCCACAACTGCGGGGTTGTCTTGTTCGAAACTGTCCAGTAAGGGATGGGTCCGGCCTTGTGTTGCAGGGGAGTTAGGGTGGCTCCTCGGTACGGTGATCTAGGCCCCGTACTGTGACGGGCGGTACCCCAGTAGCCCTGCCATTGATGGAAACTCATTTTCCCTACGAGACCCTACGGTTTTGATTGTATTACCCACTTTCGTGGCTAGTAGCTGGAATTTAATCATGTAACAATTTCGGCTATTTTCTATTTACTTGAAAACCCTAGACCCTATTATAGTATCACTGAATTTCCTATCAAACGTTTTGGTTAGCGTAAGGTAAAAACTTACCCGTGTTTATTTGTAGGAAGTCTTACGTGATACCTTTTGTTTCAAATGATTTTAAAGTTAAACAACTTTAACTGATTTACTCACACCAGACCCATGTCTCACCCGAAGTTTATTTTGTTTTTCATAAACTCTTGGGTACTCAAATTTTTATTAGTAGCCAAGTGATTAGGTTTGGATTAGCATATGTTTTGGAAGCTGGAGCTGGAGTCCAGACATACTATCTATCTATAATCGCTTTAGTAGCATTTTGGTGTTATGTTTTGATAATCCCCTTACTCGAGCGCACCCAAGCTCACACTTCAATGATGGACTCTAAATTTCAAAAAGGCTTCCTTCTGGAATTGGTGAAATCCTTACACCAAGATACAAAGCTTACTCGAGACGGTATTGGGTCTATAGTCTCGACAGATGCTCTTCCAACCTCATCATATGGGCCTCTTCCACTAGCGGTAGTTGTGTTACACACACACACTACTGCCCCATCTACCTCTAGAACTTATGTTGGAAAACCTAGATAGGTAACCCAATGGATTAAGTAGATATATAAATATATATATATATATATATATATATACATATATACATATATATACATAAATTACAAGTACGCTCTCTCAAAATAGAAATCACTCCAAAGCCTAGGCATTCACTCAACCTAGAGCTCTGATACCAACTATCACGACCCGCCTTTCATTCCATAGAAAGACGCATCATGAAGAAGAAAGAAAGGGATAGAGAGAGAGAAAAGAAAGGAAAGAAGAAACCCAACAATATCAGATCTCACAGCAGAATGAATAAAATATATTACATCACATAGGATATTACATAGTATCATATACATTAGTGTTACACAACTTATACATCACAAATTAGACAATTATAAACACCCGAATATTATACAACTCAAGATATCACAGAGATACAGGCACAATACTAACACAGTGGAACCATAATATATCTACACGCTGAAGCCTCCTGCTCCAAATCTCCTCTAGAATTCGTCAAAGCTAACCTGAATCCCTTGGCTACTCGTAAAAATTTGAGTACCCAAGAGTTTAAAAAACAGAAAATAAACTCTGGGTCAGACATAGGTCTGGCGTCAATAAACGGGTTAAAGTTGCTTAACTTTGAAAATCCTTTGAAAAACATAAGGTATCTTATAAGACTTCCTGCACATAAACATGGAAATTTTTTTACCTTATGATAACCAAAACATTTGATAGGAAATCCAGTGATATTATAATGGGGTCTAGGGTTTTCAAGTAAATAGAAAATAGCTGAAATTGTTACATGATTAAATTTCAGCATACTAGCCACAAAGTGGGTTATACAATCAAAACCGAAAGGTACGTAGGGAAAATGGGTTTCCACCAATGGCAGGGCTACTGGGGTACTGCCCGTCATAGTACGTGGCCTAAATCACCGTATCGAGGATCCACCCTAAATCGCCTACAACAGAAGGCTGGAACCATCCCTTACTGGATAGTCCCGAACAAGACAACCCTACAGTTGGCGCAACCAACCACACAAACTAAGCCGAAATAAAAGGGACCTCTAGACAGGGGAAAATCTCGTCGTACTTGTACGCGACCCACTTAGCCTTGCTGCAACTCCCCTGTTTTAGCCATTCCTGGTTGATGAGGCTTAAGGCTGCGATTACCTTTATAGAACACATCTATCTTAGAATGCTCATCGTCCTCTTGATGATGTTCTGAAAGCACTCAATCCATACAAGTTCATTCCAGGTTCGAACGAAATCGAAGGCACTATCTCGTTACACTCATTTTGGAATCACCTTCAGAGTTAACGACCATAGCCCTTGCACTCTAAATCTCCATCTCGAATCTGAAACTACTATCTACGTCAAACTCATCTTGGAATTACCCTCAAGTTTAACGATGAATATTCCATACACTTCGAGTCTTCACCTTGAACTCCACTTGAGATTTTATGACCTAATGGTTAATTTGGATCGATGTGGTTTTCGGATATCCAATTCGAAAACCCGATCCCGGTCTCACCGAATCCAAAACGCCGTTTTGAAGTCCAAGTGTTTTTAGGGTTTTAAACATTTTAACTTATATTCAGAATAACATATACAGATAGATGATTCACATTATCACAGATTGATAATTCATATCACCAAACATCTCACAAAGCAGCACATATCACATATCAGAGATATCACATCCAATCATCCAATATCATTCAATCATCCATAAGCAGGATTGATTAACTCTTAATCAATTTAATTAATCTCTAATTAAATTAATTACTAACTTTTAATCACTTGGATTACCTTAATCATGCTTACTTAACATTAATTAATCACAAATCAGTTAATTAATCATCTCTTAATTATCTATCTTAATTAATCATTCATGATTAATTATTCTTTAATTACATTAAGTAATTAACTCTTAATTAAGAAAATTAATTATCCTTTAATCATTCCATTAGTTAATCTTTAATTAATTCCATTAATTACATTAATGATCCTCTTAATTAATTAATTACTCTTTTAATTAATTATATTTAATAAGTAATTTTAAATTAATCACATTCATTAATTAATCTTAATCAATCACATTACTTAACTTAAATCAATCACATTAATTAATTAACTAAATTAATTACACTAAGTAATTAATCCTTGATTACTTCCATTAATTAATTATCCTCTAATTACTTCATTAAGTAATTTCTCGTTAACTAATTCCATTCAATAATTATCCATTAATTAATTCTCTAAGTAATTATACTTAATTAATTCATAATAAAGTGATTATCTTTAATTAACCAAACTAATTAATTAGTTAATTATTTTAACTAATCATTTAAAATTAATTAAATAATTACTTAACTCCTTATATTTAAAAGACAGTAATTAATTAAGAAAAATCATTTATCTTAATTAAACTCTTACTTATCAATAAATTATTTACATTAACTAACTATTATTTAAACATTAACAATAATAGATTAACCTTTATTATCATCACCTACTAATTATCTTCAATTAATCAAAATCTTAATTACTTAAAGATAAACTCTTTATTATAATTGATTATTTAATTATAGGATTAAACCGTATTTAAAATAATACATTCAGAAATCAATTATAAGTAAAAACAATTTAAACATCTAATTTGACCTTTAAATGTTTGAAATCTTTCAAAGTTATTTGATAAATTTAATACATAGTTATTTTGAAAACTTAATTATCATCTCTTTTAAAACTTATCTACTTTAATATATATTTAAACTTGTTAAACATTTCTCTTTGAAACTAAAATAATATACATAAATTTAAAACTTGACTTACTTTTATTTTAAATTTTAACTTGATTTCTTTTACAAATTTTGCTTTATATTAACCAGAATATCACCTCAGGACAAACCCGAGTCAAAACACTAAAAAACCTAAGCCAGCCTCGAGTCACCTGCTAAACTCATCTACTTCGAGTCGCACCTCGATTCGCTCGAGCACAACACCGAGACAAAACTCATCTTCCCAAAACTTTACATCGCCAGGTAACACACGAGTGCACCGTACACATGCACGGCGATCCAACACATCTCCGACCAACTTAGGGGTCTTCAACAAGTCGACATCGACTTCGCCAACCTCCCCGACATCTCGGTTCATCAATTCCATTAACAAATCGCAAAACAAGAACAAAGACCAAACTTGAACCCAAATACTTCGATCGGAAACCACCCTCGCCATCGCCTCTAACCTCAGAATCACATGTTGACTTCATCGTAGCTTCGTCACTCCTTCCAGCTTTGATTCCCCTCATCGCGAACCACTATGGTACATCACCGTCGCCATACGACCTAGGTAAACAACCGCGACCAAAATCGACCACCAAACCCTAAATCAACTCTTCCCAGCCACCAAAGCCATTAGTAAAATATAAAACTAGTTTTCTTATCATCGGCAACCCTTCAGCTAGCTTCAACCATGATCTCGACTCCACTTACCGTGCCGATAAACAACAATCAACCAAATTGCCCAAAACGTTCAACTCGAAAATCCAAATTGATTATCAAACTAAAAATCATGATACTTATATTAAAAATCATGATTTTCTACCACGAATACATTCATGCAATCCAAACCTGAAATTGAATTCATTGATTTTAATATATATATTTTATTGTTATTTTCATTTTTAAAATTATTTACTAAATTTAAGTTCCTGAAACCATTTTTATATTTAACATTATACTACAACAAACAACTTTTATTCAAATATCAAAGATTAATATGGAATCGATTGGGAGATTTGAATTTTGGAAAGCAAAATAGGAACCTATGAATCAACAGAGACCAGGATTATATATATATACACACACAGACATGCTCACACTATATATATATATAAATTCAAATATATACAACCTGAAAAACTTCCATGCAAACCAATATTATGTCACAATTTATCACATGCATTAGAGTTAATCCCAAATTAAATTGTTTTTAGAAAAGGTTTACTCACGGGAAAATTAAAAACAAAGAACTGTTTTCTTCCCAGGTTTTGATATGGACTTGATAAATCTGGGACTAGATTGCCTGAATTTGATTTATTAATTGATTTCTGAATTGCTCAAGTTTGAATTTGATGTTGATGCTCAATTGAAAATTGAAATTAGGCTGAAGTAGTAATTATTGATTTTTTTCTTTGAATTTTTATTTCAGTTTTAAATTTAGAAGATGAAGAAGAAAGAAGGATGAGAAAATTTATGCTGAAAGAAATGAACAGGTTATATTATATTTAAATTTTAAAAGGAAATTAGGCCATTTATATTTTGCATGAAACTATTTTCTCACAAGTGTCCATACCAGTTCTAATTACTTTACAAATGTTAAATGTTTTATCATTGTCTCACAAGTCTTTAAAACCATTATTAAATAAATATCTTATGTTTTAATATTAATATATTATGTATTAAGGTTTTAAAACATGAATATATACAACTATTTTTATACATGTATGTTCTAAAAATCTTATATATTTACAAACTATGCTTTTAAGTGTGTGTATATATATATATTGTATTTAGTTCATGAGATATTTAAAAGAAAGGATATTTTAAACATATATATATTTTTTATAAACTTTTTTTAGTTTAAATATATATATTTTTTAAAAGAAATCATAATCAAACTTTTAATAAATCCTATTTTAAACTTAAGCAAAAATTTAAATAAATAAGAAATTATCATTCTTGTTAAGAAATATAAAGTTTAAATTTTTAAATAGCCTTTGAAAAATATTATATTAAATTCAATCCTAATTTCCAAGTTACAATATATACTAAATTTGAAAACATGTTTTTTTTATTAATTAAATTCAAATCAAAGCCTTTCTATTTACAATATATATATATATATATATATGATATATATATATATATATTATCATTAGAAAATGTTTTAATATTAACTTTGAAAATTATTATATTGAATAACTTCAAATCACAATATATACATTCATATATATTATAATTTGGAATCATATCTTTTATTGAAACAAGGACTTCCTATGTATAACATATATACATATATACATTATAAATAGAAAATATTTTTATTTAGCTTTGAAAGAATAAATTTTACCAATTAAATATTTATAAAAGAAGATTATGAAACTAATTTATTAGCCTTTAAATGAATAAATTTGACAATTTATAAAATAAAACTAACAAGTCAATTTAATTATTAATAAAGATTGTTAAATTGATATTACCCAACATTCCAGGTCATCACGTAACCACTTAATAAAAATTCTTGAAATTATTTTTAGAAATGATGCTACACTCTTATTATCTTTTTCTGTCAAGTGATCAAAGCCTATAACTGTATGTATAAAGAGAATTTGAATTTATTCTGATGGATTTAAGCATGTGATGCAACAGAGACAAATATATATGTAGTTCATATACAGACACATCATATATACATACATGCATTCACCTTCACAAACATACGCAATCAATAATACTACAAAAAATCCATTACATATCTAGGTATAATCATAGATTAAATCTGTTTTTAAAAGTGAAGGTTTACTCACCTATTAAAATAGAGAACGGGTTTCTTTGAAAACAGGACTTGAGTTGATTTTGAATGCAACTGCTGATCTGAAACTTTATATTTGAATTTGAAATCTTGCATTTTTAAGTTGAAATTTAAACCGCAACTTCCATTGCTGAAGCTTTGTAAAACTGATGAAGTTGTTTGATATTAGTTTCTCCTCAGTTTGATCTTCGAAACAGTTGTTTGATTTTTTTTAAATTTGGTTTCAGGTTTAGTTAAGAAAATAGAAGAAAGAGTTTAGGAAAGAAAAGGATTGAACTGAAAAGAAAAGCCAGGCTTCTTCCAAATACAACATTATTTATAAATTAAATTTTTAAATGAAAAAAAATGTTGCCACTTATTTTATTGCATGATACATAAGTGACAAATGTATCTGCGTGAATTCCTTAATTTTCAAATGTTTAAACTTGTTTTAAATGTTTACAAATGTCCAAATCTACTTTTATATTAATTCCTTATGTTTTATATTAATATGTAAAGATTATATTTATATATATTCAAATTATATTTATACAAGTTAAAAATTAAAAAGAAAGAATATTAAAAATAAAAGAAATAAACTTTTAATTAAATCTTATTTTAAACTTGAGCAAAAATGTATTTTTAGACAAATAAACATTTACCTTAAATGTTTTGGAAATATATGGTTAAATTTTAAATAGATTTTGAAAGTTATTGTATTAAATTCAAACATAATTTTCCAAATCACAATATACATATTAAATTTGAAAACATGTTTTTATTTGTTAATTTCAAACTAAAGCTTTTCTATTTACAATATATATATATACACACATTATAAATAGAAAACATTTTAATATTAGCTTTTTAAAAGAATAAACTTGCCAATTTAGATGATTATAAAATAAAATTATTAAGCCAATTTAATTATTAATAAAGATTATTAAATTGATATTGTCTAAAATTCTGGGTCATCACAATATCGATGTGCATTTAAATTAGATTTAAATGTACTTTTATAGATCGGGCTTGAAGTGATTTTGAGGCCTATAATGGGGCATGTTGTAGGAGGCTATTGGAAGGCCAGCAAGGCCAACCAATAATGAAATAGGTGAGTTGAATTTTGAATTCAAAAGTGGTGAAGTGGTAAGAGGATCTGGATCCTCCTTTTCCCCTTAGAATCTCTCTTATTTAATAGCCTCTAACCCTCATATTTTGTCTCTTTTATTATTTGCTCTCTCCTAACCAGCCAAGGCCGACCACTTCGGTCCTACTCCTTCTCTAGTTTAAGCTTCTAAACACTCAAATTAAATTAAATTCAAACACTGATGGTAGCTGTAGTTAGATTGGTACCTCTATCTGAAGGCTTCAATTCAAGTAGCAATCAAGTTTGTATTTCGAACCATTCGCATCCATACATGTCAGACTTGAATTGCTTAAAATGTCAGATTGTTAATTTATATTTGAAAAAACTTAGCATATATAGTAAATAAAATCAATCACAGAACCACTAACATAGAGTAATATAACAATAAGCAGCGGAATACATAAATAGTAGTTCATGAAGCTATTATAAACATCAGAGTCTAAAACAAAATACAACAGAATCTCAAATACAAATGGATCTCTAATTCATAAGAAACTGAAGAGTCTGAACATAAATGACTAGAATAGACTAAAATAACTAAAAGCTGGATAGATGGATGGATCTCCAAGTGAAGCTCCAACTCCAAAGGTGAGTCTCAAATGCTATGACACTCAGTCTGGCTCAAGCATAAAGAAAAACCCAAAACACTCAAGTCAGGATTAACATTCTTATACCAGTAAATTCAATTTAAGTGAAATGCCAACTGAAATACAAGTAGCTTAAAGGATGCTTGGGATTTCAATCCTCTAAGGATCCGTGGAACTATCTACTATGTAGTAATATACGCTATTATAATATGTCTATAGTAAAGTAAACTATTAAAATAGCTTTAAGGCGTTACCCATATCCCCCTTAAACACATTTTTATATATTCTCATAGTCTATATAGTACCGTAAATCCCTCGTAAACTAGAGGAGGGCACTCCATAGGTATGGTACAAACCAAACTCGTAGAAGGCACGATGGGGCACGTGACAAGGCACGCGAGGCAATGCCAGGGTAGATATACCATTTGCGGATCCGGACTGGTGGTAACGCATAGCAGCTACCACTGCTCATATCGTGACACACTCCCAAATCAAAGGTGCACCCAACCAAATCACAAATTAATAGAATGGTATCGAAGAAATGTGTCCGATAGGAGGAATGACCTCACTTGGCTCGGCGTGGCTCCTATTTTAGCCGCACCAAGTTGACTCCCGGGAGTCAGGACTATGTAAATACCATATAGAATCATTGCCAAACCATCCAACTTCATTCTAGAATCTCCACCACGTACACAGTTGTTAAAGTGGTTTTCGGTATAGACGGAGAGTATGACAATATTCGGATCCCGGACTCTTTAACAACCAAACGCTTATTTCACACCGTGGACATTTCATTTCAAATTGCTCAAACTTCGTATCAAAATATCATAATCATTTCAAAACCACATCAATTCGTTATCATTATTCACTTTAAATTATATTCATTTCAAAGTCGTAATACTTTTAAAAATTATAACACTTTCGAAATCATAACAATTTTGAAATCATAACATTTTGAAATCATAACATTTTAAAATCATAACACTTCTAACTTAAATAGTTTAGATATTTAAAATAGTATATATATAATAAAATAGTTATAAATTAAAATAGTTTATATATTAAAGTAATTTATATATCAAAATAGTATATGTACATATTAAAGATATTTCATATAATAAAATAGTTTCCTCTAATTTCGCAAGTCGATTCAAATCATCTTAAATTCCAAAATTCAATTTAAATAAATTCCAATTTAGCCATTTCAATTTAAAGGTCAAAGATTCAATTCAAATTCTCCATAAACCATTTCAATTTATATCGATTTCAAATCCAAGTTCGAACTATCACTTCAATTCCAATAAGATTCAAGTTTAATATTCAAACATTTACAATATAAATTTCATTTATATTTCAACGTTTAACTTTAATTTTATTTAAATTGGAAAGTATTCACTTAATCATTTTAAATAAAAAATTATTAAAATCCTAATTTTTAAATTTAAATCAATATTAAATATTCAACCTTAATTTATTTAAAATTGAGAATATTCATTAAATCACTTTTTATCAAATTAAGTTATAAATCATATTTTTAAAAATCTCAAAATTAATAAGTACAAATAAATTCTTATTTAAATCCAGTTATTAACCAATTTAAATTCTAAGCCAATATTAATTTATCTTCCCAACCTTTATAATTAAAGTTATAAAAATCTATTTTTAAAATATTAATATAAATTTAAATAAATACTTAAACATATTATAACCAATTAAGTTAAATTTTTATTAAATTAAATCTTATTATTAAATATATTTTGTATTAAATCTTATTTTATATATTTTTAAAATAATAAAATTATAGAAAAAATCTTAAAAATCTATATATTCAAAACTAGTTTATAAATTTAAAAGTTCTAAAACATATAATTAAAAAAAATCCAATTTTACACATATATTAAAATAAATTCTTTATATTATAATTTAAAAATCAATATTTTACAAAATTCATATATTTTCTTCCATACTTTGGTAATCAATATTTTTTGTAAAATAGACCAACGGTGTCCGTATATAATTTTCTATCATATGGTCAAGTGATACGGATATTTATCATTTCAATCCATAATAAATTAATATTTACGAGTGTATATCATTTCAATCCACAATCCCAAAAGTTTGAAACCAATGAAAATCGCTCGGGTTTACCATTTCAACCCATAACGATTTTCCCTTAATCTATAAAATTGTTTGGGTATGTATCATTTCAACCCATAGGGAATTTCTACACTAACAGGGAACTTGCAGAGTGAGAATAAATAAAATATAACATATCAACACAAGCATATCTCATCAATAACAATTTTATAATATAAATGACAGGTTATGGGGTCATATGTCATAGGTGGACAGTTACAGATACTGTCATATTATATATAGCAATCAAAAATAAACAGTTCAAATTTAAAGACATGTTTCAATTTTCATTTCAATGCGAACTAAATTTAGTAAATAAAAGAATGTTAATCGTGAGTGATTGCTCACCTATCGAGGCTAGAGAAATATAAGAATGATATGCACGGATACAGATACGCCTTGACAAGGTAGAGGTTGCGATGACCAATTCTGGATAGCGGCGAAACAAAAAAACACGATGAACTGGATTCGAGGGAAAACAAAGAGATATAAGTCATATATATGTGTATGTGTGTGTGTGTGTATATATTCAAAAAGCCATTTTTGAAACATATATATAAATAAAATCTTTATATTTCAAATCAATATTTTTATTTAAACACCTATAAAAGAAATTTCTCTAAATATACGAAAACTAAACTCATGTATAATTGTATATATAAACTAATATATATATATATATATATATATATATATATATAAACTTACGTATTATGTTTTAAAATCAATATTTATTATAAAATCAATATAAACTCACTTTATTATAATATATACAGAAACAAACAGAACTTACACATTATAATTCAATAGATCAAATATATAAGCTAGTGTACAAGAAAATATATAACTCGTACACACACACAAACACACACACACACACACACACACACACACACACACACACACATATAGAATAGCAAATTGGAAAGCGCGAGCTAGTTTCAAAAAAGCAGGAAATCAAATATGATCAAATTAATATATGTGTAAACAGTACTAAATTGATATCCTCTCTTATACTAGGACAAAACAAACCATTAAAAATAAGATCATAGATTTTAATATATATACTTCAAATATATTTAACTTCTAAAAAGATAATATACACCTATACATACGAAACTTACTTATATTTGAAATAGTAAATTTTAGAAACCTATATATGTTAGAAATATATATATGTATAGAACTGTACAATTTTTCCTTTTCTAAACCCGTATATTCCCTAACTAGATAGTGTATTTATATGAAATGTACATATGTTATAATATACAGAACATCAACAATATATATATATATATATATATATATATATATTAGTTACCTAAATCATATACAACTACATACATACGTAAACAAACATACTTTGCATGATATAATTGGAAATCTGTATTATATGAAAATATACATGCTAACATATTATATATATATATATATATGTATGTATGTATGTATGAACAAACAAAAACAAGAAGAAGAAGGAGCTCGGTTGATTGGTGGAGCAGGGTGGGCTGCAATTGAGTGTGAGGTAACTGCTTGGAGGTGTTCAAGGCCGGTGAAAGGGAAGCCGTGGAGATGGTTGCGGCAAAGGATGAGGGTGGTGCAGCTGTCGTGCATTGGTGGTAGTTTGTGTTGGGTTGGTTGTGTGCTTTAGCATGGGGTCGATTCTGCGGGAGGAGGTCGATAGTGGAGCCTCGGTGGTGAAGGCTCAGTGAGGGCTGTAGTGGAGAGGGGTACGACGCGCTTTGGCATAGGCGGAGGGTCAGGGGCTAGGCGTGAGGAGTTGCAGCTAGTAATGGACGGAGTGGGTGGTGCTGTGCTAAGGCAATGGGTAGATGGATCGGGTGGTAGTGCAGAGAGTAAAGGCTGAGCACGACTATGAGTTGGAGGGTGGCCAAGCTGTGAAGGGAAGGAGGAAAAATATGGGGTTTGAGAAGAAAGAATGGGAAGGAAGCGGATGGTGGTCGCCATTGAAATGAAAGAGCAGGCTACATGAGAAGGATGATGAACTAGACAAAATATATCTCAACTAATAATTATATTATATTTTCTTTGTGAAGCAAACCAGAGAAACCAACAAAAAAATAATAATATGAAAGGACGACCTATATGTTAAACAGTTGCAATCAAAAAAGTCAGCGGTTGGGTTTTCACATAGGAAGAGCTGACATATAATATATTTAAACAAATGGCCATTCGTTTCCAGCAGTTTGAGAATTGAATGGACACAATAAAATTCTAGAGACTCATAATGGATACCGATAAGGTCGATCGTCACGCCGATTTCTCCGCGTGTCGGACAACGAACTACATAAAAGAATATACTACAGAGATTAACACGATGAGATGAACAGAATGGTACATAGATATCAGCGATACTATTAAGTTATAAAAATTCGATTTTTCGCGTCTACAAATGCCGCCGAAATGCCAAAATAAGATAAACGGGGCTAGAGAAGTCCAAATTTGGCGAAATGAAATATGACGTCTCACCCAGGAAATGATTTACAAATTTATTATATAAAAATATTCAGATTTCAATAATATTTTATTTATATCAATTTTAACTGCTTTGAAATTGAAATTGAAAATTACACAACATGACTTACTTGCATATTTTTTAACGAAAATCTGACATTTGCTACATTTAAATAGGCGCATTCCAAATATCAAATTTTTATTTTAAAATTTTACCATTTAATTTCAAGCAAAATTTCAGTTAATTACGTTATAGAACCATTAAAATTTATGGGTAGTTACAAAGTTCACCATTTGAAGATGGTTTTTCTAGACTTTAGTGGAAGGTACAATCCATATTTCACATTTATGTATGTATAAGCAATTGTTTATTATGTTATATATACGGCAAATTATTATATACTATCACTAATCCATACATGTTAGTTTCGTCAACATTGGATGTATATGTTTGTTTATATGTGTGTTGATTAAATTTACACACACGCACACACACACACACACATATATATATATTCACGTATCATTCGATAATGAGTAAAAAAATTCAGTTTTTTTTATTCTATTTTTTCGAAAATAATAATCAAATAATTTTTAAACAAGTTTGATTTTAAGATACACACACACATATATATAATATACATAAATATTTTATCAATATACGTAATATAATTTTGAATTTAAATACACACACACATGTTATATATATGTTATGTAAATAATTTATTTAAACACAAAACCTATGTTTTACAATATTTATATATCTATAATATATATATATACGTAGATATTTATTTAATAAAATTTATAAATGTTTTAAATTGCTTTTGAAATAAAATTACACACATATATATATATATATATAATTTCCATGTGTAAATCAATCGAATAAAAAACAATTTTTAAAATCATAAAATTAAGAAAAATTATAATTTTGCCAAATATGTGTCTGTGTATTAATTTAATCATACATTCAATAAAAATATGTTTCATACATACATACATATTACATATAGATTTCTTAATATTAATTTGTTATGTGTTTATATGATAATGTATGTATGTGTATTTAAATTAAACAATTAATATTTTTCTTAAATCTCGAAATATACATACATAACATATATTTATTTAAAATTAATATTGTAAGGACCCGATTCTTCGTCTTTTGAAAATTCAACATCGATACTCACTTTATCGACTGTCGAGCAATCGAACGACGGAAAACCGAACACTTAGGGTTTTAAGAAAAAGAAAGAGCTAGAAGAAGAGATAAGAAGGTAGAAAATAGAGAATAAAGAAAATAGAAAATAGAGGGAAAGAGAATAGAAAATAGAACGGAACAGAACACAACACAACAATATCAGAATCTCACAATTCGCAGCGGAACAACATATAATAATAAATGAATAATCTTTAAACAAAGAACTATCAGTTATTACGTTACATTTCATTACATCATCATCAGAGTGTACAACATCATACAACATCAAACAACAACAAACAGCGGAAAAAGAAATACTATATAGTAGTAATACGCCATGCCATCCAGCTTGCCTCCAGCAACTCCAGAATATCCAGAATATCCTGATAAACCTAACTCTTAACTGCCCGTGTGGAAATTGGTGGGCACCCAGAGTTTAGGAAGGAAAACAATAAACTCCGAGTCAGTCATGTGACTGGTGTGAGAACTCAAAACAGTTTATTTATCTTTAAAATCAAAATAGAGGAATATTTTTAAGTCAATTCGCAATGCTTTTAAAAATGAGACTACCATAAGGCCTCCCGCACACACACACAATGCAAACGCAGAATCGGAGGAGATTTCTCCTTATGATAGTCAAAGATGCTTGATACGTATTAAAAAGAAACGTTTTATATTATTATTAGTGCATAGTGTAGGAAAAATTCATTTCGAAAGTAGAATATAAATCTTAGCCCACATACGACCATTATCGTATGCCTACTATAGCTACCATCCAAACAGTGGTGACCACCATAAGTGAATGGCAGGTTCTACAACTAATACCGTACAAAGTTTCGTATTGTTTCTTTGGATTTCCAACGAATGATCAGGCCAAGGAACTTCCCATTGCCACATGAGAATGCCTCTGGATGGACATCCCCGAGAACCAAACCGGATCTCTACCAACACAAGGCCGGGTTACCCCTAACTGAGTAACAACTGACCGAATATGCCATCCCCTGGTCCTTTGGGACCTTTCAACCGAGCGCTCGCAATCAATTCACACAATCATAAAGTGTTTTCAACATGAGTAAGTATCTGGGCTCCATACCATGATACCACCCTTTTCCAGAAGGAAATGCACATATCCTAAAGGGCGCTACCCCTCATAACCTTGCTGCATCTTTCCTGTTTTGACCATTCATGGGGTGTGAGGCTCGACGAAGTCACGTCCACAAAAACATACTTTATACAAAAGCCATGCTTTGGGTCAACAAATGATCATAGAAATGATCACCAAGATAGACGATCAAATAAATGATCCTATCACAAATAATCAACACAATGATCATTTACAGCAACACTCAACATGTCACATTACCAAATTGGGAATATATCGCTGATAACCTTCAACTACATAACATCTGAGCTTGTACGTCTCAGAGAAGGGTGTTAAGCTAAAAGAATAAATTCTCCGCCATCAACAGAAATATATTTGAAAGAAATCGGCTTTATATCTCAATTTGTAATGTCAGACATACAATCCATACAAGTCTGTTCCGGGCTCGAACAAAACCGAAGGCACTTACAAAGAAGTCCTTGCAATCCGGATATTCACAATCCTGATCGGATTTCCCATCACTTAGGGAGTCTCTATACCGTTGCAACTCAGTGCAGGGACAATCGACAGGTCATCCTATCGCTCTCGCAAATACCGGGTCTTCAACACCGATCTTCAAATGCAATTTATAACGACGTATCACATATTCGGAATGGGTTATACGACCCCATGGTCCTTTCCCGGTTAACCCGAATAGTGAGCGCTTATTCAAAAATAAGTGTGGCATTCAAATTCAAACAAATCACATCAATTACCCATTCAAAGGGAAATATTGATAGTCGGTTATTGAACTATCAATGGATATGCAAACATCACCAGTTTCCAAATAATTTTCCAAATTATTTATTTTTCAAAAATATCTTTACTAGATATATAATTTCAATACTCAAAAATAAATCAATATTTATTTTTAAACAAATTGCACTTTCTTTTATAAATTCAATAGTGAATTTACATTCCAAAATATCCATGCATATACCATTTCAATTATTCATTTCAATTTATCTTCAAAAAGATAAATTCTCGAAATATTCACTTTATATTGGAAAACATTTCCATACTTACTTATTCATAAGTAATTCACAAATTTTATTTATTTTCAACACTTGGAAAATATTCAATATACTTAAATCGAGATTAAGTATATATTTCATTCTTTAAGGAAATCATTCTCTTAAACATATTTATTTGGGCTAAAACGAATGTTGTGTAAAACATCATTACGACAACCCAAAATCACTAGTATAGGGATTCGAAATTAAAATAGATATATAAATCCCAATACTATACAAAACATTTCCTTTCGGAAATCAGTTACTATAACAACAGTGTTATAGTCCACCATTTCCTTCTATTTCTCGAAAACGCCTATTTCAACAATGAATGTTGAAATCTATGGTTTCGAATCTCAACACATTTTAAAACAACGTTAGATCGTTTTAATTCTATTTAAAACATCACATTCAAAACAATTTCTTTAACATATTATTCACTATTCAAAAACGTGAATATACTACGTTAACAAATTTCATCCTTTTATTCATTTTATTTCGAAGGATTATTCACAGTTCAAAAACGTGAATATAACTCCATTAATAAGTTTCAACAATTTACTTATCAAAATAAGTCGTTTGCGAATTTATAAAACAACGTTTATAAATTCCTTTTCTATTTATTTTATAACTACTTCCTTTTATAAATTCCTTTATTAACCTACATTCAATTCATAACTCAATTATAAACCAAAAGTTCACATTATAAGTTAAATGCTTATAAAACGATTATTTTACAAAAATCGTTCCTTTGAACTTCATAATTATAAATCTTATAACTTATAAGATTCAATTATTTATCCAAAACCATTCTTTTAATAAATTTATAAATTTTATAAACCTACTACTTATAAAAATTCCTTTTATAACTTCACCATTTATAATTCAATAAATTTCATTTCTATTTATGAAATTCATTCACAGTTCATTCTAACACTTATAAAAACTTTCAAATGTTTTAATTTATAAATATCAATTTATAAATCCTTTATATAAATCAATTTATATCATTCTTTTAAAACATCTTTAATCTCCTTTATAATTTCATCCTTTTGATTTATAAAATAATCAAATTTTATAAATCCTATATTTCAACTTTTTATAATAAATTCAAAAATCCCGATTAAACTCTTTTTATAAAGTTAATAACCCATATTTTCAAAAATCAGCCTTTTACTATATTTCTCAAAATTTCATAATTTTTATAACATTAAAATTATGACGTTTATTTATTTAAAATGGATCAATTTCCAAACATATAGTATATTTTCAAAAATCACTTTAAAAATCATTTTAAAGTTCCAAAATTTGGTCCAATGATGCTACACACCAAATAGTCAATCACGACAACAACGACATCATATCGATATGATAATCCATCAAATATCAAAATATCTGAAATCAAATAAATACTGTTGAGGAATCCAGTTGGATCCCTCCAACCATTTTTCCTGCATCCACAAACATTAGCACAATACCAATTCCGTTCCAGTACGAAATTATCGCGGTATATGGGATTTAAATATTATCCGCTTAATAGACGGCGCAATAGGGTCTCATCCTCTATACAAATGCGGGAAATCAATAACTCCAATATATACATATGCCAATATATATATATTGCTATTATATATAATACCAATTTCACTGTTTATGAAATATTCGCGGTATATGTTTTTAATAAATAACATCCGCTTACTAACGGCGCATAATGTCTATTTTAACAATCAATAGATATCAATCATCATTCAAACATGCATTCAAATATTTTAAATCTAACTATTTAAAATAAAATCGAAACCGATTCGATTGAGTGAGAAGTTCTCACCTTGATTTCATTTTTGTTTTAGCGATTTATTTCGAATAAAATTAAACGGACGTTTAATTTTACCCAAAATTCTCACTAACTCCAAACGACTCCAATCCAATTCCATTGCGTAGTGCTCGTCCATACGATTCCAACGCAACTGGTTTCGCGCGTTTTCGACCTCGTATGAAAAAGATATGAATTTTTGAAGTTTATACGAATTTAAACTTAATAATTACAACATTAATTAAATTTTTAAACCTAAACTAAATCCAGGCCGTTGATTCCCTTCAGATCCGTGCGTCTCCCCCCCCCCCTTCTTCTTCGTTCATGCAAATCACCACATAGCCGAACCCATCCTGCTTATTAGGGTTAAATTTTTCGCCATCAACACTCGACGAAACTCCGATCAACCACCTCCATTTCGTTCGCCATCCACCACTCCATGCTCGGCTAGAGTATCTCGAGGCTCGGCCCTTCCTATCATCAGAAAACGCGTGCGCAACGGCCTGACTTCAAGGCGATTTTGCCGACGATCCACTCAAGCAAACCCGATCATCACCGTTGATATTATAGAGCTCTTCGTGCTCTACGATTCTCTAGTTGGAAGATTCTTGTAATTGTTAGTGGATTGGAAGAAATCGAGGGGGAAATGAGAGTGATTTTCGGCCATACGTTGATATAGGAGGCGGCGGCCTGAATTAGGGTTAGGGTTTATAAATTTTTATTTTTATTTTATTTGAGTGGGGGGGGGGGGCTATTTATAAGAAAATCGATCGACACTATTCATCCCGGGAATTCCGAACTCCGATTCACGCGCCGTAACCAACGTTTCTAGGGTTTACCCCGCGTTCCAGACACAATGGAACAGGTTTCGAAAGCTAATTCGGACATCTGTGCGAGTTATGGCAATAAACGTTCAATTTAAATTAAACCGATTTAAACGATTTTCTAGGCGTTTTAATTTGTACCGGACAAACGGTAAATCCAATTGACACGAAATTTGAAACCTTACAATAATATCACATTACGGATCCGATGAAACTGGTTTCGTCGAAATCCGAGACTGTTTGAAAAATGGCTATTTTAACTCGCCAAATTAATATTAAAAATAATTCGATGCGTTTCGAGCTGCCACGATCAAACGATAGCTCCGATTGACACGAAAATTGAAATCCGGTAATAACTAACTATTACGGATCCAATGGAACTGGTTTCGTCCAATTCTGAGACTGTTCAAAAATTGACTATTTTCACTAGTCGATTTAATTATTAAAATATTCAATTTTCACAAATTAACTCTTAATTCGATTTTAAAAGTTCTAAAATATCTTTCTAACTTCAATATGATAAAATAAAATTTTACAAATCATTTTCAATCATATTTAACCTAAATTTTCAATTATTTTCCATAATTTCACATATTAAATTATCGATTTAATTATTCAATTAAATCCAATTATTCAAATAAAAATTTATTCGACTTATAATTTCACTTTTTAATATTTAAAATTAATTAAATATCCAAATTTTAATTACTAAAAATCCTGGGTCGTTACAATCTTCCCCCCTTAAAAGAATTTCGTCCTCGAAATTAACAAGTAAGAAAAGTTATAGAATTTATTAACTTTCCAAAATCCATAGTTAAATTTCTTACAATAACTTTACTAAGTTTCAAATCATACTTAGTTATCTTTTCAAAAACAACTACCATTGTTTAACTTTCAATTCCAAATCAAAGTTAAAGTTTTCAAAATTTTCCAATTTTCTCAATTTTTTTCTAACGCCTTAAATTTTCAGAAAAATTCGCCATAGTCTCCTTTGCGCGGCTCGATCCGAAAAAAAAATGACAGTATATATATCACAAATATACATCTCATCAAGTAATGAGGCATCCCGCAGGGAAAAAGTATAAAAGTACGATATTTAATCCGAGATATGTACCTTATATTTTATTAGCGAGCATATACGGCTAATATAGCGCGAAAGCGAGCTCCAAATGCGAAGCAAACGCGATCCGCACCTACTAATCACTCAACAAACAACATGAGAACCATGTATATAGACAATAGTATCAATATACAACATATAGCAACATAATAACTATATATGTCAACATAGCAAATGCAATAAAAGCAATATCTTCAACCATCAATCAACTATCATCCAACTAACATCCATAACCAATAAATATTCATTCATATTCTCATTAATATTCAATGAATTGGTTTTCAATTTAAATCACATTTGATTCATTAACAGTGGATGTTTTTACTAATATTCATTTTCAATTAGTTTATATTCACTAATTCATATTCAAGTTGGTTCACTTCCAAAACAAATTCAATTCTATTTAAGATTCATTTAACTTCCAATTGGATTTCAATTACTTTAGCTTCCAATTCCATTAACTTAATGAATTATATGCAATCAACTAACAACCATATAACAACCAATGTATATTAATTACAACCAAATTCCTTTGCTTATCAATTGGTTTAATTAATTTTATTTTCATTCAACTATTCAACTTTCCAATAACATTAGATTTTAATGAATTAACACTTATATTCATTATTTCATATCAACTTAATTCACATTCAATTGATTAACATTCAATCCATTAATTCAATTCAATTACAAAAGTTGAATTTCATTTATATAACTCAAGTTCATATTTATCACTTAACTTTATTAATTTACTTTGATACCTATATCAACTTCATTCAACATCTCTTAAGTTATATTTCCATTTAACTTTAAATTCATTTTTATTTACAACTCATATTCATAAATATATTCATATAGTTTCACTTCTTATATATATAAGTTTATTTCACAATTGTAAATTACTTTAATTATAATTCAATTCTTATAATTCTTTTTGCTTATACAATTATTCCTTTATTTAGATTACTCAAACAACTAAACAATCAACTTACATACACTTTAATAATTCTGAAAAATTATTTCTTTATATATAAAATATAATCAAGTAAAATTATTTCTTTTACCCAATTTAAAACAATATCGTGTCGGTTTATCTTGTTTAAGAGTTTAGAAACCCCTTTCTACGATAGTTAGCTAGACTACATCGACCGAAATCTATAAACAATCAACCGATAAGTCAACACAATACAAAACAATTTTATATTCACTAATAAATACGCTCTCATAGCTATTATTACACTCAACTCATTCTAAAGCACTACTGACTCTATCTCTAATGAGTAATACCCAACAGAACCATGGTTGTCGCTTAACCATATGCTCTGATACCACATTGTAAGGACCCGATTCTTCGTCTTTTGAAAATTCAACATCGATACTCACTTTATCAACTGCCGAGCAATCGAACAACGGAAAACCGAACACTTAGGGTTTTAAGAAAAAGAAAGAGCTAGAAGAAGAGATAAGAAGGTAGAAAATAGAGAATAAAGAAAATAGAAAATAGAGGGAAAGAGAATAGAAAATAGAACGGAACAGAACACAACACAACATTATCAGAATCTCACAATTCGCAACGGAACAACATATAATAATAAATGAATAATCTTTAAACAAAGAACTATCAGTTATTACGTTACATTTCATTACATCATCATCAGAGTGTACAACATCATACAACATCAAACAACAACAAACAGCGGAAAAAGAAATACTATATAGTAGTAATACGCCATGCCATCCAGCTTGCCTCCAGCAACTCCAGAATATCCAGAATATCCTGATAAACCTAACTCTTAACTGCCCGTGTGGAAATTGGTGGGCACCCAGAGTTTAGGAAGGAAAACAATAAACTCCGAGTCAGTCATGTGACTGGTGTGAGAACTCAAAACAGTTTATTTATCTTTAAAATAAAAATAGAGGAATATTTTTAAGTCAATTCGCAATGCTTTTAAAAATGAGACTACCATAAGGCCTCCCGCACACACACAATGCAAACGCAGAATCGGAGGAGATTTCTCCTTATGATAGTCAAAGATGCTTGATACGTATTAAAAAGAAACGTTTTATATTATTATTAGTGCATAGTGTAGGAAAAATTCATTTCGAAAGTAGAATATAAATCTTAGCCAACATACGACCATTATCGTATGCCTACTATAGCTACCATCCAAACAGTGGTGACCACCATAAGTGAATGGCAGGTTCTACAACTAATACCGTACAAAGTTTCGTATTGTTTCTTTGGATTTCCAACGAATGATCAGGCCAAGGAACTTCCCATTGCCACATGAGAATGCCTCTGGATGGACATCCCCGAGAACCAAACTGGATCTCTACCAACACAAGGCCGGGTTACCCCTAACTGAGTAACAACTGACCGAATATGCCATCCCCCGGTCCTTTGGGACCTTTCAACCGAGCGCTCGCAATCAATTCACACAATCATAAAGTGTTTTCAACATGAGTAAGTATCTGGGCTCCATACCATGATACCACCCTTTTCCAGAAGGAAATGCACATATCCTAAAGGGCGTTACCCCTCATAACCTTGCTGCATCTTTCCTGTTTTGACCATTCACGGGGTGTGAGGCTCGACGAAGTCACGTCCACAAAAACATACTTTATACAAAAGCCATGCTTTGGGTCAACAAATGATCATAGAAATGATCACCAAGATAGACGATCAAATAAATGATCCTATCACAAATAATCAACACAATGATCATTTACAGCAACACTCAACATGTCACATTACCAAATTGGGAATATATCGCTGATAACCTTCAACTACATAACCTCTGAGCTCGTACGTCTCAGAGAAGGGTGTTAAGCTAAAAGAATAAATTCTCCGCCACCAACAGAAATATATTTGAAAGAAATCGGCTTTATATCTCAATTTGTAATGTCAGACATACAATCCATACAAGTCTGTTCCGGGCTCGAACAAAACCGAAGGCACTTACAAAGAAGTCCTTGCAATCCGGATATTCACAATCCTGATCGGATTTCCCATCACTTAGGGAGTCTCTATACCGTTGCAACTCAGTGCAGGGACAATCGACAGGTCATCCTATCGCTCTCGCAAATACCGGGTCTTCAACACCGATCTTCAAATGCAATTTATAACGACGTATCACATATTCGGAATGGGTTATACGACCCCATGGTCCTTTCCCGGTTAACCCGAATAGTGAGCGCTTATTCAAAAATAAGTGTGGCATTCAAATTCAAACAAATCACATCAATTACCCATTCAAAGGGAAATATTGATAGTCGGTTATTGAACTATCAATGGATATGCACACATCACCAGTTTCCAAATAATTTTCCAAATTATTTATTTTTCAAAAATATCTTTACTAGATATATAATGTCAATACTCAAAAATAAATCAATATTTATTTTTAAATAAATTCCACTTTCTTTTATAAATTCAATAGTGAATTTACATTCCAAAATATCCATGCATATACCATTTCAATTATTCATTTCAATTTATCTTCAAAAAGATAAATTCTCAAAATATTCACTTTATATTGGAAAACATTTCCATACTTACTTATTCATAAGTAATTCACAAATTTTATTTATTTTCAACACTTGGAAAATATTCAATATACTTAAATCGAGATTAAGTATATATTTCATTCTTTAAGGAAATCATTCTCTTAAACATATTTATTTGGGCCAAAACGAATGTTGTGTAAAACATCGTTACGACAACCCAAAATCACTAGTATAGAGATTCGAAATTAAAATAGATATATAAATCCCAATACTATACAAAACATTTCCTTTCGGAAATCATTTACTATAACAACAGTGTTATAGTCCACCATTTCCTTCTATTTCTCGAAAACGCCTATTTCAACAATGAATGTTGAAATCTATGGTTTCGAATCTCAACACATTTTAAAACATCATTAGATCGTTTTAATTCTATTTAAAACATCACATTCAAAACAATTTCTTTAACATATTATTCACTATTCAAAAACGTGAATATACTACGTTAACAAATTTCATCCTTTTATTCATTTTATTTCGAAGGATTATTCACAGTTCAAAAACGTGAATATAACTCCATTAATAAGTTTCAACAATTTACTTATCAAAATAAGTCGTTTGCGAATTTATAAAACAACGTTTATAAATTCCTTTTCTATTTATTTTATAACTACTTCCTTTTATAAATTCCTTTATTAACCTACATTCAATTCATAACTCAATTATAAACCAAAAGTTCACATTATAAGTTAAATGCTTATAAAACGATTATTTTACAAAAATCGTTCATTTGAACTTCATAATTATAAATCTTATAACTTATAAGATTCAATTATTTATCCAAAACCATTCTTTTAATAAATTTATAAATTTTATAAACCTACTGCTTATAAAAATTCCTTTTATAACTTCACCGTTTATAATTCTATAAATTTCATTTCTATTTATGAAATTCATTCATAGTTCATTCTAACACTTATAAAAACTTTCAAATGTTTTAATTTATAAATATCAATTTATAAATCCTTTATATAAATCAATTTATATCATTCTTTTAAAACATCTTTAATCTCCTTTATAATTTCATCCTTTTGATTTATAAAATAATCAAATTTTATAAATCCTATATTTCAACTTTTTATAATAAATTCAAAAATCCCGATTAAACTCTTTTTATAAAGTTAATAACCCATATTTTCAAAAATCAGCCTTTTACTATATTTCTCAAAATTTCATAATTTTTATAACATTAAAATTATGACGTTTATTTATTTAAAATGGATCAATTTCCAAACATATAGTATATTTTCAAAAATCACTTTAAAAATTATTTTAAAGTTCCAAAATTTGGTCCAATGATGCTACACACCAAATAGTCAATCACGACAACAACGACATCATATATCGATATGATAATCCATCAAATATCAAAATATCTGAAATCAAATAAATACTGTTGAGGAATCCAGTTGGATCCCTCCAACCTGTTTTCCTGCATCCACAAACATTAGCACAATACCAATTCCGTTCCAATACGAAATTATCGCGGTATATGGGATTTAAATATTATCCGCTTAATAGACGGCGCAATAGGGTCTCATCCGCTATACAAATGCGGGAAATCAATAACTCCAATATATACATATGCCAATATATATATATTGCTATTATATATAATACCAATTTCACTGTTTATGAAATATTCGCGGTATATGTTTTTAATAAATAACATCCGCTTACTAACGGCGCATAATGTCTATTTTAGCAATCAATAGATATCAATCATCATTCAAACATGCATTCAAATATTTTAAATCTAACTGTTTAAAATAAAATCGAAACCGATTCGATTGAGTGAGAAGTTCTCACCTTGATTTCATTTTTGTTTTAGCGATTTATTTCGAATAAAATTAAACGGACGTTTAATTTTATCCAAAATTCTCACTAACTCCAAACGACTCCAATCCAATTCCATCGCGTAGTGCTCGTCCATACGATTCCAACGCAACTGGTTTCGCGCGTTTTCGACCTCGTATGAAAAAGATACGAATTTTTGAAGTTTATACGAATTTAAACTTAATAATTACAACATTAATTAAATTTTTAAACCTAAACTAAATCCAGGCCGTTGATTCCCTTCAGATCCGTGCGTCTCCCCCCCCCCCCTTCTTCTTCGTTCACGCAAATCACCACATAGCCGAACCCATCCTGCTTATTAGGGTTAAATTTTTCGCCATCAAAACTCGACGAAACTCCGATCAACCACCTCCATTTCGTTCGCCATCCACCACTCCATGCTCGGCCAGAGTATCTCGAGGCTCGGCCCTTCCTATCATCAGAAAAAGCATGCGCAACGGCCTGACTTCAAGGCGATTTTGCCGACGATCCACTCAAGCAAACCCGATCATCACCGTTGATATTATAGAGCTCTTCGTGCTCTACGATTCTCTAGTTGGAAGATTCTTGTAATTGTTAGTGGATTGGAAGAAATCGAGGGGGAAAGGAGAGTAATTTTCGGCCATACGTTGATATAGGAGGCGGCGGCCTGAATTAGGGTTAGGGTTTATAATTTTTTTTTTATTTGAGTGGGAGGGGGGGCTATTTATAAGAAAATCGATCGACACTATTCATCCCGGGAATTCCGAACTCCGATTCACGCGCCGTAACCAGCGTTTCTAGGGTTTACCCCGCATTCCGGACACAATGGAACAGGTTTCGAAAGCTAATTCGGACATCTGTGCGAGTTATGGCAATAAACGTTCAATTTAAATTAAACCGATTTAAACGATTTTCTAGGCGTTTTAATTTGTACCGGACAAACGGTAAATCCAATTGACACGAAATTTGAAACCTTACAATAATATCACATTACGGATCCGATGAAACTGGTTTCGTCGAATTCCGAGACTGTTTGAAAAATGGCTATTTTAACTCGCCAAATTAATATTAAAAATAATTCGATGCGTTTCGAGCTGCCACGATCAAACGATAGCTCCGATTGACACGAAAATTGAAATCCGGTAATAACTAACTATTACGGATCCAATGGAACTGGTTTCGTCCAATTCTGAGACTGTTCAAAAATTGACTATTTTCACTAGTCGATTTAATTATTAAAATATTCAATTTTCACAAATTAACTCTTAATTCGATTTTAAAAGTTCTAAAATATCTTTCTAACTTCAATATGATAAAATAAAATTTTACAAATCATATTTAACCTAAATTTTCAATTATTTTCCATAATTTCACATATTAAATTATCGATTTAATTATTCAAATAAAAATTTATTCGACTTATAATTTCACTTTTTAATATTTAAAATTAATTAAATATCCAAATTTTAATTACTAAAAATCCTGGGTCGTTACAAATATACTAATTTAAATTTGAATTTTTGGATATTTACGATGTTAATCTAGATCTAAGATGTGGTATTTGAATTTTAAATTTCAATTTGAATTTATAGTTATTTATATTAGATTGCAATCACAACATATCATAATGTTAATTATTTACACACACATATATGGTGCGTGTATGTAGTTACACAAATTATATATATATTAAAAGTACTATTTTATGATATACATACACACGGATGTATGTATATTTATATTTATATATAAGATGACACGTATGTGTATGGAGGTGCTAATATATTCATTGCGGTGTAAATCTCAAAAATCTATACACAGGCATGTTAAACCATGTACACATTTTATGTTGCACATACACACATATGTGTATATGACTCATATATTATACTATATATTAATTATAATATTAATATAATAATACCTTATTATAAATAAAATAAAATATTGTTTTTATTTAAAAATAAATTTAGACTTCATAGGCCCAATAAGATCCAAAACGTAATAATTTTTTTGAAATTTACCCAGTTACCACGTTGTGTGCTGGTCTAGTTCTCACAAATATGTTGCATAATGTTTTAGACCCTGGTAATTGTATTATTGAGTTTGATGGAGGCAAACTATATTATCAAATTTGAAGAATGTAATATATTCCTTTCTTATTTATGTTGTGAATGATTATCATAAACGATTATTTAGTTAATTCAACCATTTTCTTTTCTGAAATGTGATGTATAATCTCCTTTATGGACATTGATATGTCATTTCAACTTATGTTTATGTTGCTCAACAATATGGACGATATGTAATTATATTTACTATAAATAACATATCTCCATACTGAATTGCAACCATATAAATCTATTCAACAATGGTGGATCATAATCATATTTCACTTCCTTCACCGCAAGAATATGAAGCTCCCTTAGAGCACCTAATGCCTTCCAATCCATCATCACTAAAAAATACATTGATTTCTACATGGAATGCAAAAATGACATTATGAAGATTTACAAGGGCATGAATATAACGACCCTGAAATTCAAACATTTCACCTTCGAATATCAAAACATTTTGAAATATATTTAAGTGTTGTAAATAGGATTTTATAGCCTTATTAAACATCATTTAATTAATGAATAATGATTAGAAACTTTTTAAAATTGTTTACAAAAATATATTCTTCGAAGAAAAATAGATAATGTGACCGAAAATTGGTTTATCGGTAAATAGATTTTTAACTGATACAAATTGTTTGAACTCTTTTGCACTTGTCCAAAGATAAAGTGAACACATTAGAAACTAATTAACACACTTCTCTTGATAAAGCAATGGAAGGCACTAGAAGCTTTCAAGTGGATAAGAGATATTATCATGCTAAGAGTATAAGTGTAAATTTGCTAAAAGAAGTGATATAAAGGAAAAGTGATGAGGGGTGAACCTTCCATGACATGAAAGGAGGGTGAAAGCAAGGATAAAGAGCACCATTCTCGAGCCTACATAAAAAGAGGCATACCGTTGAAAAAAATTCACAAATCAAAACCAAGCCCTTTTCATATCTTCCTCTTCATAGTTTACTAAAGTAAAATAATAGCAATACTCATCCAAATCAACTCAAACTTAGAGTGGAGCCTTGATATAACATTACAACACCTTCTACTTAATTAGTTTTGGAAGAAGTAAGGCACATGTGACGACCTACCTTTTTGGATAATTCAAGTCGATAATAAACCACATATGTCCAAGTCAAACCATTTAAATGATAGATTATCAGTGAGTTTATGTTAAAGAAATAAAAAAAGAAAACAAGAACAAAATCTCATAACGGAATGAAAAAATACAATAACATATAAATAGTTCATGAAGCTGTTTAAGAATATATAATTAATTCGATTTTCAATATAAATTAGAGTTATACAATACTATCAAATTTATATAACTTCAGTAGACAGAATTAAATAGCACAGTGGAATAAATACTAGTAGATATGATATACCAAATCTTCGTCTTCGTCGTTAAAATAACCGTCTTTACTAACTGGAAAAACTCGATCTGACCCGAGCGTGATGAAAACAAAACACTCGAGTCATGACTAAAATCCTTATGTAAGTCAAATCAAAATCAGGTGAAATGTAGTTGTAAATAACTTCATTTGTTTCAAATTTCCATAAAGGTTTCACCATTTTATATCTTCACTATAGTGTTTCAATAAGTTAATCAACTACAAATCGATCCAGTATATTTCACAATTTATACAAAACTTTGATGTTTAAATATTCCGTATCATTTTAAATCATCGAAATAAATTCAAATTCCATAAAATACATAAATAAACATTTTTTTATTTTAACCATTTTTATTCAAAAATTATATTAAATTTAATAATTTAAAATAGTTAAAAATACAAGTCGTTACAATCTTCCCCACTCAAAATATTTCGTCCTCGAAAAGGGATTAAGTAAGGAATTTAACATAGATTTATTTTACTGAAAATAATCTACATATAAACGTAAAGAAATCTTATTTTCATTACCTTCACTACGCTTATACTATGCAACTCTAATACTAGCTTATTTGTAAAAAAAGTTAAAAAAAAATTAAAATCTCAAATTTTTTCCAACACCCGAATTTACGAAAAATTTCGACAACTTCTCCTTTGCACGGCTCGAGCGTAAATTTTTACAATACACATATATGTAACAAATATACATCTCATATCAATGATGAGGCATCCCATAGGGAAAAACATAAAATTATGGTATATAATCCGAGGTATGTACCTTATTATTATGAACCTCATATTAAAGTGAGTTCGCTCATATTAAAGCGAGCAAAAGTGAACCAAAAGGCATATACGTTCGAATGGTCTTCAAATGTACCAATTTCAACTTAATTTTAAATATTAGTTGCTTATAAAAGATATAGAAAGCATGCATGAGTTTGATAGAACTATATAATATGGATTCTGAATCCAAATCATAAGTACCTGTAATAATAACCAACAAAATAATTATATGCAGTCAAAACAGTTATAACAATGGTTTGCTACAAAGGAAACCATTCAGCAAACAATATTCATCCGATTATTTCATAACTATTTTATAATTATTCAAGTCATTAGAAAATAATTTCAAGTTGAGTATAAATTCTTAATTTTGGAAAACTTGTAAAATTTCAAGTAACTATGAACCAATTTCGTATTCGAAACAAATTTGATTATAAACAAAATCTTTAAGTTTTTGGTATTCATCTTTGAAGAGGAACAAAACATTCCAATATATCTTAAAAGATTAAGCTCATAAAACATTCAAACTTATTTATATAAGATATACATAAGTATTCTCATAGTATTATACAAGGTTTTTTGAAAGTTTTACAATACTACTAGAAATTTGATATCAAACATCCTAAAAAACTTTAAATAACATTTCTTTAAATCCAATAATTTATTAATCTCATAATTTAGAATAAGTATAAGCTCAAAAAAGTCATTAGTCATACTAATCTATTCAAATCGTATATTATTTTCTCCATTTCAAATCAAGTATAAAGATTTCTTATTTTCATAACAATTTAGAAAATACTTATTTCCAAAATAATCTTTCAAATCGTGACAACATTTACTTAGGTTTGTACAAAAAATTAGTGCAAAACTTCTAAATTTCATATATATTTTCAAATCAAGAGTATATGAAATTTAATACCTTTCTTTCAAAATAAATATTCAACTCGTTTTTTTTTCAAACATATTATACTATAAATAGATCTTCCAAAATCATTTGCTCTATAAAATTTTAAAATAGAAAATCCTATATACAATCTATTTATATAATATCTCTAAATTGAAATTTTTCAAAGAAATTTTAAATTTGATTTAAAAAGATTTTGTTTGGAAATCCATTTGCAAAATCACTAACTTCAATATACGTTTAAAAAATTCAATTAGTAAATTTCTTACTTTGTATAAATTAACTTCATTCAAAAATTCAAAATAGACATCCTTATAAAATGTGTAACTATTTGAAAATACTCATCAACATCATTACTTATATTTAGAAAGATGCTATTTAAATTCTTAAATCCATTCTTACAAATTTCTAGTTTTAATCTCAAAATACCTTTCAAGCATTATTTATAAACATTAACATTCAGTATGTAGACATTATTATAATCATAGTACTTTACTTTGAAATATTTTAAGTAAATGAAAATAATTAATTTCGAAACATTATAATAATTGTTTAATTAAACAATATTTAGGATATTAATTAGACAACGTATAACGTTGCTAATTATAGTTACTATGAAAACATTTTGCTAAAATAATATTTATAAACATTTAAGTTGAGCATAAAATATTAAATTATATAAAAACAATCCTTTTAAAACATTTCCAAACAATTTCGGAATAGATGATTTAGAAAATTTAATAAGTTTTATATTAGAATATCTTTTATAACTCAATATCTTAACAGATTTATCCTCATTCTTACAGATTTTAGCCATACATTGATCACGTGCAAGACTAAAATCTCTAAGTATTTAGTAGATCTAGTTCAACATCCAGTGAAAATACTTGGAAAATTCTTAAAATATATATGGAAAGCGCCACTCAACAATCCAATGTCAAATGATGATAATAGGTTAGCGGTGGTCCACTAAGGATTCCATTGATTACACAATGGGCACAAAACCTTCCAGAAGATCCATCTACCTTATGGATTCCAGAAAAAATATCGTGGCCATTTCGCAAACAAGGGACCATCACCCCTGCTATAATGGTCCGCTGCTGATTCAATAATTTACACAATAGTTGCAGTTCCTTCCCGGAAGATTCATAAACAACAGATCATCAGATTGAATGCATATCAAATGGGTAAACTAAAGAACCAGATACCCTAAAAAAATTCGTGGAACTGATGAGTTTAAGTCTGGACAACCCTTATCGGTTCGAATCCATTTCTGGATTCACCCAAGTCCACTAGGTTTATCGGTCGAATCTATTCCTGGATTCACCCAAGTCCTTTAGGGTTCGAAGCATATCATATTATACTTCTTTATGGAGGGTACTTCTCCGTATCTTTTACTTTAAAATATATCAAACTATATATAGCACCCATTCCAAATCATAACTTCAGATATCATACTTACGTAAATTCCATTATATATAAGATTTCATTTTCAAATCGGATAATTTCCAAAATCAATAGTCTCGAATATATCATATAATTCTTATATAAATTCCGTTATATATAAGAAGATTATCGCATTTTAGATCGAATACCTTTCAAAATCAATAGTTTTCGAAAATAACCTATACTTATACAATCCATTTTCATATAAGAGTCGAAAACTCTAAATCAAATATTTTTATAAAGTTGAAGATTCTCGAAATCAATCCATTTTCAAATATTAGTTCAGTTTTAAACCCATATACGATCTCAACAATCATTTTTCCTTTCAAAATGAATATCATTCAAAATTCAAAATTTTCCAAATTTCAAATCAATAGTTTTTCACAACTTCAGTTTTATATTATTATCAAATTAAGATAAAATCAAATTTCTTTCCAATCAAATACTTTTCAAAATATTTTATTATAAGACATTTAATAGGATCAAAATGTTTCTTAAAACAAATTCCATTATAACCTTTCAAAACTATTTTTCGTATTTATACAAAATCAGAATTGCTTAAAAAAAATCAATTTGTCAATAATAAATTTTATAAATATTTACTATGTTCAAAACATTTATTAAAACTCTTTTCATTTAAAACACATCAAAACTAAATTTCATATATGTATCATTCAAAATAAACATATAAAATTTACTTGTCAAAATATTTAACATTTTAAAACTTGTTCAACTCTTGTTAATCTTTATTTTAAAATTTTCAAAACTAAACTTTATTTACTTTCCAAAATACTTATTTTTAAAAATTAATTCTCGATTTGGAAGTGTTTGACTATTTATAATAGTTGGAAAAATCAAATTCCAATTCAAAATTGGAAATCAACAATCAATCATCTCAACAAGACGCACAATCAATCGATTAATCAATCTTAATGCATAGGATACATGTGTTTATAATATTATTTAAAAGAAAACTCGAGAACTGAACACCGGGTTTTATATCAAATCGTTCGAAATAAATATATACGTATCTCTTTTGAATGTAAAATCATACTTCAAGGAATTGAATCAAATCAGTTTCATTAAACAATTGAGTAGCAAAGCTACTAAAGTGACTTCCCTCATTTGGAAACTCGAAAATGAATGCCGATGATGCTGCAGTCATCACCAAAATTTATTTTCTACCGACAGAAGTGAGTTCCGAACTTTAGTTTCTTTTAAATCTTTTGAAAATCCCTTTACAAATCATTTTAAAATCATTTATAACATTTCCACTCACTTTCAAATTATGCTATTAAATATTTTCAAAATCATAAAACCCAATTTCAAAACTCCTAGAATTCAAATTCTCGAATTTTAGTTTGGGTAACTTATTTATTAATTAACCATATTTAGATACACCATATTTCATATATCATTTTCAAATGATATCAATTACTCTTTAAAATGATACAGAATAAATTCAGATATATATTTATTTCAAAATTCCATGTTAAAACATGCAATTTCTCAAACTGCTTAAATATATTTCAAAAAAATTAAAATTTCCAGCCATAGTCAAATGTTCAAATCAACAGCCAATAGTTGATGCTCATAAACTGGCTGAGCACAACTCATTAATCAATAAGTGATAATATGCACATCCATTTTAATCGATAATCAATCAGCAAAGTGATGACATTCCATAATCATTAAATAGTCACATGATTTTATTAGTTTATAGAATTCATTCTTTTATATTCTAAATATAATCTAGGTTAAAATCATTTCGTTTATTAATTTCAAATATTTATATCACTAACAAATACACTCTCTCATCTACGTATATACACTCAATAAGCTTATCCTACACGTTTAGGTATGCACTAAGCCAAAGCTCCGATACCAACTGTGACCGCCCACATTTTTGGACAATTAAAGTCGACAATAAACCACACATATCCAACTCAAACCATTTAAAGGATAGATCAATGGGTTTATTTTAAAGAAATAAAAAAAGAAAACAACAACAAAATCTCATAGCAGAATGATTAAATACAATTATCACATAAAGAGTTCATGAATCTGTTTAACAATATATACTCAATTCAATTTACAAAATAAATTAAAGTTATACAATACTATCAGAGTTATATAATTTTAATATATAGAATGAAATAGTGCAGTGAAATAAATACTAGTAGGTGCGATATACCAAATCTTCATCTTCGTCCTCCAGAATAACTGTCTCGATAACTGGAAAAACTCGGTCTGGCCTGAGTGTAATGAAAACAAAACACTTGAGTAGGGACTAAAAATCCTCATATAAGTCAAATCAAAATCAGGTGAAATATAGTTGTAAATAACTTCATTTGTTTCAAATTTCCATAAAGGTTTCACCATTTTAAATCTTTACTACAGAGTAAGTTAATCAACTATAAACCAATTCAATATATTTCACAGTTTAAACAAAACATCAATGTTTAAATATTCTAAATTATTTTAAATAATCGAAATAAATTCAAACTTCCTACGTCAAATATTATTCAAATAATTTATTGTAGTTTCAGGGAATTTTACAGCATTTTACAGATTTCCAAAATTTGACAATCACATTCAAACGTATCGAAACCATTTAATGGTTGGATTTCATACACCGATCTTCTTACAAACACTTCCTTTTATTCTCTAAAGTTATAGAAAAATTTGTGTACCCTTTTATTACCCTTTAAGAAAAAATATATTATTATTAAAATCAAAATTTAAATTTTATAAATAAATTTCAAGTTATTTTCAGAAACAAAATTCCAGTTTATCAAAAAATTTCAAGTTTCGCTAAACGGCAATACAATCACATTTCTATAGAAGTAGTCAATAATGCATCCAATAATTCACATATCAAACAGGATGTCCAAAGATCCATTGAAAGGGACAACGAATTAAGGATCTTAAGGCTAATTTAATTAGAGGAGGGGGTGAATAGATAGTGAATTCTAAGACTTATATGAACTAAATTGAAATTTATGACACAAACAAATGCAGAACATAATCACAGAACAATCCAAGAATCAAACACAAATGCATAAAGTAAATAAAAAGTAGTAAAGGGAAAGAACACACCGGATTCTATACTGGTTCGGGGTTACCCTTCATCCAGTCCTGTACCAAGGCAAACCACCTCATACAGATTTTTATTAAACCAGTGTCGAGATTACACTCCTCAATTTATAAAGGCCTTGAGGTACCCTCCTATCTCACGAGTCCGGGGCAAACTCTCTTGATTTACTGGCCATAAGATTACCCAATTGATTTCCAGGCACAACCATACTTATACAGAGACTCGATAAACTTTTGATTACAAATTGATCCTATAACTCTGAATAGCACTTTGACCTTTGATAAAGGGCAGAGAATCAAACAAGAATGAGATTCTAATTTGATTCACTTGAGAATTCGGCAGAATTTCGGCACGATCTATGAAAATTATAGAACATTGATTTGTGGAGAAGAAGAAGTGAATAAAATATGAAAATAGATGATTAAAAAATTTGTTTGTAAAGTCTATTTATAAAGTACCAACGGTTATGACCATTCGTGAAGAGATTAAAATGAATAGACACTTCTTTTGAAATTGAAACTTTTGAATTCAACAATCACCATGTCGACATGTGGTATCCCATGATGCCGACATCCCCTTGTTAAAAATAATGTAAAATTTGTTTTGAAAATGGTATTGAAATGAAAAAAAGATGAAATGATTCTGGAGTAAAATAAACTAATTTTACTATGTTTTAAAACACAAAAACAAAGAATATTTTAAGGCTAAAACATGTTTTTGAAAATCATTTGAAAAAATAGTTTTAAGGCTAAAATATTTTGAAAAGCTGTTTTGAAAATCGTTTTGAAAAACCATTTTGAAGCAGTTTTGCAAGCTTCTTCCTGTAGAATATCTCGTCACACCAGGACTCAAAAACTTGTACAAAACCAGGATGTTCTTGGGTTTGTAAGCCACTTGTCATAGGTTCGTAAGCTACTTATCGTAGGTTTGTAAGCCATAAAGAAGGTAAAAATGGGTTCCATCCCAAATGAAATTCAGAATAAAGATTTCCATGCTATTATGAAGTTTTAACAAAAACTAGACACATATCTTGAATCTTGATCTTGATACTCATGAGTCTTCAAACTTGATTTCTTTATTCTTGATCTTTATACTGTACAGTCTTCAATAATCAATACCTGCCTTATATATATCCTGCATAATATCATTCATATATATCTAGACAATAGTGTTACTACATAAGTTACAATAAAATAAGTTACAAAGGTCTTTGTCATCAAAACCACTATCTCCAGTTCTTAACAATCTCCATGCTTTTTGATGATGACAACCTTATAAAATATACTTACCACTTCGATTATACCATAACTCCCCCTTACACCAACAACTCCCCCTTACTCCAAGCCTACTATTTTATATAACTTATGTCCTCCTTTGTCATCAACAAAAATAACTTATAAACCTTGAACTTAATAAAAAAAGTGATAAACAAATATATGACATAAGAATAATAAGTATGTATGAGTGAAACATAGAATCCTAAGTTAAAATGGAATTTAATATTTTATATACCGACAATTGTTATTAATTAATATACTAATTATATACAAATTTACAAACCAATATACAATCAAGAAGATAAAAAAAACACTTAACGAGGACCCTTAACTATCGATGATTTGTGGACCGAATAATTTGGATAGCGAAGACAAAAGTTTCCATGTTGTTCGACCAAGTTTCCATTAGCGTCAAAAAGTACCTCTCCAACGCAAATCATGCCATCTTCTTCGTCCATATGGACATCCAGATTCAGCAGAGGATGCTCTTCTTCTTGATCCTCTTGTGGTTCTTCTAGAGGCTCTTTTTCTTCAGAGTTCATGGCTTGAGATGATTCTTCGATGATAATGGGATTGACATGGTTATCCATAAGAAATTTTTGTAAATTCCTAAGGATTTTGCCTTGCCCATCTTGATCTTTAGCCATTCGCGGTTGACTTACTTGAATTTCCACCATCATTTGAAGTAAATCTTTTATCTTTTCTTGCAGTTTGATGACTAGTACGTGTGTGGAACGTTGAAAAGGGGTAGAATGAGGAGAAGTGGGTGAAGAAGGTTCATTATTAGAGGAGGAAGCCATTAATTTTCTATTTTAGAAGTTTATTACAGAGAGGGGAACAGAGAAAAGGAGTGAAAGTCGAAATATATAAATATATAACTAAATAACTAATTTTAGAGGGAAATTTAAATTTGAAAATCTCGGCCTACATGTCGACATTGGGGGATGGGTCATGTTAACATGCCCAGTTCAAATTTTGAATTTTTTATATATTGATTATTAACTACCTTTGTATTTATAATTTATATTTCAGTTAATGAATATACACCTAATTCTCGCCTAAATTTAGTTAAGTTTTGTTCATTTAATGGGTTGGTTAATATATCAGCAATTTGTTTTCAGTATTAATATATTCAAGAGTTATGACTTCATTACTTATATTATCTCCAAAAAATGATGTCTAATATCAATATATTTCGTCCTAGCATGTTCTTGAATCGTTCTATTCTTACGTTCTACCACTCCGTTTTGTTGTGGATTTCTTGGAAAATATAAATTATGAGTAATTCCTTTTTAATTACAGAAATTCTCAAAATTTTCATTTTTAAATTCTCCACCGTGATCACTCTGTAATGTTTTTATTTTCAAAGAAAGTTGATTTTGAATTCTTTTAGCAAAATTCTTAAATAATTCAAAAGCATCACTTGTAAGTTTAAGAAAAATTGTCTAAGTATATCTATAATAATCATCTACTATTACAAAAACATATTTATTGCGATTAATTGATTGAACTTGAGATGGACCAAATAGATGATGTAATTCTAGAGGTTTAGAAGTAGAAATATCTTTTAATTTAAATGAACTTTTCTTGAGTTTTCCAAATTGGCAAGCATCACATATACTATCTACTTTAAAGTTTAACTGTGGAAGACCTCTAACTAAGTGAAGTTTTGATAACCTAGATAATAGTTTGAAATTAAAATGACCAAATCTTTTATGCTAAATTCAAGGGTAACTTGTATTACCCAAAAGACATATTTGTAACTTTTATACTAAGGATGTAAATGTTTTTCTTCCTAATTCCTTCAAAGATAATATTTGACTTATTATCTTCGATGTGACACTTATCTTTTCCAAATTTAATTTTAAATCATTTATTACATAGTTGACTTATACTAAGAAAATTATGTTTTAAATTCCTAACTAGCAAAATATCAGAAATAAAAGGAGTTTTAGAATTCATGAAATTATTGTCAAGGACAAAATTTCACAGCTTTTTAGCCTCAAGGACAGAACTTCAATATTTTATCCTGAAGGACAACTTTCTGTAGGTATCAGTTTTTAGTTATTGATAGCAGTTTTTAGGTATCAGTTTGTAGTTATCGGTAGCAGTTTTTAGGTATCAGTTTTTAGCTCGGTAGCAGTTTTGTTGTCCTTATGAACAATTTTGAAAAATGTTTGTCATTATGAATAATTTTTAGAAAAATGTTTGTCCTTGTGGTAAAAATATTAAGGTCGTGTCCTTGAGACAAAAAATATACAAATCTTTGTCCTTTAAATTAATTCCCCCTTTAGAATTACCGACATTGCCGATGCCAACCACATATACTTTTGGGTTATCTCCAAAGTTGACCAATCCACCAACTTGATATATAATGTCATTGAGTATCTCGTGATTTCCAGTCATATGTCTTGAACAGCCACTATCAAGTATCCATTTATCTTTCTCAATTTGCATAGTTTATCCATTGGTTGTTGATTCTTCAAAAGCCATGTAACATGTATGTTCCTGCATAACAAACCAATTCGGTAGATAACTTGATTTTTCATAAAAACTATATGCAGACTTATGATACTTCGATGAAATGCATAAATTCAGACTAGTATTAACAAAATTTTCTAAATATGCCACTTTTAACTTTGCAAGTTTTAGATTATGAAAACTATGAAAACCAATGCTTTGATACCAATTGAAAGGGACAGTGGATTAAGGATCTTAAGACTAATTTAACATTAGAGGGGGGTGAATAGTGTTTAATGAATTCTAAGACTTATATGAACTAAATTGAAATTATGACACAAACAAATGCAAAACTTAATCATAGAGCAATCACAGAATCAAAACAGATGCAAAAAGTAAATAAAAAGCAGTAAAGGGAAAGAACACACCGGATTTTATACTTGTTCGGAGTTACCCTACATCCAATCCTATACCAAGGCAAACCACCTCATACAGATTTTTATTAAACTAGTGTCGAGATTACACTCCTTAATTTATAAAGGCCTTATGGTACCCTCCTGTCACACGAGTCTGGAGAAACTCTCTTGACTTACGGGCCGCAAGATTAACCAATTGATTTCCAGGCACAATCACACCTTATAGAGAGACTTGATAAAATTTTGATTACAAATCTTATAACTCTGAATAGCACTTTGTTCTCCGAGAGAGGACAGAGAATCAAACAAGAATGAGATTCTAATTTGATTCACTTGAGAATTCGGCAGAATTTCGACACGATCTTAAAAATATGAAAATTATAGAACATAGATTTGTGGAGAAGAAGAAGTGAAGAAAATATGAAAATAGATGATTAAAAAATTCGTTTGTGAAGTCTATTTATAAAGCACCAACGATCATAACCATTCGTGAAGAGATTTAAACGAATAGACACTTCTTTTGAAAAAAAGAAACTTTTGAATTCAACGGCCACCATGTCGACATAGGATATCCCATGATGTCGACATCCCCTTGTTAAAAATAATGTAAAATTTGTTCTGAAAATGGTATTGAAATGAAAACCAGATGAAATAATTCTGGAGTAAAATAAACTAATTTTACTGTGTTTTAAAACACAAAAACAAAGAATATTTTAAGGCTAAAACATCTTTTTGAAAATCATTTGAAAAGATAGTTCTAAGGCTAAAATATTTGGAAAAGCAGTCTTGAAAATTGTTTTGAATTAGTTTTGCAAGCTTCTTCCTGTAGAATATTTCATCACATCAGGACTCAAGAACTTGTACAAAACCAGGATATTCGTGGGTTTGTAAGCCGCTTGTCATAGGTTTGTAACCTACTTGTCATGGGTTTGTAAGCCACTAAGAAGGTAGAAGTGGGTTCCATCCCAAATGAATTTCAGAATGAAGATTTCCATGCTATTATGAAGTTTTAACAAGAACTAGACACATATCTTGAAATCTTGATCTTGATACTCATGAGTCTTCAAACTTGATTTCTTCATTCTTGATCTTTATACCGTACAGTCTTCAATAATCAGTACCTGCCTTATATATCCTGCATAATATCATTCATATATATCTAGACAATAGTGTTAGTATATAAGTTATAATAAAATAAGTTACAAAGGTTGTTGTCATCAAAATCCACTATCTCCAGTTACTAACATCCATTTCTTAATTCAATGGATAGATGATCAATCATATAAATAGTGATAATAATAGGGTGACAATATGGACATATCGAAATCACTAAACAAAACAACAGCCAATCACAAATATCATCCATAGCGATATCAACCAACATCCAAAGCAACCAATTCAACCATATCACAACAATCAATAACTACCAATGTCGGATGTTTTAAAGTGATATGAAATTTCAATTATCAAATCAATTTTAATATCAAGTCAAATGTCAATTTAACTATCAGATAAAATGTCACAAATTTAACTATCAGATTTACTATCAATTCATATTGTCAAATTCCTAATCAAGTTTAACTTTTATTTATCAATTTCATGGTCAAATTTGAATTTTGATCTAAATTCAATCGGTTCAAATTTAATAAATTAAATTTTCAGTCAGCTAAATTTTCAACTAGCAATCGATATAAATTTTCACTCCGTTAAATGGTTTAACTAACAGTAGAAAATTTAATACTTCATGAATGGCCACTCACCTTTATTTGAAATTGAAATTTTCTTCCAAACTCAAATAAATTCCAATCTAGCTCCACATCGTAAACGATGTCGATACAAACCCAACACAACTTGTTTCGTTCGAATCCGACCTCGTAAACTTATAAACTTTTTAACATTTGAATATAATTAAATTATAATTAACAACTTAATTAATGATTAATACTAAACCTACTCTTCCATCTTCACGTTCCAGGCAACAACAATCGAACCCATCCCCACATGACCAAACTCTACCTCGTCATGCAAACCCAGATCGCGAAGCGTCATCCAACCTCACCATGACATGCACCAGCCTTCGAGCACCCATCGCCTGCAACCCTGCTGCCACCGCCATATGCATGCAATTTTAGGAAATTTGCCGGTCTTATATGTCTCGATTCTGGTGAATTTGGACGACAATGGCTCGATCCAACCGTTTGATACGTAGAGGAGATCGAGCTCTACAAATTTTGTGTTAAAGCCGAGTCGAGATTATGAGCGAATTGAGGGAAATCAAGGGAGGAAGGTCAAACGATTTCAGCTATTAAAATTTATAATGAGGCGGCTGAGTAATAACTAGGGTTTTGCAAATAAGGGCCTTACATAGACAATTACAAAACACTATTCACGCGACAAATTTTTTGAACTCCAAAAAAAGCGTGCCGCCTAGCATTCTATATGTTAATCCCTATTCCAAAACAATGGAATATGTATCGAGAGCCAATTCCATCATATTCAGAAGATATCTTTTCAAAATCAAATTATCGTAATTAAACTTCATTAATTGATTTCTACGCATTTCAAGCCCACAAGACTAAATGATAAGTCCCATCGCCATGAAACTTGAAATCCTATAATAATATACTATTACAGGTCGATTGAAACTGGTTTTACCGAAATCCAAGACGGTGCCCAAAAAGTCTATTTTTACACATTAATAAAACCTATTTTCAAAATCAATTTAATCGCTTTTAAATTCAAATTTAAAATTTAACAATTTTCATTCTTGTTTAAATAAAATTTAAATCAACTTTTGAAATCATTTTTGTTCATATTAAATTCAAGATTCAGTTATTTAAACAATTTCAAAAATTACATTTAATAATTAAATTGTTAAATAAATCACTATATTTAAAATATAAGTTATTTAACTTATGAAACTAACCTTTCAATATTTAAATTAATTAAATATTTTAAATTCAATTTTATCTTAAACTATTTTGTAAATATTCGAAGTTTATACAACCAATGCTCTTACATTTGAATTCATAAAAACAAATCCAATTTAAAATAAAATGTTCGTTCAAATCTAGAAAGACAAAAGTTCTTACACCAAATACACAGATTACACTTCATAAATCAAAGCCCTTGGATAATTCAATTACGATGAATTCCAATATTAGAATTTCTAATGAATTTTAGTTATCAAATAATTATTTTATTTTTATCTAAATAATTCTACATTTATTATTCAGTTCCAGCTATAGATTATAGACACATTCACTACATAGAATTTAGTTTCAATACTTATTATTGCCTAAATCTTCGAAATTTGTTACTCAAAATTTTATCCAAGATAAACTACATAAATAAACATAGAAAAAATTATTTTTTAACCATTTTTATTCAAAAAATATATTAAATTTAATAATTTAAAATAGTTAAAAATATGGGTCGTTATATCACATCTCCCCATCTACATAGGCCGTGAGATTCTAGTGGGCTTGTAGGCAAAAAGAAGGTGAAAGCAAGGATGAGGAAGGAAGAAAAGGTGTTGCAAGGGCGAGGTTGGACTAGGGTTTCTTGGACTTGGTTTTTTTTGCTTAAGTGTGAGCTAATTCACCATTTAATTGAAAATATAACCCATATATGTTAATCTTTTATTACATTTAAGTTGTTTGAATTGATAGTGACATATGTTGAAACTTTGGTTTTGATTCTTGCTTTGAAAGCAAGTGGCATATGTACAGACTTGAATGAACTTAAATGGACTTGAATAACAGGTGGCACAACCTTACAAATCACAAAGCACAAAGCACAAAGCACATAGTTTATAGTTGAACGTTGGGTTAGATTGAACTCGGATTGGAAAGTGCACTTATAGCAATAGTCGCTATGGATGCACTTAGGAACTAGTTCTTTGAGGCGAAGTGAACCTTGATGAAAATAGGCATTTGTCAAATACATTTTACACACAAAATATCTGCAGTAAATAATTATGAAAATAACTAACTATTTATAAACTATATTGATGTTGATTAGATGAACACTACTTATTAGTTTACTATAAGTGATATGTATGTATGTATCTATACATATGTAAATGTTTCGTCAATAAATTTAAAAACGAATCAAATACTTATACAATTATTAAAGCAATAAAAATTATATTAGTAAAGTTTGTGTCATAAAAATAATTAAATATTTGTATACTAAATAATCTTTAAAATGTCAAGTATAATTTTAGTGAATAATATAAATTTTAATTCATAATTATTCGTCTTAAATTTGATTAAGGAATCATTTTAAACTAACTTTTAAAAGGGTAACACAATTATGGTAAAAAATTAAGAAATCAATATGCCAAATATAAAGAAGTGAGAAACTAATGAGTTGCTATTATTCTCAAATGTGAAGAAGAATTATAATTATTTATTAATTGGTTGGTTATATATTTCAAAAATATATGGAAAAATGATTCAAGTGTTGAAATTCTGCAAATTTATATTAAAAAGGCCAATTTTTTAGTGCCCTAAGAAAAGCTCGATGCTCAGACAATGCCTCGGATAAAGGGCATAATAAAGCGTTATAATAAAAATGCGGGAAGTTAAAATTGCAAAATAACGTCTAATCGGCGCCTCGGTGGCTCCCTTGACAGCATATCTTAGAAATTACTTTGTTTTTGGTGATTTCTATAGAACTTTGTAGAAAGATCCTTAGAAGTTTCTCACCATATTTATAATGTTTTATATGTATGTTTGTTGTCATAAAAAGTTTGCATAGTAAAAAGTTAAGTAACATCTCGAAAAGTGACAAAAACTTCACTTGTGTAAAACCGCCCAGCTTAGCCTTAATTTTTGGACTTTAAAAGTTTGAAAAGATATTTAAATTTAAGTATTATATTTTATTTTTTTTACATGGGTTTAGTAACACGTATTAGAGTATTTCAAAAGTCGTTTGAGATATTTATGAATTGTTAAGAATTAGTTGTGAATTTTTAAAGAAAAGGTTTTTATAATGCAAATTTGTTTTTGTAGGTTTTTAAATAAGTTATAAAATTGTTATTTTCAAGTAATATTTTAAGAAAATGTTTAAAACCTATTACAAGTATTATAAAGTATTTTAAAATCATTTTTGAGTATATATATAGTTTTTAGAAAATATGTTGATTATTTTATATCTTATGTAATAAATGTCTTCTAAAAATGGATTATTTAATATATAGTTTTATAAATAAATTACGATACATATATATCATTTAAAAAAAGGGTTTTAAAGTATAAACAAAAGGTTTAGAAAGGGGGTTAGAAATTGCTTGATGGCCAAATGGATAATTGTTTGATTACTTATTTGAATGGTAATGTAACAACCCTCCCTTTAATGGGTTCAAATTTCGACAAAAATTGAAACTTAAGTACATCAAAACACGAATTGTTGGATTTGGTACTTGTAAATAAGCATGAGCATATAGAGATTGATAAAATCTAAACTCACAACGAAAATAATAATATGGTATAAATACTGACTATAGCTACTACCTTGGAATTGATGGTTGTAATGAGGAGGAAGTTGGAACAACATTTTGGTGACCGAAAAATCTTTAGTGTTTATAACATGAATTTATGTTGATTGGTTCCATTTAATTGTTATTCTATTATATTAAGTTTAATCAATTTAATCTAATATTGCATGCACGATATTCTTACCGAACATGATTCATTTACCTACTCTTATCCCAAGGTACAAAATGCTGACGTAAGTCTATCAACTACTTTATACTTCCAAATATGACGTGCCCTAGCATTGTCATTGTTGGTCTATTGGTCCTAGCTAGAGAGACCTTTGACCACTATTTATTGCTACATAGTACATAATAGCCATATTACTAAAGAATCTATCGTCATTAAAGTCTTAGCCATTTGAGAAATAGCACGTAAGCCACATAATACCTTATTAATAAGGACAAGGCAGACCCTTAACCATTTAATACCAACATTCTAGGAAGATCTTTGTGAGTTAATACCTAACCCCAAGGCCGAGTCCTTACTGGTACTATCTATCTAGCTGACATCATCTGGAATCTCACTGCGAAACTTAATACTTCTTTTTAAGAGAGAGACAGACCTTATAACAATCACTTAATACCCCAAACCTAAAGCGGACCCTTCCTAAGTTATCAACTACCGCTCCTAACCATTAGTTCAGACCATTTAATAACTTTGTAATTAGGAAAGAGGCAAGCCATCAAACAACCACTTAATACCTCTAACCCCTAAGCAGGTCTTACAGTTCACAAAATCATTTGCCATGGGTCCATTGGTTGGTGATGTCTCACATCAGTAATAAGTGCACAAAACTGCTGGTAGCCTCTGAGTGAAGGACAGACTTCTGTTGTGTAACTCTGCTTCCATCGCATCCCAACCTACTAAATAAAGATAATTATTCTGAGCTTTACTAATTTTAAGCCATATTATCTTAGGTTTTATTATTCCCAAGCTTTATCATCCAAAGTTGAATATTGAACTTAGCTTACTAACCTCCTTTTATTTATTTAAGGCTATATAATTTGCTCTAATTATTCAATTGGCCATAAATTTTCTTTATTTACTCCTTCCGTAAATGTTAATTTTTCCACGATAAAATCATATCATCTTAACGGACATTTACGTATATTTACTAATTTCCAATTAGTAACCTTTTCTAACTATTCCATAGTTATTAACCTAACTTCTTTATTTATTAGTCCTATTAATCCCTTTACCCTATTAACTATTTGTAACTCCCAAATTCATTTCACATTTATTACCTATTAATTGGAGTTGCAACCTTTCTAACTTTCTTCCCTATTTATCCTTTTTGCTATTTAGTTTTATTTCTACCTATAATTTATAACCTAAGTGAGCATTATGCATAAATTATCATATTAGTTCAGTTTGATTCTTATTTATTAGCGCATATAAATATCTACTTCTACCAAATATATTCTATTCATAAATATATAACTTGAATATTCTTTCCATATTTAATTTGCTGAAATTATATTTCTAGGAAGATTCTCCATGGTAATTTCCCTAAATTAGTTTCTAAAAAAAGATTGGGTGCAAGAAAAGATTTGCTTCATTTAAAATTACAAGAAATAATTATTTCTTTTTATTGGAATAGACAGTGTAAACTACAAAGAATAATCTGTACTTTACACATCTCTTTCTTTTCATTTACATATATTACTTGTTAAATCAAACATTGCATTTTCTATGAAATTTAGAAATATAAACAACTTTATAAGATCAAATGGGACGTTCTTCCCACAAATTAAACTGTGGAAAATTCACAATTCAATATAATTAGGGTAATAATCAAAATCATACTAGTTATCTACAACCCAATTTCAAATCTGGAATAAATTTCATATCTAATCAATAATCAGTATCTATAACTTTTGGGACTGACTTCCAGATCAGGGTGTAATAATATTTCCAATCTAGTCTCCTAAATTTATAAACAAGAATATGTAGGCGATGTTTATTACATTCAATTTTAGCCTACAATTCACATATATTTATTCATTTAGGCATAAAAATCAAGAGAATGCCAACGTAATAGATTTCAATATTATAAAAAATTTAAATTTTCCCACTTGCCTTTTAAATTTGAAGTAAAACCTATGATTCAACTCCATTTCTTTCTTATTCCAAGAAATATATATAAAAGGATACACACACGGACACACACACACATACGTATTAGAATTCCATCTTTGAGAATATTTAAGTTGAAGGGGAATATAAATATATAAATAAAATTGCCTCGTTATCATGTAGTGTTGATTCACTTCTCTTCTTCTTTTATTTAATTTCTGTTCTTCTCCAATTTGTATATATACAAGTATAAATATTTTATTTTATAATTTAGAAAATAGTGGAGAAGAGAAGATAGTATAGCCTGCTGTTTCCAAAAAATATGATAAGAGAAGAGAGGGTTAGGCTTGAATTTATAGATGTTCATATCAACCACAATCGTTAGATTAAATAATAAAAAATTCCAGGCAACTTGGCCAAGGCAAACCCTAGGCGCCAATGCTAGGACCGAATGACCGCTCCATTATTAAGGGTCGAACGCTACTGGTTAACCTGCCCAATAAGGGGGTTGATAGGTAGGGCCCAGTGGTTTATTGTTAATTTTATTTTACTAGTTATTTTTGTTTCAAAATCGTTTATTGTGCGTAACTTCTTTGTTGGAACTTCGATCGCAAATTTTCAAATATGAAAGTTGCTTAGAATGTCACTATGAGGGCAATGGTGCAAATTTCATGGTTAACCATTGTTTACACCAATTCCATTTTTGAAGTCTAATTAACTAATTAAATAACTAACGTAAAATTTACGGGTGTTACAAGTAATTAACCATGCTTAACACTAAAAGCCGACGAAGTAGGCTTATCCATTTATGAGAATTAAGATTGATGTTGGAGTACGGATGTAAGCAAAACCTATTGGCTTCCCTCTTGACCAAGGAATAGTTAAGTCAAAAATGTGTTAATCATGTTGATTACTTACTTGCTTATGGAACTAATTGATACTATACTTAACACTAAAAGTCGATGAGGTAGACTTATCTATTTGTGAGATTTAAGAATGAAGTGTTTAGGAAAAGTTTTAATGCAACTAGTGTTCTAATTACTTGGATTTACTCTTGGACGAGGAATAGTTAAGTTGGAATGTCGAAAATGAGTTAAGTATATGAGTATTGATTTATATAAGCAATTTTTTTTATTAGATAGTCGATTAGTCGGCTATTGGACTTGACTTAATATGACTTAAAAGTTATCAAAAAGGCTTCGCTATTTCATACCAGTGAGAACCCCGAGACTAGAATTGGTACGAAATATCTATAGCTTTTACTTACTTTTGAAAGAACCGAAATTGAGCTAACCATAAATTCATCGATTGGTTTTGAAGAGTCCGGGAGTGGTAAGTGTTTTACTTACCGAATATCACTTCAAAACTAGCATACAAGTTCTACGTTTTGGAAGCGGTTGCAAAGGCGAATCTATATGGAGATTGAAGATCTGTTTGAGATGCTCGAGTCCATATAGTGATTTGTGATCTTCTCGAATACCAGAATCCATTTGAAATTTATGTTCTGTTTGAGTGATGAAGATTCGTGTGATAGATTTTGAACGTAACCTCGACGTCAAAAATGGCTAAAGACAGTAGGATGTATAATTTTGGGTTTGGCCGACCCAGGTTGGGTATTATCAACTCCATATCCTGAGTATGCTTATCGATACGTTGGTACTGGGAGTTGATGATATTTGGTTCCATGAGGTTCAAGTTTATGTTCGGACATGGGCTTTTGTGTTTACCTTATCGCATATTTTATCTAGAGATATACCGTGCTTGGAAGGTGTTTCTGATCCTTGTGCGTGGAGATTAGATTTCGTCTTAACTGAAGGTATCTCTGTAGAAAATCCATCATGCAAATGGACCTTAGCGATTTTGATTGTTCCTTAAATATGTTATGGTGTGAGGAATGTAAGCACCACAGCTATTTGATATGGTTTATATTCTACACTCTAGACATTATCTATCATATTATTATATTAAACTTAATGAATGGTTGGTTTCTTTTGAGGGAAAAACCATTAGTGAATCTGTATGGTCTCAATAGTTACTGTTACATGTTGCGTGTATCTCGGGTTTTCTCATACCAGACTTATATTTGATGCTTGGTTTTTGTTTTTCCTAAATTCCTCATATATTCTTTCAAGCATCCCGAGTATAGCGGTTTTTACTTTGAACGCTTTAGAGTTCAGCAGATGAGTCAGAGGCTCAATTATCTATCGATTTCTATTTTTTTTTGTTCTATATTAGCTATGTACATATCAAGATTGTGAGGACATGCAGTTATAACTGCCCAGGTTGATGATAGTACTTAGGTTTTGTAACTCTAGAATTCATGCATTTAGAGTAACACTTTGTACTATTCTTTCGATATTATATATTATCATTACACTGTGAGATTCTAATGTGGTGTTCCTCCTTTCTTGTTCTATTCTTTTTTTAATTCACCTTAACTTTCTGTCTTTCTGGCACTTGGGTGTTAAGAACGTGGATATCATGGATGTATTTAATGTTGACATTCAAGGGTTGAAAAGTTCGGTCGTTACAATGAAAGAGAACAAGAAGAACTTCAAAGTCAAGTAAGAAAACATGAGATTATGAAGAAAGACCAATACGTCAATAGAGACATGATTCAAGATAGCAACAATAATAGATCATACCAGCAAGAATTGAGAAAGAAGTTGATTCACCATATACAACGGTACATGTGGACATGCCGCTACAAAAGATGTCATTTAAAGAGAAAATGTTATTGATCGTTGTCATTTGAGATGCAACAAGCAGCCAAATGGATGTGGGTTTTGGGAGTGAACTAATGATCCTTTTCCTCGACGAGCTTTGAGTATGCTAATGAATTAGCAAACAATAGCATTGAAAAATCAACCAGTTTGGTGGAAAAATGAAATTAGTAGACTACACTATCAATTTCATGGGCTTAATATTCATGTAACGATCCAGAATTTCGAACACTTCTAATTAAAATATATGAATTATTTAAATATTTGAATCGTGGATTTAATGTGATAAAGGTGATTTTATAACCTTGTTAAGCCTCTTTTAATTGATAACTAATAATGGTAAACTTGTTTTTGAAATGTGTTCAAAAAAATAGTTCAAAGAAATATAAAAAATGTGACTGAAAATTTCTTGCCGATAAACAACATTTTACTCGATAAAAGTTGTTCGAACTTCTTCAGCATATCTAATCAATTAATGTGCCATTGATTAGCAACTAAAAAGATTTTTGTTATGGCTAACTAATTTTTAACAGTAAGAGATTAACAAAGTGATTGAAGGGGAAGATATTTTGGTGAATAGTAAAAGATATTTGTTTTAAGGAGATGAGGTGTAAGGTTGGCATATAAGTAGGGGTGCTTGATGGCCTTTCGTGGAGCATAGGAGATGGTAGTTACCTCTTATAAAATTATATTTAATCACTTTATAAGTTACTAACTCATTTGCTAAATTTTAAAGGTAAAACACACTTATTATTGATCCTCTTCTCTCTTCATTAATTAATCTTTAATCAAGGTAACTCTTCTTCAGTCCTCACCAAACTTAAGTATAAGCTTAGCACAACATAGAAACTAAGTAAATCAACCCAAAAATGGAAGGAGAGAAGCAAAAACCCTCACCTTAGTATGGCCGTGAACAATATAGGCAAGGAAAAAGAGGCCATGAGCTTTTTGAAGGTAAAGGTGTTGTCTTTGGATGTTTGGTGATGGTAGGAAATAGTCTTTTGTTCATGAGGTTGTGCTTGTTCGTAATATTGTTTTGTGATGAGTTTAATCACCACGTGGTAGTATATGTTATGTATATATGTGTGCTTGAAAATAATATTAGGTATTGAACTAATGAAGTTATAACATTGGACCATACTTGCTTTCGAAAGATAACGACATCTCTGTATTGTATATCACCCCCTCTAATATCATCTGCAACATATAACATGGCCTTAACTTTATGTTATTTGTTCGGTTTGGTTATGTGTGGCATTGAAGTGTGTTTGAAGCGAGAAAGGTCATTATAAGTCCACTTTGAATCCCTTGTGTTTTAACTTGCTTTAAATTAGTGACATGTGAATATATTGTGAAAGTATATCTCATGGTTGTTCTCTACCCTTATAATAGTGTATGGAATAACAAAGAAATGGTTTGTAAAATTACAAAAATGATAAGACAAAGTTGTAAAAGTTAGAAGCAAAATAGTTGCAATAAATGCACTTTGAAAAGCCTTGCTTTTGGGAATTTTTAACATGGCTTTGAAAAATATCCTTAGGGGTTCTTTATACTATATTTAAGTACTCTAAGTTTAGTTATTAATGTAAAATTTCAGATCGTATTTCATTAAGGATAGAGAAAACTAGCCACAAATTTCATGCATTTTCTAAAATGCTCTCTTTCTAATACCTATCATTTAAAATGTTGTTTTTGAGCTACACCAACATTTTGGGCCGTATTTCGATATAGTGTGTTTTAAGCTTCTTTTGTGAATTTAAACAAGTTTAAAATGATGTTTAATTTAATCATTTTTATGAGATCTTTTTAGGGAAGTTTAATAGCAAGTTTTAAAGTATTTTAAACATGGTTCAAGTTTAAATATATTTTTCATATTTATGTATGAATTTTTAAATAAAGTATTTAAAAAACATGTTTCTTTTATGATTTTTGTTAGATTTTGAATCTTTTATTTTAAGTAATATTTTATATAGATATTTAAAACATATTTATAAGTATTTTTAAGATATATATAAGTTTGGAAAAGTACGCTAAAATATTTTATAAAAGGATAAGTGGGTTTTGGTTAAATTAAGTTATAATAAAGGGTTTTGGGTTTATACTAGACAACGTTTTAGTAACAATAACTTTTAGCCGATTTGAATATACCTGTCGATGTAGTTAGATCTTTAAAAAAAATGTTTAATGGTAACTATAATGATCCGCTATTCCAAACCATTAAAATCGACAATAATCCATACATGTCGGACTTGAATTGCTTCAAATAATTGATTGTTAACTTATAATTGGCAAAACTTAGCATATACAATAAATAAATCAATCACAGAATCACAAACACATAGTTTTACAACAATAAGCAGCGGAATAGATAAATAGTAGTTCATGAAGCTACTACAGAAAAAAATAGTCCAAAATATAATGCAATAGGAATCCCAATACATAGAAGTCTCTAACACAAAAGCAAATGACAAGCCTGAAACATACAACTAAAAATAACAGAAATAAACTGAAGTGGAAATGGATAAGATAGGTCTTCCAAGCGAACTCCAAGCTCCAAAGATAAGTTTAAAAACTATGCCACTCAGGCTGACCCAAGCATAAAGTAAAACATAAAACACTCTCAAGTCAGGATTAACATTCTTATGCAAGTAAATTAAACTCAAGTGAAATGTCAAGTGGAATGCAATATAACTCAAAAGATGTTGGAATTCCATCCTTCAAGGATCCGATAAATTATCTACATACATAGTACAATACGCTACATATTTAATGTCTACCGTAAAGCAAAATATCAAAATAGCATTAAGGCGTTACCCATATATATGATAATCAATTGAAATGTGAAGGGTCAAACGTTGCTTTTTAGACTTCATTAAAGCAATGATTGATTGTTATACTCGGTTGGAAATTTAGAAAGGCACAGGAAAAACAAAACGACACAAATACGGTACAGATACAACAAGCTGTTTTGTCATTTCCATCGCGTATCGAACCCTGAATTATAAGAATGAATATACTGCAGAGATCAGCATGACGAGATAAACAGAATGGTACACGGATATCAACAATACGACCGAGTTATATGCAACGACCCATAAATTTCGATAATTAAATTTGTTTATTTAATAAGATTTTTGTAATTTAATTTGGAAGGAAATAAAACTTTGTAATTTAATAATGAATTGAATGTTAAAAATGAAATGTAGCAATGGTAATTGAAACTAAAATTTGACAATTGGAGTGAAATCCCAATAATGAAACAGCGAAAATTTTCGCACTTGGTTATAAAATAAAATAATTGATAAGGGAAAGCGTTGAATAAATAAATGAATTAGTATAAATAATGCTAATCGGATGAATCCAGTATTATGTAAGTAATTATAATAATTAGTTGAATATATAATAAACTTAAGTGTAAATTAAAGATTTAGAAATCATTATAAATTACCTATTTAATTTGTCAACGAAATTAGTTGGGAATCAATTACATGTAAATGGAAGTAAATGTTTATTAATATGAGAGAGGACAATAATTATAAGGTGTGAATGTAATAAAATTGAGGGAAATGTATATTTTGTTCATAGATAAATTAAAGGGATGGAACCAAGTTGGATAAATTAATTGAGATATTAATTATAATAAATGTATATGTTGACAAATTCAATATAATTGAAATTTAATTATTACGTTAATAGAGATTGAGACGAAATTTGAGAATATTAATGTAATGGATCATAAACCAATGTAAATTTCATCCATTTGAAAATAATTAATTGAATAGCAGGATTAAAAATCAAATAAATGGATTTATTGGAATTTCAATTGATAATTAATGAGTTTATTAAAATTGAAATTATATACGGTAGTGGGTAAATCAATTAACTTTGAATTGATATCTAAGTTTGTTTGAATTATTGTAATTGTTTAAGAAATCAAAAATGATGAAATTTGTGAATTTTTATTTTTGAAACGAAAAAGTGATTTAATTAATTAAATATTATTTTAATTTAATAATGTGAAATATAGCCATTTTGGCCACTGGCTCGGATTTTGAAGAAACCAGTTTCATCGGATCCGTAATGGTGAACTATTGTAGGATTTCATGTTTCTTAATGATCGGACTTGTCGTTTGATCGTACGGGCTCGAAACGCCAAGAATTCAATTTAATTAAAATCAATTGAAACCAATTTAAAATAACTTGATTTTAGCATAACTTTTTCATATGATGGAATTTGGACTTGAAACCTATTCCATTGCGTTTAAAATATTTAAAAACATCTATTTTGATATATGGTTTGACCCATTTCCGTTCCGGAGTCAAAATGGGCTTTCGGGTAATTACCTTTCAACTTTCCAAACCAATCGAGCCCATCCAATTCTATTTTGTTCTTCCTATATATATGTCGTTATAAACCCTAGTCATTTGTTTTTATCGATTCTATACGTACAATTCCATTTGCTCCTTCTCATTCCAATGACAGACAAACCTAATTTCCAAACCTCGAATTCAATTTCAAAACCAAATCAAAAATTCAAACTTTCCAAACTATGTCAAATTTATATGGATTTGATGATATCGATGAATCGAGTCAGCGTGTGGTGACCATTTGTTATAACGATGCTCGAATCGATTGGGAATCGAGGTCAGAGTCGAATTGGACGTTTTTGATTTCGTCATCAGTCGACGAAATTGAAATATGGGTTTTGAAGGGCTCGTCGTATGGAGTTCGACGCTGATGGTCGCTTGACCTGGACTTGCATGTGGCGGTGGGAATTTTGTGATTAGGGTTTCAAAACCATGCGGTGGTGCAGCATTTTGGCGAGGCCGACGAGCTCGGGGTGGGGCCGGTAGGTGCGGCTCGCCTGGACGAGCACGATGGTGGTGGTAGGTTAGCCTATGGCGGCTGGAGGCGTTGGTATGGCATGGTCAAAGTTCAGTTGGCAGGCGCGTGTCTCGGGTCGTTGTAGCTTGCATGGGAGAAGTGTGCAAAGGGGTAACGTGTCGTGTATTGATAGGTTAGTATTTGTTTTATTTCAAACATTCTTATCGCAATAACTTCCACATGCGAGATCCAATTCACGCGCGGTTTTCTCTGCTAGGATCGTATCAAAATTCCGGATATTGTGACACAAGTTTGGAAATATTTTAATACTCTTTGAATTTTGGGTTAAAATTGGATTTAAATTCAATTTAAATTAAAAAGGTGAGTGTTTTAACCCACTCACAACTTCTAATATTCCTTATGTTTGTTAAATTAATTCATGATGTGATTAGGAATTTATTTATGATTGTTTGGTATATTTTTAATCATCATCTCAGTTAAATTGAATATTTGAATTAAATTGTTATTTAATTTACTATTGCATATAAACTGCCAGTTAAGTGCCTGTTATTTATTATCAGTTCCTATATTGATATTTATGGATTGTTTTGGATAATGATTGTGATGGATGTTGATAGTTGATATTGGTTGAATGGATGTTTAGTTATATTGTTATAAACTGCAAGTTTGTTATGAATTATTATTAATTCGGGATTGCAGTTTGAAATGATATACAACCGAAAAATATTAAATTGCGGATTGAAATGATAAATATCCGTATCACTTGACCATAGGATAGAAAATTATATACAGACGTCGTGGTCTATATATATAAAAATATTTTTGAAATGATTTCTGTGGTTTTGTAAAGAAATATATGGTTTTATATACATATTGATTTTAGATATTATATAAATGTTATTTTATTCTTGATTTTTAAGCTATGTATAAATTTGTTTTAATATAGAATAAGCTTAATAATAAATTGTATTTTTATTGAAGATAATATGGTTAAGTGTTTAAATTATATTTTAATATAGAGTTATAATGATTTAAATAAATTAAGGTTGGAAGATAAATTGGAAATTTATATGAAATTGTTTTTATTTAAAAATTTAACTCAAATAACTTTGATGTGAAATTTATTAAACTGGAAATTTTAAAAGGTATGATTTTACAACTTGATTTTGGGTTAAGGTGGATTAAATGAGTATTTCAAGTATAAATAAATTGAAGGAAATATTTAGTTATTTATATGAGGTTTAAATGATAATGGATTTATGAAATATTTCAAAACTAAACAATAGAAAATTGAATTTGATATATATATATATATATATATATATATATATATATATATATGAAATTACCAAACTTAGTTTTGAAATTGTTGAATACTTAAAGTTTGAAATATATTGAATTTGGGATGGTTTATTCTGAGGATCAAATTTGTTTTGAAATCGATATAATTTGGAATAGTTTATTTGGAAACTGAATTGAAATTTACGATTTGGGATTTGGATAAATTTAAAATTTAGAAATTCGAGTTGTTTTGGAATTGATTTGTGAAATTTAAGAAGCTATTTTATTATATAAAGTATTTTAAATATTTAAACCATTTAAGTGGTGGAAGTTGTGTTTCAAAGTTATGAGTTTCAAGGTATTATAATTTGAAAGTGTTATATTTCAAGTGTTTTGATTTCGAAACGTAATAACTTTGAAAGTGTTATGATTTTTGAAAAGGATATATTTGAAATGAAAATGATATCGTATTGATTTGGTTTTGAAAAGGCAATGATAATTGGTTTTAAAGTATAAACTATTTTGAAATGACCGTTGTGTTATAATAACGTTTGGTTGTTAAAGAGATCGGGATCGGAAGTTGTCATACCCTCTGCCAACTCCGAAAGCCACTTTAATAATTGTTTATGTGGTGGAGATTCCACAATGAAGTAGGATGACGACGACGTTCTATTGAGGTATATACGTGGACCCGACTTCGTGAGTTGGCATAAGGTGGCTAAAATAGGAGCGATTGACGGGCTAAGGAGGTAGCTCCTCTTATCGGACACAATCCTTTGATACCATTCTATTACTTTGTGATTGATTGGGGGCCCTTTTGATTTTGGGGGTGTGGCTCGAGGTGGGCTGTAGTAGTTGCTACGCGTTACCACTGGTCCGGAAGCGTAATTGGTATATCTACCCTGGCATTGCCTAGTTGTGCCGTGTCACCTACCCTAACGCGCCTTGCACGAGTTTGATTTTCTCCCGTAGCCTATGGAGTATCCTCTGGTGGCTTCTCGATCAGGAGGAACTATGATACTGGATGGACTACTGGGACTATTACATGTTAAGGGCTATGTGGGTAACCCCTTAACACTATTTTAAAGTAATTTTATTTTACTTTTAGACATTATTATAATAGTGTATAATACTACATAGTAAATAGTTTAACGAATCCTTAGGAGATGTAAATCCCCAACATCTCTTAAGTTACTACACTCACATTAGACACTTGATAGGAGATGTCAAATCCATTAAACATCTCTGACGTCGTTCCACTCATATTTTACCGTTGATTTAACTTACATAAGATCTTTTAGTTTTGAATCAAGTGCTTTGTCCTTTCAATTAGCTCGGGTCAGCCTGAACATTTTAGGATTTGAAGATCATATTGCTGGAGGACGAAGATGAAGATTTTATTATTATTCATTATATTTCACTACATCATGTATTCCGCCACATTATGATTATTCTCTAGCATGTGTAACTCTGATCTGTGTTGTATAAGTATAATCAAATGTTTTGTAAAACGGCTTCATGAACTGTTATTTGATTATTATATTTTGTCGTTCCGTCGTGAGATTCTATTTTTTTATTTCTTTCTTTACTTTTCTTATTCCTCCCAATAACAATTCGCTCTTTTGTATGATTTGAGTCTGACGTGTGTGGTTTACCGTTGATTTAAAGTGTACAAAAAGGCGGGATGTCATAGTTGGTATCAGAGTTTTAGTTTAGCGATAAACCTTAGCTTTGTGGGGTCTGACTCTTTATTAATAGGGTACTAATACCCTATGTTGGATTGCTGAGTGCATATATATGAGAGAGCGTATTTGTTAGTGTTATAAAAGGTTTTGATATTGTGTTAAGTTGTTCCGTTTTGTATTCATAAATTCTGGTTGATGCATAGGACGCGATGACATCAATAGGGATTTCTAAACACTTAATAGGACACACCGACATAATATTTGTTTTGAAATATAGGTAAATGAAATAATTTTGCTTCTTGTATATTTTTATATATAAAATATAATTTTATAAATGATATATTTGGTCGTAATATATACTTGTTGGTAGGTAGTGAAATTTATAAATATTGGTTGTAAAATAAAATTTACAAATAAAAATAAAGTAAAATTGGAAATTTAGAGCTTAAGTTCCGGAGTTTTGAAACTTTCTTTCGAATAATATTGGGACATGATAATAATATTGTTAGAAGTATTTTTCGATTTAAATATTTCAGTATAATTTGAAAGAATTGTTTTAAAGAAATTTTGGAAGAAATAAGTTCTGTACTCCCCTCTCTGTCATTGGAAAATAATTTCGGTGATGAGTGCACGCATCATCGACATTAATTTTCGAGTTTCGAAGTAGGAAGGCCACTGTAGTAGTTTTACTATAGATTTATTTTGATAAACAAATGTAATTTCAAATTGGTTTAAATATAATTGGATATATAAATTGTATGTGTATACATCTATCTATTATTTTAAATGATTTGAGATTTAACCCGGTATTTAGTTCTTAAGTTTCCGTTAATTAATTGTTTCAATATTGTAGTGAAATGGAATGTAACCAATTAATAATTGGAACCTCTAATTAAAATAAGAGATTAAATATTAGGTTATAAATGAACTTTCCAGAAAGTTGAATATGTAACCTGTAAAAACAAAAGATATGATTATTGAACATTTAATTTATGAAAAGAAATAAGATGAACTTGTATAATTTTCAATTGCATTCTTAAAAAGCATATCTATAACTTACCAAAAGATTTAAAGGTTGAAATGTCTGATAAGAAAATGTAATGGAAAAATTTACAATAAAATTTATGTAATAAAAGGTTCAATGAATTACGTCTATAAATAAAAATTCGATGTTATAGTGGTTATAAACTTAAGCTATGATTGAAATGCCACTAATTTAATAAAAATGTAGGTATTATAAATGAATGATAATAAACTTAAGTAAATGGTTGAAGCTATTTTTTAATAAAATAAGTAGAAAAAGATGAATACTGTAAATATATGATTGTGGATTTAAGTTAATGTATTGATAAGCTAAGTAATTGAATTGCACATGAATATTATAAATAAATGAATAAATGAAATTAAGTAATAAATGAATGAACGGAAATTGAATTTTTGCAAGAAATAAATGTAAACTAAAGAAATGATCATTTAGAAATGAAATTAATAAGAATGAACTTAATTCAAGCTTAGGGTCATTGTTTGTTTGGTTTATGGTTGTTTGGGCCAGGACACTTTAAAATTGTTTGGATGAATGAATAATCTATTTAATTTCATCTAAGACTGCTGAGTAAATGGTGCACGTAGTAGTTTATTTTTCATTCTTTACAATTTAAAGTTTTTGAACCCGAACAACTATTTGTTTTGTTTGATATGAGTGGATAATTGATTTGTGTTGATTTTACATGATGATTGTATACAGGTTGCAAGTGATTATTATTGATTTTCTGTTAGTGGTTGAAACAACTTTAAATGTTTCATTTTATATAACTATTAACTCTTTTTAGATTATATAAGTGAAATACAGGTTATGGTAGCAATTGCTACTGCTTTTGGTTTCATAATTAAGCATTAATTGCCCGACAAATAGGTACGTTCTAGGATACGGTTTTTTGCGATATTATATTTTTTTTGCTCGTTGCTGGGATATATTATTTTGAGATATTGTGATATATATTGTTATATTTGATATTATATTTTCTTCGGAGCCTCTCCGTACAGAGGAGACTCTGTCAAAATTTTTCATTAATTTTGGGCTCAGAAAATTTTATGGAATACTTTCCAAAAATTTTGTTGCCTGAAGATAAAATGATTTAACGGTTATAAATTGATACACTTAATTTAAATCATTAAATTTTGTAAATTTATTTGTTTATAAATTTAATATTTTTGAATAAGATATATGGATTACTTAATTACTTCCATCCCCTTCTTTTTTCTTTTCAAGGGGGAAAAGTTTTGAGTGGAGGAGAGTGTAACGACCCGTAAAGATCGATAATTAAATTTGTTTATTTAATAAGATTTTTGTAATTTAATCTAGAAAGAAATAAAACTTTGTAATTTAATAATGAAATTAATGTTAAAAATGAAATGTAGCAATGGTATTTAAAACTAATTTTTGACAATTGGAGTGAAATCCCAATAATGAAACAGGAAAATTTTCGCACTTGGCTTAAAATTTAAAATAAGTGAACAAGGGAAAGCGTTGAATAAATAAATGAATTAGTATAAATAGTGGTAATCGGATGAATTCAATATTATGTAAGTAATTATAATAATTAGTTGAATATATAATAAACTTAAGTGTAAATTAAAGACTATGATAACAATCATTATAAATTACCTATTTAATTTTTCATTGAAATTAGCTGGTAATCAATTACATTTAAATGAAAGTAAATGTTCATTAATATGAGAGAGGACGGTAATTATAAGGTGTGAATGTAATAAAACAAAGGGAAACGTATATTTTGTTTATATATAAATTAAAGGAATGAAACCAAGTTGGATAAATTAATTGAGATATTAATTATAATAAATGTATATATTAACAAATTCAATATAATTGAAATTTAATATTTAATTATTACGTTAATAGAGATTGAGATGAAATTTGAGAATATTAAGGTAATAGATCATGAACTAATGTAAATTTCAACCATTTTTAAATAATTGATTGAATAACAGGATTAAAAATCAAATAAATGGATTTATTGGAATTTCAATTGATAACTAATGAGTTTATTAAAACTGAAATTAAATATGATAATGGGTAAATCAATTAACTTTGAATTGATATCTAAGTTTGTTTGAATTATTGTAATTGTTTAAGAAATAAAAAATGATGAAATTTGTGAAGTTTTAAATTTGAAACGAAAAAGTGATTTAATTAATTAAATATTAATTTAATTTAATAATGTGAAATATAGCCATTTTGGCCATTGGCTCGGATTTCGACGAAACGAGTTTCATCGGATCCGTAACGGTGAACTATTGTAGGATTTCAAGTTTCGTAACAATCAGACTTGTCGTTTGATGTACGTGCTCGTAACGCCAAGAAATCAATTTAATTAAAATCAATTGAAATCAATTTGAAATAACTTAATTTTAGCATAACTTTTTCGTACGATGGAATTTGCACTTGAAACATGTTGCATTGCGTTTAAAATATTTAAATACATCTATTTTGATATATGGTTTGACCCATTTTCGTTCCGGAGTCGAAACGGGCTTTTCGGGTCATTATCGTTTAACTATTCCAAACCAATTGAGCCCGTCCAATCATATTTTGTTCTGCCTATATGTCTGTCGTTATAAACGCTGGTTATTTTTTTCCTCAATTCTGTACGTACAATTCCATTTGCACCTCCTCATTCCAATGGTAGACAAACCTAATTACTTGGAATAATTAGAGACTTTTCTACAATTATTCTATATGATTGCATATTTTTATGCAATTATATCGAATAATTGCAGAATAACCTGCAATTATTCTAAGTAATCGCAGAAAAGTGCAACTATACCATATAATTATAGACTTCTGCCATTTTTGCATATAGTTGCTGAATTGTCCGCAATCATACCATATAGTTGTAGAAAGTTTGTAAAACATCAATTTATAAGAAAATAACTTGGCCTACCATTATTTTTATGTGTGCATGATTCCATTCATTAGAAAGATAATAAAATTTGTGATTTAATGGTGAACACGGTTCATTAACCGTCGTTTCTACAAAAAGTTACAATGTTTTAAAGATTGATAATTAATGGGTTGCAAATTTTAATTATAGATGTGAGAATAACATCCAGATATGAAGAACAACATTCAGTCATGAAGTAGAGGGGTATTTTAGGGAAGAAAATTGCAGTATTCGAAAATAGGGATGTAAATTACATCTTGTTTGAGAGTATCTTTTGTGTATTAAGTTTGATTTTAGGGATGTGTCCCTTATTTTCACTATTTTAAAAGCGCATATATATAAGTTTGGAAAAATAAGTTAAATATTTTATAAAAGGATAAGTGGGCTTTGGTTAGTGAAACAACCCACAAATCCGTACCCCTTGAGTCGACATTATTCTCCATCAATCAACTCAAGATGTATGGAAATACGAACCATTTGGATTAAAGAAGAAGAGGTAGAAGAAGAAAATAGAAAACAACATCAGAATCTAACCATCGCAGCGGAATAAAATATAATAGATAATCAATGATCTTTACACAAGAACAAATACATTTATTTATACATTACATCATCAGAGTATACATATCACACATGTGGACAGTAATCATAACCTGTCCTCACAATCTGAATACACATCAGAATATTTAACACAAATACGGAAGCACGTATCGCCATCCAGCTCGTCTCCTGAGCTCCGCAGCATCCTTTCCTGAATCCTATAATACTCGGTTTGACCCGTGCATTATAGTTAAATAACACCCGAGTCAGTCTGGAATACTAGCGTGAGAAAACCACACTCAAATTTATTATTAAAGTTTCAAAATTCTTTTGAAAACAAAAGAATCCTGTAGGACCACGCCACAAACAAACATGTCGAGTTTTTACCTTACGATAGCTAAAACACCTTTTATTAAAATCCTTTGATATTATAACAGTGTCTAAAGAAAGTAAAATAGAATCTAGCTGAAATGCTTGCATCTCACATTTCAGCAATAGTTGGGCACAATCAAAACCGTACGAGCGCGTAGGGAAAATGGATTTCCAACTAATGACTAGGCACTGGGGTACCACCTGTCACGATACCTAGTCTAGATCAGCATACCGAGGATCACTCCTGACCCCCTGCAACACAAGACCAGGACTACCCCTTACTAGATAATCCTGAGTAAGATCACCCCACGGTTGGTATCAGCAACGACACCACTAAGCCGAATAAAAAGGGGCATATAGATAGGGATGACCTCACCCTAATGGGTGCTACCCATCTAGACTTGCTGCATAACCCCTGATTTTCAGTCATTCCCAGTTGATGAGGCTTGAGGCTAAGCGTTACCTTTAAAGAACTCATCTCTTAGAATGCTCATCGTCCAACTGACGATGTTCTGAAAGCATTCATCTATACAAGTCCGTCCCGGGTTCGAACGGAACCGAAGGCACTACTCCTAATACATCCATTTTGGAATCATCTTCAAGATTAGTAGCAACTAGACCTTGCACTTTACTGCTCCATCTTCGAATCCAAACTCTTGTTTTCCACACGAAAACATTCAAAGCGGATTGAAGTGGTTTTCAGGAAATAAATCCCGACCCCGGTCTCTTCGAAACGATCAGCGCATTGGCCAATATTGATAGTCGGTTATTTAACTATCAATTAACATTCACAACATCCATCAGCATAAATAATTTCACCAAATTATTTATTAATCCCAAAATATTTTCACAAGATATATTTCTATTTTCAACCCTTTTGAAAACAGTTTCAAACCACACTTTCCTCATGAAATAAATTCCCAAATATTTATTTCCACTGAAGACACCAAGTACAAAAACTTTAGATTTGAAAATAATTTAAAACACTTTATTATAAAATATATTTTAACATTTAGATTGAAAACTACTTCAATACATTATTAAAAATATATATTAGGAATATTTAAAATGAGGTTATTTTATAAAATATAAAACTAGATTTTCTCCTTTAAAACAAGATACCAAGTTACCTTTAAATAATTACTACGATAATAGATTTGAAAAATATTCACGTTAGACGTTAAACATCTAAAAATAATAAATTTTCTAAAACATGGTTTTTAAAACAACTTTAACCTTTAACTTATATTTATAAATTTTTTGAAAACGTAATTGGCTATCCAGGGAAATACGCTTCTCTTTCGCAGCTTTTAAAAATAAACCACTATTTACTTTTAAATAAATTTACCCATTCTTTTAATAAATTCCCGTCGTGAATTTATTCTTCCAAATATCTGCTGATATATATTACTTTACTTTTTATAAACCAAGTTTATAAATTTCATAGTCTCATTCTCCTTTAAATTTCCAATTTCAAACACTTAAATCAATTACCAAATTGGTTTCCCAATTTACCCCATTTGAAATAAATTTCTTTACTTACTCAATCTATTTCAAAACCCATTGGCTTCAGATTTTATTCCTTAATTATGATTTAAAATCTTTTAACTGAAAATACCAATTTTAGATTTCCAAAATTCCTTCTTTATCCTTTTTAAATAAGTTTAAACTTTGAATTTTAAAGTCAATTCTTTATTCCTTTAAATAATATCACTTAAGTTTTACAATTCATTATTATCTGTTTATTCAAAATCCCCTTTTTCCATATTCGAAATTATTTATTAGAATTTTAAAATCACTTTTATTCTTTTTCGATTCATTCTTAAATTTATTCAAATTCTCAACGATTATTTCACTTAAAAATTCACTCTTTTATTTTCTTTTCAAAAATCCTATTCTTTATATTTTGATAACTCAGTGTATCGAAATATATTCAAGCAAACCATAACATTCAACATTCCAAATATAATTCATCACAGAATATCAAATAATCATAACAGAGAATATTAAATAATCTAAATAAATGTTAAGGAATCCAGTTGGATCTCTCCAACCTGTTTTCCTGCATCTACAGATGTTAGCACAATACCAATTCCACTTCGTAGTGGAATATCACGGTATATGGGATTAATATAATATCATCCGCTATTATGCGACGCATAGGGTCTCGTCCTCTATATAATGTGGGAAATCAATCATTCCAATATATACTATATACTACTATATATAATATAGCACATCCAATCAAATCAATCAATCAACAAATTGTTTAAATTTAATCATTTAAACTTAAATTATAACAAGACGAGTGAGATCAACTCACCTTCGATTTTTAATTCTCAATCCACTTCCATCTCGTATTGTTTTATCCACGATTTGACCTTGTATAAATATTTATACAAGTTGTTAATATTCAAAACAAATCGAACTATCAATGGCCATCTAATTTGATTAACTATAAATTTAATTCTAACCAATAAATTTTCTTTTTATTCTTGAAAATACATATCCTTTTGAAAGTAGTCTATATATAAATTCCAAAATCTATATAAATATAATATAATTATAAAATAACCTTTATAACCATTTAAATATATATATATATATTATATTTATTTTTTTATTTTTTTAAATCTTTATATATGGATAAACTAAAATAGAGATGTTTATACTTAACTGCAAAATTTATCTTCTGATCTATATGTATGTATAAAAAAATTTCTCTGTAAAAAAACATTTTATTATATTTAAATTAAAAATAGAATTATACCTGCAGCTAAATCCAATATCTAGATCGAGCATAGCTACCTTCCTGTGCCTAAAATCAAACACGAAGCCCCAACATCTCGACCCCTTGCCTCTCGCAAACCAAAGTCCTAGATCGCCTGCCGACCCATCGATCGTGTAACAACCCGGTATTTTGCATCAATTATAATCGACAATTTAAACGATTAATATTGACACAAATTTCCATTTGAAGTTTTTAAATTTGAATTAAAATTCTTTTATAAATTGTTAAAAGAAATTTTGGGCTTTGAAATTAAATAGTGGTCCATGTTTTTATATTGGGCCGTGTTAATTCTCAAAGCATAATACCTGTTCTTTTCTCCCTTTTTCATTTTCAGTAGCAACCCTAGAAAAAATCGAAACAAACGAAAATGGTGGCCATTCCTTTTCTTCCTCTTCGACATTTAGGGCTTCGTTCCAAAATTGGGGGTTCGCCTATTGGCTTGCTCGATCGTTGCTCGCCTCTTGTGGTGCTCGCGGCCGCTTGAATTGTTATCGTTCCTGCTTCAATTCGTCGACAAGGTGAGTAATTAAATTTACTCACATCTAATTCATTCTTAATATAGAGTTTCTGCAATTCGATGTGGTAATCGATGTTGTTTTGTAAATTTCTTCTGTGCTTATGTCATTCGAACTCGTTGTTGTTGATGATGATTTTCGGGTTCACTTGTCTCGAATTTCTGGCAATGGATTTTTATGTTAACTTTGACATTTTCTCGACCTAGTACTGTTAAGTTTTGTTACCACCACCGTTGCATTGATATTGCTTTGGCCATCTCTGTGTTCATCTGACGTTGCACCACTTGATGTCGTAGCCTGGGTCATTTGTTCCTGCAATATGTCACTGTATCATTATACAGTTCGCATTTGTTAGCTTGTAGTTCATGTTGTTTTATTGAGTCCGAGCTTTGAGTTCATGTTCACTTGTTTGAGTCTGGTATCTTGATTCGTTACTGCCGTGTCTTTGATGTTGTACACAGTCATGTTGTCTTGGGTATTTGGTCATCGCTTTTGTTATCTCCACTATGACCTGTCTCACTGTCATGTTTGCATTTGAGCTCCTTGATGTTGCTCTGCTTCGTCATGGCACTTGACCTATTTCAATTTGGGCATTGTCCTGTTAATCATGTCTGCACTCTCTCTTGAGTCTATTCTTGATAGTTGCTTGTTTATACACTTGTTGTATATTTGAGCATTTGGGATGCAATGAGCTCGTGTGGTCTTCATTTATTTGCAGTTTGCATTTATATTGCCTCTGACCTTTTGGGCATGCAAACATCATTTCATGTTGTCCCTTACCTGTTGCATATTCTCTGTACTTATTAAATATGCTGACTTTGATCACCTATTTGATAGCATGTTTTCGGTGATGATATTGATATACTTGCTGGGGCTGCTGTACTTGATTTCTTGCATATGCATTCATGTAGAATATATGTGTTATCACCATGTCCATCTCTGTCTAGAGTAGATTCTGTATTGCTCCATTTTTTTTGCCATATATGTGAACATCCACTTAAGTACCTACCTGTTTGTAATTGCAGTGCTATTTTGACATTATGTTTATTTTGTTACACTAGTGACAGTGTTTGGCATTCTTCAGTTTGGTGGTTTCACTCTTGTTTACATAAATAAGTGTGGTTATACTACATATAATTATGTAGTTCACTGCTTCATGTATTTGGGGCTTACTTCTTTGATATTGAGGCTGCACTTGAGTCTTGTTTAATTCATAGAGGCACTGTGCATTGTTGCCAGTTGCTTCTCTTTGTTCACTTGAGCTGCTGTAGTGTGCATATATGGTTATTTATAACCATTTCATTTTGAGGCTGTGTCACTGATGTCGGCTTGCCTTATTCATTTCTCAGTCGAACTTTGGTTCATTTTACAGTGTCATCCCCCATGTAATTTGCAGTCGCATTTCTGGTCAATCTTTGTACCTGAGTCACTGATGTTGGTTTGCATTATTTTTTTCATTTGGATTTAACAATCTTGTTGAGTTCACTTGAAATCCCTGTATGCATGTCATATGGATTTGCTTTGTGGTACACTGTACTGCATTTCTGAGTTAGTTATTGTCATTTTCCACATATTTATATATGTGGCCTTGTACCACTTGATGGCATTTGGATTGATTTTCGAATTACACTTGAGTTGAATCCGGTGACTCGGGTTTGATCTTGTGTTTGCTTGTGAATTTTCATTGGGTACATCATCACTGTGGTGGCAAGGCAGTGCACGCAAGCGTGAACTGCAGCCACACGATATTCATTGGGTACGTCATCACTGTAGTGGTCAGGCAGTGCACGCAAGCGTGAACTGCAGCCACACGGTATTGGTTTTATTGTTATTTCTTTTGCTTTTGATTTATGGATATATTTCGTATTCCATATGTTGTAGTGACGAGGCAGCACACGCTTGCGTATACTGCAGCCCTACTCGAGTTGATGTTTTAATTGATGTTTCCAATTACTTGATTGTTTCCTTTGTCCACTTCATCCTTATTAGTGATTGGATAGACAAGATTTATTGTGACTGTCATCTATTTGTTATTTGATTATTATTGCTTCTGTGCATTAATAACTGAGTTTGAATTAGACTGACCCGGGTATTATTTTCTTTTGAATGTAATACTCGGGTCAGACCGAGTATTTTCAGGTTGTAGATACTCTGCTTTGGGATGCTGCTTGAGCTATGAAGACTTTTCATATCTTTTGGAGTTGTCGTGTCATAGTATAGGTTGATATGTATTCATGTATATTAATCGATAATGTACTTGTATATATAACTTCCTGAGTCGACTGTATTAGTTGTATCATAAGTATAATGTCAAATGTATTGTAACTGACATCAGTTATTATATATATATATATATATATATATGAGACTTTCTGTTTCATCTGTGTTCCGCATTTATATTATCTGTGTTATTAGTTTATATTTTGTCCTAGACTATTATAGCCACTGAGTAGTAGCTTTGAGTTTGCATCGACATGTCGGATTCCCTCCTGAAATAGAATGCACGTTTTTACTATCTGGCATATCGGTGCTCGCACAAAGAAATTACACGGATGGTCGCTCCTCAACAGCCTCATTCTCCGTGCTAGTCGACAGCACCACACCGTAGTGTTCTTAGCTAGCGTGGGCATAGAGGTGGGGCGTCACAGCTTGGTATCAGAGCCTGGGGTTTAGGACGAATATAAAACATAACTTAGATGGAACATGTGTTACAATTATTTGTCGATGTTTTTTCTCACATCTTTATCTAAGATCATCTTTGATTGTTAGGAATGAATTCCTAACGCTTATTCATGAGCATTGCTGCTATTCTCTGTCGCACTTGCTCATTTGAGTATGCACTGCTAAGTATTCTTGTCTATATGCTATACCAAGTTGCATATTGCTGCAACTCGTACCCACTTCGATTTGAGCTCGCATTGTTTATTCGAACTGCTTTATATATGCATTCTTATCTTTGATTCGTGTACTTAATGCAGTCTCCATGCAATTGGGTTTTGGGTATCAATCTTTGAGAAAATTGCATTTCAATTGTCGACTCTGTCTGTTTATCCGACAAATTGCATTTCAATTGTCGACTCTGTCTGCTTATCCATGGTTTGTTGGCTTTCATGTGCCTCTCTCTGATAGTTTTAAATTTTCTTTGGTATAAAAGAAATTGTCTTTGACTTTGCCTTGTAGATATCGACATTGACTTGACTTTTACTTTTGTTAAAGTCATTCATGCATTTATGCTCATTTTGCTTTGTCTTTCCAATTGTTGATCGATTCTTCTTTTCCGATTAGTTGTTATCTCCTCTGTCGACTTTGATAACTTCTATTTCTGGAATTTTTGGATATTCCTACTTTGATGGATTTAGAATCGAATTCTTTGGATTTTAATTCACGTCTTCGAATGTGAATTTTAGTGAATTCATTTGGTTTCCAAATTTAATCGATTCTTGTTAATTTCCCGGTTTGTTGCTATCATTTATTAGCAACTTTGATAGCATTTTCTTCGGGATTTTCGTGAACATACCTTTTGATGGGTACAATATCGATTTCTTTGGATTCTATTCACATCTTTGTATGTGAATTCTTGTGATTGATTGTTTCTACAATCATTTTTGTGATTTGTCACTTTAAAAATATAAAGGTTTCAATACTAGTAGTAAATATCAAAACTCTTTTATCAAAATGTTTTCAACTCTATTTTCAATATCAAACTCTTTTCCTAAACCGTTTTCCAATCTATTAGTATATACAAGCCTTTACCTCACTCGGATGAGAAATCTAATTAAACGGCTTAGTAAAACAAGTGGTATGAAACGCTTGCGTTTGCTTCGTCGGTTAATTCTTGGACTTGTTCGATTGAATCTAATGTGACAATTTTTCTAGTGAAGATCTACAGTTTGTTTGTAAATATTTAAGTTAAGCTATTATGGGACATGAAGCTAAACTTTTATATTCACTAACGTAGTGTAATTGACACTTCTCGTTGATCATGACGATCATTCTTATGATTTAGACTAGCAATTGTGCGATGTTGCCTTTTGGTTAGGCTAGACACCACTTGTGTGATTCCACTCACACATACCTTTTTGGTTAGCCTAGACACCATTTGTGTGATTTCGTCTCACACATATTTCCTTGTTGCACGGTTAGACTAGGCCTCATCGGTGTGATTTCGTCTCACACATATCTCTTGGGATTTGAGGATTGTCTAGACACCATTTGTGTGATTTCGTCTCACACATATTTCCTTGTTGCACGGTTACACTAGGCCTCATCGGTGTGATTTCGTCTCACACATATCTCTTGGGCTTTGAGGATTGTCTAGACACCATTTGTGTGATTTCATTCACACATACTTTCCTTTTGTTTGCGAGGTTAGACTAGACACCACTTGTGTGATTCCACTCACACATACCTTTTTGAATTTTGGTTAGTCTAGACCTCAATCTGTGTGATTCCGACTCACACATGTGGGGTAGCGTCCCACGGTCTTCGGGCCATTCGTGTGTCAAAATTAATGGCTTGTAACCATGAGATAGCGTCTCGTTATGCGTTACACGTGCTGATGAATTTTCAAGCTCGCATGTAGGTGAGTTTTCGTGCTCCCGTTCTCGCTTTGCGTTGCACGTGTTGATGAGTTTTCATGCTCGCGTGTAGGTGAGTTTTCATGCTCCCGTTCTCGCTTTGCGTTACATGTGCTGATGAGTTTTCATGCTCACGTGTAGGTGAGTTTCCATGCTCCCGTTCTCGCTTTGCATTGCACGTGTTGGTGAGTTTTCATGCTCGCATGTAGGTGAGTTTTCGTGCTCCCGTTCTCGTTATGCCTTGCACGTGTTGGTGAGTTTTCATGCTCGCGTGTAGGTGAGTTTTCATGCTCCCGTTCTCGCTTTGCGTTACATGTGTTGATGAGTTTTCATGCTCACGTGTAGGTGAGTTTCCATGCTCCCGTTCTCGTTTTGCAATGCACGTGTTGGTGAGTTTTCATGCTCGCATGTAGGTGAGTTTTCGTGCTCTCGTTCTCGTTGTGCGTTGCACGTGCTGATGAATTTTCATGCTCGCATGTAGGTGAGTTTTCGTGCTCCCGTTCTCGCTTTGCGTTGCACGTGTTGATGAGTTTTCATGCTCGCGTGTAGGTGAGTTTTCATGCTCCCGTTCTCGCTTTGCGTTACATGTGCTGATGAGTTTTCATGCTCGCGTGTAGGTGAGTTTTCATGCTCCCGTTCTCGCTTTGCGTTACATGTGCTGATGAGTTTTCATGCTCGCGTGTAGGTGAGTTTTCATACTCCCATTTGAGTTTTCATACTCCCATTCGAGTTTTCAAACTCTCATTCGAGTTTTCATACTCCCATTCGAGTTTTCATACTCCCGTTCGAGTTTTCATACTCCCGTTCGAGTTTTCATACTCCCATTCGAGTTTTCATACTCTCATCTTGTGATTTCTGGATTTCTTGTGTAGATTTCTAGAATTTGTGCTTCACCAATTTTCGTGATTTCTATTGATAAGTTTTATCAATTTTTGTGCATTGGTGAATTCGTGTGTTATTGACTTGTTATGAATACAAGTTTAGGGTATGATACCCCTTTCTATCTTTGAGAAGATTCTTGTGACATTTTTGATGAATGAAAATCCACTTATCGAAGTTGCTACTGATATCGCTGTTTTAATCACGTGTTTTAAAAATTGTTTCAAAATAAAAATCGTTTTCAAAATTTTTACAGTTTACGCTTTCAGAAGAATGAGGAAGCGATTTAAACATTTCAGCAAAATCGAGGACTATGACCCCTTTCTTTTACTGATTAGTTTAATTCCGGACTTGTCCGTTTGAGAATGTGAAATGTTATTTTTAAAATACACAATTCTTGCACCTTCAAGGAAACGATGAAGTGAATTAAACGATTTAGTAAAACTCGTGGTTATGGGACATGTGCGTTTGCTATTTCGGTTAATTCCGGACTTGTTAATTGAATATTTGTGATTTCTGGTTATCGTTTTTGATAATCGAATATTTTGTGATTGTATTGCCAACGTTATCGATAGGAATCTCTTAGACGCTTTGATGAGACAATCAGACACAGTAAATTGAATTTTAAAATGTAAATTTGTCTGAAAAGATAATTACATAAAGTAAATCGTAAATTTCGAAAGTTTTAGCTTTTCGGGAAAGAATATTATTTAAAACAACTCTTTTCCGATACTTCTATTCTTGCGATTCCCGAGGGGAACCAAGACTTTATAGTTTGTACCAATGCTAATCATATTGGTTTGCATGCCATTCTCTTGCATAAGAGAACATGATGTCTCTTGTGTTTCTAAATCATTAATGCCTATTGAGACTAGATAAGTCACTCATGATCTAGTGCTCTGGGCTATTGATTTCGTTCTTCAAAATTTGGCATCATTATTTTCGGGTGAGAAATTTGTTCTCTACCCTGATCATGAATCTTGGGAATATTTATTTTCTCATAAGGAACTTAATTTACGTCAACCACGTTGACTCGAGTTTCTTATATATCTCATGATCTTGAGATTCTTTACACTCCCGGATGGGAAATCATGTTGCCGATGCACTTAGTCGTAGGCAACAAGTGGTTGTTTCTTTGATGATGTCCGTATGGAATCATCTTTTTACCAAGTTCATCAGACGTTTCGATGTACTTCGTTTTATTGAGCTTTGTCTCACTCCTTTTATGGACTCACGTCTGATGTTCTTTTATGTTGATCGGTTCATTGGACGTACCGTTTTTGTACTACGACGGCGTTCCGAATTAATGAAGCTTTGATTCATCTGGCGTATCGTTATTGTACTACGCTGTTGTTCCAAATTGTTCGTGTCTCGCCTATGAAAGGTGTTGTGCGTTTCGGTTGGTCGGGAAAGTTAGTGCCTCGATATATTGGGCCATTTCCTATCACTGAACGTATTGGTTTCTTGGCTTATCGCCTCTTATTACCGGCTCAGTTTTCTGTTATTCATGACGTGTTTCACGCGTCTTCCTTCTACGGAAATGCCTTAGGGATTCCGATTTTATTCTTGAGCCCGGTATTATTGAAGAAATTGAAGTTTCACCAGATTTGACTTTGAGCAACATTCTATTCACATCAATGTTTCGGGGGTTCAGCACCTTCGAAATAAAGATGTTCTTCTCGTGAAAGTTCAGTGTTCTCTAGTTCTATGGATTTCACTTTGGAATCCAGAGAATTCATCGAGCAAACATGTTCTGGCTTTCTCTTTCATGCTCTATATGGTGAACTTCTTATTTTCAAATTTCGTCATTTTATGATGACATGCTTTTATGGTTGTTACCTTTTGTCCATTTATTCCTTAAGATTGTGAGGACGCAATTTCTTTAAGGAGGGGAGTCTGTAACAACCCGGTATTTTGCATCAATTATAATCGACAATTTAAACGATTAATATTGACACAAATTTCCATTTGAAGTTTTTAAATTTGAATTAAAATTCATTTATAAATTGTTAAAAGAAATTTTGGGCTTTGAAATTAAATAGTGGTCCATGTTTTCATATTGGGCCGTGTTGATTCTCAAAGCATAATACCCGTTCTTTTCTCCCTTTTTCATTTTCAGTAGCAACCCTAGAAAAAATCGAAACAAACGAAAATGGTGGCCGTTCCTTTTCTTCCTCTTCGACATTTAGGGCTTCGTTCCAAAATTGGGGGTTCGCCTGTTGGCTTGCTCGATCGTTGCTCGCCTCTTGTGGTGCTCGCGGCCGCTTGACTTGTTATCGTTCCTGCTTCAATTCGTCGACAAGGTGAGTAATTAAATTTACTCACATCTAATTCATTCTTAATATAGAGTTTCTGCAATTCGATGTGGTAATCGATGTTGTTTTGTGAATTTCTTCTATGCTTATGTCATTCGAACTCGTTGTTGTTGATGATGATTTTCGGGTTCACTTGTCTCGAATTTCTGGCAATGGATTTTTATGTTAACTTTGACATTTGCTCGACCTAGTACCGTTAAGTTTTGTTACCACCACCGTTGCATTGATATTGCTTTGGCCATCTCTGTGTTCATCTGACGTTGCACCACTTGATGTCGTAGCCTGGGTCATTTGTTCCTGCAATATGTCACTGTATCATTATACAGTTCGCATTTGTTAGCTTGTAGTTCATGTTGTTTTATTGAGTCCGAGCTTTGAGATCATGTTCACTTGTTTGAGTCTGGTATCTTGATTCGTTACTGCCGTGTCTTTGATGTTGTACACAGTCATGTTGTCTTGGGTATTTGGTCATTGCTTTTGTTATCTCCACTATGACCTGTCTCACTGTCATGTTTGCATTTGAGCTCCTTGATGTTGCTCTGCTTCGTCATGGCACTTGACCTATTTCGATTTGGGCATTGTCCCGTTAATCGTGTCTGCACTCTCTCTTGAGTCTTTTCTTGATAGTTGCTTGTTTATACACTTGTTGAATATTTGAGCATTTGGGATGCAATGAGCTCGTGTGGTCTTCATTTATTTGCAGTTTGCATTTATATTGCCTCTGACCTTTTGGGCATGCAAACATCATTTCATGTTGTCCCTTACCTGTTGCATATTCTCTGTACTTATTAAATATGCTGACTTTGATCACCTATTTGATAGCATGTTTTCGGTGATGATATTGATATACTTGCTGGGGCTGCTGTACTTGATTTCTTGCATATGCATTCATGTAGAATATATGTGTTATCACCTTGTCCATCTCTGTCTAGAGTAGATTCTGCATTGCTCCATTTTTTTTCCATATATGTGAACATCCACTTAAGTACCTACCTGTTTGTAATTGCAGTGCTATTTTGACATTGTGTTTATTTTGTTACACTAGTGACAGTGTTTGGCATTCTTCAGTTTGGTGGTGTCACTCTTGTTTACATAAATAAGTGTGGTTATACTACATATAATTATGTAGTTCACTGCTTCATGTATTTGGGGCTTACTTCTTTGATATTGAGGCTGCACTTGAGTCTTGTTTAATTCATAGAGGCACTGTGCATTGTTGCCAGTTGCTTCTCTCTGTTCACTTGAGCTGCTGCAGTGTGCATATATGGTTATTTATAACCATTTCATTTTGAGGCTGTGTCACTGATGTCGGCTTGCCTTATTCATTTCTCAGTCGAACTTTGGTTCATTTTACAGTGTCATCCCCAATGTAATTTGCAGTCGCATTTCTGGTCAATCTTTGTACCCGAGTCACTGATGTTGGTTTGCATTATTTTGTTCATTTGGATTTAACAATCTTGTTGAGTTCACTTGAAATCCCTGTATGCATGTCATATGGGTTTGCTTTGTGGTACACTGTACTGCATTTCTGAGTTAGTTATTGTCATTTTCCACATATTTATATATGTGGCCTTGTACCACTTGATGGCATTTGGATTAATTTTCGAATTACACTTGAGTTGAATCCGGTGACTCGGGTTTGATCTTGTGTTTGCTTGTGAATTTTCATTGGGTACATCATCACTGTGGTGGCAAGGCAGTGCACGCAAGCGTGAACAGCAGCCACACGGTATTCATTGGGTACGTCATCACTGTAGTGGCCAGGCAGTGCACGCAAGCGTGAACTGCAGCCACACGGTATTGGTTTTATTGTTATTTCTTTTGCTTTTGATTTATGGATCTATTTCGTATTCCATATGTTGTAGTGGCGAGGCAGCACACGCTTGCGTATACTGCAGCCCTACTCGAGTTGATGTTTTAATTGATGTTTCCAATTACTTGATTGTTTCCTTTGTCCAATTCATCCTTATTAGTGATTGGATAGACGAGATTTATTGTGACTGTCATCTGTTTGTTATTTGATTATTATTGCTTCTGTGCATTAATAACTGAGTTTGAATTAGACTGACCCGGGTATTATTTTCTTTTGAATGTAATACTCGGGTCAGACCGAGTATTTTCAGGTTGTAGATACTCTGCTTTGGGATGCTGCTTGAGCTATGAAGACTTTTCATATCTTTTGGAGTTGTCGTGTCATAGTATAGGTTGATATGTATTCATGTATATTAATCGATAATGTACTTGTATATATAACTTCCTGAGTCGACTATAGTAGATGTATCATAAGTACAATGTCAAATGTATTGTAACTGACATCAGTTATTATATATATATATATGAGACTTTCTGTTTCATCTGTGTTCCGCATTTATATTATCTGTGTTATTAGTTTATATTTTGTCCTAGACTATTATAGCCACTGAGTAGTAGCTTTGAGTTTGCATCGACATGTCGGATTCCCTCCTGAAATAGAATGCACGTTTTTACTATCTGGCATATCGGTGCTCGCACAAAGCAATTACACGGATGGTCGCTCCTCAACAGCCTCATTCTCCGTGCTAGTCGACAGCACCACACCGTAGTGTTCTTGGCTAGCGTGGGCAAAGAGGTGGGGCGTCACAGATCGCTCTCGCGAGATCCACCTCTGCCGACGCGATCTGCCATAGCTTAAAACCGTGAGCCTCGATGTACCTCCAAGCCGCCACTCGAATACAGTGCCTACCTTGTGACATCGATCGCGGCTCTCCCCATCTCGAACCTTCGCAAGCCCAGAAAATCGCGCCTCCGCCCCTTCGTGCGTATAGCACCGCCTTCCCCCACTCCCGATTGCAAACATTGTGAGTCCACTCGTGAGCTTACCACTTCGATTTCGAACGCGGATCCACCGCGTTTCCCTTTCTCTTTTTTTCATTGAATGCCGATTTATCTTCGTTCGGCCATGATTTTAAATTGATTTTGAATTGATTTTTTTTCTTCTGATTTCCTGATTTTAGATTCGAGAGGAAGATAGGCAACAACCTAATTAAAAGGGTGAAGACAGCTATACAAACATATCTAGGGTGACGTACAAAATAGGTCGGCTTAAAATGTTGATTTGATTTTTTTTGTTTATATTTTTTTTTTCAAAATATCTGCATTACATATCTTGAGTTTCTAAATTTCTATTGTGGCATGCTGATTAGAGTTCCTAATGTTATAGCCCCATTCCGAACGCAATGGAAAAGGTTTCAAGTCCTAATTTGACCGTATGGAGAAGATAGCGTTTTGGATCCAGTTATTATATTAAATTTCGGTAAAGTTTCAGTGCGTTTATCTACCGTACGGCCAAACGATCATTCCATACACTATGAAAATTAAAATCCTATAATAATACAATATTATGGATCCAATGACACTGGTTTCGTCGAATTCCGAGACTGTGCCTCGGGGCTATTTTTAAATATCAATTTAAACGATATATTTTTAAAATTGAACAAACTACTATTAAATTCAATTTTACCCCATCTATTACTCTTATTATTATTAATATAAATTTAACAAGCCTTCAAATTATTTTTAACAGGCTTAAAACTGAAGATTCAATATTTCACCCTATTTCAATTTATTAAATCCAATAACTTAACTGCTTAATATAATAATATTTGAATTCAAGTTAAAAATTAACTTTTAAATATTTAAAATCAATTAAATATTCTAATTTAAATTGTCCAAAATTCCGGGTCGTTATAGTTTGATGCTGTTTTGAGCTACAACAGCACTTCGGGACTTCTATTAATGTATTGTTATTTTAAGCTACTTTTGTGAATTTAACTGAGTTTAAAATGTTGTTTAGTTTAATTATATAAGATCTTTTTAGGGAAGTTTAATAGAAGGCTTTAAAGTATTTTAAAATTGGTTTCAAGTTAAGATATATTTAAATAATTATTTGTGAAGTTTTAAAATAGAGGGTTATATTTATAAAACGTGTTTTTCGTGATTTTTGTTCAATTTTAAATTTGTTATTTTTATGTAATATTTTATATGGATATTTAAAACATATTTATAATTATTTTAAGTATATAGAAGTTACGAAAAGTAAGTTAAGTATTTTATAAAAGGATAAGTGGGTTTTGGATACATTAAGTTATAATAAGTGGTTTTGGATTTATAGTAAACAAAATTTTAGTAACATTTGTTTTTAACCCATTTGAATATACCTTTGAATGTAATTAGTTCATTAAAATGAATCTTTTAAAGATAACGTTAAGTATAAATGTTTTTGGGTTTATAGTAAATAATGTTTTAGTAACATTTGGTTTTAACCCATTTGAATATACTTTTGAATGTAGTTAGATCTTTAAAAATAATGTTTTAAAGACAATATTAAGTATCGATTGGTTTTGTTTTATAGTAAAACGATGTTTTAGTAACATTTTTTAGTTTGAATATACTTTTGAATAAAACTAGATCTTTAAAAATAATGTTAAGTAAAAGTGGTTTCGAGTCTATAGTAAACAATGTTTTACTAACATTTGTTTTAACCCATTTGAATATAATTTTGAGTGTAATTAGATCTTTAAAAATTATGTTTTAAAGACAATGTTAAGTATAAAATGGTTTTTGGGTTATAGCAACGATGTTTTAGTAACATTTACTTTTATTCCCTTTGATTATATTTTAGTGAAAAATATTGTTAAATGATTTGTGATATTCTTGTATCTTTAAGATAAGAATATGAATACATTTTTAAGAATATAAAGAGTAGAAATAAATAGTGATGCATGTATATATTTTTATAGAGGAAATATATATATATAAGTATTTACAAATAAGTTTTATTTGAATATGGGGATTAGAAGCCACTTATGTGACTTAACCGTGCTTTGTGTGTTTACTCGTTTATGGAAAGTGTATGATCCTATACTTAGCACTAAAAGCCAACAAAGTAGACTTGTTCTATCCGTAAGAGTTAAGAATGAGGTGTCAAGGTAGAGCTTTGGATGCAACCAGTGCTCTAATTTACCAGGCTTCACTCTTGACCGAGGGATAGCGTAAGTTGAGAAGGTCGAAAATGATGATAAATATACAAGACTTGATTTTCATATGCGATTATTTTATTTCCCTTCTATATGACCAAAATTAACTTAGGAAGTCTATAAAAGCTTTGCGGCGTCATACGGTTTCAGATTCCTCGAGAAGGACTCATTAGTATGAAACGACTCTTGTTTTAAGAATGTATATAAAAGAGATCCTAGATGGAGGACTCCTTTATATCATTCGCTTACTTCTAAAGGAACCGAAATTAAGTTAACTGAAAATCCACTGATTACATTTTAAAGAGTCCAAGATCAGATAAGTATCCTTATGTATTGTACCGAAAACCACTTCAAAACTGATATAAAGGTTCCATGTTTTTGAAGTGATTGTGATGTTGAATGCTATAGAGTTGAACTATCTATCCTGAGGTTAAGTCTAAGAGAGAGGTCAGTGTTAACATTTCGAACAAATGTTACAGAATTAAACTGTCTATCCTAAGGTTAAGTCCAAGGGAGAGGTCTGCATTAGCACTCGTCTGACTACTTACGCTCGAATCCTTAGAGAAGTTTGTAAACCGTTCGAGATGCTAGAATCCTTGGAGAGGTTCGAGATCTGTTTGAGTGATGAAGACTCGTGTGTAGAGATGTTGAACCCGACATCACCATTAGAAATGACAAAAAACAAAGTTGTAAGCATTGCCAGTGGTTTTAGTTAACCTAAGGGTACATTGACTCCATGTATCTAGAGATGATTTCGATTATAATGTGTGGGAGTTAATGGTATTCGATATCATGTATTCGGACGTGGACCTGCTATGTTTTACCTAGTAGTATATTTTATCTAGAGATATACGTGCTTTCAAAATAACTTTCCGACCCTTGTCAGGAGACCCACCTCGATGTACTAAAAGTACATCCAATGGAAATCCATATGCGAATATACTTTAGCGGGTTTAGTTATACTTCTAATATCGTGGTGTTGTGAGATGCAAGCAACAAAATTATTTTTAGATTTATATTCTACACCCTATATACTATCTATTATATCACCATTGCACTTATTAGATGATTTGGTTCTTTTTAGGGAAAACCATTCCGGTGGTTTGGGTGGTCTCGAAAGATACGGTTATATGCTGGTCATATATTTTTTGAGGTTTTTATACTAGACCTATGACTAACCAATTGTTTTATCTTTTCCTTAATTCCTCAAGTGCTTTTCGAATAGTCTGAGGAAGATAGTTTTTCTTTGATATTTTTCGCATCTTTAGGAGATGAGTTAGACGCTTTCATTTGCCTACAGCTGTATTTTTTTCGGCTGCACTACTAGTATGTGTATATCATCATTTGTGTGGACATGTTGTTATAACTGTCCAAGGTGATGATAGTACATAGGATTGTAAATCTAAAATACTATATATTTTAAAGTAGCACTTTGTACTATCTTTTGATATTATATATTACCATTTCATTGTGAGATTCAGATTTCTCATTCTCTTCTTTCTTATTCCTTTTCTTTCTGCATTTTCTTTTGCCCTAGCAATCTGTCTTTCCAACACTTTGATGTTCGACACATGAATACCAAGGATGTATTAGTATCGACACTCAAGGATCAAAAAGGTAGGTCATTACAATTCGTAGACAAAACTAGATTATAAGGGCTAATCTATGTTTATGTTCGATTGTGCAAGCTCGTGTTTGTTTATGTAACATTAGGATGATAATGTATGACAACTTGTCACTATATTCAATACTAGTCTTAGTTTGTACAACATAACTTTATATTTTAATAAATATATAATATATAAAATATATAATACATATGAGTACATAGAATACAAACATTGTAGAATACAAATTTAGAAAAAGAGACAATAAACTTAACCAATATGCTTGAGGTTGTTGTTTAAATTGCAACATTTAGTTATTCCAAATCTTAGTTATTCCAAATCTTATATGTAAACTAAAGTGACGAATGTACTTCTTATTTACAGAATCCTCCTTATTAATCTTCATTCTTAATGATTATTATAAGCTTCATTAATGGTAATCTAAAAACATTTATCAATCTCTTCTTCTATGTGAAGAGGATCTGCTTCTATGTATGCTTTAATCAACATTAAATAATTTAGTGGAGTCCTTGCTTCATTTGTCAGTGTGAAATTTTATAACTCATGGTAGCATAAACATATACATACATACATACATACACACACACACACACACACACACACACACACATATATATATATATATATTTGTGTGCATGTCTCACCAGCAAAAAGGTAAAAATGATATTAAAGAGTAAAGAACAATTTTTGCATGAATTATGTATATTGACCATATGAAGCAATTAGCCATAATAAAGTATAAGGAGTTGAATTGACATCTCACTACGCAAACAGTCATACTGACCCAATAAAATAAGGAGACAAAATTGTTTAAAGTTGATAAGACTGGACACTGCAAAAAATAATTCAAATATTATTAAAGAGCAAACGTATAACATGATAACTTCTGAATAATTATATGAATTGGCAATACATGTCAATTTCTGCATAAAACATGTGAAAAATGTTGAATTAACTTATCACTGTGCAAACAATGATAATAACCAAACAAGCAAGGGGACAAAATTGCTTAAAACTAATAAGACTAGACACTGAACAAAATAGTTAAAATGATATTAAAGAGTAAAGAGACATATGGCTTTAGGTGACTGAATTGAGTAGAATTATTCAGTTGCTTCAAATTCTCTATATATGTGAATAGCGTTTATAATTGGATGTTGTATCAGAATCATCCAAAGTTGCGTTGTAAGCTCTTTTTCTCTTTTTGAATGAATCAATGTTTGGTGAATTCTTCGTTTTCCTTTACCGTGGACAGTCTCTTCGTTGATAGCCAGATTCACCATCGTTATAACACTTAAAAACATTTTCGTTGTCGAATTTTTTTTAGTACTAGAGTTGTTCATCCTTTTGTATTAATTTTTTTTTTTGAAAATTTGAGTGATAAGAGAAATTTCCTCATCATTATCATCGTCATCTGAATATTGATCACTAGTTGCTTCACAGGACATTACATTACCAATTAAATCTTTAATTTTTAATATACGAATATCATTGGCTTCCTGTATTGCTAGTATCTTTTGATCTCATTCAGAAGAGAGTGAATTAAGGATATTTCTAACTTGATCCTCTTCGGAGAAATTTTTCCCTAATGATACTAATGAATGAACTATATCCCAAAATCAAGAATACATGTCAGAAAAAAACTTATTCAGTTTCCTTTTAAAAAGTTGAAACTGGTTGGTTAGCATGGAAATCCTAGTTTGTTTTATTTTACTAGTTCCCTCATGTGCAACTTGCAATGTTTTCCAAATTTCATAAGTAGTCCTACAAATAGAAACTCGATTAAATTCATTTTATCTAAGGAGAAAAATAAAGTATTCATGGCCTTGGAGTTATTGAGTGCTTGTTTCTTTTGGTCTGGTGTCCATTGTGAGTATTCAGTTTGGGATTCAGTGTACTTACTCTATGTAATGTTCCAAATATTCAAACCATTGGATCGTAAATAAATTTTCATCCTACATGACCAGTAAGTGTAATTACAATAATTACATAGTGGGGGTGTAGTAGTTGATTATACTTCTACATAAGTGTTAAAAGTATACTACCAGTGTTGCTAGCCATTTATACTTTTCAAAAATCAAATAACGAGTTTTTGAAAATGTTTGTAACAAAAATGGCATAAACACTCAAATATCAAATGAAAACACCGGTTTTATTAAAAATAATGGAAAAGGTAGAAAAGTAAAAGGAGACACGATAAATTTTATAATAGTTCGATGAAATCTTTATACTACGTCCACTTCAATCTCTATTATTGGTTGTTCTCTCTTTGGATTACAACTGGTTATATCAAATCTGACCACTACCTGGTGGATCTTAGATTTACAATGGAGTTTCTAGAGTATATGAGGGAGAAGATAGTAGTGAAGAAAGGGAGAAGATTGGAGTGTGTATCGGAGTCTAGATCTTTTTTCTGGCTGTTATAGGGCTGGTATTTATAGGGAGCAAAGATACTGGGTCAGAAGCCTACTTGCACTGAGATCTAGGAGATAGCCCGAAGTTGTACAAGAGGGATCAAAGTCCCATGAGTCAAAACCATAACTCGGTATCGACCTACGTTAACTCGGTACCGACCTATAAATCTTGGTGAAAAGTTAAGTCTTCCACTAGTTTGCTCTGTCTATCTTTTACTTAAGTTGTTCTAAGCTCTTTCTCATCATATTCAAGTTGATTCTAGTGATTTCTCCATTAACACTTAAGTTATCCTGCTTTCTTGGCTTTTCCTTCATCAATCCTTGAAATTGCTCATCCATACTCTGGGAAAGTCACATGATCACGAATAGTTGGAGCACTAGCTCTAATTCAGTTAAGACTTCTCCAAGTTGTTTCTTTAGCTCTTCTAAGTGTACTTCCAAGTCCGAGAATCATTTCGTTCTTGTTTTGATATTTTAAGTCTAGTTGAAATCTACTTTGGCTAAAAAGTGGTTTAGCAAAAAAACTAGTGCTCTGATATCAAATGTGAGAAACGGTGTAGTATAAATTATACTAGTGTAAATGGATCTTAAGGCTGCTTTAATACTAGAGGATGGGTGAATAGTTTTTATAACTTATATAGAACTTTTCTAAATATTTTTAAGATCTAAATCTAAAACACTGATGAATCAACACAAATATATATTAATAGACAGTCACACACATATATATATAATATACATGCAGTAAAATAAAGTAAAAGTAAGAGAGACGACACTAGGAGTTTATATTGGTTTGGATTAATCAATCCTGCGTCCAGTCCTGTACAGATTATGTATAGATTTCCTTTCAAATGCCTACTTTAACCAGGCAAATACAACCTTGAATTGAAGGCAACAAGATACACCCACTTGATTTTTGAGTTCATGGTAGACTCGATTGATTTAACCAGGAAACAAGCACACCCATTTGATTTAATCGGGCAACAAGTGCACCTACCTGGTTTGAACGTGTAATAAGCATACACATGAACTAATACTGAGAGTTGTTGATTCCAAATACAAATAGTTGTACTTTGGATATAGAATATCGTATATCCTTTGATAGCATTTTTTCTTTAAATTGATGAGAGAATACCTACAAATCAATGAGTAGATTGTAAAGAATGTGTAGTAAAGTAGAGATTGAATTTGAATGAATTTGAAGAGTATAGAAAGTGGATTTTGTGAAATATATAACGAGAATTTGGAGTAAGAAGAATATAGAGAAAGTATTAATAAAGTTCGTTTTCCAGACCTATTTATATTGTGTTTAAAGGGACATGTCTATTCGAAAAGAGATATAGTCAAAATCACAACTATTCAAAATTTAAAAGCCAAATCTTCAACGATACATATGTCAACATACATAGGTAGGGTATGTCGACATATCCTTGTTTATTTTGAAAACTAGAAACACTTTTAAGTGTTTCAAGTTTTGGAATTTTGTAAAATTATTTAAACATAGTTTTAAAATACTTTAGTATATAAAAAAAAATATAAAATATTTGTGGAAATATATTTTTAAAATAAAATAAGTATTTTACAAATAAATATTTTGATAAGAGAGTATTCAAAGAAAAGAAAGTTGCTATTCAAGGACATTAACAATTTAATCTAATGTTTGTTAATTATAAAATATAGTCTTGAACTCTTCGTGTCTTTATCTCTATACTCACGAGTCTTCAATTGTATTGATCATCTTTGAATCTCGATCTCTCATCTTTTTACTAATTAGTCTTCAAACTTGATTATCCTATACTTGTATAAACCTACGTAATATCCTACAAAATATTCTGTAAAACTTGGAAAAACATTAGTACCTATATTTATATGGTTGTTATCATCAATATAAATATACATGGTATTAATAAATAAAGCACGCCCAAAGGACAGCTTCAAGAATCTACCATTTGGTAGATGGAACTGCCGAATCCTGGTTACTTTCTTTCATGGATGTTTATTCTAACTATAACCATATATCGATGCACATTCTATATTATGAGCATACAAATTTTATAATGGATTTGGGATTGTACTGCTGTCGAGTAATGCCACTTTGTTTTAAGAACACTAGAGATTCTTACCAAAGATTGGTGAATTACATGTTCAAGGATAATGATTAGATTGGATAAACGATGAGGTATATGTCAAAGATATGTTTTTGAAGTCACTGTTGTCGACGAACAACTTGGTTCTTCTTTCAGAAGTGTATGTTGATGTACTAACCCACCTTTTCGATCTTCAGAAGTCAACACTAATACATCCATAGTATTCACATGCCAACATCGAAATGCGGAAAAGACAGATTGTTAGGGTGAAATAAAGAAAGGACGGAAGAGAATCTCACAACATGACGAGTAATATATAATATACCAAGATCTTTACAAGAGGACACTTTTACATATGTACATCAATAGAAGTACTAATGTATCGTCGGCTTGGATAGTTATAAAACATGTCCTTACAAATTCTGATAAATATAATAAAAGTAAAATAGCAGAAGATATGTGACGACCCAAACTCGATGTTCGGTAAACAACATCAAATTCGCATCGCCGGAGCTTATAACAACAATTAGATGTATATAAAACAGCGGAACAGAATCAATATCATAAATAACATCACTGTTACAACATCAACATAATATCCATACTGCAACAGAGTACATAATACATACACTACAACTCCAAATACAACATCATGTCAATACAACAGTAATCATAAATCCAAAAGTCCTCAAATGAGAGAGATGATTACGAACTCCCAAAAGCTAAACACCTGTAATCTCCAAAAGCTCCTAAGATAGCTCCAAAATGAGAGCTCCAAATTACTGCTACTCCAAAATATAGAAACCTGCTACTAGGCTGCCCGTGTGGAAATAATGGGCACCCAGAGTTTAGGAAAGAAAACAATAACGGGTCAGTCATGGGACTGGTGTGAGTAAACAAAAACAGTTGTATTTAAACAAAAACAAGATTTATAAAAGAATTTTCGGAATGCTTTTAAAAATGGAACTACCATAAGACCTCCCGCCACACACACTATGCAAACGCAGAATTGGAGGAGATTTCTTCTTATGATAGTTAAATATGCTTGGTACGAGAAAAGAATTCTTTGATATTATACTAGTGCATAGTCTAGTAAATGATTTCGAAAGTAGAATATTAATCTTAGCCAGCATAGACATTTCGAACTATGCCTACTATAGCTACCATGTTTTGTGGCAGGTTACCGCCACGCTGCATGGCAGGTTCTACAACTAAAGCCGTACAGGGTTTCGTATTGTTTTATTGGATTTCCAACAAATGGTCAGGCCAAGGAACTTCCCATTGCCACATGAGAACGCCTCTGGAAGGACGTCCCCGAGAACCAAACCGGATCTCTGCTAACACAAGGCCGGGTTACCCCTAACTGGGTAACTACTGACACGAGTATGCCATCTCCCGGTCGTAACCAACCTTTAACCGGGGCCCCAGCAACAAATCACAAAATCATATATATATATATATATCTGCGATATCAACATAAGTTAAGTATCTGGGCTCCATACCATGATACCACTTCTATCCAGAAGGAAATGCACATACCCTAAGGGGTGCTACCCCCAATAACCTTGCTGCATCTTTCCTGTTTCGACCATTTCGGGGTGTGAGGTCCGACGAAGTCACGTCCACAAAAACACACTTTATACAAAAGCCGTGCTTTGGGTCAACAAATGATCATAGAAATGATCACCAAGATAGACGATCAAATAAATGATCCTATCACAAATGATCAACACAATGATCATTTCACAGCAACACTCAGCATGTCACACTACCAAATTGGGAATATATCGCTGATAACCTTCAACTATATAACCTCTGAGCTCGTACGTCTCAGAGAAGGGTGTTAAGCTAAGAGAATAAATTTTCCGCCACCAACAAAAATATATTTGAAAGAAATCGGCTTTATTTCTCAATTTGTAATGTCAGACATAATATCCATACAAGTCTGTTCCGGGCTCGAACAGAACCGAAGGCACTTCCAAAGAAGTCCTTGCAATCCGGATATCCACAATCCTGATTGGATTCCCCATCACATATGGAGAACTCTATACCGGAGCAACTCGGTGCAGAGTCAATCGACATGTCATCCTATCGCTCTCGCAAATACCCGGTCTTCAACACCGGTCTTCGATTGCTATCCATAACGTCGAATCACATATTCGAAATGGGTTATATGACACAACGGTCCTTTCCCGGCTAATTCGAATAGTGGGTGTCAAATTTTAAAACATGTGGATGTCATTCACAAATATTCACAGGTTCGATGTGGGTTTCGGATAACCAACTGAAATCCGATTCCCTGTCGCATCGAAGTTTAAATGCCGTTTTACGGACAACAGGGTTTTCACATCAATACAGAACAAATCATAATCACAGTGCAATAACATGGCAATTACATCATACAAAATTTATAAACAGAACAGAGGTATCAATATAAGTTAACAACAATAGTTAATTACTTCCCAATGTGATTTAAATAAATTTACCACTAAATTAATTTAATTTAATGATGAGAATTTGGATAAATAAACTAAATTTTGATTACTCAATTTATTGTTTCAAAATTTACAAATTCTTACTTACAAATTTATTTAAACACTTAATTGTTTATAAATCAATTTAATTACAAGTTTGTAAATCATTCTTAATTTCTTTTCAAAATCATTGATTAGCAATTTTTTACCTTAATTATCATTTTAAACTACATTATTTATTTATTAAACAATTTTGTAAAATAATGTATCTGGATTTAATAAATTAACCATATAAATATTTTTTTTCTTGATTACTTTAAAATGATGATTTATTATTTATAATTACAATTAAATTAAATCTCAATTGACTATATTAATTTACTATTCCTTAATAAATTATCTTGATGTAACTATCGATTTTGAATCAATCAACTTAAATTATCAACTTAACGATTCTTAATTTACAACTTTAATTTTAATTGCTTTTATTTATTTATTATTATTAATTACAAAGTAGTTTTAAATCATAAATTATTTAATCATTAATTAATTAACTTCACATTCCATTTACAAACGATCTTCATTTTATAAACAATGCTTATAAAAATTGTTTAATCTTAAGTTTTCGACAAGCTTCAACTGAATATGCTGTTTCAGGTGGCCAACCCGAAGCTCCCCCGAGTCACGCCCGAGCTCAAATGCTCCTTACTTCGAGTTTCTGCCCCATGCTACTCGTGTAAATAAAAATTTTCAAAATTTGTTTAAGTTCCAAAATTAACCACGCTACAACCCAGCACAACTCGAGTCTTCCTTCGAGTCTCCACCCCACTTTCCCGAGAGTGACTTCGAGTCAACTCGAGTGGCCAACGCGAAAACTTCCTGACACCCAAACCAGCGCCGTGCACATGCACGGTGACTCGCCGCCGTTCTGGCTAACACCACCCACCTCGGCAAGTCGCAAACCACACCCATACTCAAAATCAAAGTTTGATTCAAAGCCAAACACTCGAGAACGAAATTCGACATTTCTTCGACACTGCACACGAACTCCCCAGAACAAAACTGCCTCGCCCCACCACGTCGAGCCTCCGGTGACCATGGATCTTCGACCTCACCTTCAACACATCGGCACGCCCCTATACCTCCCGGTGCGATCGGCCAGATTGCCACGTTGAGGATGAAAACTCCTCGTGAATAACAGCGAACCCATCCTACCCCAAAACCCTAGAATGGCCTCGTTCATTTAATTTATGCAATGAAAAAATTATCTGATAATTTTCTCAAAATCAATGATGTTCAAGCTTGCTACCAATAAATTTTTAGCTTTTATAATTTGATTTATAACCAGAAATTCAAAGAAAACCAATATGTGTTCATGCTCGAACTGCTCTCAAATTACTAAATTAAAAATCATCATTACTGTTTTGAAAATCCTATTTTCATATGTTCGTTCAAATTATAACATCAATTCAATGATTTAAAATTCTTGAATTTACCTTAAAATCTTGTTTTTACTGTAATATTCATGTTACAGAGTCAAAAGTTTTTATTTCAAGCTTAAAACAAAAATTTAAACTCTGAGTCAAGTATACACAACCTATTTTGTTTTAAGTATCCTAAGTTAAAAATGTTAAATGAAGTTCATTTGAATTTTTTTTCTAATTAACTAGCTCTGAGATATGAATATTAAAGAACAGAGCTCACATGTGTTTTCCAGTAACACAGAACAATATGCAGAACAATAATTTTTGTTTATATACAACAAAACACAAATTCATGGATTAAGTATTTATATTTTAAATAAATATAAGTTTACTCACCTGAACAATATAGAAACAGAGAATACTTTTGTTTCTTTTTAACTGCAGTTTTGATTCTTCTTCTCTTTTCTTCTTTCAGTAATTTGCCTTTCAACTTGTAATATATAAAGTGATGATCTTCTTTCCTTTTTAATTTCTATTTTTCTTTTCCAGGTTTGCAGAAATTTGTTGAACGAAATAAAAAGGTAGGTTGATGTGTATATATAACAGATTGTGTACCGAGGCTTATTAAAACAAGTACAGAATAAACCCATGCTGGAAGTAAAAGCATTAAATGTAAGTATGTTGCTTTGTAGAGGCTTGCATTTAATGTAAGCATGTTTTTGTGATGCTTCTATCCTGTGTACAGGTATATTACAGCATACTATCTGGTCTTCTTATTTTTTTATTAGCTAATGTTTTGTTTCTTTTATTTTATATATATATATGTGTTGTTTTGCTTATTTTGCTAAATGTAAGAGTTTGTTTTATTTTTTTTTATTTTTTTTTGCTTACATATTTTAGTTTACTGGTTTGTAGTTACTTTGCTAATTTCAGCATATTATGTTTTGTTTTAGTTTCTTAGACTTACCTGAGTTGATTTATATAAGTATTATTTTGTTTGAATGTTTTACTCTCTTGCATTTTCTTATGTCTTCATATTGTTTACAGCAACTTGGTTTAGTTATTTTGCTAAATATAGGAAAAGTTGTTTTAGCTATTAACATTTAGTAACTTATGTGATTTAATTACAATATTTGTTTTATTCTTATTAAAAGTTTTAACTAAAAACACCAAATTTTGTTCATATTTTATTTCTTTATAACTTTTCAATTTTTATTTCAAAAAGTTCAAATATATTACTAAAATTTAAATTCATAATTTTCGGGATGTTACAATATCCCCTCCTTAATATTTCGTCCTCGAAATTGAAAGAGAGAGAAACGTAAACAAATAATATACGAATTCAGAAACAAGGAAATGACTCACAGTTTTAAGTCGAGATGTCAATTCTGCATTTGGGATATGATTTCTTCATATTCTCTTCAGTCTCCCAAGTACAGTCCTTTGGATCGCCACTCCATTTAACTTTGACCAATTTCACAATTTTGTTCCTCAATCGCTTCTCATCACGATCAACAATTTTCATCGGTTCCCTTCTAACTGCCAAGTTGGGAGTGATTTCAAGATCCTGCTAAGCAGCTTCTTCAATAATATCATCTGGATCGTGCACATGCTTCCGAAGATTAGAAATATGGAACACATCATGTACGCCAGACAACCAGCTGGGTAACTGCACTCTATATGCTAGAGAACCAATCCTTTCCAGAATAGGAAAAGGACCAATATAACGCGGTGCCAACTTTCCAGTTTTCCCGAATCTCAATACACCCCGCATCGGAGATACTTTCAGAAGTACAGAATCTCCAACTTGAAATTCCAAATTTCTCCTTCGACGGTCATAATAGCTCTTCTGACGGCTTTGGGCAGTTAATAACTTCTTTCGAATAAAATTTACCTTCTCAGTGGCTTCTTTTATCATATCCGGTCCAAGAACAAGTCTGTCACCTGATTCGATCCAGCATGTAGGTGATCGACACGGACGACCATATAAAGCTTCAAAAGGAGCCATTTCAATACTGGCCTGATAACTGTTGTTATATGAGAATTCAACCAGATGCAAATGGTCCTCCCAAGAACCACCAAAATCATGAACACAAGCACGTAGTAGGTCTTCTAGAATTCGGTTAACTCTCTCAGTCTGTCCATCAGATTGTGGATGATAAGCAGTACTGAAATTTAATTTCGTTCCCAATGCATCCTGAAATGCTTCCCAAAATCTACTAGTGAAGATCGGGTCACGATCACTCACTATACTACTGGGAATACCATGGAGGCGAACAATTTCCTTTATATATATACACCTGCCAAGCTTGCCGCAGTACGAGTGGATTTAACTGGAATGAAATGAGCATTTTTGGTTAGACGATCCATAATAACCCAAATCGCTTCATTGCCTTTCTTGGTACGAGGCAATCCATCAAGGAAATCCATCGATACCTGATCCCACTTCCATTTCGGTACTTCTAAAGTTTGAAGTAAACCGGCCACTTTCTTTTGGTCGCTCTTTATTTGCTGACAAGTAGCACATCGACTCACATAAATAGATATGTCTCTCTTCATCGTTTTCCACCAGAATGTTCTTTTAACATCTCGATACATTTTGTTGACTCCTGGATGGATGTTGAATTTTGACTTGTGGCATTCATCCAATACTTCACGTTTCAGTTCTGGAATGTCAGGGACACAAATTCTGCCCTTGATCCTTATAACTTCTCTATTATCTATCTCAAAACTAGTTTCTTCACCCTGGCATATTCTTTTATGGATTCCTCGAAGAAACTCATCTTCTTTCTGCTGTCTTGCGATCTTCTCAAGGAGAGTAGGAGTGATAACAAGATATGCAAGAACAGCATGTCTCCTACTTAAAGCATCGGCTACTACATTGGCTTTTCCCGGCGTATATTGGATATCTAAGTCATAAGATGCCAGAAATTCCAACCAACGTTGTTGTCGCAAATTCAAATCCTTCTGGGTGAAAAGATATTTCAAGTTTTTATGATCGGTGAATAATTCGAATTTTTCACCTAAAACAAAGAGAGTTTATTAAGTATATTTCTTTAGTTAATTTCGCAAATTATTAAGAAAGCTGAAAAGATTCTTACCTAGAAGATAGTGTCGCCATATTTTCAAAGCGAAAACAACAGCCAAAAGTTCCAAATCGTGCGTCGGGTAGTTTTTCTCATGCGGACGTAATTGTCTACTTGCGTAGGCAACCATCTTTCCATCTTGCATTAATACTGCACCTACCCCTTCACCACATGCATCAGTATAGACAGATAGGCCTCGGTTCCCGTTAACAATAGTGAGAACAGGAGCAGTGGTCAATCTCTTTTTCAACTCTTGAAAAACTTCCTCACATCTTGAAGTCCAAATGAACTTTGCATTCTTCATTGTTAACTTAGTCAGCGGACTAGCTAACTTAGAAAAATCTTGAACGAATTTCCGGTAATAGCCTGCTAAACCCAAAAAGCTTCGAACTTCTCTTGGAGTAGTGGGTTGTTTCCAATCAAGAATAGCGGAAATTTTGCTAGGATCTACTGAAATTCCTTCTTCATTAACAATATGGCCAAGGAATTTTACTTCATTGACCCAGAAGTGGTATTTGGAAAATTTTGCATATAGAACATTTCTCCTCAAAATTTCTAAGACAATTCTAAGATGCTCGGCATGCTCATCTTCAGTTTTGGAGAAAATTAAGATGTCATCAATGAATACAAGCACAAATTTATTCAAAACTTCCCGAAACACACGAGTCATAAGATCTACGAAGTATGCTGGAGCATTGGTTAGCCCGAAAGGCATAACTAACCATTCATAGAACATATTAGGACCTCTGAAAGCGGTCAGATGGACACAATCTTCGGCGATTCGTAATTGATGGAATCCCTGGGCTAGATCCATCTTTGAAAAGAAACGAGCGCCATGAAGTTGGTCGAATAGATCATCAATTCTTGGTAGAGGGAATTTATTCTTGAGAGTTTGTTTATTTAGATCGCGGTAATCTACACACAATCTCAAAGATCCGTCTGATTTAGCAACAAATACGACGGCTGAGTCCCATTCAGAAACACTGGGTCGAATTAATCCTTTTGCTAGTAGCTCATCAGTTTGGTGAACCAATTCAATCTTTTCCCTGGGTGCCATCCTGCGACTTGCGTGAACAACAGGACGAGTATTAGGTACAAGATCAATTCGGAATTCTATTTCTCGATGAGGAGGTAAAGATTTCACTTCTTCAAATACGTCGGAAAAATCCCGAACAACAGGTATAGACTGCAAAGTGGGTTCAAGATTTCCCAAAGTATATATCAATCTGTCGCTCCTTGGACTTGGATTCTCACAAGAGATTTCAATAAAATTTCCAAGGCTTGTTTTGATTAAAACTGTCCGATTACTACACTCCAATATAGCATCGTATCTCGATAACCAGTTCATACCGAGTAAGATTTCAAATTCGTCAAATTCGAGGACATAAAGGTTGATAGGAAATTTATAGCTAGCATATGAAATAGGAACTCTCTTACAATATGAACTAAGATTTGCGGGACCTCCAACCGGATTTTTCACGCAAATAAGATCGTTAGCAAATTTAGTTTCAAGTCCCAATTCATTTACGGTTTGTTGGGAGATAAAGCTATGTGAAGCTCCCGTATCAAATAAAACTCTAACAGTTCTATTATTAATAGTAAGGTTACCTTCCAAAACACTTTTCCCTTTGTCAGCTTTTGAAGATGAGGGGTCCTCCTTTATCGTGTAAACTTTCGCCACCTGCGCTGGCTTCATCACTGGGCAAGCTTTAACTAAATGTCCCGGTTTATGACAATTGTAACATTCTCTAGCTGGTTTCTTCGGTTTTGGGCAGTCATTTGAATAGTGGCCTTTCTCTTTGCAGTTGTAACAAGTGACATTTTCTGTTGCGCTTCCTTGAATGTTCCTCTTCTTCTCATTGCCTTGCCAAGGTTTCTTGCCTCCGAATTTTCGCTTTTTATAATTCTGACTACCTGAATTACCTTTCTCCACAGTTGCTTCTTGCATATCAAGAGTAGCGTACCTGTACCCTATATCTACTAAATCTGAAAAAGATTCTTTAACATGACCTGTCATTCTTTCATGATATTTCTGGTTCATTCCCCGGATAAACCTTTCGTTTTTCTTAAGAGGTGTATTTAGCAATTCTGGGCCAAACCGAGATAATTCGCTGAATTTATTCAAGTATTCTTCAAACGACAAACTTCCTTGCTTCAAATCCAGAAATTCCTGATACATTCTGGAAACTCCCGCCGATGGCATGTAACGTTTCTCAAACACTTCCTTAAAACGATCCCAAGTAAATTCTTCCTCGGGTTCATCTATAATGATGGTTTCCCACCAAGCTGAAGCTTCTCCTTGGAGTTGCCAAGAAGCTATAAGTCTTTTCTGCTCATCCTGCAGTTTTAGCCCTTTAAAAATCTTTTCACACGATCTTACCCAAGCTTGAGCGTCAATAATTGACTCTTTGCCAATGAACGGTTTGCCACCAAGCTTTTCGAACTTCTTATATAAATCAGCCAAGTCCGGCTGCTGCTGAATTTCTATTACTGCTTTTGCGGCTGGGGGAATTTGATTTGGTGCTGCAGCATTGCCTTGACCCCTAACTCTTCCTCTGCGTCCACTCATTTTCACTATCTGAGATTAGTAAGAAAATTGATTCAGATATACAGACGAAATATCTTAAGGAATATCAGCAGTAAAAAGAAATAGACTAAGAAATTTCAAAGTTTCAATTTTGATTATACTCATTCTAGGGTATACTTCACCCTATCTCTAATGAGCCATCTAATGTGTTATACTCCGTAGCTAAAGTTCTTACTCAACCAACAGCTCTGATACCACTTGTGACGACCCAAACTCGATGTTCGGTAAACAACATCAAATTCGCATCGCCGAAGCTTATAACAACAATTAGATGTATTTAAAACAGCGGAACAGAATCAATATCATAAATAACATCACTGTTACAACATCAACATAATATCCATACTGCAACAGAGTACATAATACATACACTACAACTCCAAATACAACATCATGTCAATACAACAGTAATCATAAATCCAAAAGTCCTCAAATGAGAGAGATGATTACGAACTCCCAAAAGCTAAACACCTGTAATCTCCAAAAGCTCCTAAGATAGCTCCAAAATGAGAGCTCCAAATTACTGCTACTCCAAAATATAGAAACCTGCTACTAGGCTGCCCGTGTGGAAATAATGGGCACCCAGAGTTTAGGAAAGAAAACAATAAACTCCGGGTCAGTCATGGGACTGGTGTGAGTAAACAAAAACATTTGTATTTAAATAAAAACAAGATTTATAAAAGAATTTTCAGAATGCTTTTAAAAATGGAACTACCGTAAGACCTCCCGCCACACACACAATGCAAACACAGAATTGGAGGAGATTTCTTCTTATGATAGTTAAATATGCTTGGTATGAGAAAAGAATTCTTTGATATTATACTAGTGCATAGTGAAGTAAATCATTTCGAAAGTAGAATATTAATCTTAGCCAGCATAGACATTTCGAACTATGCCAACTATAGCTACCATGTTTTGTGGCAGGTTACCGCCACGCTGCATGGCAGGTTCTACAACTAAAGCCGTACAGGGTTTCGTATTGTTTTATTGGATTTCCAACAAATGGTCAGGCCAAGGAACTTCCCATTGCCACATGAGAACGCCTCTGGAAGGACGTCCCCGAGAACCAAACCGGATCTCTGCTAACACAAGGCCGGGTTACCCCTAACTGGGTAACTACTGACACGAGTATGCCATCTCCCGGTCGTAACCAACCTTTAACCGGGGCCCCAGCAACAAATCACAAAATCATATATATATATATATCTGCGATATCAACATAAGTTAAGTATCTGGGCTCCATACCATGATACCACTTCTATCCAGAAGGAAATGCACATACCCTAAGGGGTGCTACCCCCAATAACCTTGCTGCATCTTTCCTGTTTCGACCATTTCGGGGTGTGAGGTCCGACGAAGTCACGTCCACAAAAACACACTTTATACAAAAGCCATGCTTTGGGTCAACAAATGATCATAGAAATGATCACCAAGATAGACGATCAAATAAATGATCCTATCACAAATGATCAACACAATGATCATTTCACAGCAACACTCAGCATGTCACATTACCAAATTGGGAATATATCGCTGATAACCTTCAACTATATAACCTCTGAGCTCGTACGTCTCAGAGAAGGGTGTTAAGCTAAGAGAATAAATTCTCCGCCACCAACAAAAATATATTTGAAAGAAATCGGCTTTATTTCTCAATTTGTAATGTCAGACATAATATCCATACAAGTCTGTTCCGGGCTCGAACAGAACCGAAGGCACTTCCAAAGAAGTCCTTGCAATCCGGATATCCACAATCCTGATCGGATTCCCCATCACATATGGAGAACTCTATACCGGAGCAACTCGGTGCAGAGTCAATCGACAGGTCATCCTATCGCTCTCGCAAATACCCGGTCTTCAACACCGGTCTTCGATTGCTATCCATAACGTCGAATCACATATTCGAAATGGGTTATATGACACAACGGTCCTTTCCCGGCTAATTCGAATAGTGGGTGTCAAATTTTAAAACATGTGGATGTCATTCACAAATATTCACAGGTTCGATGTGGGTTTCGGATAACCAACTGAAATCCGATTCCCTGTCGCATCGAAGTTTAAATGTCGTTTTACGGACAACAGGGTTTTCACATCAATACAGAACAAATCATAATCACAGTGCAATAACATGGCAATTACATCATACAGAATTTACAAACAGAACAGAGGTATCAATATAAGTTAACAACAATAGTTAATTACTTCCCAATGTGATTTAAATAAATTTACCACTAAATTAATTTAATTTAATGATGAGAATTTGGATAAATAAACTAAATTTTGATTACTCAATTTATTGTTTCAAAATTTACAAATTCTTACTTACAAATTTATTTAAACACTTAATTGTTTATAAATCAATTTAATTACAAGTTTGTAAATCATTCTTAATTTCTTTTCAAAATCATTGATTAGCAATTTTTTACCTTAATTATCATTTTAAACTACATTATTTATTTATTAAACAATTTTGTAAAATAATGTATCTGGATTTAATAAATTAACCATATAAATATTTTTTTTCTTGATTACTTTAAAATGATGATTTATTATTTATAATTACAATTAAATTAAATCTCAATTGACTATATTAATTTATTATTCCTTAATAAATTATCTTGATGTAACTATCGATTTTGAATCAATCAACTTAAATTATCAACTTAACGATTCTTAATTTACAACTTTAATTTTAATTGCTTTTATTTATTTATTATTATTAATTACAAAGTAATTTTAAATCATAAATTATTTAATCATTAATTAATTAACTTCACATTCCATTTACAAACGATCTTCATTTTATAAACAATGCTTATAAAAATTGTTTAATCTTAAGTTTTCGACAAGCTTCAACTGAATATGCTGTTTCAGGTGGCCAACCCGAAGCTCCCCCGAGTCACGCCCGAGCTCAAATGCTCCTTACTTCGAGTTTCTGCCCCATGCTACTCGTGTAAATAAAAATTTTCAAAATTTGTTTAAGTTCCAAAATTAACCACGCTACAACCCAGCACAACTCGAGTCTTCCTTCGAGTCTCCACCCCACTTTCCCGAGAGTGACTTCGAGTCAACTCGAGTGGCCAACGCGAAAACTTCCTGACACCCAAACCAGCGCCGTGCACATGCACGGTGACTCGCCGCCGTTCTGGCTAACACCACCCACCTCGGCAAGTCGCAAACCACACCTATACTCAAAATCAAAGTTTGATTCAAAGCCAAACACTCGAGAACGAAATTCGACATTTCGTTCGACACTGCACACGAACTCCCCAGAACAAAACTGCCTCGCCCCACCACGTCGAGCCTCCGGTGACCATGGATCTTCGACCTCACCTTCAACACATCGCCACGCCCCTATTCCCCCCGGTGCGATCGGCCAGATTGCCACGTTGAGGATGAAAACTCCTCGTGAATAACAGCGAACCCATCCTACCCCAAAACCCTAGAATGGCCTCGTTCGTTTAATTTGTGCAATGAAAAAATTATCTGATAATTTTCTCAAACTCAATGATGTTCAAGCTTGCTACCAATAAATTTTTAGCTTTTATAATTTGATTTATAACCAGAAATTCAAAGAAAACCAATATGTGTTCATGCTCGAACTGCTCTCAAATTACTGAATTAAAAATCATCATTACTGTTTTGAAAATCCTATTTTCATATGTTCGTTCAAATTATAACATCAATTCAATGATTTAAAATGCTTGAATTTACCTTAAAATCTTGTTTTTACTGTAATATTCATGTTACAGAGTCAAAAGTTTTTATTTCAAGCTTAAAACAAAAATTTAAACTGTGAGTCAAGTATACACAACCTATTTTGTTTTAAGTATCCTAAGTTAAAAATGTTAAATGAAGTTCATTTGAATTTTTTTTCTAATTAACTAGCTCTGAGATATGAATATTAAAGAACAGAGCTCACATGTGTTTTCCAGTAACACAGAACAATATGCAGAACAATAATTTTTGTTTATATACAACAAAACACAAATTCATGGATTAAGTATTTATATTTTAAATAAATATAAGTTTACTCACCTGAACAATATAGAAATAGAGAATACTTTTGTTTCTTTTTAACTGCAGTTTTGATTCTTCTTCTCTTTTCTTCTTTCAGTAATTTGCCTTTCAACTTGTAATATATAAAGTGATGATCTTCTTTCCTTTTTAATTTCTATTTTTCTTTTCCAGGTTTGCAGAAATTTGTTGAACGAAATAAAAAGGTAGGTTGATGTGTATATATAACAGATTGTGTACCGAGGCTTATTAAAACAAGTACAGAATAAACCCATGCTGGAAGTAAAAGCATTAAATGTAAGTATGTTGCTTTGTAGAGGCTTGCATTTAATGTAAGCATGTTTTTGTGATGCTTCTATCCTGTGTACAGGTATATTACAGCATACTGTCTGGTCTTCTTATTTTTTTATTAGCTAATGTTTTGTTTTTTTTATTTTATATATATATATGTGTGTGTGTGTGTGTGTTGTTTTGCTTATTTTGCTAAATGTAAGAGTTTGTTTTATTTTATTTTATTTTCTTTTGCTTACATATTTTAGTTTACTGGTTTGTAGTTACTTTGCTAATTTCAGCATATTATGTTTTGTTTTAGTTTCTTAGACTTACCTGATTTGATTTATATAAGTATTATTTTGTTTGAATGTTTTACTCTCTTGCATTTTCTTATGTCTTCATATTGTTTACAGCAACTTGATTTAGTTATTTTGCTAAATATAGGAAAAGTTGTTTTAGCTATTAACATTTAGTAACTTATGTGATTTAATTACAATATTTGTTTTATTCTTATTAAAAGTTTTAACTAAAAACACCAAATTTTGTTCATATTTTATTTCTTTATAACTTTTCAATTTTTATTTCAAAAAGTTCAAATATATTACTAAAATTTAAATTCATAATTTTCGGGATGTTACAAGATAAAATACGCAAATACAGCTTGGAGGCCTCTAGGTTGTCTCTTGAAGCTCCAAAGCGTCTAGCTAAATCTGAAAAATATCCTCGTGCTAACCTGAGCATCATAAGAATGTAATGCCTTGATCAATCTGGTAAACCAGCGTGAGAATACTCAAATCAAATCATATGGATTTCTCTGTTTATTAAACCCTATGAAATAAAGGTATCTCGTAAGATCACGCCACACGTAAACACGGACGGGCTTTTACATTATGATAACCAAACCATTTTTATTAGAAAATATAGTAAGATTGTAATAATGTCTAGGGGTAGAAAATAAATATATAACATATCTGGAATGATTACCCATAATTACATTCAATAGTACTAGGTACGACAACTAAAACCGTAAGACACGTAGTGGAGAATGGATTCCAACATGACAAGGTAAGGGACTACCTTCCTTACAGTACAGCTCTAGACAAAATGTACATGAGGGCCACACATGGATCCTTTGCGAACACAGAGCTGGTTACCCCTTTAGCATGACATATCAGATTACATCATCCTTTAGGCACTGAGGCTGCAAACATTGGCTATGGTCGCTCCGTGTGCGCACCAAATCCAAAAATCTTGATCTAGATCGAGGAATGATGCTTGTAATGGTGGCTCACCACATAGCTCTATTAGCATCCCCTATTTTAGACATTACCAGGTTGTGAGGCTTGTTAGGTTATGCTTTTACCTTTTCCCTCCGAGCGATTACCACTTGAACGCTAACACTGCTCTCCAGGCAATAATGCAATGCCAACATTCATCCATACAAGTTGTTCGGGATATGAACAAACCAAAGTTACTTCTACTACCTCCATTTTGGAATCACCCTCGGTATTAGTAGCAAGTAGCCCTTGCACTTCAAAGAATTCTATCTTTGATTACATCATCTAGAACCAGCCTTGAACCTCTTCCAAAGCGTAGAACGCTCATATAGTTTTTGGGTAGTTATGGTTTCGAGTCATCTCATATAAGTACATTCCTCCGCTTACCAGTCACCTCAAAACCAAATCGATACTTTTGGTAAATTCAATTCTAGTTGTTTGGGAAATAATCAGATAATACATAAGAGCGGAGATCACCTCCCAACCGGTTAAGCAGACGAATTTCCTTATCATTTTTCCTAGGAGAACAAAACAAGATTTATATGCACAATACAACATCATCAAATATGACTGTGCTATATAACTCTTCTGTTTCTTCTAGATATTTCCGGAGTTATGTTTGGTTAAGATTTGATAGTCGGTTATTTAACTATCAGATAATCAAACATTCAAATTAGAGATTTAATTTCATGTGGAAACCACTAAGCCTCTTTTAATTAATCTTCATTAATTAAAATCACTTTAATTATTTACAGAAATATTCATACGCTAATCTTGCCGGTATAAGTATATTCTCAAACCATTTCACTTTCTGTACTTGGAAAACTTCTCCATATACTTATACAATGGTATAAGTATACTCACAAAAATTAAGAAACATTTCCTATTTCAAAAAGAGATTAAATGGATCAATACAAATATCATTCAAAACATTGTTTACTATAAACCCAAACCACTTATCCTTCTGTGTTAAGTATGTTCAATACTACCATAATTAAAAAAGGATTTATATATTAATTTCATAAAATTGGTTTTCACAAGTTATACAATTCATTTACAGGAAATGATATATTATATACTGAACATCAATCCTCGATTTCAAACTTAAACTATTTATCGGATAACAATGAAGCTGTTCAAGTGGGGGTATCATTACCTCTCAAATCTTGACTCGACAACATTCTTATCTTTTAGGATAGCTAGAAGTTTTCCTACGTCGAAGTTTAATGTCAAGTGTATGTTTCAAAATCTCTATGTATTATTCATTTAAAATCAAAGTTTTATAAACCAAACTTCTTTTTCAATTTCCAAGGTCTCTTTCCAATTTACAAAAATTCTTTTTATAAAACTTTTTATTAAACAAAATCCCTTTTTATAAATCTTTCATTTAAAAATAAATCCCTTTAGTCAAATAATTTATCATTTTAAACGCCTTTTATAAATCAATTTATTAATTATAAACACCCCTTATAAATCAATTTATTGCTTTTAAACAACATTAATAAATCGATCAATCTTTAAACATCATTAATAAAATAATTAATTAACTTCAAAACAAATTTAGAAAGAGGCTTAGCGACTACAATGGTACTTAGACAAGCTAACATTTAATTCAATTTAAATTTCCAAGTCATATTACTAGTATTTACATAAGCAGACATATATGTAATTAAAATCAACAATTAACAATCATTAGTTAACACATCACTTATCCAATATTAATCACTGACATATAAATAAATGTCCACATTACCACAATAGCAGAACGGAGAGAATAATCTATCCAATTTAAATATAGTAAAAGATGATTTATTTTTCTAAATGAATGTCGGTAATAAAATATAATTATCTAACTACATAATTCTTTTCTACCATTATTAATTTATCATCAAATTTTAGTTCATTAAAATTTATCAACTGTTTATACCGAAGTTTTTTACTTATAAATACAAGTCTAATTTCGAAGACCGTGGGTTAAACGGACTTCTATGGGTGCATTATGATTTAACAAAGTTTAAACTATTAATTACTAAACTAATTACCTTAAATTTAAACTACCCACTTCCTATATCTGCAAGCCCAACTCCCACTAACCCCAAGTCCCTTTGCTACAGTTCCTTCCCAAACCAAAACCCAATCAAAATTTCCCTAAATTGATTTCACCCTAAACCCATTATCTATGCACTAAAACAAGCACGCGTGCATGCATTGACACCTCGATGCCAACCGCCTATCCAAATCCACCCACAAACTCGGTTCACCATGTTCGACTCCACTACCCCATCGCCATTACCTCCGGTAGCCGCAATTAAAATGTGACGTTCAACCCTAAATTTGAAAAACAATGTCCAGTCGCGTTCAACCACCCATAATTGGCGCTTTATCAACTTTCAGTCTTTGTTGCCACCACCAATCGAATGCCACCTCCATGCTCCACTTCTAGACCCCATGATGTCGAACCCGACACTTCCTCCTACCGCTCATGATTCAATTTCCGACCCTTAAAACGAAAACCTCTAAAACCCTAAACGAGCTTGACCAGATAACTCCAACTACCCCATGACCACCACCGAAGTCATCATCTTGAAACATCCTCCTCCCAGCTTCATATCTTCTTCCCTCATCCATTAGATCATCGGAATTAAATAGATGACCGAAACTCGATCATCTAACTACGCGTCGAAATCACACCCCCTAAAATCATGCGACTAACTCTAAAAATTATGATTTGTAGAGATGAACATGATCATATACTCTGTTCATCGCTTCATGTTCATTGAAAACTATCATTGCTTGACCATTCTCTATAATTGAATTACAGCCACCCTACTCGATGAAACAGCACATGACTATTTTTAAAAATAACTAGAGATTAAGAAAACAATTTCCAATAGATCGCCTTGGCTAAATCCCTATGGTTGAAGAGATGTTGGTTTTTGAATCTAAATGGGGTGCTAGTTTTCATTTACACTGAGTAAGAAGAAGAAAAGGATTTGCTTCATATGTCTGTTCATGTGTCTATGGTCAAATATCTATGTATATTTTCATTTACACCAAGAATGCATTCATTTCAAAGAAAATTACAAACATAATATAATTTATACCATAAATTTAAAACATGTGTATCATCCCAAAATCACAACTAAACTATTAACAAATTTTCACAACATTCATTATCTACAAAAGTATGAAACAAGATTTAGTGTTCTCACCCTCCCACTTTGCTGAAAATGCAATATCCAAGCATTTATCCTAGACACGTCTGCACACGTAATTTCGAACTTTTATGTTAAAAATAAAATATTTTTATAATTATAAATGGAAGAGGAAGTGGAAAAGAAAAGTTAGAAAATGTAGAAATGAAAATGAAAAGTAAAATAAAAATGAGATAAAAACTTTACATTTTATAAATGAATGAAAATGGTTTAAAAGACAATACTAACTTTACTTATATCTGCTTCCTTCCCATCTTTCTAAGTCAACCTAGTACTAACCGCATGAATAAAATTGTGGATTTTAGAGAAGTCCATGTACTTTTCTCTACTTTTACATTCAAGCCGTCAAACTTATAAATTCAAATTCAATTTAAACATATTTCACTAATTCTTATTATTATTTTATTTATTTAATATTACATTTCAAAAATAGGTTTTTCCTTAGTTTAACCAAACATTAATTGTTGTTTTAAGTCATAAGCCAAGGTATAACAACTTCCTACAACTTGTCGTTCGATAAAAAGTAGAAAATCCAAAATGCGGTTTTCGGTCATATTTTCGGTTTTTCATCGAACTACCTATTTTTGTAAACAAGTTTACTGTTATTCTTTATTAATTTAAAAATGAGTTATTTGACTAATACAACCATCTTGAATATTTAAAATTAATTAAATATTCACAAATAAAAACGATAAAATTCCGGGTCATTACAACGTGTATGTGGATGATAAGTTCTTGAAGTCACTGTTGTCGATGAATAAGCAAAAATGTTTGATGTGCTACGAAGGTACAAGATGAAGTTAAATCCGTTTAAGTATTCCTTTGGACTTGTATTAGGAAAGTTTTTGGGATAAACTGTCAGTTCAGTGGTCAATGAGGCTAATCAAAAGCATATTGATGCCTTGTAACATGTAACTATCCCAAGCATGAGGAGGAAGATGCAGGCCTTGATCGAGAAGGTTTCCACCCTGAGTAGGTTCATCTTAAAGGCAACTGATAAGTGTATACCATTCTTTGATGCCTTCAAAAAGGAGAAAGGAAAATTTGTCTAGATGAAGGAATGCTAGAACACTTTCAAGGAACCATTGAGGCATATGGAAAGACCACCAATGCTTTCCAAGCCTTTGGACACATAAGACCATTTTATCTATTTGGCAGTGTTTGGTCACACACTAGTGCAGCATTAGTACGTGAGGAGGCAAGGATCTAGTGCCAGTATATTATATCAGCAAACGTTTTACTAAAGATGAAAAGAACTATTTGAAGTTGGAAAAGCTTGTTTATTGCTTGTTAATTGCATCAAGGAAGTTACGACTTATTTCCAGGCTCACCTAATAAAGGTGCTAATGGATCGGCCCTTAAATAAAGTATTGCACCAACCCAAGACTTCGGAAAGGTTTGAAAATGGAACATCAAATTGAGCTAGTATAACATCACTTACCATCCAAGAAGGGCGATAAGAGGCAAGCATTGGCAGATTTCATCGCTGAATTTACCATTCGAGATGGAGAAGAGGAAGATGGTATAGTCCCATTTTCTCAATGGAAATTATTCATACATCTAATAAACGTAAGTCCAAGGCAAAAGGGTGGTACTCATAACCCTAGAAGGATGGTCGATTAGCCATGCATTGAAGCTAGAGTTCCTTATGACAAACAATGAGGCTGGGTTTAAAGCATTGATAGCGGGACTAAGGATAACGAAAGAGCTGGGGTAATAATACTACATATATTCAGCGAGTCCCATTTGGTGGTTTGCCTGGTAAAAAAGGTATTCTAGGATAAGGGTGCAAGACATGCCCCTTACCCAACAAAGATACTGGAACTATTAAATAATATAAATCATTACACGATTATGCACATCCCCAAGGAGGAAAATACGAAGGCTGATTTATTAGCCAAATTGGCTAGTTATAGGGATGCGCACTAGATGGATTGGCTCCAGTAGAGATTTTATCAGCTCCCAGCATCTACCATATGGACATCAATTGAATCTTAGAGGTCAAGGAGGAGTAACAGATGACTTCAGTCAACGACTATTTGCTGAAGGTAACTCTTCCAAAAGGAAGGAACAAATGATGAACACTCCTACGTAAACTATTGTGATTCATAATGCAAAAAGAAATGATGTACATGAAAGGTTTCTCCACCCTTGATTTTGGTATGTAACTAAGGATGAGGCTAGGAAAATCCTTATGGAAATCCATGAGGGTAGTTATGGTGTATCATACCGAGGAGTAGACACTAGCAAAGAAGATACTTTGCTACAGATATTTCTGGCCAACAATAGACTGTGATGCTATTGATTACACCAGACGATGAATCGATGCCAAAGGTTTACAAAATTTTTGATAACCCCATCCATAAAGCTTATGTAGATGGTTAGCCGATGGATGTTTGCAATTTGAGGAATTTATATAATTAGTGTGCTACCGATATCGAAAGGAGGAGCTAAGTATGCCATTATTATGGAGGATTAAATCATAAAGTAGACTGAAGCGAAACTGTTTACCATGATGGCAAGGAGGAAAGTGATTAAGTTTGTGATAAGGAATAATTTAGAGTTCCCTATAAATTTATAACTAACATTGGAATTCAATTCGAGAGTATTGAGTTCAAGGGTTTCCGTTACCAGTACAAAATTGAGAAAAGCTTTTCGATAGTAGCACACCCAGAAGTGAATGCTCAAGTAGAAATGGTGAATAAAATCATTAAGTCCGTCTTTAAGAAACGGTTAACCAAAGGCATGGGCAACTGGGTTGATTAGCTTCTGCTTGCATTAAAGGGCTTGTAGGACGATCTACAAGTCTGCAGCTGGGCATACTCCATTCGCTTTGGCCTACGGAGTTGAGGCCATGATTCCGATAAAATAGGAAGTCCTTTCTCATCGAAAAGACAACTATGACCCTAAAGTGAATGACGAACCCTTGCTTATGTCCCTCGACTTTGTTGATGAAAACTAGGAAGAGGCCGAATTAAGGGTAGTTGCTAATAAGAAAAGAGTAGCATGACAGTTCAACGTAAAGATCTGTAGCCTACCATCAGCGTAATGGGCCTTATTTTGAATGAGTTCTCCCAATTATGAGGGCGCTTAGTCTGAATAGGGAAGTTCCCTATACGATTGAAAAAAAGCTTGAAGATGTAACTTCTAAGCTAGCCACTATCGATGAGATCCCAATTCAATGGTGTGGAATAGCGACCTTTTGTGACACTATTTCACTTAGATTTATTTGCATTGTTTTCTACAAATAAGCCACCCTAGTAAAATGGGGGTAATGTAATAAGGGAGGACTTTCCACTTATTTTGTTTATAAATAAAGTTAGCTTCTTGAACCAGTGGAACCCTATTCTTGTAAGTAAAATCTTATGTTGTGTGATTATAGTACAATCAAGTACTCGGAGATAGGTATCGACTAACTTCTTTGATCAACAATCAGGATAAAGGAGTATAATCATAATGATCAATGGAAACTCACAATTATCCTCTGTTATTGACTAATTCTCTGTAGTAGGCAATTCAATAAGGGATGCTCGGAGTTAGGCACCCAAAGCATCAGTTCCTGAAGATAGAAACTAGAGTACAATCTAGATTTTCACAACCACACTTGCGGCTCAGCAGGACATGCTCGAATGAGGATGGTCGATGAGTGTTCTCAATTAATGCCTGGATAAAGGTGAGATCGAGAGCAGGTGCCTGGAGATAGGCGCCTGAAACATTGATTCCCAGAGATAGGAATCCGTGTACAATTAGAATTTCCACAACCATGTTTGCAGCTCAGTAGGGCATTCCCAATCTAGGATAAAAATGACAACGGTCGAAGAGTTATTTCGATACAATGCCCAAATTTTGGCAAGGTGGAACACTGATTCTCAAAGGTAAGTAGTTAAATCATTGATTCCTAGAGAAAGGATTGATAGGTAAATGGATACTTATCACTTATGGCCTAGCGAGACATGGCTAGCCAATGGCAAGTGATAAGGATCATTAAATGTATTCAATCAATGCCCAGAGCTAGGCGAGATCAAAATATAGCATCTAGAGATAGGCACCGGAACTTTTTTTTTTTGAGACAGGAAACGACAAGACGTCGAGCATTCCTTTGATTATGACTTCGTTTGAGGGCGGACAGAACTCGATTGAAGATTAACAAAATATGCCACAAAGATGACCATATAAATAAAAAGTTTTGTTTAGCCAAGGTTGATATACTTTGGAGATGTAAAAAGTACCATGCAAAGGGAAATAACTAAGCAATCACAGAAATTAACTTATATGTATAGAGCTACAACAAGTAATAGAATTGCACAGAGACAAGCATGTATAATATAAATAGCTCACACTCTAGACAGTTATATTATATGTGAAGGCAGATTTATATAGACAAGTAAAGTAAAAGTGTAGAAACGTAAATATGAACAAAGTCTGTATAGAAAATAGCAATCTTTATTTAGACCACTTTTCATACAAATGATGTAGAGGCCAGTCCCGCACAAACTTAGCCTATGTAAAGAAGGGAACAAAGTACATCAGAAAGAAGGCCAATAGAAACTATCTTCGAAGCACATTGAGAGGCATTGAAGCTACTTTTGTAAAAACCCAAATAAGAATTCTACTTCTTCTTTTGCTTATTGTCACCCTTGGGATGATCCTTTATTGGGTGCTTCTTCAAGTCCTTCTTACCCTTAGATTTCCCCTTTTATTGTTTTTATTTCCTAGGAGTGCTACCTTCCAAGTCAGTGGTCTCTCCCTCGATTGCAATGACAATAGAATTTCAGGTTTGACAACGGCAAGGTTAGAGGATCTCATGGAACTACCATTACCGCTACTGTTTGGAGGCTTAATTTTAAGGAAGGAAACTTCAGAGTAGGATTTGGTTGCCCTGGGCTGGTAGGTTCTTTAGTCCCTAGGTCTTTCTTGATTTTTATTTTCAATAGGTCCATCTTCAATCTCTTCTCCATGGAAATAGAGTTAAATTGTCCCGTAGTGCTGGCGGGTGTGATATCTTCCTCTAAGGACGGTGAGGTTTCATCCAATCCCTCCAGATCCTCGATCTACTTTGAATCGGGACCAAGGATAGAGCTAGAGGGAAGGACTAGACCAATTTATGTTTGTTGGATCATAGGTTTTGATTGCTGACTTAAAACAACAATTGACGAATCTACGACTACAACAACATTCAGACACAACGACTCAAATATTGTTCGTAAAGTTATATTTTTAACAAGAGTCATCAAATGTGTATATAGAGTCTAGTTTAGTGCTTTGTTAAAAACTTTCCTCAAGAATCATCATTCACATTAAAATAAACTTGCATGCATATTTTAATCAATATCGGGTTTTTAAAAAATGCATGGAGCATGGCTCAAACTCAAGTTAATAGTTTAGAAGACAGGTGCTCCAACCAAATGAGCTATGGTAATTTTTGTTTATCAATAGAATTCAGTCGACTGAAGAAGGTCATTCAATCGATTAAATATCTATAGGTAGCTTATTGAACTTGTGCACTATGTATGCACGTTTATATTTTCAATTCATTCGAATGAAGTTTATAGACCAGTCGATTGACCTGGTTCCAACTGCCATTTTCTGAATAGTCACTTCCTTTTATGAATAGTTTTCTTCTTCGCAGAAGGTTATGACCATTGTTGTTCATTAAAGTCTTTTCACCAGAAGTTGTAACTTTCTATATACTATATATATGCATGAAATTTCAAGATCAAATCACTTCACTTACTTGCTTATACTTGAATCATATTTTCTGAACTAACTACTCTCTTGAATTCATACATTTATTGCTTACAATCATAATTCTATATTTCTAAAAGCAATTTGAAACTTCCTAATCTTTATATATGCACAACTACACACATCATACTTGAGCATAAGATTATAGGAAGGGTGTACTACAAGTGACAAATCCATGTTATTAAAGAACACAAAAGGCCAAGACAATCTACTTTGTAATCAAGTCTTGTTCGGTTGCTCAGGCGTTCAAGTCATATTGTTGCTCAGGCGGTCAAGTCCTATTCGATTGCTTATGTGGTCAAGTCATGTTCTGTTGCTCAGGCGGTCAAGTCCTGTTCGGTTGCTCAAGCGGTCAAGTCATGTTCTGTTGCTCAGGCGGTAAAGTCTTGTTCGGTTGCTCAGGCGGTGTAATAGCTGTTCCTCCAGGTTAATTGAGGGTTGCTAGTTTCAATTCCAGAAAGAGTTTGGGACTGGACGTAGAATGGGAGTTCGAACCAGTATAAAAATTTCTAATGTCAATTTACTTTACTGCTATATTATTTTCCGCACTAGTTATCTATTATATTCCATATTACTAGACCCTACAGCATAGTTACTTTCATTTGGTATCAGAGCTTGGGATTCCAGAGATCGTAACAACATCCTAGAATAAATAACCAAAAAGAGATCTAGACAAGGCAATAGGAAGAGAAAGAGAAATAAAGAAGAATCAAAGAGAAAACAAACAAATACTTCATGGCTAAACTCATATCACAATCGGTATGCATAGATTCTTTATATAAAGATCTTTTATTAACTCATGATGAACTATTAAAAGATTGTAAAACTTTGAATAAAGTTAATAGAATTGCTTTAGCTAAGTTAAAAGATTGTGAGCAAGAAATTTTCAATTTAAAAGAGGAAAATAAATTTTTTATAAAACAAACTAAATGTTTTGAAAATACCGTAGAAGAAATTGTTTACGAAAAGATTTCCTATAAATAGAAAATGAGCAGTTAGACGAGAAAAACAACAATCTTTTGGAGGAAACCAATGTTTTGCAAAATAAAAATACATTTTTTGGAAAATTCTTTAAACAATTCTTGTTCTTTAATTTTGTCTCTTGAAAAAGAGAATGAAGCTTTAATTAAAAAGAATTTAGATTTTTCTAAAGAATGTAAGTTAATAATAATATTTCGCAAAAAGAAGTATGCGATTATAAGGCAAATTTTGAAAGATGAAATACAAAAATCATAAATTTTAACAAAGGTAAAGATATATTATCTTCCTTAGTTACAAATTCTAAAGCTCACAATGATAAAAGCGGTTTAGGCTATAAACAAGCTGAAAGTAAAAATATGCTAGATATACATTCTTGTATAAATTTTTTAATGCTAGTACTAGTAACAATGATAGTTCTAAAACCACTTACAATCATAATAATACTTTGTTTAGAAATGGTAGAAATTATTTTTCAAGTACTACGCTAATGACTAATAGTATTAAGATATGGATTCAAGCCAATATGATTGATCATGATAAACAACTTTATATTAACAACTATTGCAAGAATGTGATTTATAATAAAAACTATATCTATAAAGATTCAACCACACCCAAATAGGTATGGTTTCCTAAAAATTAGGAAATTAAAAGAACCTTGGGTATCACATGCTTTAAATGTTAATTTTTTACTGATACCTTACATTATAAGCAGTAGTTATTTTGTTTTATATTGTTCTGTGTTAACACTTACGTGGTTTATAGTTTATGTCATCATATAAACTCTCCATTTTGTCGATGGCAAAGGGAGAGAAAGATATTGCTCTAACACTATTTGCAGGAATAAATGATGCAAGCACAGAATAAGGGGGAGAAAAGATTAATTATTTATAGGAATATATAACATAGATTCAGGGGAAAAAATATATAGCATAATTATAGAAATATATTCAGGGGGAGAGATAAGTCAACAAAGCTTATCAAAGATTCATCCATAGCAAATGGAATTGTCACCATCAAAAAGGGGATAATGTTGGATCATAGGTTTTGATTGCTGATGTGAAACAACGGCTCACGAATCTATGACTACGACAACATCCGGACTCAACGACTCAAAGTGTGATTCGTATATTTATATTTTAAACAAAAGTCATGTGTATATAGAGTCTAGTTTAGTGCTTTGTTAATATCTTTCGTCAAGAATCATCATTCACATTCAAATAAACTTGCATGCATATTTTAATCAAAATCAAGTTTTCAAAAAATGCATGGAGCAGGGCTCGAACCCTGGTCACTAGTTTAGAAGTCATGTGCTCCAACCAAATGAGCTACTGTAATTTGGGTTTATAAATAGAATTCAATCGATCGAACAAGGTCATTTAGACAACTGAATATCCATGGGCAGCCTATTGAACTTGTGCACATATGTATGCACGTTTATATTTTCAAATTCAATTGACTGAAGTTCATAGACCAGTCAACTGACCTGGTTCCAACTGCCATTTTCTGGATAGTCACTTCCATTCTTGAATAGTGTTCTTCTTCGTAGAAGGTTATGACCGTTGTTGTTCGTCAAAGTCTTTTCACTAGAAGTTGTAACTTTCTATCTACTACATATATGTATGAATTTCAAGATCTAATCACTTCACTTGCTTGCTTATACTTGAATCATATTTTTTGAATTAACTACTCTCTTGAATTCATACATTCATTGCTTACAATCACAATTCTATATTTCTAAAAAGCAATTTGAAACTTCCTACTCTTCATATACACACAACTACATACATCATACTTCAGGATAAGATTATAGGAAGGGTGTACTATAAGTGACAAATTCATGTTATTAAAGAACACAAAAGGTCAAAACAATCTACTTTGTAATCAAGTCATGTTCGGTTATTCAAGTGGTCAAGTCCTTTTCTGTTGCTCAGGCGGTCAAGTCCTATTCGGTTGCTCAGGCGGTCAAGTCCTGTTCTGTTGCTCAGGTGGTAAAGTCCCGTTCGGTTACTCAGGCTGTGTAGTAGCTGTTACCCCGGGTTAAGTAAGGGTTTCTAGTTTTAATTCCGAAAGGAGTTTGAGACTGGACGTAGAATGGGAGTACGAACCAGTATAAAAATTCCTGATGTCATTTTACTTTATTGCTATTATTATTTACCACACTAGTTATCTATTATATTCCATATCACTTGATCCGACAGACTCAATAGAGATAGCAAAAGGACCTAAGCCTTGATAATTAGTGGCTGTAGAGGAGGAAGTGATGAATGACCTGTAAGTTAACAAATAATGATAACCTCTAAAGAGAATCGAAGCTTCTCAAATACGAGGGAGATGAGAGATACACCTTTATTGGTTGAAGTTTTCTTTAGCAAGAGATGTGGCAAATTATCCCTCTTCTATTATTGACTACATGGTTAGGAGACATGAATAAGGATATATGACTTGTCGGTAGTCATGGCTGCAGAGGTAGGAGTTGCAATAAGGACGACCTTACAGCTGGTCATCATGGAGGACAGAATTTCAATTGTAGGCTCTTTGGATTTTGGAGACGACGATTCTTCTTGGTCCAATGCACTAGGACTCACAAAAGCCTCTTTAGAAGCTTTGCTTGTAACCCTATCCTCTTCCGCCAGGATTGCATTGCCTTTCTCTAAGGGATGATGTTATTGGCATCCAAATATTTGCCTTTCAATCGATCTTCGATGAGCCTTTCACCAAATGTAGCTGCATGACACAAGATTTCCTTCCATGCATCTACTAGAGTAACAAGATAGATGCTCCTCAACCACTTTAATTTTTTTGTCTTCAATGACATTAGCAAAGAATTTTTTGAGGGTTGAGTTCATTTCCTCTTTATCCTTTGCCACTTGATCCTTGATCTTGTTTACTTCATCTTTGCCAAGTTCGACTTGGGCTTCTACTGTTGCCTCTCTTTGTCCCTTGAACCAGCCTTGAGTCTTTCAACTTTAGCTTAAAATGTTTAAATTTTTGTATCTTTGCTTTGGAGTGCAGTGTCTTTCTCCGTAATCGCCTTGTCCTTAGCCTGATCTTTGATCTAATCTTTTTCATAGCGAGCTTTCCATAGCTGGTTGTTTACTTAGTAAGGGATTGAGTGTGGACATGAGAATCTTTTGAATTAGTGCTTTGGAATTATTATCTGATGTCTGAGCTTCATCTCTTTGTTTCTTGAGCTCGGCCACCTTGTTTTTATAATAAACTGTTGTATTTTCATAACTCTTTCTCTCTCACCTAAATGATTGGATATCCGTCTAATTAATTCTATTGACGTCGAAGAAGGAAAAAGTAAGTTTTTTTCCATTCGAAAGATTAATCTACAAGCTCAGTAACCCTTTTAACTCTGCGGTGGGCTTCTATACGAGGAATATCCTTAATATCATAATCAAACTTCACTCTTCTTAGGAAGAGGTTAGGAAAAGTGACCTGCATCTTGGTCACCACAGCCATTGATGAGCCTGAAGGAGGTGGGGGTGGAACATGAAGAGTAAAGCCTCCTTGAATTTTTGGGAGTTGATATAGTAGTAACTGGAGGTCCAATTACTGAAAGTCGTTGAGGAAGAATTTGAGATTGCAATTGGAGAGAGCCAATAGTAATACCGTGACGATCATGAGAATCACGGGACTTCTTACCTTGGTCATGGAGTTCTCTTTTCACAGCCTGATGCTTCCCTTGTCCTTATCTTTTTAGTATTCCCTCTCCTTCCTCTTCTGCTTCTCTTCCCCAGTCTCTTGTTCTGAAGAAGAATGATGAGGATAAGGTTCAAGAGTATTCCTTGGTGCTCACCGATGCCTAAGTATATACAATTGAAGCAATCTCTTCCTATTGTACATGAAATGAAAGAAAAGGACCATATCAGTCTCAGAACACCGAGGTAAGGAAGAATGTAGGTTATAAGTGTTTCTGATCTTAAAAGTATGTAGAGTGTTGGTGTTGTGCTAAGTACTTTATGGGCCGTGTTCAGAAGTTTGTAAAAGATGAGTTTTTCCTCCTTCAGCTAGGAGGTTCCTGGATGGAAAGTTGAAACCCAAAGGACACTTCTTAAGAAGATTGTCGATTGGAATGTCAAGAAAAAGGTAAGTGGTGATGCATAATTGAATTTTGACTGTTGAGTTTTTAGTGTCTCGGAATGCATAGTGCTTCTATCGCGGGTAGGATTATATGTGAAGAGAGCATATAAGAATCCAAGTACGGAAAAGTATGGAAAGGAAGAGGTCTTACTTTCGAATAACCAAAGTCTGTCGAATCTGAAGGGGTATAAGACGAAGACATGCTCATTCTTGAAATATAAGCGTTTGTTGTATAGTGCCTCAATGACTTTACCGCAGCACCGGGCTTTTATTATTAACAAGGTAGGCAAGTTGCTCCATTATTTAAAGCGCCGAAGGTGTATTAACTCTTCAAAGGTTGGAGGCCAATGAAGTTGTGCCATGAATAGAACGTATAAGGAGTTCAACAAGGCATATCCATTAGGGTGTACTTAAGTGGAAGCGAGCCTATGTTCTTGGAGAAATATTTGAAGGAATGGATTGAAGTGCGGTATAGCTCCACCTAGGCACATGTACTTGTTACAGGCCGTATAACCTTATGGAGGATTATGCACCCATTGGTTTACTTTTGTTAGCAAGATGTCACTCTCTAGTATTCCATGTTGAAGGAATGTAGTTTGGAGTGACTCGACATTAAATACTATTGTTGTTTGCTCCGGGGGATCATCTAGGACCCTTAAACCGATCTGTTTGTTGAGAGGAAGAGGTGGATCATGGATTGGAACCACTAGAACTATCATGTAATGCAACTTGGTTATGAATGAGAATTTAATTCCAAAGGACATAGATGTCGAGATTTGAGCCATAATAGACCCTGCTTCAGGAGGAGTTGACGACCTGACGCAGGTGAATGGCGAGTCATTCTAGACTAGAAAGCTTGATATTGAACATGATTAGGTATGTTTCATTTCAAAATTATATTTAATACAGACCCATGTAACCAATGCCCAGAATCCAACGGATATCGATGTGTATTAACCAATCGGATTCTAAATGTCGATCGGAATAATATATGTAGATAACCTGCTCATGTCAGAAAACAAGCTCTGTCACATGATGGAACTATGTATCGAATCTTACCTATTATCCATGAATAATCGTTAATGAAACCATTGTTCGGAGTGACGCAGAGCGCTCTTAGTAGGAATATGGGATTGTACAGTAGCTGGAAGTTTTTTGTGATGGAGTTATTTACATGCCAGCGTATGTTCGAAGTGATCACTCTTTGGAAGAGAACCATCTCATCGGAGTTTAAAACTGCAACTGGTGATTGACCAAACTTAAATAAATGGCAATACAAACACTGTAGGATGTTAAAGTGTTAGGATGTGGCAAGATGGGAGATCCTTTTGAGTGACCCAAACTGGGATTAGTGTTGAAATGAAGTCACACAGGGTAGTAGGAAATTTAGATGCATGAGATACCCACTTCGGGTTAGGCCCATGACATTCCATAACCACGAAAAGAGAGGAATGCTTGATCACGTTTGGAAGCCTCGTGCCTAACAATAAGCAAACTCCATCATAAGACCACTAAAGTATTGCTTTAACACCGTACCATGGTGGTGAACAGTGGTGACCCACCTTAGTAATCTTGGATCTAGAAGTGGACTTGATGAATTTGGGGATGAATTCTTTTTGGATGGAAACTGTTGTAAAAGCATAAAGAAAGCGGCAGCAACAGCTAGGTGGTAGTGGTAGGAATCTTGGATGATCAAGAGTAGGGGTGGCGGTTAAGAAAATTGGTTCGCAAGAAGTTAGGGACAAAGGTTAAAGGAGCAAGGGAAAGTAAAAAAATGAAATTGAGGTAGAAAAAATGCTAAGTATTAGTTCTTAAAGGCATACTATGACTCAAATGTTAGTACCGACATGAAGTGGTTAATATCAACATGAACTAGTGGCTTTATAGAAAAAAAGAGAGAGAAAAAGAGAAGAGTTGGAATTCTCACATGGTCGAGGCGTGGAACGATCTTTAGATTAATGTAGATCTTGACCTTGGCACGGAAAGTGATGCAACTGCTATTTTAAATGATTGAACAGATGCTCTTAGAATAGACGGTACTTCAAAGTGACTCTTGGATGATCAATGGACTTGTATGGATGGTTATATATGCTTTTCATGATCCTAAACGTGTTTTATTTTCCACAAAATCGTATTTTGGAGGGCAAGTGTTATTCAACATTTAGGCCAAGCGGCTTTCAAATGAACCTGAACGTCAAGACGAGGACAAAGTAGTTTGAGGACTTGGAAGCAATCTTAGGATGGCAATGGAAGAAGGTTCAAAAAGATGGAGTCAAAATGCATCTAAGGGAGGGATTGGTACCGACCACTATTCAAGTCAGTACCGAGTTGTTTTGTTGCACATTGGTTAACTCAAGAGCTTTGATCAAGGAGTGGTTGGCTAAAATGTCCCTCATGGGGTCCATCTCTAAAGGAGTAGTTCAACAACCCACAAAAGCCTTGCAGGAAAGGACAAGTATTGGACGTCTTACAACATCTCGATGATGTTATCCCACCTTTTGGTCAAGGCTGAGATATCAAAAAATTGGCTGGAAAGGATGAATATCAGGATTGAAGATCGAATGGAAACATGGCTATGATCGATTTTGTCAAAATTTGACCGAGCTCCAATCAAGACCGAATCGATTGGAAATGATGAGCAAGACAAGGTGAAGGTTTCAAATTTCAAGTCAATCGGAGTTCGTATGCTCAAGATATGATCAACGAAAAATCAGTGGGATCGATTTCACTTCATATCCATCATACTCATATCGATCACATTCCGCTTCACTTCGTATCGATCGGACTCGCATCGATCCAATTTAGCTCACTTCGTATCGATGAGTGATTGCACGATTGGTCCAATTTGTATCGATCCGCTACTAACAATGATTCATATCAATCAACTCCGGATCGATATAAACTATGCTTCCTCTATCGATATGAAATGGGCCAAGGGTTATCGGCACGAAGTAGCAACATGTAATCGATACGAAGCATGGATACGAACAATGCATAGTGATGGATACGAAGTCTCTACTCTTCGTATCGATGGACGCTAAGGAAGCGGTCAAGGTGGAGTGAAGGATATGGATCAAAGCGCGTAAAGATCGGATCGATTCGAAGGCTACGGCTATTGATATGGGGACCGGTGGACAATTGAAGGAGGGATACAAACGTGATTGGGAGGATCGATACGAATTGGTATTGATGCGAGTGCTTCAGCCTTCATGCAAACTACAAATTTCATCAATTATATCTCACAGTCTACAAGTCCAAATGCTATGAAATTTTGAGAGGAGCTTCCTGATGCACTCGAGAACCTTCGTGATCGATTTCAGCTTGATTGGACCACTCTTGGATTGATACGAATTGAACACGCATCGATCCCAAATGGCTCTAGATCGATCTGGTGGGCCCATTTGCGCAAGAGAAAAGGTGTCTAGGTTTTATGGTAGATATTTTTGAATCTACACCTATATATAGGAGTCATATGGAAACTAAAAAGGGAGTCTTCTTCTTCTCTCCTAAGAGAAGCTCTGCCATTTTTGTAATTGATACAATAGGCTTGTAATTGTAACTACAGTACTAAGGGAATAAAAAGGATTGATTCAAAGTGGATGTATGCCGGATTGCCAAACCACTATAAACCTTGTGTTCTTTCTTGATTTCATCCATTTTAACTTTACTATTTCTTCATTTTTATTCTCGATTTCATCCGGATCTAAGATCTGTGTTGGAATATTGTGAATCTGTGCTTATACACTAGTGCTTTTACGTCTTTTGGGGTTTGTGACCAATTTTGACGCAAACATGTAACAACCTAATTTATATGGAAAAATTACTCGAAACTTGAAGAATCAAGGTTAGTATATAGGATATACGAGAGATAAAGGATTTGCACTAAGCAGATCAGGTCGGTACCGACATGATTAATGTTAGTACTGATATGATTTTATGCTATGGGGGACTTTGTTTTCCCTCCTACTTTACCAGATCTAGAATTTTACTTGGTATTTCTTTGATCCAAGGACTTCGATGGGCGATTCTCCTATAAATGAAAGCATATAGCAAATTGAAGAGGACTTTTGACCATTCTCTTCTTCACTCTCTTCGCGATGACTGTCACCTAGGAGGCTACCCTTTGCTATTCTAAATGAACTTTAACTGTAAAGCCCTTGTTCTTATGACAATCATCTCTATAATAAGATTAAAGTGGAAGCCTCTTTCTTATGGAAGCTTCTATTTACATGTTAAGTAAAAAATTTGGACACTTGACGTCATCCTATAATCATTCCCCCAATCCAAGTCAGACAAACTCCACCACTCATATCCCCCTTTAAAAACCTCCCCCTCGTGTTTGGCGTGCCAAGCCCAGTATTGTGCCTCTTCCACACATTGTCCCATGGGAGACACCCTACCTTCGTAGCTGTAGCCATTGCTTCGTAGACCCATCCTCTCATGGATGATATTTCTGATCTGCCCCTATCCCCTCCTCCACATCTGGTGCTAGGAGCTTCATGTCCGCACATGGATATTTTTATCCCAAATGACCTCAATGATGGTATTCTGTTTTCTATGCTGGACACAGCACTTAAACAATCTAAGTACAACATGCCTTCGTGAAGAGCTTTATTGTTACAGTAGTATGTCAGATCTCCATATTGTCATTTTCTGTTTTTGTGCCTTTCTTTGGTGTTGAAGAAATATGTTTCATTTGTGGGTTGGTTTTTTCCGAGTGAGTTGTAGTTTCCAAGACTTTCAGTCTCAAATATGTATCAATTATTATTTATAAAAGTGGGCGGTCCATTATAAAAATCGGTTTATCTTGACAAAAATAAAATAAAATAAACAATGGCAAATAACGTATATAAATATATATATATAGCATGCAAAGTATACATGGTATATGTAAATCTCAACATCTACTTATATATGAACTTAACCGTGTACAAGCTATGCAATGTTGCACATGCACGTTATACACATATGAGTATATAATGAGATACTCATGAACTATATAAAATCTTTTTAATTAAATTCATTAATTATATAAATCAGAAAATTAAATAAAACTAGATTTGTTCAAATTAATTAGATTGGATCTAACATAATACATTAGACTTCATAGGCCCAAAATATTTAATATAGGGTTTTTTTGAAATCTACGTATTTAACCCACTATAGGCTGGCCTGATTCCTTTAGATAGTTGTGATAGATATGTTTTATATTGTTGTTGTTTTGTATTCTATCCTTAATAGAACGTCATCTCTGATACTTACGGAGTCCGATTGCCTGTATATGCATACTATGAGTTTTACTAAGTGTTGGTCATTACAACATGAATGACATTTCTACATTGAAAAAGAAGTTAGCTAGAAAATATAAAATGAAGCATTTTGATCCTCTAAAATTAGGAACTAAGGTAGCATATTCACTAAATGGTTATCTACTTTCTTAGTCAACATATGTCATAGAAATTCTCGAGAAAGCTAAACTAACCGATGATAAGATCGTTGATACTTCTCTTGAAGTTAACGCAAAATACTCTTCTTCGGATTGTATAACACTGTCAGATCCTTCATTATACCTTAATATTGTTCGAAGCTTAGTTTATTTTACTATACTAATATAATATATCATATGTTGTTCATGTTGTTAGTCAGTTTGTATCATATCTAACTGAAGTTCATTGGGAAGCCGTTCTATGTATTTTAAGGTATCTTCAAGGAACGATATCCATAGTCTTCTATTCTCATCCATCTGCTCCTTGGATTTGTGTGCATGCTCAGATGTTGATTTTGGTAGTGTTCCCACCGATCGCACGTTGTTGCTGGTTTCTTTATATTTTTAGATAATTCTCTTATATCGTGAAAATGCAAAAAACAATATGTCATTTTCCATTGTTCAACTGAAGCAAACTACCTCAAGATATGGGGTTTCCTTTTCTAGTTCTACTCCTATATATTGCGATAATAAGAGTACTCTTCGGATTTCTTACCGCTCGGATTTCATGAGAGACTAAATATATGGAGATCGATTAACACATTACATATCATCTTGAGAAAGACATTATTACTTTGCCTTTCGTATCATCTTCGATGCAGATTTCAAACGCGTTCAGTTTCTTGTTATCTATACTACACTATTAAAGACGAGTATGAAATCCTTTTCTCACAGGCCTCCGTAAATTTGAAACCCAAAAGTCACATGTAATTATTCTATTATTTTTCCTCTTCCCGTTGACTTTTTAATGCACAAGGTTATATATTTTTATCTTCTCATACTATTAAAGATGAGTACGAAATCCTTTACTCACAAGCCTCCCCAAATTTGAAACCCAAAAGTCACATGTAATTTTTCTTTTTTTCTTTTCCCTTTGACTTCCCCATATTCAAGTTTATATGTTTTTTGTTTCTCAACCAAATCCCATCAACATTAACTTAGCAAGTAATGAATCTTATAATAATCATCTAAGAAACAAAATTTCAAAAGCTACACTCGTGCACATCTATTTCTTTTGGTAAATTGGTAATAATTAGTGCTTTATATTTAACAACAGTTTTCTTCCTCTTCTTGATGTTCATATCCATTATTTATTATTCCCTTAATTCAAGCTGTTTATTTCTTCATTTTTTAGCCTCTTATTTTCCCCTTCTAAATATTACTTATATCTAATATAAATTCACTAATTAATGTTTAAATATTTCCATTTCTTCATATTAATACCTTAATTCAAATAGTTGTATATCTGTCTATCTACTATATATTATGTAAAGTGATTAAGACTCATTATTGCTTACTCTCTACTATTTCCATTTTCTTTTAGGTTTCATGGAGCATCCTATAATTAATTTGGTGATCTAATTGTTGGTTAGATCAAAATATTTCATTTATTTTTATATACATATTATCTACTCCATCTATTTTTATTGTATATATTATTATTAAAAAACTTAAAAATGGGTTTATCAATTTGTACCTTCCTATCACTTTATTCCTTTTATTCCATGTATATTCACATCTTCCATACTACCATACGAAATTTTTGTTCCTCTTCTATTCTACTGTATAAATGGTTCAGTCTCTATGACAAGCTAATCATTTTTTGTCATTTTATTTCTCTCTAAATATTTCGTTGTACTTAATTTATGTCACATATTTTCTGTTTTTCCTCTAAAACGTTTCTTTATTCCACAGATGACATCAACATTAACTTAGATATTTATATCAATAATTTATTAGACAAAATTTCAAAAGCTATACTTATGCACATTTATTTCTTTTGATAAATTCATAATAATTAGTGCTTTATATTTTAACAATAGTTCTATTCCCATTCTTCATGTTTATATAGAGGATTTTTAATTCCTTAGTTAATATTTACCTCCAATTTCTTTCCCATCCATTTCGTAGATAGCTTTTACATAATATTATCTCTTCCTCTTTTTCACTTTCATACATATGCTACAATGAATGAAAAATCTACGGTGAGCTAACGATACATTCCAAATAATTTTTATTCATTCTCAATAAGCTTTTAGTCTTGCTAGAATTAAACTGAGAAACATCAATAGTTTTCACTTTTTATTCTTCTAAAATTTTATATTATTTTATTCACGTTTTGCACATATTTTGTTTCTACGCATTACTTTTAAATTTACTATTTTGATGTAAGTTTTGTCTAAAAGCCTGCAAGAAACGTTGGCTTACTGGATCGAACGAGCTTGATTTAAAGATTTGAGTTTTATTTTATTAATTATCTTTTTTAATTGAGGATGAAATTGTTGTTTGAATTTAAAATTTATGATTTCAGATCTTTGCATCAACTTTTGCATCCAAAATTATATTTTATTTACTCATTTTGGTTTCAATCTATATTACTATGAATATTATTTCATTCGTATTATGTAGGGCATTATATGGTCTATTACGTCGATACCGTGGAATCTTCGGTTGTTTTGTAAAATCTATTATAGGTAAATACACGTCGAAGCGTATATTTATTATGCTTCTTCTATTCTGTTATATGGAAAACTTATCTCTCCCGTCTTCAGTGTTGTCCTACATTCTTAATCCCATAATTTATAGCTCAAATTTTACAATAAAGTCTGATTATCCCTTTCAAATTTTATTGAATATTTAAATTAACATCATGCTCATTTAAAAAATATAAGCTAACATAATATCGACATGCATTTTTTGCTCTTATCCTCCATTGGAAAATAAACCCCCATGTTTCCTCTTGCCTCTTCCTCTTTCAGTACCTTAAAGCGTACTTATGACTTTTTTTAGGTCCATTCCAGAACAAATGTGTTTTTAGTCCAAACTATAAGTTTTATTTATATTTTAAGAACATTATTAACGTCTTTTACTAAATTTTGTCCTCATATTAAAACTAGGTTTGTCACTTACTCCTTACAAATAAAACACATTGATTTATTTATAATGCAAAAAATTTATATTTTCCTACTTTAAATCCATTCCATTAATATGTATGCCATTATATCTCTATATTCTATCAATCATTTATCTGTTCAATTTATCTGTCTACCCATTACATAGGATACATGATTTCACTTCTAATTCACTATTAGATCATATCATGTTCTCTCCATAATTCAAGAAATAATTTGCACTTTCTGTTCTATTGGATCTACACAATATATATTACATTTATTTGTTGTATAATTCAATAGACTACAAAATATTCATAAGCAACACACATTCATGATTATTACCAAAGTCTTGGTAATCATACGTAATAATGAGGTAATTACCCATGATTTTTACTAAGGGTGAGAGTTTGGTTGGTTTGGTTGGCTTTAAGATGAAAAATGTCAAATCGAACTGAAATTGAAAAAATCAAAACTGAACCAAACCGAATTAATTTTAGTTAATTCGGTCAGTAACCGGATCACCAAAACTAAAAGGGTAAGTAAGATGAATTGTCATAGGTTATTATTCAAATGACCAATTTACTTATAGGAAAATATGAATTTATGTTCAGAGAAACTATTTCGAGTACTTTTTTAAGTTTGTAAGAAAAATTAACATATTTTCAATAGATAATGTTTGGTTTTTTTATTACTAAACAAAATATTAAGAATATTACAATGCCATGAATTTAGATAATATAATAAAAGTACTTTCAAACCGATAGACAAAATTGAATTATTTTACAAGCTGAATTCAAACCAATACAACTTCATAATGAACCAAATGAACAAGTTTGGTCAGTTAATTCGGTTCGAACTGAATATTGCTCACCTCTAATTTTTACGAAGTTTTCATTGTTACATTGTTTAAATATTTTTGCAATTCGAGAATAGTTTTCAATCACTATGAATTACAGATATAATTATTCATAATAGTTATAATCATTACAAATATTGTTATTATGCAATAAATAAAACAAATTAATTGCTTTTAATTTTGATTAGTTTGAATTCAAGGTCATTTTAAACTGAAATCCAATTTGATGAGAGAATAAATTACATATACCAAGTCAGTTTATTTCTAATTATTTAATATAAGTTTAAAAAAATTCATCAACCATATTTCAGGTGCATAGTAGAAGCTTTTATTATTATATAAAATCTGTTACAAATAAAGTTAAGCTATTTCTTCCTTCTCGCATTTTATATCAAATTTCATTTTTTTTATATATATTTTAATTTAACAGTGGATTTTGGAACCTCTATTTATTTTTAGGCAGTAATTAGTAGTTTAATGCATATATACAAAAAAAGTGTTTTTATACAATCAAATTGAGGTAAAGTTGATTTTTGTTTGATACTGAAATATAAGCGTATAAAAGATCAAATCGAAAGAAAAAAATTGTATATGAAGTGAAAAATTATTTGGATAATGAATTTCACACTGTAGTTTAGGAAAATTATAAATATGCATGAGAACATTTACATTCTATCTTTGGCAGACAATATTAAAATTTGTTAATATTTTAGTTCTAAATATGAGCTTTTGAAACATACTTATTTATAAATGTTTTATTATTGTGAGAAATAATTACATGTTAATTCTCTTTAAAGTTAGTAGATTATTTAATTAATATGTAATCATTTAATTATTTTTAATTATTTTCTTTTATCATTAACATTTCGGATGAAAACTCTATGAGATAACATGTAATATGAAGTGTTTTATATATAAATAACTATGACATAAAGATAAATTTATCCATTAAGGCTATAAGCAAACTATTTTTAAACATTAAGGATCATATCAAATATTATTTCCATGCAATATATAAAAGAAATTAATTGCCTTTTAGTTGATCAATTTGGAATCAAAATAATATGAGAATTGTATTCTAATACAATTTAACGACATAATTAGTTACATAGTAAATCACTTTAACTCCGATCAATTATAAAATAATATGTTACCAACTAACTCTTTTTTATCTATTTCCTTTTATTTGCAATCAATAACATTTAACATACATAACATAATGTGGAAATAGGTACCAAGAAGTGTTTTGTAAATTTAGCAAATGTTTCCTTGATATGACAAAATATATGTATCAATGAAAATCAGTATTGTAAATTTAGCAAATGTTTCCTTGATATGACAAAATATATGTATCAATGAAAATCAGTAATATCGAACCTCATTTCCTATTTTCAAAAATACTGTACTTTCCTTCAATAAAATTAGTAAAAAAAATTTCAATTTTTTGAGAATAAATATAGCTATAAATATTTTTCTTCGACAAAAGCATACCAAACTAATATTAAGGTAACGTTGGCTTATACTTTAAGGGCAACGGGACATTATTGACATATTTTCTTATGTTTGAAGGGTGACATTATTTATCCAACATATTTTAAAATGCAATTATAATTTTTGTTTTACATGCATAATAATTGTATTGGGTTAAAAATATATATTTTATCGACGTTTGATGTAAAAACAAAAATATTACAAGCATTTATAATGACATTTTAATGGCTAGCATTGTTGATTATATTTTCTTATGTCATTCGGACTTTATATTTATTTTCAATGCGATGTCATCTAAATTATTTTATGCATGCCCACAAGTATTTCTCATGGTGATAATTATTTTGCTTTAAATTATGCTAAATTTTATATTGTTTCGGTTATTATATGGTGCATGATTATTTGAAGTAAATGCTAGAATTATTTACCTATTCCGGATATAAGACCATAACGTCCTCGAGTGATAGCTTATCTGGTTATGACATTAGAGATAATAGAGCGGTGCATGGATCGATCACCAATAGCAAAATTAAATCAATTTGTTATTACCTAAAGTGGATGGACTTTCTGGTGCACCCACTCAGGAGTTTATAAAACTGTCCAGTTTACCTTTGTGCTCAAAAATAATATAGTACAGAATTTTTATTAATTACTTATATTTTTTACATTTATAATATGCTATATCAATTAAAAATATAACATTTGATGCTACTGAAATATTTTCCTAATTTAATGAGCATTAGTTTGTGACAATAAATATACTACTGCAATGGTTAGAATATTGTTGATTAAACGGTTTCCAAATGCTATTTCACATTTAGCATGGTTTCTTTATTCAATATATGGAATACTATTATTATACCAACTGCGTGCATATTTGAAATTATACTTTATATAAGATGAAACCATTTGAACTTGTGCATCACTTAAATTAATAAGCATACTCAATAATGTAACGCTACCAAGTAAGGAATAGTTGACAAATATGTTAATTTTTTTATACAAATCCATTATTCTTTTAAAAAAAAGTTGCAATGCCATGTGTGCTTCAAGATTACGTAAGCGGATTAATTGATAAACATTTTCTATTAGTGTTCAATAAATAAACTAATCAAAATTAATTCAATCTACAAATATGCAGTTTTATCTTCATATGACTAAATAAAATTAGTGAAGCCCGTGTGCGTAGCACGGATTCACACTAGTTGATTTTTGATTGGCATGACCACCGTATCGTGAGTTTGAGCCGGAGGGGATAATAAGGGAATATTATATATGTAAAAAAATATGTTGAGGATATTTCAACATTAATGTTTACCCATATTGCAATATCACCCATATTGCAACATCACTTCCCACCTTTTTTTACCAATGCAAAACACTGCTTCAGCTACCCTTAATGGAAGGTTTGCATGGAAACTTTTCGGAACTACCTTCATTTAACAAAAAAGTTTGTTTGTTTGTTATATTCACAATTGCATATATATTGACTTTTAGTTGTTATTATTGAAGGGACGTTACCAGGTAATATGGTTTTTGAAGGTGGGATTTTCCAATGATCATTGTGAAATAGGGATTATCTTCTGTCATTGGGAGCAGTGCTTCATTGTGAGTTTCAGACTCTGTATCCGAATCTACTTCAATGCAAAGTTGACATTAGTAAATATGTAGATGTAGATTTTTACACTAACTGTAAAGCATCTACCTTTGTTGGAGTATGAGAGGTTGCATTCGTTTTGAACAGCCTTGCCATTCCGTTTGCTTGAGGAAGAACCAGCCTGGAAAATAAAAGTTGACTTTCTAACCATGCAAATTATATTATGATCTCATTATAAGGCTAAGTAAAACATCTTTCATTCATGCTTTGAACAAAAACTGTATCGCCTGATGTACAATCTTTTCACAATCTCAAAATATAACAAAAGCTTGAACGAGTATATGCCAATAAGAGAGTTTACTGACCATGGAGGAGCTCTAGAAAGAGAAGCAAGGAAAAAAATATATGATGAAATCATAGATGTATTGGATGCTTTTATAATAGAAGATATAAATGAATAAAGAGAACTACATATTACTACGTATACTTGATACCTCTGCATAATACGCAGTTATTTGATGACGGGCATGGTTGAATGCATGGAAGAGAGAATGAAAATCTATAATAGTATAGTAATAAATAGCTTTAATCGTATGGCAGAGGGGTTTCCTTTTTCATGTTTGTTTTGGTTATTGTGGCAGACCAACTTTTGAAATCATTAATACTTTTTCCTTCTTTCTTTTTTCTGGGCGCACATAACTTTTTGAAATTACTAATGTAATTTAGCAACCATATGCTAAAGATATACAGCGAGGATGCTGCCAAGAGAAAATTGGTGTTTGCGTACAAATCAGTCTCAACTGTTGAGCATATGATTAAAAGACATCAGAAGACACACTGTAGAGCATAACAAACTAAACCTAATAATTAGTAAGTAATTACCCAAAGACTTAACCCAGCCACCATATATACTTACCTACTAGGCTACTTGTTTAAAAAATCCTGAAATTCACGTTAATTTTAAACTACATAACATATTGAGTTTACACGTTGAAACATAATAAATTTTCAGAAATGCTATAAAACCCTAAACTTAGTTTGTCAAATTCTACCCTAGAAACTATAATTGATCACACATAAATTATCAAAACACCCAATTAATTTTTTTAAATGCACTATTTACTATTTGACAGAATTTGGAGTTTTTGAACTAGAATAAAGACAAGATTGTACAATATGTCAATTTTAGTCCTTCGGATCATTATTTTTTTAGTAAGTTAACCCAACAACTTGGTGTATTAATGAAAATCTTCTATGAAATCAAATTTACATGTGATTTAGCTGCATTGGATTCCACGATAAAATTTTGCTCTTTTATTTTCTTCGCAAAGTCAACAGCCATTATTAGTTCGCTTTTATTGAGAAAGTTTTTTATCCATGGAATTAAGCATACATGAGTCGATCAACATTGCTATGTCCAAATTTATTGTTCATCACCTCATCGAAAATTCTTATTTGAACCTAAAACTAATTTTAGGAAACAGTTTGTCCTTGGAACTTATTTTGAAACTTTGGTATATTTTGGATTAAATTTTTAACAAAGTTTATCTTTTAAGTCAGTTTCCTGTTTAGTTTATGCTTTACCAATTCATGATGCATTTAGACATCTTTCAATTTGAAAATAGATGTGTTTTTAGAAGTGCAATTAGAATTGCATTTAAAAGACAGAAAACAATTTCAAATAACGTTGTCACAAATTTTAGAAAAAATTGACTCCATATTTTTTGTTTATGAAAAATAAAATCTTAAACTAATTAAACTCCTACAACGTTTCTGGAACTAATAAACTAAAGGAGAAGTATACAAAACTGAGAACTTGAAGTGGATTTAAAACCTCAACAGTCAACACCGCTAGTATATGAGAAAATTCTGACAGTGACCCACAAACTTTAAAATGAAGTTCAAGAGTATCCCTAGATTACGTCTTCAAGCTGACAGTTCTTCCATTCCAAAACAATAATCATAAAACGTAAAACTACCAACAATACTTGTACATATTCATCCACATAAACGCCCCAAGATATACATATAGTTATCAGTACATGCAAACATCATAACAAACTCAGACCAATGCACACAATAGATCAAACATGGGAAAATCAATTTCCAAGAGGACACATTCAGGCAACTAAGATGTATAATATTAAAAAAAAAAAAAGGTAACTAGTATGTATGAACATAGTTATATGCATAAAACAAGCATATAATTGTAAGGGAAACATTACTAAACGATTAGTTTGATAATTGTATAATCAAAACATTTTGAGACCCAAACATCGAAAACCCACAACAAACAAAAGTATTAGCGAGTACATATAGCAAACACAATTATGAGCAACAGTTCCAATCTGAATATATATATATATATATATAGGGCCGGCTATTTGAACATAAAATCAAACACAAAATGGCGACACAAAAGATTCGAACCATTGGTTTTTTTTCTTTATGGAAATGGTGGAATTCAAAAGACAATCTAATGGTGGAAATTCTTTGTGTCACCTATTTTGTCCGTTTTGTTTGTGTATCAACATGAAAATGATGATCAAACTATTCCAGTTACGGATAGAAATATAATGCAAATGCAACAACAAGAAGTACATATCCTATGAATCAATACAGTCCAGTATGCATATGCCTGATTAACATTGATCATGATGCAAAAGAAGACACAAGAAAATGAATATCTGCATCTGAATATTGTAGACTAAGAATTAACATATACTCAATTTGCACGTCCTCTAATGACATCAAGTCCCATCTCAGTAGGATCTGTTGCTTGCAGTTCAACTTGAATGCCATCCAACTCTCTCTTGAACCTATCCTTCGAGCTTGCATAAAGCATCTTGCTTCTTACTCTTGCTGTATCAGGAGACCTGCATTATAAATTATTATATTTGTATGAATGATTTCTCATCCAAGATACTAGCTTGTCGTGTAATTATGAAGTATAAGGTTTACCATGCAATGAAGAAGATTTTGCTTTTTTGGCAATTTTCTTCGGTCACAAAATCGAAGTCGTAGATTGCGTATCTACACTCTTCAGCAGGGAGGGCAGCAGTGAAATCTTCGTAGCTTGAAACCGGTTCCCCAACCTTTTCAACGATAACCTCGTTAGCCTTTTCATCGATTTTGAAAACTATGAAGCGGTACGTTCTTTTTGCCTTTAGTTCCAGAAAAGTTAGTTTGCATTCATCCTTCACTGCTATTCCAGATGCTGCATTTGCCTATCGATATTGAAATAAAATTCACAACTAATATTACAAAAAAGTGATTAGAGCGACAGGTCTATGATAACACACTTGAAAGCAAACTACGAATAGCCACAAAAATGTGTAACAGAAATAGATCAGAACAATTCGTCAGTCATACAAACAAAATGATAAATTAATCACCCAAGTTATATATTGATATAAAGAACATGCTTAATAAGAAATTTGATATTGACGCCACGGTAATGTGGAAATGAGACATAGTCCAAAGGGTAAACTATGAAAGTTGATGTAAAAGAGAAGCTAGATAAGCCAAAACAAAACAAGAAAAATATCTCATGGATGATCTCAATAATTTAACAGCAGTACAAGGGTGCATTCGCAGAATTTTGTTAGCCAGTTTGGGTTGCCGACCCGTTGAAAACCCAAACCGGCCAACTTGAAAAATTGACCCGTTTGGACGATGCCATTGGAGTTGGACCATTCGTTGACCTTGATGCGTCCAAAGGCCCTTCTGCAATCTATATATAAACATCTATCCCTTTCCTCCACCACCATACTACGTACACCCAAATCCAAACTGCTCTAGCTCAAATCGTCTATTTTCAAGTTCAAATCGAGGTATTTTTCTCACAGTTGTTTATTTCTATACAACATATATTTAAGACGATTATTTTTTAATTTCATAATTTCGCAAAAATAACGCAAAAGTCCAAAAATCTGGTCTACTGTTTGTACTACACATTTCATACACAGTGCGGATGCATATGTTACTGCTGGCCAACAAAAAAGGAGTGTACAAGAAAATAACAATAGCACATAAGGAGGTTTTGCAAGAGCATCCAGGAGAACCAGAGTTGAACGACGATCATGTTCGATGTAAGTACCAAGCTCTAAGAAAACAATAGATGGTCTGGTAAAGGTTGGGTAACAAAACAGGAGCGGAATGAGAATCTGTGAAGGAAACCGTATTCGATACCGAGAGATGGTAAACTGATCGTGTCAAAGAGTTTGACACTTCTATTTTGAAGTATAGAAGATGCCAAATAGAGAATGCAAAAGTTTTACAAATAATATTTCAAGGTTCACATGCTATCGGATTCAGTGCATTTTCCCACATTACTACATCAAATGAAGAAGCACGTCAATCTTATACCAATCTCCACCGTGTTCCCAGATCATCTCCAACCAACTATCGATCGAATTTGGACATCTGATACAATGTACAACCATATGAAAGATGTTCATGTACAATTCCTAATGCAATTCCTACACCAAAGGTGGATCTATGATCATCTTCTGGAACCAAAAGTCATGCTAAATGAGGCCAAAGACGTTGATGTAAATCCCAAGAAAATGTGAATAATCTTATTGATGCGATCTACAAACGCCGAATGAAGAAATCTTGATCGCAAACTGAAATCCCAAACACAACTGCAAGCCCAAATCCATCAATCAATACAAACGATGTAGATGCTACTAGATCGTCTTCAACGTACACCGATGGTGTTCATTGTGTGAAGTCGTTCTGAGAAATTTATATTAGAGAAGCTACAACAATTCTGATGAAAACGGAGAAAATGAAAATATTTACTATTTTGAACAATGAAAGTGCAGGAAAACAGTTGAAGGATAATATAAAATAATTGAGAACCAACCTTTCGTACTATCAATAATTGATCAATAAATCCACCCCTAATCTATAGAGCTTATATTTTTATTTTTTATCATGTCCTTCTATGTCTGTTGTAATTTTTTTAATGATGATGCACCAATTTACTTTCAAATGTATCTGTTTTTTAATTTCAGAATATTCGCATTATAATTTAATATAATTATTAAACATAAAAATAATTTAAAACAAATTCATATAAACAATCACTCCCCATTATAAGCACAAAACGCATTCCCGTTTGTTGAACTTTCTTCATTCGTGCTCCATTCAGAATACCTCGTTCACCAGCTCATTTCGTTTTGCAAAAAACGTACCCCAACTTTACGGTGAAGAACAATTATAGATTTACAGCTTGTATTAACATGAAATCCAAATTGATTTCATTTACCGAATAGAAATATTTGGAATTGTAGTACACTGGATTTATTTTGAGTTCTTAGACGGTACAAAGATGTGAATAATAAGTTGGTCCATCCATCTTAAGAATATAGTTATATGCAGACAAACATACTGTAAAATGATAATAATCAATCACAAACATGAAATGTATTAGTGGCTAGATGTTTTCCTAAAACACTACAAGCTAAAACATTAGTGTACATTGAGTTTAGGACTGTTATGGTAAATAGTAGATTTAGCATTATTATACCAATTTTAGGTTGCATCAGTATATTAATGTTATTGTTACAGTAATGGTAAATTTGATATTGTAAACGGCAAGTGTAGCGGTAAAGAAATATTAAAACCAATGATAACGGCAATTTTACCAGCTAAATTAGTTTTGTTCTCACTATTTTAATTAATTCTAACCACGGACACTTATCAAAATATTTAAAAAGATGTTTCTAGTATTATTCATGATGATATTTTGTCTTTAGTTTTTCTAATTTCAAAATATGAAATTAATAAAGTTATCATTTCATGCTATTGTAAATAATTTATGACGAAGAATGCAAATTTTCTATATCAACTAAAATAAATCAAAATATTGACATATGTAGTGATTGAGTTAAAACAAGTAACAAAATATTTACCGTCTTATCGTTATTATAATCTTAGTGAAATAAAATTTTAATGTCATTATGTATTGGTAAATTCTGTTTACTAATCAACAGTTATCAATCTATCGATATATCAACGATTATTTTACCAACGATAACGGTACAGTAGTGATAATCATTTTTTATTTATTAATACTATCAGTATAGTAACGGTTTTATACATTAGTGAATGTTATCATTACCATAACAACCATACGTTAAAGATACATATTTCAATCAATAAAACCAATACGAATAAAGAAAATGCCTTTTAGCCGGGTTTCCAGAATCTCGGTTTGCGGTTAGACAACTTTCCGTTAAGGTTTTCTATTTGTTTGTTTACATTAGACACCTTTTTTAGGTAGAGCCTTGACGCAACGGTTATATCACTCGCATGGTGATCTGACGTCCAGACTCGAGTCCCGAAACAACCTCATCGAAATGCGAGAAAAGGCTGTGTACATTATCAATCTCCGCAGAACCCGCTATCGTGCGGAAGCCTCGTGCACTGGGTTCCATCTTTTACATAAGACACATTTTTAAATGGTCATCAATGTTATTTACGACACAAAGCACACAAAGATGCAATACCTTTTTGAAGCCTTGGTGCACCCAACGCCAACCGACATGTGCTTTTTTGAAATAGCGGGCACTTATTTTAAAAAAATTATCATACATCACAAATTAATGAAACAAAAACAGTATAGTTTGTGTTTTGTCATTTGATATATTTATTTTATATTACATTGTTTTATAATATTATATTTATTTGATATATTTTGATCATATCAAACCGTTAAAGATGTTAAAGAATATTGCAAGAAATTTCACAATTTATTACTTGCCTATTGTATTTGGTAGTTTCCCCTAATTATAATATTTCCGGTTATATAATTACTTGGGTTTTAAGTAATCTAGATATAAATATGAGTCATGTATTGTTGAATTATTAATTCAGTCATTAATAAAGATGCAGTCTTCAATATTTATTTGTTTCTTCTTCTCTCTCCTTACTTCTTTTCTATTTTGTTTTCTTTTATTCGATAATTTCAACATGGTATCAGAGCTTTGTTCAAATTTTAATATGGTATCATAGCGGTTTTAATTTGTGTGCGCATAACCTCCACACATGTTTCACGTCATCCAATATGTATGTCCATGTGTTTGGTACATGATATGTCATGCGTGTGGGGACGTGTTTAGATTAATCCTATATCGAGCAATTTATAATCATATATAAATACTAAGAAACCACTTTCACATCACCAATTGATTTTGTGATAATACATGATTTACTAACATGGTACCAGAGCGTGTTTCGATTCTAATAAAATAATTTTATGATTCAATTTTGATTTGGAAACTACAATTCAATTCATCCACTGCAATCAGAATTCATCAATGCTCATTTAGATATTGCATCCTAGCATCATTCTGAATTGAAGTTTGAAGGTTCGAAAGCTGTCGGATGTATTACTCAAATCGTGCTTCCGCTACTAGCAAAACAATCTAAGGTTGTTGTATCAATTTTCAGATTTTGGATTTTTAATCCTGATTGGTGTCAATCTTCTGACAACGACTATAATGAATCTTGATTGAAATTCCACTTCCAATCCTACGAGAACCTCGTTATTTCCTTTTCTTTTATTTCAGATTTCAACTTCGGATTTCTGATTGGAATTACTCTTCCAATCCTGATTGGAATTCCACTTCCAATACCATAGAAATTTCCGTTTTCCGTTTTCTCTTCTCGAATTTCAACTTCAGATTTTTAATTCATTAAACGCTTCTTTTTAGGTTGTCGTCTACCAATCAGGTATAAGCTGGTATTTGAAGATAGTCACTCTAGCAGCACTTGAAATCGATGTTTCGTGGCATTGGATGGTTCTTGTGACAATGCCAATTTTAGATTCTATTTTTGATCATGTTTGTTTTGACAACCCTTATTGCTATGCATCTTGAGTTTGGTGGGGATATTAAAGATGTTAAAGAATATTGCATGAAATTTCACAATTTACCACTTACTTATTGTATTTGGTAGTTTACCCTAATTATAATATTTTCAATTATATAATTATTTGGGTTTCAAGTAATCTAGATATAAATATGAGTCATGTATTGTTGAATTATTAATTCAGTCATTGCTCATTAAAAAAGGTGTAGTCTTCAATTTTTATTTGTTTCTTCTTCTCTCCCCCCCCCCCTCTTTTTCTTTTCTATTTTGTTTTCTTTTATTCAATAATTTCAACATGGTATCAAAGTTATGTTCCAATTTTAACATAAGACTACAATTTAAATCATATGTTATTTTGTCAGATATAAATATTTTTAAAATACAAAATATCATCATATCATAAGAACAATTATGAAATAATTTGGAACAAGAAACTTATATTTATGTCTCATATGAAAAAATTACATAAATAATAGTTCAAAACAACAATAAATTTATATTTATATCTCATAAAAGTTTGTAAACAAAAATGTTAGTTTTTGTGGGTGTGTATAGGTCGTTTAGACATTCATAATATATAAAATGATGATATGTCCCTTTCACACATGATACATGATAAAGTAATAACTACATATATTTATTGTGAAAAGATTATTTAAAAATAATAAGTATACATGAATTAGTGTACAAGTGAAAAGAATAAGTAAACTAATATTTTTTTCATCTACAACATGCAAAAGGGAAAACTAATTTATGAACACTTTTACGATAGATATTAAATTTTTTTGCCTCACTTGATCATCCGAAAAGAATGGAAAAAACATATTTTTTATAAAATTACACACTAATTTTGGCACCTTGCACCATATGCATCATTTGGTTCACCTTGTGCACCATGCCATAATATCAAAACTATTGCTGCACGGCACCATGCATCTTTCATAACTATACGGTCATTTCTCTATTTACTAACACACTCACTCAGTTTTGATGATTTAGACAGTAGAACATCTTTTGCTACATACCCATTTTTTGAATAATAGAAGAGGTTTTGGTGTTGCGCCTCCTTAGACCAGATTGTTCTTCAAGATCGTTTAGATGTCTAGTACATTAGCAACCCAATAATTTTCTGTCTGGGTTCTTTTCATATTTGTGTGTTTTTCAAAGTATAATGTAGAATTTTGAAACAATGTTATTAAATTGAACAGAAAATTTAGTCTTCTGTTTATTTACAAGGCTTGTTTTATGTTGTGGAATGTCATTGCTTTTTCTTTCTTTCAACTAGTCGAGCAGTAGAGGAGCTGTTTCTCATGCTCGAACAGAAATGGAAATTTATTTCTTCATTGCTGATCAGCTTGCGAAAATGATCGTTTTGGATTACAATGTGGAAATGTTAATTCTGCAAAAAATGAATATCGATTTCTGTGTAAAATTGAATGTCAGCTTAGCCAGCATTGATTCTAGGTAAGTCTATTTGATTCCTTAACCATCAAAGATCAACCAATTTAAAACAAAAGAAACAAAAGGACACATCAGCTTGACCTCCTTGTGGTTGGGGTGGTCTACATGTTAACTATCGACATTTTTGACGCTTCACTTCATTACAACAATTAATTGAAACAAACTTCTTGATGCAAACAAACACTTGAAATTTGTTAAAAGTATTCGAGAGATCTATAGCAAACAATCAGTTAGATCATCTTATTTAGTTAATATAGAGTAAATTCTAAAACCACTTTAAAAGAGGGGGAATATTACTTATGAAACACTCAGGCCGGAGATTATTATCAGTACTTGTTAATAGTTGATATAAAATAATACGAGTACTTATGATTCTGTTCCTTAAAAAAATTTAAAAATATCTAAAACATCCCTCTCAATCGAACATTTTATGTTACGCCCCTGTTTTGCAAACCTCCCTCAGTTCATTTTCTCTTCACGTATATTTCAACTAAATGTATAAAAACAAAAATAAAAACATCTAAATCGACGGGAAAAAAGTCTGTACAATTTGCAAACATCGGAAAAAGATCATTTTTTTTTTCAAATTTAGCGCCGAAATGACGTAGGTTTTGGCCAGTCTCGCAGATAGAAAAGAAAATTGCCAAAAACAATTCCAAGTGGATAATTCACAAATTTTTACTGGGAAGGGTTTTGACTTGTTAAGTTTGGAAATAAAGGACGGATCCTTGTTTCCACAAATAATATTAGCAAATGTAATGTACAGATAAATCATTCAGATATCGTCCATTGCAAGTGATCAACATTTCTGATCATAAAATAGATCAACTAAACAGGTTCAACAATGGATCAAAATACTTCAAAATCCTAGAAAACCAGTTCAGTAAACTAACATCATCAACTTAAAAATGCTACAAAATTCACTTCGATCAACTAACATTTGGTTTCAAGTTACAGATCAATATTCGAAATCAGAGTATTTAACTAGATAACAAACCCTAGAATCTTTAAATAACATAGCTAGGTCGAATGTCAAGTATCATACCATTTTAAAGGAGCGGAACGAATTAGAATTCCCTGGTATTTTTAGCGATAATGTAGAAATTTTGCGGAGATTTTATGACAAATGGAGAAACAAAGTTTGATCTCCACTTACGGTTAAAACTGAAAAATCTTTTATGATTATGAAGAAAAGGACGAGGCAATCGGTGGTTTTTTGTAGCGGTCACTGCACCTCAATTGGACCGTGGGCCAGCTCATAAAGTCCAACTATTGTCTTCATTCTTGGCCGACGCCAATATTATCATCTTTTCTCACTTTTGTTTACTATAAACTATCAGAAACATCACTGGATATTTTCGATTTTTAGTAGACTAATTCTATTCACACATCAACAATTACTTTACATACATCAAAAGATATAATAAAATAGTATACACCAAAAACTACTTTGTATACACCATTCTTTTTACAGAATTGTTTTTCCCTTATCTTTCATCTTTCAAGCTTAAAACTTATTTACACAAAAGTAGAAATTCCAAACAATAAACGAAGTTAAAATAAAACAAAGTTAGCTTTAATTTTTAACACTAATATTGTAACTTCTTCAAAATAAATTTAAAAAAATTCGATTTCAACAAAGTTAGGTCTCATTTTAGAAAAATGATGAATACTTTCAAATTGTAGCAAGTAATTATGAAAGTTTTCTCTAATTGGTATTTAAATTCCATGATAATAAATTTCATTAACTTCTTCATAAAAATGTATAGATTCGATCAAATTTCATTAATTTAAACCTTATTTTGATAAAATATAAGAGAATGATAAAAAATAAAATTGAGAAAAATGATATTTTAGTAACAAATTATTTTAGAAAAAATAATGGTATGTGTTAAGTAATTTTCGATGTATGAGTAGAACTTACCTTCTTAACATAACTTAAAAATAGGATCTAGCAGCTAAATTTTCTTTACAAATTCAAAATGTTTTTCTACAAATATTATCAAATCTTAATATCGTTTAAAAAAGATTTGACAAATAAATTTTCTTTACATGTCACTTAAAAATAGGATCTAGCAATCAATATCACTTAAAAATAAGATCTAACAAATAAACTTCATTTACAAATTTATTTTTTATTAACTAATAATATAAATAAAAATTTTAACTAACAAAAATTAGATGTTGTAACGTAGAAATAAAAAATCAAACTAACTGCATGTGATTTTCATGCAAAAATATGATAAAATATCTATGCAAATCATTTTCTATCGAATGTGTTAAACATGTATAATTTGTTGAAAAACAATTCACATGCGAAGTCACGCGTGTCGTAACGCTCGTAAAGAAAACTGATTTTGATAGGTGGGTTCCTATTCATAATTTAAGTCAAGCTATTTACTGTAGGTTCTTAAAACGACTTCTTTGAAATAAAACTTAAAAGCATGGTTGATTTAAATAGTATTGAATTAATTAATTTGATGGTTGAGTATTCTTAATTAACCAAGTTGACAAAGCATCGTTGAACATGAGTTTGCACAATTTAAAATATTATTTTATGATATGATTTCATTTATTACTTGAAGAGTGTGGTTTAACCTGATCGCCACCACCACTTACGTGTATTGGCCTATTAACCACCTCTCTATAATAGTCATCTTCATGTTTAACCTAATTTTGTTACTTAGTCTCCTAGTCATCACTGTCTCATCATCACCGTTGATCCTTCATTTTCCTTCTTTCTCATTAGTTTTTTCCTTAATAATTTCAAGGCAATGCAAAAATGTTATCAAAAAATAACATTATACAAAAATGTTGCTTACAATAGCTAAGGAATAATATATCTGTTGTGCAAAATTTTAATTAACTTACTGCGTTGCCAAACTGTTGTGAAAAAGATAGGCTTACGCGTGGAATACCTAACAATCTAGTTTGTCGATTAGTTATCAATAACTTATTCTATGGACAACAATCACCAAACAAAGAAAGATAGAATAATAGAGAATGCAAAGATTTAACGTGGTTCGATCAAATTACCTACATCCACAAACCCCACAACCATTTTTTAAATTATAGGTAAAAAAAGCATGGAGACCAACCTATAATTACAAATTAAATAATCAATTTGTTCAAAAGCGTGTTTGCACTCAAAGATCTTAATTTGATTTGCCTATGGAAATTAAGATGTACTGAAAAAGAGGATAATGATGGATTTCCTCACATAAATATGAAACTTCCTTCCTTTAAATAGATTATGGATGATGAAATTACTTGAAAACTAAGAAAATTAATTTCTTGATTATTCGACAATCTTCCCATTTCATGATTTGATGAATGCAAATAGGTAACGGTAATCTTGATTTTCATAAATTTCCTTTACTTGATTCGATTTTCCACGCCTAATCTTTTCATTCTTCGTACTGCAAAATCAATTAATTTATAAATAGGCTTCTTTTCTCGTTTATAAATTCGTCGACTATTTAATTGATTGACTAATCAATTTTTTTTCCTTCCAACAAAATATCCTCTTACAACTTTCCATTTCCTTTCTTTCTACATATAACCAAATGGATTAACATAGTGAATCAATTAATTATTTTTCTTTCCTTCTTACAAAATATTTAAATCATAGAAATTTAATAATATAGAAACAACAATGTACAATAAACTAGCGTTGCACATAAATAAATTCATAAAAAAATAATACTAAATGAATAAAATAATACAATGTGGAAACAATGTTGAGAAGTTAAATAACGTACAAATGCTGCTAAGTAGAATACCAAGTAATTGGAAACATAAAAAATGTTATTTTATGAAATGCTATATAGAAATTGTGTAATGAAGAAACTAGTTCTTAAAGTGTTGCATGGACAAATATTATGTTACACACACACTCACATACACGAGTGTTACGACATGCGCTTCGTGGGTAAATTGATTTTTTTACAAATTATACGTGTCTAACATATTCAAGAGAAATGATTTTCATAAGTATTTAGGTATGTTTTTGCGTTGAAATCATGTGTAGTTAATTTGAATTTTGATTTCTAAGTTGGAACATTTAATTATTTTTTTATGTTGAATTTTTGTTTCAGTTATCAATTAATAAAGAGCGAAAATGTATATGAAGTTTAATTTTTAGATCCTATTTTTAAGTGATATTAAGTTTGGTAATACATATAACATAGCGTTTTGAATTTATATAAAATTTTTTTTGCTAGATTCTATTTTTAAGTGATATTACCATTTGGTAATATCTATAGAGAGGCTTTTTTGAAAAAAAATATTGCATGTTATATGTGTTGCATTTGGTTCATTATGCATATTAGGTGACAGCTAATGTAACGACCCGATATTTTCAACCATTCGCATCCGTACATGTCGGACTTGAATTGCTCAAAATACCGCGTTGTAAATAAAAATTTAGCAATATAAACAGTAAATAAATAATCACAGATCACAGACACAGAGTAATATAATGCAACAGAATAGATATATAGTAGTTCATGAAGCTACTAAATAAACATCAGAGTTAGAAATAAAATACAACAGAATATTTCAGATGCAGTGAAGTCTCTAGTACGAGCAGATGACTTCTCTGAACCAATCAACTGGAAGGGCTGAAAGCGGAATCGATAGTTGGATCCTCAAACGAAGCTCCAAACTTCGAAGGCGAGTCTCAAAAGCTGTATCACTCAGTCTGACCCGAGCGTAAAGCAAAACACAAAACGCTCGAGTCGGAATTAACATTCTTATATCAATAAATCCAACTCAAGTGAAATATCAACTGGAATACAAGTAACTCAAAGGTTGTTTGGGATAACCATCCTCTAAGGATCTACAGAACAATCTACAAGGTGGAGATATACACTATAACACCGTGGTCATTCAAATTAATTTATACTTCAAAACCAAAATATCATTTCCCTTTCAAATATATCTATTTTCCAAAATAGTATATATATTAAATAATTTATAAAGTGAAGTATTTGAAATTTCCTCAACTACACAAATTGATTCCAATCAACTCAAATTCCAAATTCCCATTTATTCAAAGCTCAATTCATTAATTCAATTCAGTTCTCAATAACAATTTAAACTTCTGATATATTCAAAGCTTTAATATTCAACATTTTCAAAGTTAAATCTAACAGTTTCATATAGATCTTGATTTAGCTTCATTATTATTTAGTCAGGAAATATCCACTTAACAAGTTCAATATAATTTAAATAGCCTTAGATTACATTTTACAGAATATTTCCTTAAATTTATTTAAACTTAAAATATCCATTTAATTCCTTTTACCAAAACCAAGTTATAAAATCATATCTTAAATCCCGAATTCGATAGTTTCAAATTGATTTAATTGAATATAATTTTTAATCAAATACCATTTCCAATTAATTCAACTTTATCTTCTCAACCTTAACTTATTCAAAATTTTACCAAATCTATTTTGAAATATAAATTTAAACGAATCCTTAAACATATTATATGTATTAAATCAATCTTAATTAGATTAAATATTACTATTAGGTCTATACATAAAATTTTCATTTTTATACATATAATGTTCTAAGAATCAGTCTTTATTAAAACTATATTTTTTTCCCAAAACCATAGAAATTATTTTCAAAACATTTATATTGGACCAATGGTGTCTGTTTATAATTTCCTATCCTATGGTCAAGTGATATGAATATTTATTATATCAGTCTGTAATTTAAATATATACGGATAGATATCCTTTCGACCCACAATCCCAAATTCAATTCAAATAAAAATCGCTTGGGTCTATCATTTCAACCCATAACGATTTTCTTCTATTCTATAGTCTGTTCGGGTATGTATCATTTTAACCCATAGTGAATTCTATACTAACAGGGAACTTGCAGAGTGATAACAGGTAATATAAAATATAACAACAGGCATATATCATCAATAACAATATAATATAAACAACAGGATATGGTGTCATATCCCACAGGTGAACAGTTACAGATAATAGCATATATAACAATTTAAATAACTAACAACGGCCTATTTCAAATGTCGTTTCAATTGAAATTAAAATTAGTAAATATAAGAACGTTAATCGTGAGTGATTGCTCACCTTTCGAGGCTAGAGAGATTCGACACGGAAATGAGCTACTAAATCCAAAGCAACGCTAGATGGATATGATTTTATGTAGAAAAAAGGCACGATGAACAAGGCTGATAATGGGAAATCGACGAGAACGATTGAATTAGTTTTGATATAACGAAACTATTTCATTTTATATATTATTATTTGTTTCTAAAATAATTTCAAACATATATTTTCAAATCCATATCATGTCCCAAAAATTTTAATTTAAACAAAACTCAATATACAATGTTTATACAATTCATACATTTCCTTAAAATTTCCTTAAATCCATCTTAAACGCTAACATTAATATAAGTTTGAAAACTGACCCAACATATATGCAGACAAATAAAAATCCATATGCAACGATATATATATATATATATATATTGTCTTCCCATGAAATCAATATTAAATTTTTAATACGAATGTTGAAATAAAAATCATTGTTTACATTTAAAACGCCTAAATAGTTTAGACGTTGAAAATAGTACATATATTAAAATACTTTAAATAGTTTATATATTAAAATAATTTGTATATAAATTCAAAATTTTAAACACATATTAAATTAAATATATATCTAAAATCATTGTTTTTGAAAAAAATAACATATCTACATAATATACTTTATATAATACTTACAGATATACTGCCTAACACAAACAGATACTTTAAACAAATATATTTCTAAATAAGCTAAAATATACACAATAGGTTGAACCCATGTTAACAACTTTACTAAACACTTAACTTATATTATTATACAAATAATAGGTTATATGATTTACATACTTGATTCTATATGCATAACAAAAAATACTGTAAGCTTTTCATATTATGCTGTAAGCCTATATATGCATGCACTATATAACTGTATGCTGCCAATACAATCCTTATAGCTTAAGTAAACTTATAAAAACAATGCAACTAATAGATTTGCAGGCTCATATAAAACTTATACCTACCTATATTTTATTTCACTTTAATTTTATTTTATTTTATTTTATATTTTTAAAACACACGTACACATTAAAAATCAAGTTATATGTAACGATACTATTCGTACTATAACTTATAGATATAAAAACTTATAGATATAAAACAACAAACCTATTTAAGCAAGATCAGATAACAGGTTTATATACACTTATGACCTTTAAATAAAAGAGAGGAGCAAGGCCGAAAGTGGTGGTGGTGGAGGGGCGCAGGCCTGTCGTGGTGGTGAGCACTTGATGGAGTGAAACAATGGAAACAAAAGAAAAACAAGAAGAAGAAAAAGAAAAGAAATAAGAAAAAAAAATAAGTGCAACGATTTACCTACAGGAGAAGCTTCACATGTAAGAGAGATGAAGGCCAAATAATATGTGGTGGGTATTTGTGTACGTGGGTTTTGAATATTTATTAGGGAAGCTTGCGTTGATTAAGTGGGAGAAAGGCAAGAAATTTTGTTCAAAGTGGCAAGAGAAAATTTAGGCATTCATTTCTATTAAATATACAGAAGCAAATGGAAAGAAACAAAAGATTTTGAAACGGCTAGTGTAAATCAAAGATTATATTCCTATTAAACACGGAGACGCAAATGAAAGTGGAAAGTTTTACACGTGATTTGTAAGGAAGGAAATCATATTTGAACGGTTGTTGATTGATTTTTAATAGCTATGATATGAAGTCAAAGAGTGCGTATAATAGATGCCATAATTAAAACGAAATGTACGTCCAAAATAATTAACAAAATAACGAAATTTTAAATCTATTCGTTTCTTATTTATTTAGTAAATATGCTAACGAATATATCAGGAAATAACGTACCATTTATAGCGCCAAATAAATTAAACAAGAACGGATATAAATGTACCAATTTAAAACGTATAATTTATTGCCTTTTTACAACATTATTTATTACTTAATTTAAAAGTATATAACTAATATAAGTAAAACAACAGCGAAATAAATGTTGTAAATATATATATTTTATATAAAAGATTTGAAGTTAGAATTTAGAATTTAAAATTTCAATTAGTGTCAAAATTTAACCAAAATCTACCATTACAGAAATTGTTTATATTTATTTAAAATTAGGCAAACTAATTCAAGAAATTTTAAAAATTCAAACTCCTTTAAACAATTAAACACCAAGGTTTTAAAAATAAAATATATGCATAACATATATTGTTACACAAATTAGAACATGATTTTACAAACAAAAAATATTATTTATATAAATTAAAATAAACAAATTTGTTACATAAAACAATTTACACACAATATTGTAAAAAGCATAACTTTCACAACATTAATCTGATTTCAACGAAATGAAAAGCAGTATTCTTAAAATTAAATCTATTTTCATAATAAAAGATAAAATTTCAAATATTTAAATTTAAAATTTAAAAGTCAAAGTTTGACCAATTTGACCAAAAATCCATTTTTTTGAATTATTCCATTTATTCAGGTTTGGAATTATAATTCACACAAAAATCAAAATTTATATTTAGAATAACAAAATTTATCCATTTTAATAAATAAAATAAAGTTTTTAAATCAGCAATTTCAGTTAAAATAATTGAAGTATAAAATTAAAATAAACACAAAATACAGGGTTGTTACAGCTAGTTAGTGCATTTGAATCATCTTATTTTGCGTACCAAAACTTATTAGATCTTGGTGACTTACATCCAGTCATTTTGTTAGTTGTAGTCAAATTTATATGAAACTATATTTAGTGATATGCTTTCTAGCTATCAAAATTTTAACTTTTGCCATTAACTTTTTAATTTTAGCAATCAGTTTTTTATTCTTTCACCTTATAACCTGATGTATATATTTAGAAAGGTTTTAGTTTTATATACTCTTTTTGAGTAAACATTCATCAAAAAATAAATGTCAAGTAATCGAATAATAGTATTAGTTATGAAAGGTTTTAATGTTAATTACGTTTTTCAATGATAGTCATGTGAACAATAAATGTGAATTGAACCACGTGTGTGTGTTAACCAGTAAGTTTAAATTTTGTATGTTTCTTATATATGAAGAAGTATTGAACTATGTGTGCATTAACTTTAAAGAATAACTATGTTGAATTTTGGACTTTATTAATGCAGTGGGACCTACTCTAACATCTGTTCATATAACATATGCAATTAATATACTACATACTATTATTAGTAAACGCGACAAAATCAAAATTCAACACAATTATTTTATGGATCAAAATTTTTGTGTGCATGTATTTAGGAGTATTTATTGGAACATAATTGAAAATAACAGTGGTTTTCAAGTGTGGAGTCTCCATTAAAATGCAAGCACAAATAAAAAACACAATAAGCACAGTAAGATCTAAATATCCAAAACATAACTAACACAAACCCATTCCAGGACAGTTTGATGTGTGCAAAGGCACCCTAAATACAAACCACGTATTCTATTTGGCTCATACTCTACTCAGCAATAATATCTTAAACCATCTCCAACAGTTCTGGGGCTTACAAATTCAATATTTGTTAGCTAGGTTCTTATGTTTATTTCATTTTAAAATATGTTTGTAAACTTATATCAACTAGTCCTTCCCCTTCAAGTTATTTATATAATAAATATATTATTTCAATATATGAAATTGTATTTGCATGATAAACCTAGAGGAATCACTTTTTATTGTTGAAGTTGATGAGAAAGATGAGGCAAAGGCTTAGAATTAAAAATGCATTGTATGTGTAAATAACATAGCTTATTTTTGAGTATTTTTATGTTACTTTCCACCTAGCTTTTCAAATTTTGTATTACTTGCTTGCGCTTGGCAAATATTAGCTAAGGGATGAAGTAAAAATAAAAAGACATTGTAAAGAAGACCACACATATAAGGATTTTACTAACCAATAAATATTAAAAAAAAGAATAATGTGCTGCAAAGAAGATCATACGTAGGAAATTAATATTAAAATAAAATGAATCTAGACTTACCTAAAGCTTTAAAAGAACAATGGTCTTGAAGGTAAATGATGGAAAGCAGTAGTGGATAATAATGAATAACAATAGAGAGTGGAGAACGCCGAAAGTGATGAATGGTGGAGAAAGTTGGATTGTGAATGACAAGAGTGAAGTGGTAAAGAAAATTTCATAAGATATTTATAGGGGTTGTAGCATTTTCTAGAATCCTATCTTTAAAGCATTTTACTGAAAAATGAACGTAGGATAGCAGCTATTGATTAGGTCTATTTTATTTAATAAAGATTAGCTCTAAAAATTGGGTCAGAATTGCAAATGCTTTTACTGCAGACTAATGATTAGGTTTATTATTTAGTTAGGATTTTACTATCACTTGATTCAGTATAAAAATTAGTGTTGCCAACATAAATCTATGCCTATATTCAAGGCATAGAATTTTATAAGATATTTATAAGGGTTGTAGTGTTTTCTAGAATCATATATTTTAAGGCATTTTACTAAAAAAATGAAAGTATTTGATTAGGTCTATTTTAATTAGTAAAGATTAGATCCAAAGATTGGTCAAAATTGTAAAGCTTTTACTACATTCTATATACAACAGACTTTACAAACAAATACAATTACATAAAAGTACCTGATTTAACTACTGAATCTCCAGCAAATGGATGAATTGATATCTTCGATCAACATTAAAATTTAGGAAAACTGAATAAATTGTAGAACAATAAAATTTGACTAGGAAATTGAATAAATTACGGAAATAGAATTAAAAGCTGAAATTGAAAAATTATAATTTGAAGATTGGTATATAATTTAGGGTGCTGAGGTTCCATTTTTAATATTTTTTTCATTACCTTTTTAATTTTAGTTTTATTTAATTTTTTTATAAGCTTGTATATAAAGGGCAATTTTGAAAATTCACGGTCGAACCAAAAGATTGCAAGCCAACTATTAATAAAGATATGGACGTGTACATAGAAGGAAGTGAGCAAATTATTCTTCGGTATAAGTGTGACATTGCGAGAGATTAGAGTAAAGTTTTCATTAGTTGATGAAAAAAGAGGAAAAACATACGACAAACAGATAAGAAAAAGGTCTTGTAAGGAAGACGATGCGAATACTTGCTGATAAGCCATTTTGAGTTAGATTGAAATATGAATTGTCCATGATATTTTCAAGTTCAGCCGTTAAGAAATTAATGAAGGCATATTAATTTTCAAATCAATTGTAGTAAACATAGATAGAATCAGGTCGATTCCTAAAATTCATTTTTGGATCTTCCTCAATGTCCTGGCTATTCACGAAACGCGAGAAGTGAGTGAATAATCATATGCTTCCAAAAAAATAATCGAAGAACTTCTTGAAAATCCTACAAGAACAATTCATTATTTTTCCTCTGATTGATGGTCAGAACTTCATCTATGTTAATTTAGTGCATATTTAACTAAAATATTTATTTGAATTAAGAAAAGTGACGGTTTAGCAATTTATTACTTGAATTGTAAATCTAGATGGTGAATATCGAACCTTAAGTACATTAAATAAGACTACAAAAAACATATATTAAAAAACTTAGTCTATGTGCCACATCTCTACAAAGAAATTTATATATATTTTAGTATAGTTATTGCACATTCATGTAAATGAAAACAACGGTTTACACCAGATAAATTAACTTTTTATTTGAACTGTAGCAATGCAAATTTAGCGAATACAAAAACTTCATCTCCTTTCAAAATCAAAATACGATAATCTTAAATTATTGATGGTAAATTTCTTAAAGCTTCATTTTGTGATTGCTACCGTATATAGAATTGTTACATTTATATGCTTTGTTTTTACTTCATTGTGTTTGATTTTTTTTATTCCAGAACCTAATTGGTATTGTTCCCTGTAAGAAGATGATACATTTGGATTATAGTTGTACTATTTTTTGTGACAACTCTTCCATGTTAATTATTGTGAAAATAGAGTAAACACTTGTAAGTTCAACCAAAATAATAACTTTAAAATATTTAAAAATGGGAAGACATACATGATATACTTCATTTAGTTCTCACTTCAAGGTTCAGAACACTTCTCTGAAGTTCTTGTAATTTTCATTCCCATATCATAAGATGGTTGTTCATATCACACCGCTTATAACGCATGTTATATATATGTAACAACCCGTATTTTATATATCAGAAGATCGTGAAAATAAATTATTTAATTCATATGAGTTCGTATGCTTCTATCAATTTGAGATATGCCTCTTAGGGACATTTACGCACCAATTATTTTTTTCCAAATTTCTATGTTACCATTTTGGCCCTGAAAAATATTGTTTGGGCTATAACTTTGGTAGGAGTTAAGTTAGGGTCTCAAACTAGTTCTAATGCTTTAAGACGATGGTTTCCAATTTTGTAGAGTGGTCATAATTGAAAAACAAACTTACAGTTAAAAATAAATTTGTTTTAAGTTTTTAAAGTTGCTGACCAGGGTTAGTGTGTAATTAATTAAGCCTATTAGTCTAATTAAAGAATATAATAAATAAAGGACCGAAGAGTCAAATTAAAACTTTCCCTCTCAATCTAAATCAGGTCTAAACCGTAATTAGACTAGATTGACCTAAGTTAATCCTAATTCATCTAAATTGCTCTTTAAATCAAACTAAATTGCGGATTAGAGATTAGATCCTCAATTGGATGACATAGATCGTCGATTTTCTTGATTTGGAGTGCTTTTCTTCATTGTCCAGATTATATCTACACCCTAATTCATCGTCCGGAATTGGGCAGCAAGATATGAAAGTACAACAGAGAATTGAGATTTCCGTTAGTCATTGGGTTAGGGGCCATACGAGTTATCATATATTCATGGCATAAGGAGTGATAGTTAGATTTGTTTATGGATGCTATGGATGTTTTGGTTGTTTTCTTTACTAGGGTATCACTCATAGGTGTTGGGGGAAGTAATTATTGGAGATAGGACTACCTGGAAGGCTGATATCCTTTATTTGGTTTGTGGTATACCTTTATGACATTGTAGGGTAGCATATTATACTGTTATATGCTAACTCTTTGGTTGCAGGGACATATCAAGTATGATTCGTGTACCCTTTTTCCTTACCATATTTACCTGTAGAGTAATTTGAGAATCATTTACCGCTCACAGCAGACTGTTGTCTGACCCAAGGTTTTATGCTTTGTTTCTTATTATCTTGGGTACTCCTAAATGAGTAGATAAGATAACAGATCTAGATTAATGACAAGCTAGATGGAGCTATCCATACATATATGAATTTCTATGCTTTTTCGCTAAGCAACGCTGTGGAGCCCGTGACAGTGCTTGGTTATTTCTATTTTTTGAAATGGTTTATTTGAGTTTACTTCTGTTATATATAAACTCTACTACGTTTGATGTATAACTTTGTGAATCCATTGCTCCATTGATGGTTTGTTCACATAGTTAATTCCATCTCTTCTATTATATCTGTGATATTATATTTTACCATGCACTATGAGATATGATAGGTTATATGTTATATTGGTTTATTTCAATCCTGATGGTCTCTTATATCAGCCGGGTGTGGACATCGCACTATTTGTATATTATTAGTGCCGGCGGTATAGGGCGGTCGTCATAGCGTACATACTTATTCACTATGCATATATGCGTTAATATCTCACTCAAGAAGTATAAGACCAACTGGTTTAACAAAGGGATGTTCTTCCAAAACACTTAACATATGCATACATGCATGTGTTGGAACTGGGCCAGCCCGCAATGCAAGATATAGGTTAATTTAAATTTTTTTACCATATTGGATCTTTTTTGTGCCTATGAAGTCTAATTTTTTTGAACATTTCTAAATTTAATTTAAATAAAATCATATATTTCATTTAAATTTATAAATTATTGATAGAAATTTATTTAATTTATTTTCAACTTATATATAAATATACATCATTTACATATATATATATGTGTGCGCATATGTAACATGATATTCCGTGAAGGGTATAACATACCCTTATATAGATGTTGTGATTTACATCACAACAGACACGTTAGGTTATCCTGCATATATTGTATATTGTCCAAGTATGTGTATATATTATAGTTATTATATATATATATATATCCAAGTTAAAATTATATATATGTGTGTGTGTGTGTGTGTGTATTATGAGCATATCATATATATATATATACATAAAATATTATCGTATTTAATATTAAATAAACATATATAAATATATACTATGTATATATAAGATATGATTTTACTTTAAAAATAATAATCATTTACGTATACATGTACTAAAGCAACATAATTTTATATATGTATGTATTTATGTATAAATATAATAATTAAAATTTAAATATAAGTTAGAATAGTTTATAAATTATAAATTTAAAATAAATATTACTACTACTATTATTAATAAAACATTCCGGATTATGTGCGTAATAAACCTAAATATAAATATGATTTTTTATATTAATATATATATATACAGTGAATTAATTAATTACTTAACAATAAGTAAAATATAAAATATTAATATAAAATATATTTTGAATTTTAAACTTTCGAAAAATTAGAAATTGTATTATATAGGTTATAGAAATTTTTCAGAATTTTTCGAGTCAAAATAAAAAAATTATTAATTAAATTCTTTTCGATTGAAATTTAAATGATTTTTTAAAATATAAAAATTGGTTGAAAAATTCTGATTTTTTGACCAAGAACATATGTGATAAAAATTTATTTTAGAACGTTTTAAATTCAAGTTTTTAAACATAATTTATTTTATATGAATTTATTAGTTCGTGCAAAGATTAAATAATACTAAAACATATTAAATGATTTCGAAAAATTTGTTTTCGTTTACCAAAAATAATAATTAATATAAATATATGTTTTTAAATTATTATATTAATTATTTATGCAATACAGTTATATGGTTTAATACAAGTCGTATAAATAAATTAGTTAATATAAATAATTAAAATATAATAATATTGGTTGCGTGTATCAGATCCTTAATTAAATTTTTTTATATTTTATAAATACATGCACATAACCAATCAATATATGTGACAACAACAATACCTATAAGAATCTCACCAAACTAACAATTCAATAATAACAATACATACATACGTACGTACGTACATACATATGTACATATATTTGAATACTATAGAGTTATGCAGAGAATATGCATCATATATAAAACTAAATACTTATCTAAACTAGTATCCTTAAAGTACATCTTGTAACGATGAGTTCCCTTCCTCTTGAAAACTCATAATTCATCATATTACTAGTCTTTGAATTGTAGACCCTATTCTATCAAATAGCTATTAATTGCTACCGGTTTGATTTGAGATTTGATGGGATGTACAGAGGTATCATTCAGGCATGATATGGATAAAGGAGGCAACCAAAGAAGTCTCTCGAAAGTTAAGGTTATGATTCCTTTTACAGTGGTTAATTCAGAGAGAAAAGTAGATCACATCACTTACCTTTTCTCACCAGACTTTGCCATCCATCACATATTCTAATACTCCATTCTGGATGGCCCATATATCACATAGTTACTGCTAAAATTTTCCTCTGACATCCTGCGCTAATAGCCCATTTAATCACAAATAAATAAATTTAATCAAATCCAATTTAGTTTCTTCATCTATCTCATATCGATCGATATAATTATTACTATTATAAATATATACAACAATGTTTATTCCTTAAATCTTATTCAAATTTTATAATTAATATTTCATAAATATTAATTAATTTAATTAATATATAACAATTATAAAATAATTAAATCGTTTGGTCTAAAGAGAATACATTATTTCAGTTGTATGACTCGTGGGTGTAAATTGGATCGGCGATTAACATTGAACTTTTTGAATGTTAACATTCACACGTCACTTAGTAGGTGGTGTGACATTTTGACCAAATTTATCGCTTACTTAGTTTTAGTAAAATCCAATTTTAGTTTAATAAGCGTTACCCGATCGTGACATTTATTTACACCAATTTTTTTCGTCAAAATCATATCACTTTGGACTTATGTAATTTGGTGATAGTCAAAATTCCAATATCATCTGTATTCAACTCTATCGTCCAAACACAAAGTCCTTGATTCAATAATAACAATTTTTATTAACCAAAATGCTCCAGCCAGAGACTTGACTTTTAGTTGACCACCGTACTAACTAAGATGACGTATTCTCTATTGAATAGTGCTTTACTTCCATTACTTCCACTCGACCCAACTATAGTCATTCGATGGAATGCCATGCCATGATTTGACTGTAACGACATGGAGTTTCACCTCTTTAATTTGAGAATATTTAATTAATTTTAAATATTCAAATAATAGATTTTATAATTAAAATATAACTCTTTTACATATTCAAAAATGGATGTCGTAGCGTTAGCGCCTTCGGTTTCGTTCAGACCCATGATGAACTTGTATGGATGAATGTTGACACTGCATTGCTGCTTGGAGGGCAGTGTTAGTGTTATAAGATGATTGCTGTATAAAAAGGTAATCATAACCTCAAAGCTCATCAACTGGGAAAATAACTAAAGCATGGACATGCAGTAGGGCAATGTAGGTCGCTCCTATTAGGGTATGATCATCTTAAGATCTAGTTTCGATATCTCTATGTATGCTTCGGGGCCCATTATGGTTGTTCGATCGAAACCAAGAGGTGATCATATTCGACACTATCTAGTAAGGGGTAGGGCCAGTCCCAAGTAGCAGAGGTGTAACATGGTATTAGAGCTTGCTTTAAAAACAAAATCAATTTTTAGACATAAAGTGGTTTAAACTTTAAAACCTTTATTTGAAAATTAAAAAACATTTTAAACTCTTTATTTTAATAATAATCAAACAATAATTAATTAATAAATAGTATAGCTCCATATCATACTTTATAAGGAATGTTATTAGTTTGAAGTGGTTCGGATAAATCCAATAACCAGTGTCTCCAAACAAGCGATAATTCCTGGCTAACTCAATTTCGGTTCTTTGGAAGTATGAAATAAGGATTCGGGTGCTCATCGGGGAATTTGAACATACCCAACATACTTCCTGAGTTAAAACAAGTCTAGATTTGATACTCGATTATTTAACTATCAAATAAACAAACAACAATAATTCGAAAATCAACAACCAATAGTCAATGCTTATAAACTGGCCGAGCATAAGTAATCAATCAATAAATGATAATAATTAAATATTATCATTATTATTTTTCAAACAAACACATCATGAATAACTTATAAAATTTTACAAATTATTCTTTTATATATCAAATATAATACTAGGTAAAATTATTTTATTTACCAAAATTCGAAATCAATAAAACATTTTTATAGCACTAACAAATATGCACTCTCGTATATATATATATATATATATATATATATATATATACACTTAACCTCATTTTAGGGTATTACTAACCCTATCCCTAATGAGTTTACCCTATAGGCTTAGGTGTAATAGTCTGCCTTTCTTACACTTAAAGATGATACTTAATACATCCTCGGTATTCGTGTGCCTATCATTTAAGTGTCTGAAAGGTAGGTCATTTGGGGTGAAGAAAGAAAATACAGAACATGATCTCATAATCATGACGAGAAATATATAATGTGAGCAAGTCTTTACAAAAAGAAATCATCTTTATTATACACGACGTCAGAATACACTAGCCTATTGTCATCTTGGATAGTTATAACAGCCTGTTCTTATAATTACTGGTAAATACAGACAGATAACAAAACGAAAAAATAGCGGAAGAATATAAGATATGTGAATACGTCTGGAGAATCCATCTCATCTCCTGAAACCTCCAAAGGATCCAGCTAAATCTGGGAAATATGCTTGGGCTAACCGATGCATTATAGGAAAACAATGCCTGGGTCAGTCTGATAAAACCAATGTAAGAAAAGCTGGAAACAGATCATGTAGGTTACTATATTTGATTAACCTTTCAATAATAAAAGGTATCTCACAAGATCATGCTGTCCATATACCTTACGATAACTAAACCATTTTATAAAATCCAATGATATTATCATAATTTCTAGGTTTAAAATAAATAGGGAATATAGCTGAAATGCTTGCATCTCACATTTCAACATAGTTGGGCACATCTAAATCCATAATGGTTCGTATTGGAGAATGAGTTCCAATGATGGCTAGGTAAGGGATACCTTTCAATGGTACACCTCTAGAAAATGTACACAAGTGCTACAGATGCATCTGCCCCTCTGCTACACAGGACTAGCCTGCGCATTTAACATGACAAGCCAGATTACCTCACCCCTTTGACACTGAAGCTGCTTTACTTTGCCCCTCGATACCTATGTGCAAAACAACTTTAAGGGACAATCTAGAATGGGATAACGGCTCCTAAAGGTACCTAACCACATGGCTACTACATACCCTATTTTAGCCATTCTTTTGGATTGTGAGACTTAAGGCTACACGTTTACCTCTTCTACTAACATATCATCTTGGAATGTTAACAGTACCCCTCCAAACAGAGATGCAATGTTAGCATTTATCCATACAAGTTGTTCCGAGATTGAGCAAGCATTCAAATTTTTTACTGTCTTCCATTTTGGAATCACCCTCAGGAAGAATATTATAGCTCTGTATCATACTTCACCATGAAGGTTATTAGTTCGGAGTGGTTCAGATAAATCCAAAAATTGGTGTCTTTAAACCAAGCAAAAATTTCCGACTTACTCAATTTTGGTTCTTTGGAAGTATGCAAAAAGTATTCAAGTCCTTATTGGGGAACTCGAATATACAATCATACTTCCCGAGTCAAAAATAAGTCAAGATTTGATAGCCGGTTATTTAACTATTGTAACGACCCAGAATTTCTACCAATTAAAATTTGTATATTTAATTGAATTTAAATATTAATAAGTGAAATTTATAAGTCGAATAATTTATTTTCGAATACTGGATTTAATTGGATAATTAAATCGATAATTTAATAGTTAAAATTACAGAAATAATTGAAAATCGAGTTTAATATGATTGGAAATGATTTTTAAAATTTTATTATATCATATTGGAGTTATAACAATGTTAGGGAGCATTTAAAATTGAATTTAAAGTTAATCTGTGAAAATTGAATATTTTAATATTTAATCGACTAGTGAAATTAGCCATTTTTCGAACAGTCTCTGAATTGGACGAAACTAGTTCCATTGGATCCGTAATAGTTTGTTATTATCGGATTTCAATTTTCGTAGCAATCGGAGTTTTCGTTTGACCGTGGCAGCTCGAAACGCATCGAAATTGTTTTAATATTAATTTGGCGAGTTAAAATAGTCATTTTTCAAACAGTCTCGGATTTCGACAAAACCAGTTTCATCGGATCCATAACGTTAAATTATTTCGTGGTTTCAAATTTCGTGTCAATCCGATTTACGGTTTGTCCGGGGCAAGCCAAAACGCTTAGAAATTTGTTTAAATCGGTTTAATTTAAATCGATCGTTTATTGCCGTAACTCGCACAGATGAACGAATTAGCCTCTGAAACAAGTTCCATTGTGCTCGAAACGCGGGGTAAACCTTAGAAACGCCAGCCGGCATGCTTCGTTTGGAGTTCGGAAAATTTGGGGTGAATAGTGTTTGGTGAAATTTTCTATATAAGCCCCTTTATTTCATTTTTTGCAAAATTAAAACCAAATAGGGTTTCATCTCAGAGCTGCCGCCTCCATGTATATTCTATGGCCAAAAATCAATCTTCTTTCCTCCTCAATCTTTCCAAATCCACACGTTTTGAGCAAAAGTTGTCAACTGATAAATTGAAAGCATGACGAGATCCATAAGTTCAACGGTTAAGATCGTAAACGAGGTTGTGGATTGGTGGCAATCGCAGTTGGAAGGTTGCGCGTTTGGAGGTCAAAATCTCGGCCTAGGGGGGCCGAGTTCATCATGGTTCCAGCCGAGTGTAGTGCTCGAGACGAGCTTCGATGTGGTGCTGTTGTGATGGGGTTTCGTCGACGAATGGAGGGTGCGTTCAAAACCCTAGTTAGGGCATGTTGGGTTCGACATTCACTGGAGGTTTCATGCGTGAGGGAGAAGAGATGGAGTGCGGCTTAGATTCATTTTTCAAAAATCAACGGCCATGATGAGATCTGGGTATAAAATTTAAAAATAATTATGAATTAGTTTATATTATAATATGTACAATCTTTAAAATGCGATAACTTATTCATACGAGGTCGAAAAATTACGAAACCAGTTGCGTTGGAACCGTATTGACGAATAATACGCTGTGGAATTGGTTTGGAGTCTTTTGGAGCTGGCGAAAATTTTGGGTAAAATTAAACGTCCGTTTAATTTTATTCGAAATAAAACGCTACAAATTGCTATCGGGGATTCAAGGTGAGAACTTCTCAGTCAATCGAATCGGTTTCGATTTAAATTTTAAATAGTTATATTTAAAATTGCTTGATTTTATGGTTGAATGATGATTGTTATCTACTGATTGTTAAAATAGACATTATGCGCCGTTAGTACGCGGATGTTATATATTAAAAACATATACCGCGAATATTTCACCGTATAGTGAAATTGGTATTATATATGTACTTGGAGTTGATTTCCCGCATTATATAGCGGATGAGACCCTATTGCGCCGCCTATTAAGCGGATAATATTTTTATAAATCCCATATACCGCGATAATTCTGTACTGGAATGGAATTGGTATTGTGCTAATGTTTGTGGATGCAGGGAAACAGGTTGAAGGGATCTAACTGGATTCCTCAACTGTATTGATTTATTTACAGATATTGTGATATTTGTTGATTATCATATCGATATATGATATTTGGATGTCGTGATTGACTACTTGGTGTTGTTGCATCATTGGATCCATTTTTGAAGTTTTAAAGTAATGATTTTGGTTTTTAAAAGAATTTTTAAAGTGATTTTTGAAAGTATACGTTTTATTAAATTTTTGAATTGATTCATTTTAAATAATTAAAATGTTATAAATTTTTATGTTATAAAAAATTAAGATTTTTGTGAAATATAACCAAAAGGTGATTTTTGAGATAAGTAGTTAATAAATTTATAAAATAGTTAAATTGAGATTTTTGAATTATTTTAAAATGGGTTATATGAAAGATGTATAAATTTGATATTTTAAAATTAAAAATATTGGAATTATAAAACGAGTTCTTATAAGTGTTAAAATGAAGTATAAATGGATTCATAAGTGAATGAAAATTTATAGATTTATAATTTGTGAAGTTTTAAAAGAACGATTTTGTAAATAAATGGATTATAAGCATTTAACTTATAATATGGACTTTTGGTATATAATTGAGTTATATAAATTGAATTGGATTAATAAAGGAGATTTATAAATCGTAGCTTATAAATAGAAATGGAATTTATAGACATTGTTTATAAATTCGAAATCAATGGAATTTGATAAATTGAAAGTTGAAATTGGTTAAGGAAGTACATTCACGATTTTGGACAGTGAATATATTATCAAATAAAATGGATATGCTTGGGAAAATGAATATTATAAAATGAAGTTAATCGTTTTAACGATGTTTTAAAATGTATTATAAATCGAATACATAGATTTCAACATTCATTATTGAAATAGACATTTTCGAGAAATAAGGAAATAGTGGACTATAACACTGTTGTTATAGTAAATGGTTTCCGAAAGGAAATATTTTGTATAGTATTGGGATTTATATATCTATTTTAATTTTGAATCCCTATACTAGTGATTTTGGGTCGTCCGACGGTTTTTTACACAACATTCGTTTTGACTCAAATAAATGTGTTTAAGTGAATGTTTTCCTTAAAGAATGAAATATATACTTAATTTCGATATCAAGTATATTGAATATTTTCTAAGTATTGAAAATAAATGGATTTGTGAATTACTTATTAATAAATAAGTATGGAAATGTTTTTCCAATGTGAAATGAAACGTTTTGAGAATTTATCTTTTTGAAGACAAATTGAAAATGAATATTAGAAATCGATTTGGGAATCATATATTCATAGATATTTTGGAAGTGTAAATTCACTATGGAATTTATAAAAGAAAGGGGAATTTGATTAAAAATAAACGTTGATTTATTTTTGAAGTGTGGGAGTAAATTTACGGATTTGGAACGTAAATATAAAGTAAGTCAGTAAGGATTTATTTAATTGGTTTAAATGAACCATTTTGAAATGAAAGTATTTCCGCGTAAGGAAAATGATTGAAATTTGTTTTCAAAAGTGATAAAGGTGAAAAGTGATTTGAAAATTTGTTTTCAAATGGTTGAAGTGTGGAAATTATATATCTAGTAAAGATATTTTGGAAAGTAAATAATTTGGGAAATTATTTGGAATCTGGTGATGTTGAGCATGCCTATTGACAGTTAAATAATCCGACTATCAATATTTACCTTTAAATAGGTATTTGTTATGATTTGCTTGAATTTGAATGTCACACTTATTTTTGAATAAGCGCTCACTATTCGGGTTAGCCGGGAAAGGACCTTGGGGTCGTATAACCCATTCCGAATATGTGATACGTCGTAATGGATTGCATTTGATGACCGGTATTGAAGACCGGATATTTTTGAAAACGGAAGGATTACCGTTGAGTTGCTCTACATCGGCTGATCTCCGATATAGAGGTTTTATCACCCTTAGTGACGGGAAGTCCGGACGTGATTAGAAATTATCCGGAATGCAAGGACTTCTTTGTAAGTGCCTTCGGTTCTGTTCGAGCCCGGAACAGACTTGTATGGATTGTATGTATGACATTACAAATTGAGATATAAAGCTGATTTCTTTCAAACATATTTCTATTGGTGGCGGAGAATTTATTCTCTTAGCTTAACACCCTTCTCTAAGACGTACGAGCTCAGAGGTTATGTAGTTGAAGGTTATTAGTGATATACTTTCAATTTTGTAGCATGGCATGCTGAGTGTTGCTGTGGGATGATCATTGTTTGATCATTTGTGATATGATCATTTGTTTGATCATTTATCTTGGTGATCATTACTTTGATCATTTGTTGACCCAAAGCACAGCTTTTGTATAAAGCGTGGTTTTGTGGACGAGACTTCGTCGGACCTCACACCCCGGAAATGGTCAAAACAGGAAGGATGCGGCAAGGTTATTAGGGGGTAGCGCCCCTTTAGTGTATGTCATTCCTTCTGGATAGAGGTGGTATCATGGTATGGAGCCCAGATACTTAACCTATGTTGTTGCTGCAAATTTATTGCTTTGTGGTTGTTGGAAATCGAGGATCCTCGGATAGATCGTACCGATCGGGGGATGACATATTCGTGTCAGTAGTTACCCAGTTAGGGGTAACCCGGCCTTGTGTTGGCAGAGATCCGGTTAGGTTCTCGGGTCGTCTTTCCAGAGGCGTACCCATGTGGCAATGGGAAGTTCCTTGGCCTGACCATTTGTTGGAAATCCAAAGAAACAATACGAGACTTGTACGGTTTTAGTTGTATAACCTGCCATGGAATGTGGCGGTAACCTGCTATTGAACATGGTAGCTATAGTAGGCATACGATAATGGTCGTATGTTGGATAAGATTTATATCTTTACTTTCGAAATGAATTTTTCCTACACTATGCACTAGTAATAATATCAAATGTTTCTTTTTAATGCGTATCAAGCATCTTTGACTATCATAAGGAGAAATCTCCTCCGATTCTGCGTTTGCATTGTGTGTGTGTGCGGGAGGCCTTATGGTAGTCTCATTTTCTAAAAAGCATTGCGAATCTATTTTAAAATTATCCTATACTTTGTTTCAAAAAAATAAAATAAAAATAATAAACTGTTTTAGTTCTCACACCAGTCACATGACTGACTCGGAGTTTATTGTTTTCCTTCCTAAACTCTGGGTGCCCACCAATTTCCACACGGGCAGTCAAGATCAGGTTTATCAGGATATTCTGGAATTTAGGAGTTGCTGGAGGCAAGCTGGATGGCATGGCGTATTCACTAGTATATAGTATTTCTTTTCCGCCGTTTGTTGTTGTTTGTTGTTGTACACTCTGATGATGTAATGTAATGTAATGAGATGTAATGTAATAACTGATATAGTACTTTGTTTAAAGATTATTCATTTATATATTATATGTTGTTACGCTGCGATTGTGAGATTCTGATATTGTCCTGTTGCTTCTTTCTGTTCTGTTCTATCTTTTTCTTTCTTCTTCCACCTCTTTCTTTTTCTTCAACCATAACGGTACGGTTTTTCGGCATTCGATTGCTCGGCAGTTGATACACTGTATGTATTGATGTCGGCATTCGTGGTTGAAAAGTCACGTCGTCACATTTGGTATCAGAGCTTATGGTTAAGCGACAACCATGGCTCTGTTGGGTATTACTCATTAAAGATGGAGTCAGTAGTACTCTAGAATGAGTTGAGTGTAATAATAGATATGAGAGCGTATTTTTTAGTGAATATTAAATTGTTTTATATTGTGATGATTCGTTTGTTGAGTGGCATATGAACCTTCGTCGGCACAGTCTGCGCAACTGTATCGAAGGGGTTTCTAAACACTTGAATAGAACAATTCGACACAGTATTGTTTTAAATTAGGTAAATGAAATAATTTTACCTTGATAATGTTTTATATATAAAGGAATAATTTTTCAGAATTATTAAAGTATATAATTGATTGTTTGGTTGTTGAATAAGTTAAATAAAAACAACAGCTGTAAAAAAAATGAATTATATAAGCGAATGAATTATAAGTATGAAATTATAATTAAAATGATTTACAATTGTGAAATAATCTTATATATAAGAAGTGAAATTATATAAGTAAAAGATGTGTAAATGTGATTTATAATCTAAAAACAAAATTCCAGAGGAATATTTGGACATGTTTGAAAGGGTTTGCAATTTGGAAAAGATTAAATTCCTTTTTGAGTTGAAAATGGTTTTCAAAGGTTTGGGAAAATTGTTTTGGAGAAATTAAAGCTCTAAACTCTTTTCGGTCACTGGAAAATAATTCCGATGATGATTGCAACATCATTGGTGTTAATTTTTCGGGTTTCCAAAAGAGGGATTGCTGCCAAGTTGTTTTAAATGGAAGTTGTGGAAAAAAAATTGAGTTTGGTTTTGGAAATTCAAGAGAATAATTGAATTGGTTTCAAAAATGGTTTTGAAAGATTGAAAAGACTCTGGAATCCTATTTAAATATTTATGGGAATGATAAATGAGTTGATAACTTATACAATTTCAATTTTGATTGAGTAAATTTAACTTAAAGGATGGAGTTAAATTAAAGGAAGTATAAGTGAATCAATAAAATCCAAGTGATAATTGTTGAATATAAGTTGTATAACTTATAAAATGAGAAAATGTAGGTGAAACCAATTATTAAAGTGGTTAAACAATTTTGTTAAGAAAAATGAGATATGAATTTGAATAAGTGAATAAATTTGACTTCGGTAAAAGTTAAATAGAATTGGAAATCTGAATTGGATTTATAAGTGAAAATTTAAGTGAAGTTAAACAAATAAATTGAAATGAAACAATGAATATAAGTGTTAATTCATTAAAAGCCAATGTAATTGGAAGTTGAATAATTGAATGAAAATCAATAGAAAATATCAACCAATAGAAATTAAAAGTGTTGAACCAAATTGAATTTTGGAAGTAAATTGAATGAATTTGGTTGTTATTTGATTGAATTTAAGTGAAGTAAATTGAATGAATGTTGGAAGTAAATTGAACCAATAGAAATCAAAAGCTATGTAATTGAATTCAAATTGGAAGTAAACGAATTTGGATAGAATTGAATTTGATTAGGATTGAAAGCGAATTAATGTAAATAAATTAGTGAATGTATACTAATTGGAAAATGAACAAATGAATGTTAGTAAAATTCCAATGTTAATGAATCAAATGTGATTAAAATGAAAGAATATTGATTTGGTTATGAATTTGTTGGATGATAGTTGACTGATGGTTGCATTTGTTGTTTTTGAATGCATTGCTATGTTGGCACATGTAGTTGTTATGTTACAATATGTTGTATACTGATATTATTTTCATATATACATGTTTCTCATTGTTTTTTGAGTGTTTAGTAGGTGCGGATTGCGCTTGCTTCGCATTTGGAGCTCGCTTTCGCGCTATATTAGCCGTATATGCTCGCTAATAAAAATATAAGGTACATATCTCGGATTAAATATCGTACTTTTACACTTTTTTCCCTGCGGGATGCCTCATCACTTGATGAGATGTATATTTGTGATATATATACTATCATTTTTTTTTCGGATCGAGCCACGCAAAGGAGACTCTGGCGAATTTTTTCGAAAATTTAAGGCGTTAGAATATTTTTGAGAAAATTAGGAAATTTTTGAAAACTAAGTTTGGATTTGGAAACTTAGTAAAGTTACTGAAAGAAGTTTAACTATAGATTTTGGGAAAGTTAAACACTTAAGAGATTTGTAAAAATCTAAATTGAATGGTTTGTTTTGGAAAGTTAATGAATTCTGTAACTTTTTCTTACTTGGTAATTTCGAGGATGAAATTCTTTTAAGGGGGGAAGTATGTAACGACCCAGAATTTCTACCAATTAAAATTTGTATATTTAATTAAATTTAAATATTAATAAGTGAAATCTATAAGTTGAATAATTTATTTTCGAATACTGGATTTAATTGGATAATTAAATCGATAATTTAATAGTTGAAATTACAGAAATAATTGAAAATCGAGTTTAATATGATTTGAAATGATTTGTAAAATTTTATTATATCATATTGGAGTTGTAACAATGTTAGGGAGCTTTTAAAATTGAATTTAAAGTTAATCTGTGAAAATTGAATATTTTAATATTTAATCGACTAGTGAAATTAGCCATTTTTCGAACAGTCTCAGAATTGGACGAAACTAGTTCCATTGGATCCGTAATAGTTTGTAATTATCGGATTTCAATTTTCGTAGCAATCGGAGTTTTCGTTTGACCGTGGCAGCTCGAAACGCATCGAAATTGTTTTAATATTAATTTGGCGAGTTAAAATAGTCATTTTTCAAGCAGTCTCGGATTTCGACATAGCCAGTTTCATCGGATCCGTAATGTTAAACTATTTCATGGTTTCAAATTTCGTGTCAATCGGATTTACGGTTTGTCCGGGGCAAGCCAAAACGCTTAGAAATTTGTTTAAATCGGTTTAATTTAAATCGATCGTTTATTGCCGTAACTCGCACAGATGATCGAATTAGCCTCCGAAACAAGTTCTATTGTGTTCGGAATGCGGGGTAAACCTTAGAAACACCAGCCGGCACGCTTCGTTTGGAGTTCAGAAAATTTGGGGTGAATAGTGTTTGGTGAAATTTTCTATATAAGCCCCTTTATTTCATTTTTTGCAAAATTAAAACCAATTAGGGTTTCATCTCATCTCGAGCCGCCGCCTCCATGTATATTCTATGGCCGAAAATCAATCTTCTTTCCTCCTCAATCTTTCCAAATCCACACGTTTTTAGCAAAAGTTGTCAACTGATAAATTGAAGAGCATGACGAGATCCATAAGTTCAACGGTCAAGATCGTAAACGGGGTTGTGGATTGGTGGCAATCGCAGTTGGAAGGTTGCGCGTTTAGAGGTCAAAATCTCGGCCTAGGGGGTGCCGAGTTCATCATGGTTCTAGCCGAGTGTAGTGCTCGAGATGAGCTTCGATGTGGTGCTGTTGTGATGGGGTTTCATCGACGAATGGAGGGTGCGTTCAAAACCATAGTTAGGGCATGTTGGGTTCGACATTCACTGGAGGTTTCACACGTGAGGGAAAAGAGATGGGGTGCGGCCTAGATTCATTTTTCAAAAATCAACGGCCATGATGAGATCTGGGTATAAAATTTAAAGAAAATTATGAATTAGTTTATATTATAATATATATAATCTTTAAAAGCGATAACTTATTAATACGAGGTCGAAAAATTATGAAACCAGTTGCGTTGGAACCTTATTGACGAATACTACGCCGTGGAATGGGTTTGGAGTCGTTTGGAGATAGCAAAAATTTCGGGTAAAATTAAACGTCCGTTTAATTTTATTCGAAATAAAACGCTACAAATTGCTATCGGGGATTCAAGGTGAGAACTTCTCACTCAATCGAATCGGTTTCGATTTAAATTTAAATAGTTATATTTAAGATTGCTTGATTTTATGTTTGAATGATGATTGTTATCTATTGATTGTTAAAATAGACATTATGCGCCGTTAGTAAGCGGATGTTATTTATTAAAAACATATACCGCGAATATTTCACCGTATAGTGAAATTGGTATTATATATGTACTTGGAGTTGATTTCTCGCATTATATAGTGGATGAGACCCTATTGCGCCGCCTATTAAGCAGATAATATTTTTATAAATCCCATATACCGCGATAATTCCGTACTGGAACGGAATTGGTATTGTGCTAATGTTTGTGGATGCAGGGAAACAGGTTGAAGGGATCTAACTGGATTCCTCAACTGTATTGATTTATTTACAGATATTGTGATATTTGTTGATTATCATATCGATATATGATATTTGGATGTCGTGATTGACTACTTGGTGTTGTTGCATCATTGGATCCATTTTTGAAGTTTTAAAGTAATGATTTTGGTTTTTAAAAGAATTTTTAAAGTGATTTTTGAAAGTATACGTTTTATTAAATTTTTGAATTGATTCATTTTAAATAATTAAAACGTTATAAATTTTTATGTTATAAAAAATTAAGATTTTTGTGAAATATAACCAAAAGGTGATTTTTGAGATAAGTAGTTAATAAATTTATAAAATAGTTAAATTGGGATTTTTGAATTATTTTAAAATGGGTTATATGAAAGATGTATAAATTTGATATTTTAAAATTAAAAATATTGGAATTATAAAACGAGTTTTTATAAGTGTTAAAATGAAGTATAAATGGATTCATAAGTGAATGAAAATTTATAGATTTATAATTTGTGAAGTTTTAAAAGAACGATTTTGTAAATAAATGGATTATAAGCATTTAACTTATAATATGGACTTTTGGTATATAATTGAGTTATATAAATTGAATTGGATTAATAAAGGAGATTTATAAATCGAAGCTTATAAATAGAAATGGAATTTATAGACATTGTTTATAAATTCGAAATCAATGGAATTTGATAAATTGAAAGTTGAAATTGGTTAAGGAAGTATATTCACGATTTTGGACAGTGAATATATTATCAAATAAAATGGATATGCTTGGGAAAATGAATATTATAAAATGAAGTTAATCGTTTTAACGATGTTTTAAAATGTATTATAAATCGAATACATAGATTTCAACATTCATTATTGAAATAGACATTTTCGAGAAATAAGGAAATGGTGGACTATAACACTGTTGTTATAGTAAATGGTTTCCGAAAGGAAATATTTTGTATAGTATTGGGATTTATATATCTATTTTAATTTTGAATCCCTATACTAGTGATTTTGGGTCGTCGTAACGGTTTTTTACACAACATTCGTTTTGACTCAAATAAATGTGTTTAAGTGAATGTTTTCCTTAAAGAATGAAATATATACTTAATTTCGATATCAAGTATATTGAATATTTTCTAAGTATTGAAAATAAATGGATTTGTGAATTACTTATTAATAAATAAGTATGGAAATGTTTTTCCAATGTGAAATGAAACGTTTTCAGAATTTATCTTTTTGAAGACAAATTGAAAATGAATATTAGAAATCGATTTGGGAATCATATATTCATAGATATTTTGGAAGTGTAAATTCACTATGGAATTTATAAAAGAAAGGGGAATTTGATTAAAAATAAACGTTGATTTATTTTTGAAGTGTGGGAGTAAATTTACGGATTTGGAACGTAAATATAAAGTAAGTCGGTAAGGATTTATTTAATTGGTTTAAATGAATCATTTTGAAATGAAAGTATTTCCGCGTAAGGAAAATGATTGAAATTTGTTTTCAAAAGTGATAAAGGTGAAAAGTGATTTGAAAATTTGTTTTCAAATGGTTGAAGTGTGGAAATTATATATCTAGTAAAGATATTTTGGAAAGTAAATAATTTGGGAAATTATTTGGAATCTGGTGATGTTGAGCATGCCTATTGACAGTTAAATAATCCGACTATCAATATTTACCTTTAAATAGGTATTTGTTATGATTTGCTTGAATTTGAATGTCACACTTATTTTTGAATAAGCGCTCACTATTCGGGTTAGCCGGGAAAGGACCTTGGGGTCGTATAACCCATTCCGAATATGTGATACGTCGTAATGGATTGCATTTGATGACCGGTATTGAAGACCGGATATTTTTGAAAACGGAAGGATGACCGTTGAGTTGCTCTACATCGGCTGATCTCCGATATAGAGGTTTTATCACCCTTAGTGACGGGAAGTCCGGACGTGATTAGAAATTATCCGGAATGCAAGGACTTCTTTGTAAGTGCCTTCGGTTCTGTTCGAGCCCGGAACAGACTTGTATGGATTGTATGTATGACATTACAAATTGAGATATAAAGCTGATTTCTTTCAAATATATTTCTGTTGGTGGCGGAGAATTTATTCTCTTAGCTTAACACCCTTCTCTGAGACGTACGAGCTCAGAGGTTATGTGGTTGAAGGTTATTAGTGATATACTCCCAATTTGGTAGCATGGCATGCTGAGTGTTGCTGTGGGATGATCATTGTTTGATCATTTGTGATATGATCATTTGTTTGATCATTTATCTTGGTGATCATTACTTTGATCATTTGTTGACCCAAAGCACAGCTTTTGTATAAAGCGTGGTTTTGTGGACGAGACTTCGTCGGACCTCACACCCCGGAAATGGTCAAAACAGGAAGGATGCGGCAAGGTTATTAGGGGGTAGCGCCCCTTTAGTGTATGTCATTCCTTCTGGATAGAGGTGGTATCATGGTATGGAGCCCAGATACTTAACCTATGTTGTTGCTGCAAATTTATTGCTTTGTGGTTGTTGGAAATCGAGAATCCTCGGATAGATCGTACCGATCGGGGGATGACATATTCGTGTCAGTAGTTACCCAGTTAGGGGTAACCCGGCCTTGTGTTGGCAGAGATCCGGTTAGGTTCTCGGGTCGTCTTTCCAGAGGCGTACCCATGTGGCAATGGGAAGTTCCTTGGCCTGACCATTTGTTGGAAATCCAAAGAAACAATACGAGACTTGTACGGTTTTAGTTGTATAACCTGCCATGGAATGTGGCGGTAACCTGCTATTGAACATGGTAGCTATAGTAGGCATACGATAATGGTCGTATGTTGGCTAAGATTTATATCTTTACTTTCGAAATGAATTTTTCCTACACTATGCTCTAGTAATAATATCAAATGTTTCTTTTTAATGCGTATCAAGCATCTTTGAATATCATAAGGAGAAATCTCCTCCGATTCTACGTTTGCATTGTGTGTGTGTGCGGGAGGCCTTATGGTAGTCTCATTTTCTAAAAAGCATTGCGAATCTATTTTAAAATTATCCTGTACTTTGTTTCAAAAAAATAAAATAAAAAAAATAATCTGTTTTAGTTCTCACACCAGTCACATGACTGACTCGGAGTTTATTGTTTTCCTTCCTAAACTCTGGGTGCCCACCAATTTCCACACGGGCAGTCAAGAGTCAGGTTTATCAGGATATTCTGGAATTTAGGAGTTGCTGGAGGCAAGCTGGATGGCATGGCGTATTCACTAGTATATAGTATTTCTTTTCTGCTGTTTATTGTTGTTTGTCGTTGTACACTCTGATGATGTAATGTAATGTAATGAGATGTAATGTAATAACTGATATAGTACTTTGTTTAAAGATTATTCATTTATCTATTATATGTTGTTCCGCTGCGATTGTGAGATTCTGATATTGTCCTGTTGTTTCTTTCTGTTCTGTTCTATCTTTTTCTTTCTTCTTCTACCTCTTTCTTTTTCTTCAACCATAACGGTACGGTTTTCCGACATTCGATTGCTCGGCAGTTGATACAGTGTACGTATTGATGTCGGCATTCGTGGTCGAAAAGTCGCGTCGTCACAACTATTAAATAGTCAAACAACAAAATTAAGAGATTTAATTACCCATAGAAACCACTAAGCCTCAGAACAATTCTTCCATTTATTAAATCTCTTTTCAAAAGTGTTTATCAAAAATCCATATGCATATTTCATTGATATAAGTATATTCACAAAACATTTGTGAAAGGTTTCTCATTTACAAATCATATAAAAGGATCAAAACAAAATGTTATTTAAATTGGAGATAAAAATAGCCTCAAACGATATTTCTTTGGTGTTAAGTGTGGAATGATTGTCCATACCACCAGAATTAAGAAGATCGATTAAAGGTAATCCCGTCTCAAATTGTTTTATAAATTTCCTTCGTAAATCCTTTTAACAAATCTCTTTTGTATATAATATTTCCTTTATCCAAAACTCCAAATAATTTTGTAAACTTCTTATATAAATATTCAAAACTATTTATACCACTCTTTATAAATTTCCAAAAACATTTATAAAACTTCTTTATTTAAAACAAAACTCCTTTAATAAAACTTAATCCATAAAGTTCCCTTGATAAAATCAACTATTTAAAAAACTTTCAAACAAAAAATTTATTATTCAAGTATTCTTCATATAATTATTTTTTAAACAATATGAATAGAAAATTGATATTAAATAATCATTTAAAGAGGAAAAATTAACTTCAACATTGAATAAAATAATTGTTTTACTATTGTAACGACCCGTAAATCTTAGTAGTTTTATTAACTTAATTAATTGAATTTTTGTGAAATTTTAAATCATAAAATTTTGAAATAAAAATTTAATGTTTAGAATACGTCTTTATAAACATAGCAAATGGTAAATTTTCATCAGAAAGTACGAAAGTAATTTTTTTGTATAATTTTATTCAAATTTTAATTAGTTAAAAATTGATGATAATAAAATATTTTCCAAACTTGAATATTTTTACACAATAAATTTGTAAATCATCTTCTAAGTGAGACGTCATATTTCATTTCTGCAAATTTGAACTGTTATTGCTCCGTTTACCTTAATTCTGGCGTTTTAGCAGCGTTTCCGGTACCGATTATCGACTTTTGATCGGACGATCGTACCACTGATATCTGTATACCGTTTTGATCATCTCATCGTGCTGATCTCGGAAGTATACTCAATTTTGTGTTTTGAAGTCTGAAACGCAACGGAATCCACGTAAATGATAACCGTATAGGTATCGGTTTCGTGCCTTTTGGTTCTTGTGACCTTTTAATTTTTCCTTGCTTTTAAAATTTGAATCGTGACTACCGAGCAACAATTAATTGCTCTAATTATTTTTTCTAAATCAACGTACGGCTGTTGCCATACTCTGACTTTTATTTATGTTCTCTTGCCTTTCCATATCTCTACTTTCATTCTCACCATTACTATTTGAAAACCCATCTCTTCATTTTTATTTCTCAATTTCCAGATCTCTTGTGCTCATCTTTCTTTTGCCGTTTCTCATTACCCTCAACCACAGCTTCCCTTCTCCATCTAGCACCCGTGCCTCCTCAGTCCAGCGATGCCGACCCTCAAACGCACGCCCATAGCCTTCTCATTACCTCCGCCTTCATGCTCGATCTCCCTCCGCAAGCACAGACCATGCTCCGCCCGATCCCTATGCCAAGCCGACCTCCTCCAGGCTGCTGCGATCTCTTCTCCTCCTCCCGCCATCTTTTCCTCACGTCTTCTCTACAGACCGAGCCAGTTTAAATATATGGTGTATATTTTGACTTATATATATATATATATATATATATATGTATGTATGTATGTATGTATGTATATTAGTGGTTTGTAATTCATGTGTTTAACGTTTGTTGTGTCTTCTTTTCGCCAGCCTTCTTTCCCTTTTGTTTGAAATTTGTAAACATATATGTATATGTATATATATATATGGAATAGTTTTATTTAATATTCTAAATATTTATATATAAAACAGTTTTATTTTAATATACGTACATACATCGGTTTGGGAATATTCCGACTATGTGCATGTATGATGTTCGGTAGAAAGTTATAAATTTGTTTTGGGTTTCAAAGTATATTACATTATAAGGGTATATGTATGCGCATATTATATTATATAAGCCTACTATATAAGTTACAGTATTCTATTTATATGAGTCTACAGTATATATATTTTCTCTTCAGGTTGTATATGACGTAGCTTATATTTCTTATTTATATATAAATGTTTAGATGCTAGTTTTGTATATATTTGTGAAATCTGCATAGGTGTTTAGCCTATGTATATATTACATAAGTTACTGTTTCAAAATATCTGTTGTTTTAAATATATTTTGCAAAAGTATTACATTACATGTTTAAAAGTATATACATATATACTGCAGTTTTCCTATGCAGGCTTTTATCGAAATATATATATTTTAATAAGTTACATACGTATATAATAACATATAGAGTTATTTGCATATATATATTTTATTGTATATATATAAGTTACAGTACTATATTGTGTCAAGAGTATTATATATATTGACTTCTAATATAGTCGTATACTTATATGCCTGAGTGTATATATTATTATATATTATAGTTGTCATTTTTTATATTATATATATGATACACATGTATGTAGATTTTGACAGAGATAGGTTTATTTGTAAAGTTATATGTATTGAATTATTCTTGATTTTAATAGGTTCTATTTATATAAGTATATATAAGTAAGGTATATAGCAGCTTGTCTATATATATTGCATATAACATAAAACACTTTGCCTGTAGTATGGTTATGTGCGATAGTATATATATTTCGTTTCAGTTTATATCAAAACCGACTCTGATTGGTTCTCATCGATTTTTCCATTTATCATCTTTATCCGTCGTGCCTGTTATCTTCATCGAATCATGTCCATCTAGCGTTGCTTTGTAATTCGTAGCTCATTTCTTTGTCTATCTTCTCTAGCCTAAAAAGGTGAGCAATCACTCACAATTAACGTTTTTATAATTTTTAATTTAATTTTAATTGAAACGACAACTAAAATATGTTGCTGTTAGTTACATAAATTATTATATATATGCTATTATCTGTAACTGTTCACCTGTAGGATATGACACCATATCCTGTTGTTTATATTTTATTCAATCACTGATGGTATATGCCTGTTGTTATATGTTATATTTTATCATATATGTTCTCACTCTGCAAGTTCCTTGTTAGTATAGAATTTCCTATGGGTTGAAATGATACATACCCGAACGATCGATAGAATAGGCGAAAATCGTTATGGGTTGAAATATAAACCCAAGCGATTTTCATTGAATTAAATTTGGGTTTGCGGTTTGAAATGATATATACCCATATATTTTTAAGTTGCAGATTAAAATGATAAATATCTGTATCACTTGACCCTAGGATAGAAAATTATATACAGACACTGTTGGTCTATATTTATATATATTTTGAAATGATTTCCAAAGTTTAAAAAAAGGAAATATGTATGGTTTATATAAGTATTGATTTTAAATATATAAATTTTATTTTATATAAGTTTAAATTCTTTATTTTTAGAATTTTATGTTTTGAAAATTTTAAAATTATAAGTTAGTTTGGAATTATAAATTTTAAGAATTTACTTATAATTCTACTATTTTTAAGATATGTATAAATTGGTTTTAATATAAAATAAGTTTAATAATAAGTTTTATTTAATTAATATATAATATGTTTAAGTATTTATTTAAAATTATATTTTAAAATAGACTTTTGTAATGGTTTTTATAAGTTACGTTTGGGAAGATAAATTTAAAATTGTATTTGTTTAAGAATTTTTCTTTAATAAAATTGATTTTAAATTGATTGAGCTGGGATTTTAAAGACATGATTTTTGTAACTTGATTTTGAATAAAGGTGGCTAAATGAATATTTCAAGTTTAAATAAATTGAAGGAAATATTTAGTTTATTTGTAATTTGAGGTTTTATTTAAATGATATTGGATTTATCAAGTGAAGATTTCATAACTAAAGAATAATGAAGTTAAATTGAAATATAAATGAAATTATCGAATTTAGTTTTGAAATGTTGAATTTTTAAAGCTTTGAAATATATTGACTTTGAAATATATTGAAATTTAAATGGTTTATTTTGTGGTTCAAATCTGCATTTGAAATCGATATAATTTGTAATAGATTATCGAGAAACTGAATTGAATTGATGGATTGAATTGAATTAAATTTGAATTTTGTAATTCGAGCTGATTGGAATCGATGTGTGAAATTTGAGGAAGCTATTTTATTGTATATAGTATTTTTAAATTATATTTAACTATTTATATATTTTACTTTATAAATTATTTTAATATAAATTATTTTAATACAAAATATTTTAATTTATAACTATTTTATATAAACTATTTTATTTTATAAAATATTTTATTTTATAAACTATTTTATTTTATAAACTTTTTATTTATATATATTATCATTAATATCTAAACTGTTTAAAGGGAAGTGTTATGGTTTTCCATAGTATTATGATTTTAAAGTGTTATGATTTTTAAAGTGTTATAATTTAGAGTGTTGGTTTCGAAAGTGTTATAACTGTGGAAGTGCTATGACTTTTGGAATGGATATATCTGAAGTAAATATGATATCGTATTGATATGGTTTTGAAATGAAAATGATATTTTGGTTTAGAAATGAAAATGATATTTTGGTTTTGAAGTATAAATATTTTGAATGACCGCGGTGTTATAACAATGATTGGTTGTTAAAGAGACCAGGATCAGATATTTTCATACTCTCTGCCAATACCGAAAATCACTTTTACAACTGTGTACGTGGTGGAGATTTCAGAATGAAGTAGGATGATTTGGTGACAGTTCTATATGGTAATTACGTAGCTCTGACTCCTGTAAGTCAGATTGATGTGGCTAAAACAGGAGCTATACCGGGCCAAGTGAGGTCATTCCTCCTATCGGACACATATTTTTGACACCATTCTATTGCTTTTGTGATGTGATTGGATGCACCCATTAATTTGGGAGTGTGTCACGAGGTGGACGATAGTAGCTGTTATGCATTACCGGTCCGAGAGAGCGAATGGTATATCTACCCTGGCATTGCCTCGAGTGCCGGGTCACATTCCCTATCGCGCCTTCTACGAGTTTGTTTTGTACCATACCTATGGGGTGCCCTCTGTGTAATCCTTTCGAAGGAGCATGCGGTATTGTATAGACTATGGAAATATGTAAAATGTGTTAAGAGGGATATGTGTAATGCCTTGATGCTATTTTAATACATTTACTTTACTATAGACATATTATAATAGCGCATATTACTACATAGTAAATAGTTTAACGGATCCTTATAGGATGGTTATCCCGAACATCTTTTGAGTTTCTTGTATTTCAGTTGATATTTCACTTGAGTTGAATTTATTGATATAAGAATGTAAATCCTGACTCTAGTGGTTTGTGTTTCGCTTTACGCTCGGGTCAGACTGAGTGTCACAGCATTTGAGACTCACCTTTGGAGATTGGAGCTTTACTTGAAGACTCGTTTATCTATTCAGCTTTAAGCCATCCAATTGTTGGTTCTGACTTGTCATCTATTTGTATTCGAGGCAACATTGTATTTGAGATATTCTGTTATATTTTATTTTAACTCTGTTATTTATCTATTCCGCTGCTTACTAATGTAATACTCTGTGTCTGTGATTCTATGATTGATTTATTTACTGTATATGCTGAGTTTTGCCAAATATAAATTAACAATATGATATTTTAAGCAATTCAAGTCCGATGTGTGCGGATGCGAATGGTTGAAAATACGAGGTCGTTATAAGTGGTATTATAGCTCTGGTTTTAGGCAAAACTTAGCATATATGGTAGAATTTAATTACGGAATCACCTTCGTTTGAGCTTGAATTCCTTCCTCTTTGATTTGGATTTCTTCCGAACTTTAGAACCGTACCTTGTTCTGAAATCCATTCTTGTCCTTTCCTGTTCGTGTTCTTCTTTACTCTGGAGCACCCCATAGCTCCACTTATCTCTATAATGAATCTGAGAATATCTTGCCACCTCAATTGGCAATTTCATCCTGATGATTTGAAGTCACATCTCTCCCATTTACACGGGAAATTGAATTTCCACATCGATCTTATCCTTGGAATCTCGGTTGACCCTGGCTAAGGTCACCCGCGATCAATATATGTTTATTCATCTTCCTGTTTTGTAGTTTAGTTATCCTATCTTCCTTTCGAGTCTATCTCATTGGTAGAATTATCTTTGATTAAGGTTACTCTAAATTTGGATCTCTATGTTTGTTTTGAAATCCATTCTTGTATTATCGAGTGAGGGACTGTATTTGTAATTAATATAAAATTGTTTTATATATTGTGTTGTTTGAGATGTTAAGTTTGAATTTTGGGTTTCAATCGACCCTTCTAGCTAACGCTATCGATCGGAATTCCAAAACACTTGAACAGAGCAAGCTGACACAATATTGTTTTCAAAATTTGTAATGAAATAATTTTATGTATGGTTATATTTTATATAAAAGTATAATTTTCTAAAATTGAATAGTTAGTTAAATTGGTTGTTAGAAATGATAATACTTGGTTTTCATTTATTTCTTGGTTAACACTTCCAAATTAATAACTACTGTTATTTGAAATTATAAATATCGTTATAAAATTTGATGTTGAAATGAAATGAATTTAAATTGGAATTTGAGGATTAAATTCCCGGTACATTTCAAAGTTTGGTTTTAAAGTTTTGAAAAGTATTATTATTTAAAAGTATTTCGAATAGAAATTGTTTCAAAAGAAAAATTTTAAAGTTTAAAACCTGTACTCTCCCCCATTATCGCTGGAAAATAATTTCGGTGATGACTGCAGCATCATCAACATTCACTTTCGAGTTTCAAAGTGGAAAAATGAGTTAGTAGCTTTGCTACACTTTTTCCTTGGAAAATGGTTTTGTGTTGAAATTCTTTAATATGATCTGATTTATATAATATATATGTATATAATTATTTAAAAATAGGTTGAAGTGAAACTGAAAATTTGAATCTTAAGTTTTATATAAAGAGATGGTTTCAATTATTGAACTAAAGTGAAATGTTTGAATAATTGGAATATCTAAAATGATAAGTGGAATTAAACCAAACTGAAATAATGAATTTGAACAAACTATTTGTATAACACCAAATTACCTTCTAATATATATGACTTGCCTAAACTATTCAAAAAGTTAAAATGTTAGGATATAATAAAGGGTTGTACAAGAAGAAAACTTAAGTAATAAATTGTTCAAACTAAAATATGGCTTAATATAAATGTTATAGATTCGATTCGATATATATTATATATATGTATATATCCATCCCTAAATTGTTTGAGTTAATTGGAAATTTAATTCTTAAATTTTATTAAAGGATGATTTCAATTATAAATAAAGCTAAAGTTTTGAATGAATATTTAAACTTGAAAATTTTAATTTGGAAAATTTTACATGTATAACACTCAGTTACATTCCAATATAACTTATCTAAATCATTCAGAAGTTGAATATGTAATTGAATAATTTACAATGTAAAATGGTGTTAAAAGAATTTATAAATAGAATTTGAGTGGTTATAATAAATTTTATACACTTAAATTTTAATTATAAAAAATGCTAATAGAGAAAAATAGAATAATAAGTTGATTGAATAGTAAATGAGACAAATTAAATAAAAAATTTGTTTAAAAGAAAACCTTTTGTATCAAATATTAATAAATTGAAATTTAATCAACTTAATAAAATACCTTGAATTTAAAATCAATTATTGAATATTAATTAGTTTAAGTTGAAATTTATATGGTTTAAATAAATTGTTTATTTTGTTTTCAATATATTTTTATTTTTAGTTGTTTCTATTCTTCTACTTCCTTCCTTTTCGGGGATGAAAAGTTTTGAGTGGGAGAGAGTGTAACGACCCGTAAATCTTAGTAGTTTTATTAATTTAGGTAATTGAATTTTGATGTAATTTTAAATCATAAAATTTTGAAATAAAAATTTAATATTTGGATGATGTCTTTATAAACATAGAAAATGGTAAATTTTCATCAGAAAATATAAAAGTAAATTTTTTGTATAATATTATTCAAATTGAAATCAGTTAAAAATTGATGATAATAAAATATTTTCCAAACCTGAATATTTTTACACAATAAATTTGTAAATCATCTTCTTAGTGGACGTCATATTTCATTTCTTCAAATTTGAATTGCTATTACTTCGTTTACCTTAATTTTTGTGTTTTAGCAGCATTTCCGGTGCCGATTATCGGCTTTTGATCAGATGATCGTAGCACTGATATATGTATACCGTTTTGATCATCTCGTCATGCTGATCTCGGCGATATATTCAATTCTGTATTTTGGAGTCTGAAACGCAGTGGAATCCACGAAAACGATAACTATATCGGTATCGGTTTCGTGCCTTTTGGTTCTTGTGGCCTTTTGATTTTTCCTTGCTTTTAAAATTTGAACCGTGAGTGCCAAGCAACAATTAATTGCTCTAATTATTATTTTTCTAAATCAATGTATGTCGATTGCCATACTCTGACTTTTATTTATGTTCTCTCGCCTTTCCATCTCTCTGCTTTCATTCTCACCATTACTATTTGAAAACCCATCTCTTCAAATTTATGTCTCAATTTCTAGATTTCCTATGCTCATCTTTCTTTTGCTATTGCTCATCACCCTCGACCACAACTTCCCTTCTCCATCTAGCACCCGCCCCTCCTCAGTCCAGCAATGTCGGCCCTTAAACGCATGCCGGTGGCCTTCTCATCACCTCTGCCTCCATGCTCGATCTCCCTCCGCTAGCACAGACCATGCTCCACCCGATCCCTGTGCCAAGCCTACCTCCTCCAGGCTGCTGCGATATCTTCTCCTCCTCTCGCCATCTTTTCCTCACGTCTTCTCTGCAGACCGAGCCAGTTTAAATATGTGGTATATATTTTGACTTTGACTTGTATATACATTGTGGTTTTTAATTCATGTGTTTAACCTCTGTTGTGTCTTCTTTTGGCCAGCCTTCTTCCTCTTTTGTTTGAAATTTGTAAATATGTATGTATGTATATAGAATAGTTTTATTTAATATTCCAAATATTTATATATAGAACATTTTTATTTTAACAATGTAAAAACAACGGTTTGGGAATATTCCAACTATGTGTATTTATGATGTCCGGTAGAAAGCTATAAATTTCTTTTAGGTTTCAAAGTATATTACACTATAAGGGCATATGTATGCCTATATTATATTATATAATCCTACTATATAAGTTACAATATTCTATTTATATGAGTCTACAATATATGTGTTTTCTCTTTAGGCTGTATATGACATAGTTTATATTTCTTATTTATATATAAATGTTTAGATGCTGGATTTGTATATATTTGTGAAATCTGTATAGGTGTTTAGCCTATGTGTATATTACATAAGTTACTGTTTTAAAATATCTATTGTTTTAAATATAGTTTGCAAAAGTATTACATTACATGTTTAAAAGTATGTGTATATATATATACACACACTGCAGTTTTCCTGTGCAGGCTTTTATCGAAATATTTTTTTAGTAAGTTACATACGTATATAATAACATATAAAGTTATTTGCATATATATATTTTATTGTATATATATAAGTTACAGTATTGTATTGTGTCAAGAGTATTATATATATTGATTTCTAATATAGTTGTATCCTTATATGCCTGAGTGTATATATTATTATAGTATAGTTGTCATTTTTTTATATTATATATATATGATATGCATGTATGTAGATTTTGACAGAGACAGGTTTATTTGTAAAGTTTTATATATATTGAGTTATACTTGATTTTAATAGGTTCTATTTTTATAAGTATATATATAAGTAAGGCATATATCAGCTTGTTTATATATATTGCATATAACATAAAACGCTATGCCTACAGTATGGTTACCTGCGATAGTTTATATATTTCGTTTCAATTCATATCAAAACCAATTCTGATTAGTTCTCATCGATTTTCCCAATTATCAGATTTGTCCGTCATGCCTGTTATCTTCATCGAATCATGTCCATCTAGCATTGCTTTGGAATTCATAGCTCATTTCTTTGTCTATCTTCTCTAGCCTCAAAAGGTGAGCAATCACTCACAATTAACGTTCTTATATTTATTAAATTTGATTTCAATTGAAGCGACAATTGAAATATGCTGCTGTTAGTTACTTAAATTGTTATGTATATGCTATTATCTGTAATTGTTCACCTGTGGGATATGACACCATATCCTGTTGTTTATATTTTATTTAATCACTGACGATATATGCATGTTGTTATATGTTATATTTTATCATATATGTTCTCACTCTGCAAGTTCCCTATTAGTATAGAATTCCCTATGAGTTGAAATGATACATACCCAAATGATCTATAGAATAGGCGGAAATCGTTATGGGTGGAAATGATAAACCCAGTGATTTTCATTGAATTGAATTTGGGATGGTGGATTGAAATGATAAATGCCTGTATATATTTAAATTGCGGTTTGAAACGATAAATATCCATATCACTTGACCCTAGGATAGAAATTATATATAAACACCATTGGTATATATTTATATATATTTTTAAATGATTTCTAATGTTTTAAAAAAAGGAAATATATATGGCTTATATAAATATTGATTTTAAATATATAATGTTATTTTATGTAAGTTTAAATTCTTGATTTTCAAAATTTTATGTTTTGAAAAAATTAAAATTATAACTTAGTTTGGAATTATAAATTTTAAGAATTTACTTATAATTTTACTATTTTTATGACATGTATAAATTTGTTTTAATATAAAATTAGTTTAATAATAAGTTTGATTTAATTAATATACAATATGTTTAAGTATTTGTTTAAAATTATATTTTAAAATACACTTTTATAATGATTTTTATAAGTTAAGGTTGGGAAGATAAATTTGAAATTGATTTAAAATTGTATTTGTGTAGAAAATTTTCTTTAATAAAATTGATTTGAAATTGATTGAGTTTGGGATTTTAAAGACATGATTTTTATAACATGATTTTGAAAAAAGATGATTAAATGAATATTTCAAGTTTAAATAAATTGAAGGAAATATTTAGTTTATTTGTAATTTGAGGTTTTATTTAAATGATACTGGATTTATCAAGTCAATATTTCAAAACTAAAGAATAATGAAGTTAAATTGAAATATAAATGAAATTACGGAATTCAGTTTTGAAATGTTGAATATTTAAAGCTTTTAAATATATTGAATTTTAAATATATTGAAATTTAAATGGTTTATTTTGTGGTTTAAATCTGTATTTGAAATTGATATAATTTGAAATGGTTTATTGAGAAACTGAATTGAATTGATCGATTGAGATTGAATTAAATTTGAATTTTGGAATTCAATATGATTGGAATAGATGTGTGAAATTTGAGGAAGCTACTTTATTATATAAAGTATTTTTAAATTATATTTAACTATTTATGTATTTTACCTTAAAAATTATTTTAATATAAACTATTTTAACTTATAACTATTTTAGATAAACTATTTTATTTTATAAACTATTTTATTTTATAAACTTTTTATTTATATATACTATCACTAATATCTAAACTGTTTAAAGGAAAGTGTTATGGTTTTCCAAAGTATTATGATTTCAAAGCGTTATGATTTCCAAAGTATTATAATTTCAAGTGATAGTTTCGAAAGTGTTATAATTGTGGAAGTGCTACGATTTTTGGAAATGGATATATTTGAAGTAAAATTGATATGGTTTTGAAATGGAAATGATATTTTGGTTTTGAAGTATAAGCTATTTTGAAATGACCGCGGTTGTTATAATAATGATTGGTTGTTAAAGAGACCGAGATTGGATATTGTCATACTCTCTGCCAATACCGAAAATGACTTTAACAACCGTGTATGTGGTGGAGATTCCAGAATGAAGTTGGATGGTTGGGTGACGATTCTATATGGTAATTACATAGCCTTAACTCCCATGAGTCAGCTTGATGTGGCTAAAACAGAAGCTATACCGTGTCAAGTGAGGTCCTTCCTCCTATCGAACACATTTCTTCGATACCATTATATTGCTTTGGTGACGTGATTGAGTGCACCCTTTGATTTGGGAGTGTGTCACGAAGTGGGCGATAGTAGTTGTTATGCGTTACCACTAGTTCGGGAGTGCAAATGGTATATCTACCCTGGCATTGCCTCGAGTGCCGTGTCACATTTCTTAGCGTGCCTTCTACGAGTTTGTTTTGTAACATACCTATGGGGTGCCCTCTGTGTAAACCTCTCGGAGGAGCATACAGTACTGTATAGACTAAGGAAATATATAAAACGTGTTAAGGGGGATATGGGTAATGCCTTAACGCTATTTTAATACCTTTACTTTACCATAGACATATTATAATAGCGTATATTACTACAAAGTAGATAGTTTAATGGATCCTTAGAGGATGGTTATCTTAAACATCCTTTGAATTACTTGTATTTCAGTTGATATTTCACTTGAGTCGAATTTATTGATATAAGAATGTAAATCCTGACTCGAGTGTTTTGTATTTTGCTTTACGCTCTGGTCAGACTGAGTGTCACAACATTTGAGACTCACCTTTGGTGATTGGAGCTTTGCTTGAAGACTCGTTTATCTATTCAGCTTTTAGCCATCCATTTGTTGGTTCAGACTTGTCATCTATTTGTACTCGAGACAGCATTGTATTTGAGATATCCTGTTGTATTTTATTTAAACTCTGTTATTTATCTATTCTTCTGCTTACTGATGTAATACTCTATGTATGTGATTCTATGATTTATTTATTCACCGTTTATGCTGAGTGTTGCCAAATATAAATTAACAATCTGATATTTTGACCAATTCAAGTCTGACATGTGCGGATGCGAATGGTTGAAAATACCAGGTCGTTACGACTATCTTTTCAATATCATATTTAAAATAATAATAAACTTTAAAACTATACCAAAAAGGATAAAATAAAATAATGGACTTCTCAAAATTGAAAGGAGGGTTAGTGAGCACGATGATTCATTTAATTTAACTTATCCAGGTTATAACATGAGCATTACATAACAAGTAGCTATGTAAAGGGAATCATCCAATCAATCAACATATGGGTAAATGTCCAAGTTAATATAATGGCTAAATGGAAACTTGTTCTTCCAAATAGATGTCACATAATCTACTTGATGAATTATGGCAGAATTATGATTTATTCTGCCAAACATAAGTCAAATACAATTTAATTAGCAGAACGTTGTTTTATTCTGTTAAACAGATTTCATTGGGTATCATATTCCATTGGGGCTACTTAAGGGGGGTTGACAAGAAATCCCTTGGATTAAAATCTTCTTTTAAAAGAGAGTTACTTTAAACAAAACCGATTTGTAAAAATCAAGTGGTTTAAAACTTTTATTTAAAAATTAAATACCATTTAAACCCTTTTAATAATAATAATTAAAATTTTAATTAATAATTAAATAATAATTAACTACTTAACAAACAATTAAATAATAATCATTCTTTAGATAAATAATTAGACCCTAATTAACCTTTAATTAATCAAACAATAATTTGAACTTTTAAATAATTAAATATTAATTAATCTTAATTAATTAATTAAATAACCCTTAATTAGAACTCAAATAATAAATAAACCTTAATTTAAAATAATTAAATCATAATTAAGTTTTAAATTAAATCTTAACTTAAGTTTAACTTGACTTGAAATTAATTGATAATTAAACTCTTTCTTAAATAAATAAGTAATTTAATTAATCCTAATTAAATAATAATTAATTCTTAAATAATAAATTAAATAATAATTAAACTTTTATTAATTAAAAATTATAACGCACTTACTTAAAAATAATTAAGTACTAATTAACCTAACTTAATTAACGATTAATTACTAATTACCTTGATTAATTAATTAATTAATCATTAAATAAATAAATAATTGATCAACTAATTATTGCTTTTAAATATTCAAAATATGTTTGAAAACACTTTTTAAGAACATACTTAAGCTAAAACATTTTAAATTCAAAAATATTTCGTTTTTAACAAAATGTATTTATAGTGATTATCGCCATACAACCTAAAATTTTAAATCTTGTTTTATACTCTTTCAAAACTCTATCTTTAATTTTTGATCTTACCTTTATAAACCTAAAATTAAGTTTAGAAATAAAGGTAAGGTTTTTAAAATTTTTATAAAACATTTCCATATAATAAAGTTAGAAAACAAGCTTTTGAATCAAAGGATTTTGATATCGCAATTAATAACTCAACATACTAACTTTTCATGTTACGTAAACTATAAGGGCACCAACACAGCATATATGTATATATATGCCATCACAATGTACAACAAAAAGATCCTAACTTTCAACCCTTACTAACCTTTTTAACTTTAATTTCTATTTCAAATCTAAATCACAACATACCTAAGCACATGTATATCCACACAAAGCAATATCATATCTACCAACCAAGCAATGAATTTACATCAAAGTATACATCATATTACCCGGACAAAAACATACTTTTCAACCAATTACGAGCAATAAATTTTCATAAAATTTTAAATTTTAAACTTAAGGTAAAACGAGATTTTTCTCACCAAAAGTTGACTAAATCAAAGAAACTTTCTTTCGAACTTGAATATGACCTAGAATTATACTTTGACTTTGGAAAAATGTGATTTTGGAGGCCTTTAATGCCTATGGTGGTTCGACCTTGAGGGACTATGGCTCGTCCTAGGCTTGAGTAAGAGGGCATGGTTTAGTTTCTTGGCCAAATGAGTTAAAATTAATTAAATATTCTCAAATTAAAGCGATGACCTTGTCGTTACACTAACTATAATCAAAGCGGAGCTTTCATATTGAGGATCCATAGTATTCTCAAGTTGAGAGAATTGCGTAAATCAGTCACATCGATATTTTTTGTTTGACCTTAGTTATATTAACCAACAGAAAAACTATCGTATGAGTCGTTCCATAGTTATCTAATAACTATCAGTGCATAACCTCTAAGTTCCTCCAGTAGCCATAAGTAATACATTACCCAGTACTTGAAGAGCGTTATGTACTCTAGTCTAAATAAGTACATCGATATCCAGTCTCGATGCATCTTCACAAGGAACATTTAAAATGGTATATTTATTTTTATTGTGATAAATTACTCACCGTCACAAATTTTGTTATTACTGTCATAAAACATCCATTTATGGACTTTCTTTTAAATATACTTTTAATTTAATTAATTAACTAACATAACCACATTATATCAAGTATAACAGAAAGAAAGTACCTTTGATTTCAACAAGATTGGATATTGAGTTAGGTATATGTAACGAATTACATAATTATGCCGTGACATTGTTATCATATAACAATGTTATGAGATTCTCAATATTTGGAACCATACTCGACACGGTTATAAATTTATGCATTTATATTTATACACATTGCTTTTATTGTGGCACTATTCAAATTAAAGAATCAGCCACCGTCTCTTTTATTTGGAACATTTCCAACTTAATGATTCTTAATATATTATTGATATATTTTGCTCAATTTCATTTTTGAAGTTTGAGTCCGAACATTCCTTCATAAGGAGTTCATTTTTTATGTAAATAATTCTCTAGCATATCATAAATACATGAGAACACTCCAAACTACCACTTAGTGATATCATTTTGGATTTAATATTTGCTTTGTGTATCAAATACTCAAACAAATTATGATATCATAGTCATCATAACATGTATGATAATTACTACTGCTGATGCGTAAGGAATTCATTTTCTATATTCCCTATTAACATTTTAATAATGTGTCTTTGCATATCATTTTGGGACATTCCCTATACCTTTTATACTTTCTATAAAATACATCGTTACAAACCCAACGTTAAGTATTAAAACAACTTAAAACTGATTTTAACACAAGTACATTGTTAAAAGTCAGCAACATGTTGTTTACTTATTATTTAGAAATATCAATGTACCTTTCAACATTCTTTCTTATAAACACATGTTTCCTTTGAACTTTGATTGAAAATCAAACTATTTGATATTTCTATCAAAATACTCATTCAATTTTGATGCTTATAAATAGATACTTTTGTATCATTTCTTGGATCATATTTGAAAATTCACAATCTCTATATCACTCCCATTGACTTCGAGACATATTGGTTGTTTTGTGCAAATAGTCTACTCTAAATCATTATTTATAATTTTCTATTTCAGCACATATGTACCAAAATACTAAGTCTTATCAAAAGATAATCTCCGAGTAAATCTGAAATAACTTGGTCATGTTGAATGATGAATCTATTATGCTAATCTCAACATTTAAAATTTACGAGATTATTCTTATCAACATTTCTCATTCAATTTCAATTGCATTAGTCTTGCTCATAAAGATGCAATTGCGACCGATGAATCACATTCCTTTTGTTATGACAACCAAAATCATATGTAACAGCCCACAAATCTGTACCCTTTAAGTCGACACTATTCTCTAACATATTAACTCAAAGTGAACGGGAATATGAACCTTTAGGGTTAAAGAAGAAGAGGTAGAAGAAGAAAATAGAAAACAACATCAGAATCTAGCCATCCTAGCGGAATAATATATAATAGATAATAACCGATCTTTACATAAAAGAAAACTATATCAGTTTTATACATACATCACCGGAATACATCATCAAGTTCAACAACATCAATAACATACAACTGAACAGTCATATAAACTTGTCCTCAAAACTGAATACACAAAGAAATAGTAATCAAGTATGGAAGTACGTATCGCCATCCTGCTCGTCTCCTGAGCTCCACAGCATCCTTTTCTATATCCTATAATACTCGGTCTGACCCGAGCATTATAGTAAAATAACACCCGAGTCAGTCTGGAATACCAGTGTGAGAAATCACACCCAATTGGATTATTAAAGTTTCAAAATCCTTTTGAAAACAAAAGCATCTCGTAAGACCACGCGACAAATAAACATGTCGGGTTTTTACCTTACGATAGCCAAAACACTTTTTGTCAAATCTGTCTGATATTATAATAGTGTCTATAGAAAGTAAAATAGAATCTAGCTGAAATGCATGCATCTCACGTTTCAGCATTTGTTGCGCACAATCAAAACCATACAGGTGCGTAGCGAGAATGGATTTCCAACTAATGACTAGGCACTGGGGTACCATCTGTCATAGTACGTGGTCTAGATCACCGTACCAAGGATTACTCCTAATCCCCTGCAACACAAGACCGGGACTACCCCTTACTGGATAATCCCGAGTAAGATTAACCCACGGTTGGGATCGGCAACCGCACCACTAAGCCGAATAAAAGGGACATCTAGACAGGGATGACCTCACCCTAATGGGTGCTACCCACTTAGCCTTGCTACATATTCCCTGATTTTCAGTCATTCCCGGTTGATGAGGCTCGAGGCTGAGCATTACCTTTTTAGAACATTTCACTTAGAATGCTCATCGCCCACCTGACGATGTTATAAAAGCATTCATCCATACAAGTCTGTCTTGGGTTCGAACGGAACCGAAGGCACTACTCCTACTACATCCATTTGGAATCACCTCAGGATTAGTAGCGACTAGCCCTTGCACATCACTGCTCCATCTTCGAATCCAAACTCTTGTTTTCCACATGAAAATGTTCAAACTGGATCGAAGTGGTTTTCGAGAAATTAATCCCGATCCCGATCTCTTCGAAACGATCAGCGCATTGGCCAATATTGATAGTCGGTTATTTAACTATCAATTAACATTCACAACAACCATCAAACATAAATAATTTCTTCAAATTATTTATTAATCTCAAAATATCTTCACAAGATATATTTCCACTTTTCAACCCTTTGAAGGCAGTGCCAAACCATCTTCCTCTCATGGAACACATTTCCCAAATATTTTCTATTTCCACTGAAATCACCAAGTACAAATAATTTAAAACACTTGCTATAAAATATACATTAAAACATTTAAATTAAAATTACTTTAATATTTAAAATATATACCTTAAGAATATTTAAAATAAAACTACTTTGTATAATATAAAACTAAATTTCTAACCTTTAAAACATAATACCAGGCCATCTTTAGATAATTATTGCTATAATAGATTAAAAGAAAATACTTACTTTAGAATTTAAACATTTAGAAATAATAAGTTTTCTAAACATATTTTTAAACAACTTTTTGCTTATACTTAAAATTTGTTTTGAAATGTACTTGGCTATTCAGGGAAATACGCTTCTCTTCCACATCTTTTAAAAATAGATCACTATTTATTTTTAAACAAATTTACCCATTTATTTAATAAATCCCCACCGTGAATTTATTCTTCCAAATATTCGCTGATATATTACTTTACTTTTATAAACCCAATTAATATATTTCAAGTTTCACTTCTCTTTTAAAAATCTCGGTTTTACAAACTTAAATCAATGCCCCAAAATGATTTCCAATTTACTTCACTTTTAAATAAATTTCCTTACTTAATCCATTTACTCCAAAATCCATTAACTTCAGATTTTATTTATTCATTATGATTTAAAATCTTTTTAACTGAAAATACCAATTTCATATTTTCCAAATTCCTTCTTTATCCTTTTAAATAAATTTAAACCTTGAATTTTAAAGTAAATTCTTTATTCCTTTAAATAATATCACTTAAGTTTTACAATTCATTATTTTCTGTTTATTCAAAATTCCTTTTTTCCATACTCGGAATTATTTATTAGAATTTTAAAATCACTTTTATTCTTATCCAGTTCATTCTTAAATTTATTCAAATTCTCTATGATTATTTTACTTAAAAATTCACTCTTTTATTTTCTTTTCAAAAATCCAGTTCTATATATTTTGATAACTCAGTGTACCGAAACCCAACGTTGAGTATTAAAACAACATAAAACTGATTTTAACACAAGTACATTGTTAAAAGTCAGCAATATGTTGTTTACTTATTGTTTAGAAATATCAATGTGCCTTTTAAAATTCTTTTTTATAAACATATGCTTCCTCTGCACTTTGATTGAAAATCAAACTATTTGATATTTCTATCAAAATACTCATTCAATTTTGATGCTTATAAATAGATACTTTCATATCATTTCTTGGATCATATCTGAAAATTCACAATCTCTATATCACTCCCATTGACTTCGAGGCATATTGGTTGTTTTGTGCAAATAGTCTACTCTAAATCATTATTTATAATTTTTATTTCAGCAAATATGTACCAAACTACTAAGTCTTATCAAAAGATAATCTCGCGAGTAAATCTGAAATAACTTGGTCATGTTGAACGATGAATCTATTACGCTAATCTCAACATTTAAAATTTACGAGATTATTCTTATCAACATTGCTCATTTAATTTCAATTGCATTAGTCTTGCTCATAAAGATGCAATCACGACCGATGAATCACATTCCTTTTGTTATGACTACCAAAATCATATGTAACAGCCCGCAAATATGTACCCCTTAAGTCGACACTATTCCCTAACATATCAACTCAAAGTGAACAGGAATACAAACCTTTAGGGTTAAAGAAGAAGAGGTAGAAGAAGAAAATAGAAAACAACATCAGAATCTAGCCATCGCAACGGAATGATATATAATAGATAATAACTGATCTTTACATAAAAGAAAACTATATCAGTTCTATACATACATCACCAGAATACATCATCAGAGTTCAACAACATCAGTAACATACAACTGGACAGTCATATAAACTTGTCCTCAAAATTGAACACACGGCGAAATAATAATCAAGTATGGAAGTCCGTATTGCATCCTGCTCGTCTCCTAAGCTCCAAAGCATCCTTTCCTGTATCCTATAATACTCGGTCTGACCCGAGCAATATAGTGAAATAAAACCCGAGTCAGTCTGGAATACTAGTGTAAGAAATCACACCCAATTGGATTATTAAAGTTTCAAAATCCTTTTGAAAATAAAAGCATCTCGTAAGACCACGCCACAAATAATGATGTCGGGTTTTTACATTACGATAGCCAAAACACTTTTTATCAAATCCGTCTGATATTATAATAGTGTCTATAGAAAGTAAAATAGAATCTAGCTGAAATGCTTGTATCTCACGTTTCAGCAATAGTTGGGTACAATCAAAACCGTACGGTCGCGTAGAGAAATTGGATTTCCAACTAATGACTAGGCATTGGGGTACCACCTGTCACAGTACGTGGCCTAGATCACTGTACCGAGGATTACTCCCAATCTCCTGCAACAAGACCGGGACTACCCCTTAGTGGATAATCCTGAGTAAGATCGACCTACGGTTGGGATCAGCAACCGCACCACAAAGACGAATAAAAGGGACATCTAGACAGGGATGACCTCACCGTAATGGGTGCTACCCACTTAGCCTTGCTGCATATCTCCTGATTTTCAGTCATTCCCGGTTGATGAGGCTCGAGGCTAAGCGTTATCTTTTTAGAACATTTCACTTAGAATGCTCATCGCCCACCTGACGATGTTCTGAAAGCATGCATCCATACAAGTCCGTCCCGGGTTCGAACGGAACTGAAGGCACTACTCCTACTACATCCATTTGGAATCACCTCAGGCTTAGTAGTGACTAGCCCTTTCACTTCACTGGTCCATCTTCGAATCCAAACTCTTGTATTCCACACGAAAACGTTCAAACCGGATCGAAGTGGTTTTTAAGAAATTAATCCCGATCCCGGTCTCTTCTTCGAAACAGTCAGTGCATTGGCCAATATTGATAGTCGGTTATTTAACTATTAATTAACATTCACAACAACCATCAAATATAAATAATTTCTCTAAATTATTTATTAATCTCAAAATATCTTCACAAGATATATTTCCACTTTTCAACCCTTCGAAGACAGTGCCAAACCATCTTCCTCTCACGGAACACATTTCCTAAATAGTTTCTATTTCCACTGAAATCAGCAAGTACAAATAATTTAAAAAACTTATTATAAAATATACTTTAAAACATTTAAATTAAAATTACTTTAATACTTATTCAAAATATACACTTTAAGAATATTTAAAATAAAACTACTTTGTACAATATAAAACTAAATTTCTAACCTTTAAAACATAATACCAGGCCATCTTTAAATAATTACTCCTATAATAGATTAAAAGAAAATACTTACTTTAGAATTTAAACATTTAGAAATAATAAGTTTTCTAAACATACTTTTAAACAACTTTTTGCTTATACTTAAAATTTGTTTTGAAACGCACTTGGTTATTCAGGGAAATACGCTTCTCTTCTACATCTTTTAAAAATAAATCGCTATTTATTTTTAAACAAATTTACCCATTCCTTTAATAAATCCCCACCGTGAATGTATTCTTCCAAATATCCACTGATATATTACTTTACTTTTATAAACCCAGTTTATAAATTTCAAGTCTCACTTCTCTTTAAAAAAATCCCGGTTTTACACACTTAAATCAATCCTCCAAATTTATTTCCAATTTACTTCACTTTTAAATAAATTTCCTTACTTACTCCATTTATCCAAAATCCATTAAATTTAGATTTTATTTCTTCATTATGATTTAAAATCTTTTTAACTGAAAATACCAATTTCATATTTCCCAAATTCCTTCTTTATCCTTTTAAATAAATTTAAACCTTGAATTTTAAAGTAAATTATTTATTCCTTTAAATAATATCACTTAAGTTTTACAATTCATTATTCTGTTTATTCAAAGTCCCCTTTTTCCATATTCGAAATTATTTATTGGAATTTTAAAATCACTTTTATTCTTATCCAGTTCATTTTTAAATTTATTCAAATTCTCTATGATTATTTTACTTAAAAATTCACTCTTTTATTTTCTTTTCAAAAATCCAATTCTATATATTTTGATAACTCAGTGTACCGAAATATATTCAAGCAAACCATAGCCTTTAATATTCTAATTATCAATATAATTCATCATAGAATATCAAATATTCATAACACATAATATTAAACAATCTAAATAATTTTTGAGGAATCCAGTTGGATCCCTCCAACCCGTTTCCCTGCATCCACAGATGTTAGCACAATACCAATTCCACTTCGAGGTGGAATATCGCGGTATATGGGATTAATATAATATCATCCGCTATTATGTGGCGCATAGGGTCTCATCCGCTATATAGTGCGGGAAATCAATCACTCCAATATATATACTATATATATACACTACTATATATAATACAGAACATCAAATCAATTCAATCATTCAACCAATTATTTAAATTTAACCATTTAAATTTAAATTAAAGCCCAGACGAGTGCGACTAGCTCACCTTTGTTTTAGCTTGCAATCCACCCTAAGCCGGCTTGTTTTCTTCATGATTTTGACCTTGTATAAACATTTTATACAGTTTATTAATATTTGAATCGATCAAACAATTTATTACCACTTAGTTAACTAACAATTTAATTTAACTAAAAATTTGGTTTTTAGCTTAATAATTTAATCTCACTCATAATTTCCTTTTGAAACCTTTTTGTAACTAAAATAAATTAATAAGTTATTCAAAAAATAAATCACTAAAATACATTATCAACAATAAACTAGAAGATAAATAAAAATATGTATATTTATTTTTCTTTCCGATTCCATATATATATATATATATATATAAATAATTTCAAAATCTTCCTGTACGTATATTTTCCTCTGTTTACCTTTAATTTAAAATAGGCAGACATAAACATTAACATTTATATTATAAATCTGTATATGTATACAAAAAAATTAGTAAAATAAACCGAGAGTACCTACTGCCGTAGAAACCACCTCTGAATCAACGTCGGTCACCTCCTCCAAAATTGCACTCTTGAGCTCTCGAACCCCGCATCGTCACTGACAAACCCTAGCTCGAACCCCTCAAAAACTCACACGATGAAGGCCTCGATCACCTCTATTGCGAGCGAGCATCAAGTAACAAAACACAAACCATCCCGCGAGGACGATCGACGCCGCCCATTGCCGATGTTCCCGAAACTTCAGCCAATTGAATACGCCCTCGATTTCCATCGCCGCTCAAACTTGCTCCCGACCTCGCAACCCACCCAAGCACTACATGTGACGTGCGATACATTCTACTCCGGCCACGAGCTTCAAATCCCTAGGCGATCTTGAGCCTAAGAATCAACCGCCACTCTATTTCTTTTTTTCCCGATTTTATGAAGAATCTATTTCGATTGATTCGCGTTGGATCGAAACTAGGAGGAAAGATTTTAGACATTGGTTAGAATCGATACTCCATGATTTTACCAGAGACCGCCAATTTTTTTATTTTTTTTCCTGATTCTTGACTTGTAAATGAAGAAAGGGGAGGGACGAGATATTTAACAAAAGGGAACGATGTGATTTGAAAAAGAAAACGTCATTTCAGAAAGAAGGTTGCATGCTGGGAAGAGCTACAGTGGTTTTGAATTGAAAGGAAAAAGTTATGAAGTGAAATAATTTCAACTGAAGGTGACCAGGATATAAATATATATTTTAAATTTTAAATTCAAATTACCTCGATAAATGCAACTTAAAATTTCGAATCCCCATCGATACGTGCCACTATGCATTTATAATGTTATACCCCTATTCCGAACGCAATGGAAAATGTTTCGAGTCCTAATTCAATCGTATGGAGAAGATAGCTTTTTGGGTCAGTTATTATATTGAATTTTCAATATAAATTACAACGCGTTTACCTATCGTAAGATCACACGATAACTCCAAACGTTACAAAATTTGAATTTCGATAATATTACACTATTATGGATCCAATGGAACTGGTTTCGTCGAATTCCAAGACTGTGCCTCGGAAGGCTATTTTAAATATCGGTTTATACGATAAAATTTTCAGAACTTAACAAAACACTTCCAAATTCAATTTTAACACCTTTACTATCTTCAGTACTATCAATATAAATTTACAAGCCTTCAAATTATTTTTAACAGGCTTAAAACTGAAGATTTAGTAATTTATCCAATTTCCAGTAATTAAATTCAATCATTTAATTGCCCAATAAACAGTGATATTTGAAATTTAAGTTACAAACTAACTTTGAAATATTAAAATCAACTAAATATCCCAATTTAAATTGTCCAAAATTCCGGGTCGTCATATTATATTTTGATAATGTACTTGGAATTCATTTTCGAATCTTCGCATCATATCATATTATAAAGTCAACACTCTTAATGTTTTAACTAAACAACCGAGGATTATATATTTTCGACATTGATAAGAAACTCATATTTTCCCTTCATTGTGCGAGAATACTTATTAGACAATCTAATGCGATGTGTTCTTTTAGGTTAGTTAATTTCATTTCATTTCATATAATCAATTTCATCTTTAGATCGTATCCAATTCCATTTTACTATCAATAATTTCTCAAAGAAGTTTCTTCACTATGAAGTTGGTATTTCTTGAAACAATAATTGTTTCTTAGCACAACGGAATAGGTATTCATAAACACTTTATGAATTTCCTTATATATAAAACTGATTTGGTTTTAGTTTACGAAACTTGTGTTCAAAACATAAACACGTCATCCAATGATAGTCTTTCCAAAATCATTTCAAGTGATTCATACAAGATCTCTCACGAACAATTACTACGTGCATACCTTCGATTTGCACAACAGCCAACTCCTTGGCCTAGGATATGTTAGAGTTTCTTATAAACTCTTATCTTGTATGATTTTATAAACTATTATTTAGATGATATAATATTAATCTTGTGTACAACTCCTAAGTACATGACATTGTAGAAAGAAATTAACTCAACTTCACTCACAATTAATCGTACTTTATTCAACAAAGTTCGATCATTCCTTAAATATACATCACTATGTATCACGTGGAGGAGTGAATTTTAGGATTGAATCTTTATCCTTTTTTAGGTATTTTTCAAACTCCTTCCAATATGCTCACCCCTTCGATCAATCGGATCATTCCTATCTCATGTTACATTAGTTACTTCCATTTTATATTCTATGAGTGTACATAGCGATACTACATATGTATCAAATACACATGTCCGTATCGGTGATAACTCATCGGTGAATATGAAAATGTATATGGAAATTTTTAGTCTAAATAGACTTATGATTGCTTATATCTATATGTATCATCCAGAAGTCCATCAACTCTTATGATGCTCCCACTAAATAGGTGCATAGGCCCTAATTGTTTGAGATATAATTAACTAGTATCATATTTATAATCATTTAATAAAAGTTATTTCTAAAACTACGACTTAATCTGTAATTCTAAAATAATTATAAATAATATTAGATACTTCTGTTTTTTCCAACGCATCACTTTTGTTGTGAAAACATATACCACATTGTAGTTGTATTTCATTACGTACAAGTGTATTATTATATTGAAATAAAACCATGTCCATTTTTCAATCGACATCGAAAAATAGTCATTATTTCATAAATAATGATTGGTATGTTTTACGAGAACATTTTCATAATTTCATGGAATCAATAAGTGTTACATTTCATGCTCCCACTATTTCCGCCATTACTGTAATGGCGTACTAAGTTTGAAGGTTCATCATTAACTTAATATATATTATTTATTTCATATACTACAACTAGTTTAAAACAGAGAGTTCTTTGATCAAATATCTTGAACTCAGAGTAATAAATCTCATACAAAACAATTCTCTATATGAAAATACATCTCAGAATTGAAATCATATTTCTTATTCCAATATTAAGTATCAATTATTATTATTACAGTTCTCGTTTTAAATATTTCTTTATGAAAGAGAAGTGATGTATCATCCCCCACTTGTTAGCCCAAAACTAATGGTTACGCATGTTGCAGTCGTCTATAATTATTAATCCTCGGCGACCAAATACGGTAATGTTAGATACATTGATATAACAGAAAAACATGGATATGGAAAATTTTTAAAATCATTAACAACTTTCACATTCCATTTCAAAACATTTCAAATTCATTACATAATCCCTAATTCGAGAACCACGTTCAGAGAAAATATAAGTATTGTAACATACGCCAAGAGCGACATATGAAGACGCCCCATTGGATGATTGAATTCTAAACATAGGCAATTAAACAATTTTTCCTTTACAACAAAATAGAGCAGAATCAAAACTAGAAAAGAACTCTTAGCTAGCTTGCCTCCTGCATGTCTCCGGAAGATTATTCGTCTAAAGAGGTTTCTTAAAACCTCAACTCTCAAACTACTCAAAGTTAATTGAGCACTCAAGAGTTTAAGGGGAAAACATAAAATTCAAGTAAGACATAAATCCTAGTATGAATAATAATCTACCATCTCAAACCATTTAGATATCTAGTGAGACCATGTCGCTTAACGGAACGGATTTTCCCCTTACTAGTATCTTATCCAAAACTTTATAATAACCATATACTGTGCTCCTGCATCCACAATGGTTAAAACATAACAATTCAAAATACTTGACGATATGCAAACAAGTAAATAAAATTTTGAATTCCCCTCCCCATTCATTTTTGACTATCTGTCTCAGTTATAGTTTCTAGGGTCACTATTAACCTATTAGTTTTCATAGGCTTACTAATAACCTGTTTAAAGCATATGGAGTATCTGTCTGGTCTCATAGTTTTCAAGGGATCATTAGAAACCTATCGGCCCATGCCAATAACTTCATTATTCATAGGTTCTCCCTGAACCTATTGGTATCTCCAATAACTTCTCTCATATCATAGTTTTCATGGGTTGACTAAGAACCAATTGACTTCTATCAATAACTTTATCCGAATATTGTTTTCATGGGTTCACTACAAGCCTACTGGCCCCTGCCAATAACTCTTTCTAAACATAGTTTTCATGGGTTTACTATGAATCAGTCTATCTGACAACTTCTTTAATTAATACTTAGGCATCCTATATTCTGGTCTTCCTAACCTCCTAGATGTGATTTTACCTATTCAAGAGTTAGTTCAATTTATATCCACTACTGGGTTAACCTAACTAGTTATTTTTCTCTTTCTCCCTAAAATACAGTTGTGGGTCCATTTTATAGTGATATGTATATTAGAAGAAGCGAACATAATAATCTAATAACACCAACATCTATGGTTTAATATCCTCGATATCATTTTCATATGAAACATGGTTAATCCCTTTAACCAATTACTTTATCAAGGAAAGCTTCTTCAAAACTCTATAGTTAAAAGTCATTTCAAAACTCCTTTAATTTTTCCATGGTTTTCCTTTAAAAATAAGATTAGGTTCTTTGTTTTGAAAACTAAGGCTTTCGAAACCTTAGACCTTTACTTTTAAAACCATTGGAAAGCCTCCTTCGAAAGCATTCAAATATTCTTTTCAAAACACCAAAAATATGTCTTTCGAAACACTTCAAAACATCTCTTTCGAAGCCATCAAAACATACCTTTCAAAAGTATTAAAGCATCTCTTATTAACTCATAGGAGCGTAGCTTTGAAACCATTTGAAAGTACCCCTTTCGAAACCATTTGAAAGTACCCCTTTCGAAACCTTTGGATTTATCTTTAAAAATATCTTTTGGGTCAAAGTGAATATAACCGAAAGCACCCCTTTCAAAACCATTTACCTTTAAGCAAAAATGATTGGGGAAAACTGATGGCTTCGCAAGAATCCTTTCAAAAGTATTAATCATTTAAATAAAACATTTGGAAGGATGGCTTCGGAACCCCTTTCGAAACCATTGCCTTCGTAACCTTCCTTTTGTACATGTGGTAATGGAGTCCTTTCAAAAGCATTAGGAAGTGGCTTATTACATTTATAAAAAAAAAGCTACCTTTCGAACTAGTCGATGACTTCAATCCATTCGAAAGGCATAAGGTCGGCAGCATGGTTTCGACTTGGTTCAGACTACTCTTTTCGAAAGCAGTGATTTAAAAATAAGGCAACTCATTTGAAAGCTATCTACTCGAAACAAAAAGGCGGCAACTTCTTCGAAAGCTATAGTAAACCCTTTTGAAAGCATATTTTTGGTAACAAGGCAAGCACATTTCTTTGGATAGTAAAACAAAGGCTACGACCTCTATCGAAAGCTAGGTTTTGACTCCATACCTACCACTATTTTCTAGTCCACCACGTACCAATGTTTTGATACCTTGTATATTGGTTTTGACTTGGTTGAGGCGGAAGTATAGTTTCGAAAAGTAGCTACTAAAAGCGGTGAAACATTATTTCTGTCCAGAAATTGTTTTATTGCCTTTTCGAGTACTTTTTTTTAACTAACCTGCCAATTTGTAAAAATTTAACTGGTTGCCATGAAATTTTCAAATTCTTTCTAAAGAAAAACTGCCGAATTAATTTCAAATCTAAATAAAAATAATTTAGCAAATGAGCTCTTCCCTTAAGCAAAACAATTAAAGCAGTTAAGTTCTCCATCCAAATTAATTTAATTTGCATAAAAATTACTTAAAAAAAATCCCCAAAAATAATAGAAATTGACTTTTAATATGTTATCTAACATATATAATTTCAGACCCAAGTTCCTTTATATAATAGTTGTTATAATTTTAAACCCTGTTCATTCATTTCTTCCTTCAAAAATTCATAATAAATTTTCCATAGCTTGGAAAATTAAAACCCATCTTTAAAATAAAATTGTACATAACATATAAATTCCTCGTGGCATTCAAAATCTAATAAATACGATTTTTAACAAAAATTGAATTAAATATTTATCAAACAATCATGTTTGAATCAAACATATCAGAAAATCCATGCATATCATCGTTTAAAATCATCACACAAGGTTTTAAACATAAATTCGAAACCAAATGATCTTTAAAAACAAAAATATGCCATGGTTTTGATTATTATTCACCTTTGATTTGGATAAGGACTTGAGATTTGATCTTTGATTAATTCCCCTTGCTTGATTACCTAGCTTTAGATGGATTTCCCCCATTTTTCTTTCCTAGGTTATGGCCGGCTTGCTTTTCTCTTTGATTTGTTTTTTTGAGTTTTGAAAAATGAACATGTAAAGAAATGGAAACAAGATTTTTAAGGGTAATAGGATTATGGGTGCAGCTATTACCTATAATGCCCTTGTTTTTTTCTCTTACTAATTATCTAATAACCATTTCCATAAACTCATTCTTTATGTTTATTTAAGCACGCCTGTAATTAAATTTTCAAATCTCAATCCCATTATCACTCTAATATTTACATTATTTTATTTAATTTATCTAATTAAATCTTCTAAATAATGTTACGAAAAATTAGAGGTGTTATAGGTTCACCACCTTAAAGAATTTCATCCTTGAAATTCAATAAGGACTAAATACTAAATTTAGCAATTATCTGTAACAGCTCCAAACTACCATACTAGTCAACCTGACAAGCAACTATCTACACAAAGAAATTATAGAACATACCCTTATGGTGGATCGGGATAAATATCTCTAATCCCATCTTCTATCTTCCAAGTACAGTCCTTCTCGTTGTCGCTCCACTAAACTTTCACCTGACTGTCTTGTTCCGTAACCTTTTTTCATCTCTCGCCATAACCCGAACTGGTTGTCTAAAAAAAGTCAAATTCCATTCTACTACCAAATCTTCCAACCCTGTTGGAGGAATAGAAGTCTTTGGATCATGCAGATACTTGCAAAGATAAGACACATGAAACACATTATGGATACCTGCCATACTACTCGGCAACTCTACTCTATAAGCAAGCTTTCCGATCCTATCTATAACTAGGAATGGACCAACATATCTCGGGGCCAGTTTTTCTGGCTTTTCGAATCGCACCACACCCTTCATTGGTGATACCTTAATGAAAACTCTATCTCCAACTGAGAATTCTAGGTCTTTGTACCTCTTATCTGCATAACTCTTCTGTCCAGACCGAGCTTCCTTCATCCTTTCCTGAATCAACTCAACCTTCTCTATTGCCTCTCTAACCATATATGGACCTAAAACAAATCAATCTCCAGTCTCCTACCAACATGCTGGTGATTTGCATAGCCTTCCATACAAAGCTTCAACATGTGTCATTCCTATACTAGTCTGATAACTGTTATTATAGGAAAACTCCACTAAGTGTAGGTGATCTTCCCAAGATCCACCAAAGTCCAATACACAAGCTCTCAACAAATCCTTGAGTACCTTATTGACTCTTTTGTCTGCCCATCCGTCTTGGGGTGATATGCAGTACTCATCTTGAGCTTGATATCTATTACATCCTGTAGACTCTTCTAGAATTCACAAGTGAATAAAGCTCTCTGTCACTAACTATACTACTAGGAATTCCGTGTAGTCTAACTATGTTCTTCATAAACAATTTAGCTAAGACAGGTGCAGTCTTAGTTGACTTAACTGGAATGAAATGGGCACTCTTTGTCAACCTGTCCACTATGATCCGTATACTTTCATCTTCTTTATTCGACCTTGGCAACCCCATCTATAAAATCCATGGATATTGAATACCATTTCCAAACTGGTATCTCCAAAGGTTGAAGCAATCCACTTGGCTTCTGATGTTCGGCCTTCACTTGTTGATAATTTTCACACTACCTAACCACAAGCCGACATTCTTCTTCATACCTTCCCAATAGAAGCTCCTCTTCATATCTTGATACATCTTGGCTCCTCAAGGATGAATCGTAAATTTGGATCATTGACATTCCCCAAGAACATCTTTCTTCAAGTTCTTAACATTCGGAACACACAACCATCCCTTCTTTCTCAACCACCCCTTCTGGTCAAGACTAAAATCTCTTAGATCATCGATCTCCGACCCAACCTCAAGCTTTCTAATCCCCTTAGCTTATACATGATCCTCTTTCTACTTAGAAGCAATCCTTTCTATCAACACTTGTCGAACTTCCAAACAGGACAACGTGGTGGTGCTCTAACTAGAACTAGCAGTTAATCTTAACTACACACTACAAGTAGTCAAAGCTTCTAAATCTTTCTATTCTGCTAACATAGCTAACACTACATTCTGATGTCTTCTACTAAGAGCATCAGCTACCTTATTTCTATTCCCTGGTGTATACTCCATACCAAAATCATAAGCTGCTAAAAGCTCCATCCACCTTTTCTATCTTATATTCAACTCCTTCTGAGAGATGATCTGTATGTAGCTCAAATCTCTCTTCTAAGAGATAATGTCTCCATATCTTCAGTGCGAAGATCACCACTACCAACTAGAAATCATGAATAGGATATCTTACTTCATGTAGTCTAAGCTGTCGTGAAGCGTAGGCAATGACTTTACCCTTCTGCATCAACATAGCTCCTAATCCAGTCCCACATGGATCGGTTTATACCACCAACCCTTGATTTCTGTCTGGAACTTCTAACATAGGTGCATTGGTCAATAAATGCTTTAACATAAGAAACGCTTCCTCACATTTGTTGAACCAGACTGAGATGACCCTGACTCGACCTTTGAAAATCAACACTCAAATACATCACAAGTATTCGAATGCCACAGATTCGAACGTTGAGTCTGGTTCACTGGAGCTTATAACAACATTAGATGATACAACACAATGGAAACAGAAGAATAATTTTATTGATATACAACATTTGATACAACAATGATACAAATGAAATGATTAACACAATCAGAGATAGATACAAGCGGAAGACATAGTAGAAAACACCAGTAACAACAGCGGAAAACAACATCTTCAATGCCAAGCTCCAAAACACCAAACCAAGAAGCTCGAACCACCATCATATTGAATTTGAAATGCAATGCGATCGCCAAAACCCAAAGATAGGAGGCTATTGAATCTACATCTACAAGATGACTATCTGAAAACCTGACTCTAGGATGCCATTGTGGAAAATTGTGGGCACCAGAGTTTAGAAAAGGAACAATAAACTCCAGGTCAGTCATGGGACTAGTGCGAGCAAACAGAAATAGTTGTTTTGAACGAAAAAAACAATAAAAGAAATAAAAAGAAATCCGTAATGCCTTTTGGAAAATGAAACTACCATAAGGCCTCCCGGAACATACACAATGCAATCGCACACTTGGAGGAGATTTCTCCTTACGATAGTCAAACATGCTTGATATGAAAAATCCTTTTGATATTATTATTAGTGCATAAAACATTTCGAAGGTATAATATTAATCTTAGCCAGCATAGGTACCATTATATTATGCCTGCTATAGCTACCATTTAAGAATGGTAGGTTATACAACTGCAATTATAAAGGGCTCATATTGGGTGATTGGATTTCCATCAATGGCCAGGCAAAGGAACTTCCTCACCGAATGGTACGCCTTTAGAGGGACGCCCCGAGAACTAACCGGATGTCTACCAACACAAGTCGGTTTACCTTTGTAACTAGGTAACTACTAGCACTAGTATGCCATCCTCCGGTCGTCACCAACCTTTATCCGAGTGCTCTCAACACCAATAAATTCCAACAACCACATAAGCTAAGTATTTGGGCTCCATACCATGATACCACTTTTTATCTAGAAGGAAATGCACGTACCGTGAGGGGCTCTACCCCAGTAACCTTGCCACAACTTTCCTATTTCGGCCATTTTCAGGCTGTGAGGTTCGACGAAGTCTCATCCACAAAGCTACGCTTTTCACAAAAGCCATGCTTCGATCAACAAATGATCAGCACTCAGCATGCCACACTACCAAATTGGGAGTATATCACTAATAACCATCAACTACATAACCTCTAAGCTCGTACGTCTCAGAGAAGGGTGTTAAGCTAAGAGAATAAATTCTCCGCCACCAACACAAATGTATTTGATGGAAATCAGTTTTACATCTCAAAGTGAAATGTCAAATATACAACCATACAAGTCCGTTCCGAGTTCGAATGGAAGCGAAGGCACTTTAAAGAAGCCCTTGCAAATCTAGGTATTCACAATTCCAATTGGACTCCCCATCACATATGGAGATCTCTATACCGGAGAAACTCAATGCAGATTCATTCGATAGGTAGTCCTATCGTTCTCGAAAATACCCGTTCTTCACCACCGTCTTCAAATGTTATCCATTTCATCGTATCACTATTCGAAATGGGTTTTATGACATAAAGTCCTCTTCCAGCTAAACCAAATAATGAGCGCTCATTTTAAAAGCATATGGATATGTTAGGATCTTAGTTAAGTCACAACTTTCAGCCCAAAACCTTTCATTTTGAATGGTTTAAACAATTTTCCACTTTTAATATTTTTAAACAAAAGATTCACCTTTTAAAATCCACTTCAATTTGAAACCAAGGTTCACCAATATTTCACAAAGACTCATTCATAACTTTCAAAACTATTTCCATTTCAAAACTTGAAATCCTTTCAACAAAAACTGGAAGTTATTTCTTTATTTGAAAGCAATTATCTACTGGGTGCGATTCTACCTATTCAAGAGTTAGTTCAATTTATATTCACTACCGGGTCAACCTTATTAGTTATTCTTCTCTTTCTCCCTAAAATAAAATTATGGGTCCATTTTACAGTGGATATGTATATTAGAAGAAGCGAACATAATAACCTAATAACACCAACATCTATGGTTTAATATCCTTGATATCATTTTCATATGAAACATGGTTAATCCCTTTAACCAATTACTTTATCAAGGAAAGCTTCTTCAAAAACTCTGTACTTAAATGTCATTTCAAAACTCCTTTATTTTTGCCATGGTTTTCCTTTAAAAATAAGATTAGGTTCTTTGTTTTGACAACTAAGGCTTTCGAAACCTTAGACCTTTACTTTCAAAACCATTGGAAAGCCACCTTCGAAAGCATTCAAATATTCTTTTCAAAACACTAAGAATATGTCTTTCGAAATGCTTCAAAACATATCTTTCGAAACCATCAAAACATACCTTTCGAAAGTATTAAAGCATCTCTTATTAACTCATATGAGCATAGCTTTGAAACCATTTGAAAGTACCCCTTTTGAAACCATTTGAAAGTACCCCTTTCGAACCATTGGATTTGTCCTTAAAAACAACTTTTTGGTCAAAGTGAATATAACCGAAAGTACCCCTTTCGAGACCATTTACCTTTAAGTAAAAATGATCGGGGAAAACTGATGGCTTGGCAACAATCCTTTCAAAAGCATTAATCATTTAAATAAAACATTTGGAAGGATGGCTTCGGAACCCCTTTCGAAACCATTGCCTTCGTAACCTTCCTTTTGTTCAAGAGGCTACTGGAGTTCTTTCAAAGGCATTGGGAAGTGGCTTATTACTTTTATAAAACAAAAGCTACCTTTCGAACTAGTCGATGACTTCAATCCATTCGAAAGGCATAAGGTTGGAAGCATGGTTTCAACTTGGTTTAAACTACCCTTTTCGAAATAAGTGTTTTAAAAATAAGGTAACTCATTTGAAAGCTATCTATTGGAAATAAAAAGGCGGCAACTTCTTCGAAAGCTATAGTAAACGCTTTCGAAAGCATACTTTGGTTAACAAGGCAAGCATATTTCTTTGGATAGTAAAACAAAGGCTCCGACCCCCATCTAAAGCTAGGTTTTGACTCCATACCTGCCGCTATTTTTCCAATCCACCACACACAATGCTTTGTTACCTTGTATATTGGTTTTGACTTGGTTGAGGCGGAAGTATAGTGTCGAAAAGTCGCAATTGAAAGCGGCGAAACATTATTTCTGTGCAAAAATTGTTTTATTGCCGTTTCGAGTACTTTTTTAACTAACCTGCCAATTTGTAAAAATTTAACTGGTTGCCATAAAATTTTCAAATTCTTTCCAAAGAAAAACTGCCAAATTAATTTCAAATTTAAATAAAAATAATTTAGCAAATAAGCTCTTCCCTTAAGCAAAACAATTAAAGCAATTAAGTTCTCCTTCCAAATTAATTTAATTTCCATAATAAATAACATAGAAAAAATCTCCAAAAATCATAGAAATTCACTTTTAATATGTTATTTAACATATATAATTTCAAACCCATGTTCCTTCATATAATAGTTGATATAATTTTAAACCCTACTTATTCATTTCTTCCTTCAAAAATTCATAATAAATTTTCCATGGCTTGGAAAATTAAAACCCATCTCTAAAGTAATATTATACATAACATATAAATTCCTCGTAGCATTCAAAATCTAGTAGATACGATTTTTAACTAAAATTGAATTAAATATTTATCAAACAATCACATTTGAATCAAACATATCAAAAAATCCATGCATATCATCATTTAAAATCATCACACAAGGTTTTAAACATAAATTCGAAACCAAATGATCTTTAAAAACAAAAATAGAGATGGTTTTGATTATTATTCACCTTTGAATTGGATAAAGACTTGAGATTTGATCTTTGATTAATTCCCCTTGCTTGATTGCCTAGCTTTAGATGGATTCCCTCCTTTTTCTTTCCTAGGTTATGGCTGGCTAGCTTTTCTCTTCGATTTATTTTTTTGAGTTTTTAAAAATGAACATGCAAAGAAATGGAAACAAGATTTTTAAGGGTAATAGGATTATGGGTGCGGCTATTAACCATAATGCCCTTGTTTTATTCTCTTATTAATTATCTAATAACCATTTCCATAAACTCATTCTTTATGTTTATTTAAGCGCGTCTGTAACTAAATTTTCAAATCTCAATTCCCTTATCACTCTAATATTTACATTATTTTATTTAATTTATCTAATCAAATTTTCTAAATAATGTTATGAAAAATTAGGGGTGTTATAGGCTCACCTCCTTAAAGAATTTCATCCTCGAAATTCAGTAAGGACTAAATACTAAATTTTGCAATTATCTGTAATAGCTCCAAACTACCTTGCTAGTCTACATACTAGCAACAATCTATATAAAGTAAATATAGAACATACCCTTACGGTGGATCGGGATAAATATCTCTAATTCTATGTCCTCAAAGTAGATTCCTTCTCGTCGTCGCTCCACTGAACTTTCACCAACTTGACTGTCTTGTTCCGTAACCTTTTCTCATCTCTCGCCACAACCCGATCGGGTTGTCTAACAAAAGTCAAATTCCGTTCTATTACCAAATCTCCCAACCCTTTTGGAGGAATAGTAGTCTTTGGATCATACACATACTTGCAAAGATAAGACACATGAAACACATTATGGGCACCTGCCATACTACTCGGCAACTCTACTCTATATGCAAGCTTTCCGATCCTATCTATAACTAGGAATGGACCAACATATCTCGAGGCCAGTTTTTTGGCTTTTCAAATCGCACCACACCCTTCATCGGTGATACCTTAATGAAAACTCTATCTCCAACTGAGAATTCTAGGTCTTTGTGCCTCTTATTTGCATAACTCTTCTGTCCAAACTGAGCTTCCTTCATCCTTTCCTGAATCAACTCAATCTTCTCTATCGCGTCTCTAACCATATCTAAACCTAAGACTAATCTGTCTTCGATCTCCTACCAATATGCTGGTGATTTGAATGGACTTTCATACAAAGCTTCAAAAGGCGACATTCCTATACTAGTCTGATAACTGTTATTATAGGAAAACTCCATTAATTGCAGATGATCCTCCCAAGATCTACCAAAGTCCAATACACAAGCTCTTAACAAATCCTTAAGTACCTTACTGACTCTTTCTGTCTGCCTATCTGTCTTATGGTGATACACAACACTCATCTTGAGCTTGGTATCTAATACATCCTATAGACTCTTCCAGAATTCACTAGTGAATAAAGCTCTCTATCACTAACTATACTACTAAGAATTCCATGTAGTCTAACTATGTTCTTCGTAAATAATTTAGCTAAAACAGGTGCAGTCTTGGTTGACTTAACTGGAATGAAAACGGCACTCTTTGTCAACCTGTCCACTATGACCCCTATATTTTCATCTTGTCCATTCAACCTTGGCAACCCCATCTATAAAATCCATGGATATTGAATTCCATTTCCAAACTGGTATCTCCAAAGGTTGAAGCAATCCACTTGGCTTCTAATGTTCGGCCTTTACTTGTTGACTGTTTTCACACTACCTAACCCACAAGCCAACATCCTTCTTCATACCTTCCCAATAGAAGCTCCTCTTTATATCTTGATACATCTTGGCCCCTCCTGGATGAATCGTAAATTTGGATCATTGACATTCCCCAAGAACTTCTTTCTTCAAGTTCTCAACATTCGGAACACACAACCATCCCTTCTTTCTCAACCACCCCTTCTGGTCAAGACTAAAATCTCTTAGATCATCGATCTCCCACCCAACCTCAAGCCTTCTAATCCTCTTAGCTAATACTGGATCCTCTTTCTACTTAGAAGCAATCCTTTCGATCAACACTTGTCGAATTTCCAAACAAGACAATGTGGTGGTGCTCTAACTAGAACTAGCAGTTGATCTTAAGTGCGTACTACAAGTAGTCAAAGCTTCTAAATCTTTCCATTCTGCTAACTTAGCTAACACCACATTCTGATATCTTCTATTAAGAGCATCCACTACTTATTTCCTTTCCCAGGTGTATACTCTATACCAAAATCATAAGCTGCTAAAAATTCCATCCACCTTTGCTATCTTATATTCAACACCTTCTGAGAGAATAAGTACCTTAAGGACTTATGATCTGTGTGTAGCTCAAATCTCTCCCCTAAGAGATAATGTCTCCATATCTTCAATGCGAAGATCACCATTGCCAACTACAAATCATAAGTAGGATATCTTACTTCATGTAGTCTAAGCTGTCGTGAAGCATAGGCAATGATTTTACCCTTCTGCATCAACACAACTCCTAATCCAGTCCCATATGCATCGGTTTATACCACCAACCCTTAGTTTCTATCTGGAACTTCTAACATAAGTGAATTGGTCAAAAAATGCTTTAACTTAAGAAACACTTCTTCACATTTGTCGAACCAGATTGTGACGACCCTGATTCGACCTTCGAAAATCGACACTCAAATACATCACCCGTATTCGAATGCCATAGATTCAATAGTTGAGTCTGGTTCATTGGAGCTTATAACAACATTAGATGATACAACACAGTGGAAACAAAAGAATAATTTTATTGATATACAACATTTGATACAACAATGATACAAATGAAATGATTAACATAATCAGAGATAGATACAGTAGCGGAAGACACGGCAGAAAACACCAGCAATAGCAGCGAAAAACAACATCTTCAATGCCAAGCTCCAAAACACCAAACCAAGAAGCTCGAACCACCATCATATTGAACTTGAAACGCAATGCGATTGACAAAACCCAAAGATCAAAGGCTATCGAATCTACATCTACAAGATGACTACCTGTAAACCTGACTTTGGGCTGCCCGTGTGGAAAATTGTAGGCACCCGGAGTTTAGAAAGGGAACAATAAACTCCAGCTCAGCCATGGGACTGGTGTGAGCAAAAAACAGTTGTTTTGAATGAAAATACGCAATAAAAGAAATAAAAAAATCTGTAGTGCTTTCTGAAAAATAAAACTACCATAAGGCCTCCCGGGGCACACACAATGCAATCACACACTTGGGGGAGATTTCTCCTTATGATAGTCAAACATGCTTGATACGAAAAATCCTTTTGATATTATTATTAGTGCATGTGCATAAATATTTCAAAAGTAGGATAATAATCTTAGCCAGCATAGGTACCATTATATTATGCCTGATATAGCTACCATTTAAGAATGGCAGGTTATACAACTGCAATCGTAAAAGGCTCGAATTGGGTGATTGGATTTCGAACAATGGCCAGGCTAAGGAACTTCCTCACCGAACGGGTACGCCTCTGGAGGTACGCCCCGAGAACCTAAGCAGATCTCTGCCAACACAAGGCCAGGTTACCTTTATAACTAGGTAACTACTGACACGAGTATGCCATCCTCCGTTCGTCACCAACCTTTATCCGAGAGCTCTCAACACCAAAAAATTCCAACAACCACATAAGTTAAGTATTTGTGCTTCATACCATGATACCGCTTTTTATACAGAAGGAAATTCACATACCCTAAGGGGCGCTACCCCCGTCACCTTGCCGCATCTTTCCTGTTTCGGCCATTTCCGGGCTGTGAGGTTCGATGAAATCTCGTCCACAAAGCTACGCTTTTCACAAAAGCCATGCTGTGATAAAAAATGATCAGCACTCAACATGCCACACTACCAAATTGGGAGTATATCACTAATAACCATCAAATGCATAACCTCTGAGCTCGTACGTCTCAGAGAAGGGTGTTAAGCTAAGAGAATAAATTCTCCGCCACCAAAAGAAATGTATTTGATAGAAATCAACTTTACATCTCAAAGTGTAATGTCAGACATAAAACCATACAAGTCTGTTCTGGGTTCGAAGGGAACTGAAGGCACTTCAAAGAAGCCCTCGCAAATCCAGGTATTCACATTCCCAATCGGACTCTCCATCACATATGGAGATCTCTATACCGGAGCAACTCAGTATAGAGTCATTCGATAGGTAGTTCTATCATTCTCGAAAATACACGGTCTTCACCACCGTCTTCAAATGTTATCCATTTCATTGTATCACTATTTGGAATGGGTTTTATAACGTAAAGTCCTCTCCCAGCTAAACCGAATAATGAGCGCTTATTTTAAAAGCGTATGGATATATTAGGATCTTAGTTAAGTCACAACTTTCAGCCAAAAACTTTTCTTGTTGAATGGTTTAAACAATTTTCCACTTTTAATCTTTTTAAATAAAAGATTCACCTTTTAAAATCCACTTCATTTTGAAACCAAGGTTCACTAATATTTCACAAAGATTCATTCTAACTTTCAAAACCATTTCCATTTCAAAACTTGAAATCCTTTCAACAAAAACTGAAAGTTCATTCTTTATATGAAAGCAACTATCTTTTGAAAACAAAGAGTTACCGTTTCGGGAAAATCCATTAAATATGCACAAGTTATAGCCCTTAAAGTATAAAATTGGGTTAAATTTAAATTCCCAAAATAATACTTTTTAAAATGGTTTAAAATCCATATATACATACATTATACAATTTGTATAATTCCTTTAAACTATAGTTTCCAAATAAACATACATACATATATATATATATATATATATATGTATACCAACTTCAAAATCTTGAATTCAAATTCAAATTATTTTAACAAACCATATTATATCAAAAAGAATTTTAATTCCAAAATTCCCTTTTCAAAATTTAACCCAAATCACCTCTAAACCATTTTGGATTCAAAATTCAAACTTTTCACCATTTGAACAAAATAATGTTAAATTCAAAATATTTATGACTTAACTAATTTCCCGTGAAATCCATATTTGCGTGTGCGTGGTGAGTCCAGAGGTTTTACACACAACAATAACATATCACAACCATCATCAATTCAAGCACAACAAAATCCATAAGCGGTATAATCCTATAACGCTTATCTTTCATTCATAGATAAACAAGTAATATCATTACAGATAAATAAATCAAAGTTCACAGCTCAATCCATACAATTCATATCATAGAATGTCACACATCAGGGATATCAAACAATTCAAAGCATTCAATATAATCCAATCATCCATAAGCAAGATCAATTAATCATCTGATTATAATTAATTTAAACCCAGATTAATTACTTATGAATAATTTACTAATCCTGGTTAATTAATTAATTACAAACCACTTTAATTCATTATCCTTTAATCATTTATTAATTAACCTTTAATAAATTAACTAACCTTTAATTATTAATTAATCAATCTTAATTAATAAATCAATCAACCTTTATCATTAAATAATCAACCTTGAATTATTTAATTATCCTTTAATTAATTATCCTCGATTAATTTTATTAATTAATTAACCCTTAATTAATAAATCATCCTTTAATCACTTTCATTAGTTAATTAACCTTTAAATTAATTAATTATCTTCAAATTAATTACCTTAATTAATTAATCAAATAAATTAATTATCCTTTAATTTAGTTATTCTTTAATCACTTGATTAATCAACCTTTGACCATTAATTAATTATCCTTAATTACTTTCATTAAGTAAATATCTTTAAGTAATTAATTACCCCTAATTATTCTTTAATTTAATCACAATAATTAATTAACCTTAAAGTAATTACACAAAGTAATTAGCTTTAAATCAATTACACAAAGTAATTAGCCTAAGTTTAATTACTCAAAGTAGTTAGATTTTAAATCAATTACACAAAGTAATTAGCCTAAATTTAATTACACAAAGTAATTAGCTTTTAAATTAATTACACAAAGTAATTAGATTTTAAATCAATTACACAAAGTAATTAGCCTAAATTTAATTACAGAAAGTAATTAGTTTTAAATTAATTACACAAAGTAATTAGCTTTTAAACTAGTTACACAAAGTAATTAGCTTTTAAATCAATTACACAAAGTAATTAGCTTAAATTTAATTACACAAAGTAATTAGCTTTTAAATTAATTACACAAAGTAATTATTCATCAATTAACTTAAAAAAAATTAATCTTTAAACCTTTAATCTTTGAAACAAAATTATTATTAATCCATAAATTAACTTAGATTTTTAAGTTAATTAACAACTAAAAACATTTTATCTTTTTGATTAACTTCTTAATTTCAACATTAAGTTTATTTAAAAATAATTTTTTTAAAATGGAGGTTATATATATATATATTAAAACACTTTTAAACTTATTTAATTTTAAAATAATTTAATTTTAACATCTTTAATTAATCTCAAACATAAACAATATTTATTATTTAGGAAGGAAAAATGTTTAAGAAACTTGTTTGAGTAAATTTAAATTGTTTTAAAATTTTAAAACTTGTTATATATATATTTTTTCCCTTTAAAACTTGATATCATAAAAAAACCCTAATTAAACTAGTGATATTTCCGAGCTAAATTTAAATTTCCCCGAGCTTCCACATTCCCTCCTCTCCTTCGAGATAACCCACCATCAACCTGAGCTAATACCCGAGCCAACATTTCTTCCCTAAATACAACAATCATCACCAGATAACCAAACACCTCGTGCACGTGCACAGGTACTTCGACAATCTCCGATCAACCCTGCCGTCATCCACCAGTCGTCGACGATCGACTCGAGCCCTCAGACCACCCAGTACCTCGAAACAACGAGAATTCGGAAACGAACCACTCGACCCAAACTGGAATAAAAAATTGATCACCAAAAATTGATTCGCCTTGCCGCCTCAGGCCACCATAGGCCACGCAACTCCGGCCATAGCTCCGCCTACTTTCCTCATTTCGATTGCCACCAGTGCGATCAACTCTGGCTCCTTGACGAAGCAGCAGTAGTACAATATTTGACCATGACTAAAACATGGGTTTAAACCCTAAAACGAGGAACCCAAGCCACTCCAACCATCTATAACAACTCCGATCATTTTTCCCATGATCACCATTCTTCAAGCTACATTCGAAAACAAGAACGCCCAATAGTTCGTCGTTGATCACCAGAAATTGACAAAAATGTCTATCCCGTTCATCTCACATTTTCTCACGATTTAATAGACTAAAAATCTTGAAATGATTCTCTAAAACCATTATTTTCAATTTCAAATCGAATTATGAAATTGAAAAACAAATTTATGATCATCGAATTCTAACACGTATATGATTTTCACTATGATTTCTTATTTTAAAAATAATTGCTTATATAATTGTCTGGAATTATATTTAAAAATAAATTCTAGTTGATACTAACGCATTTCATTTAGAAATCAAATCCAAAAAAAGATTGGAAGAAGAGGAATCAATTTTTGAAAATATTTAAAACTGTAATCTTTAAACAAAGGCGTGTATATGTATGTGTATATATACCAGTATATACACAAAATCTCCATATTCTCGGGCGTGCAATCACATTTCACATTCATACAACTATATCCAAGTTATCATCATTACAGATATCACAGATAAAACAGTTTGAACCTTTTAAAAGGGGAGTTTACTCACCTCAAAATGAAGAATAGAGAGAAGCCTAGAAACTTGAAATTTTGATCAGAACTTGATTATTGAGTTTGTTTTGTTTTGATGCCTTTTTGGTTTTGTATTAGCTTGCACTATGATTGAATCTACTTTGCATTAATATTTGAAATTGTTTTTGAAACTTGAATTAGATCTGTCACTTGATTTGTCTAAAGAGATGATCTGAACTTGCTTTTAACTTGAAGTGATGTTTTTGAATTGATCTTGATTTTGATTCAACTTGCTTTTGTTTTGAATTTTATTTCCTGGTTTTCTTTCAGATTTGATTTTCTGGTTTGCGTTTTAGTTTCCAGGTTTTGTATCTTGCTTTGAATTTGCTTCAGATTTTAGTTTCCTTTTGTTTTTATTTTAATTGAACAGAAAAGAAGTTTGAGAAGGTTTTGAACTGAAAATAGAATAAACAGGTTTCTTTCTCAAAACACTATATTATATATATATATATATATATATATAATTCAACTCAAAAGAAAATCAATTTCCACTTGTTTTGTATGTTAAAATTTTGCTTACACATGTTGATACTTATTAAAATTAATCCTACACTTGTAAATGCATGAAATCCTTATTTTACAAATGTCATATGCATAAAATTTTGTGTTTAAACCCTCCATTTATGTTTTCTTATTTAGCTTTATATCTTCATATATTTATGTAATACATTTTCTATTTACAAAACTAAATTTATTTCAAGTATAAAAGAAAAGTATTTTAAACCTTTTAATTAATCTTACATAAATTTTAAACTTAAGTTAATATACCCCTATATATATACGAACCATTTTTATTTCAAAAGATATATAAAATAAAGCTGTTTTTTTCTTGTTTAAATTTTAGATTCAAGTTATTTTCTAAAATATTTATTTTTGAGATTCAAAGTTAAAAATTCAATTAAAAATTAATTTGTACACGTATATATAAATAAGCAACATATATTATTTATTTTGGAAAATTTCAAATTCAAATTTCAAATTACAATCTATTTATATAAATAAACAAGCACATATCTTATTTAGTTTGGAAAATTCAAATTAATTCACAGTTTAATCCAAATTTTTATATTGCTCACCAAATTAAATTTGACTCAAAACCGGGATCGATACACAGATAAACTTCACGTCCTTCGTGGTTAACTTAGTCAAAGGCGCTGCTATCCGTAAGAAATCCTTAATGAATCTCTGGTAATAGCCAGCAAGTGCAAGAAAACTTCTAATCTCAATCGCCGCCTTCTTTGGTCTCTTTCAGTTATTAACAGCTCCAGTCTTATCTGGATCGACTGACAAACCTTTTTTTGAAACCTCCTGACCAAGAAATTTAACCTCTTTCTTCCAAAAATGACATTTAGAAAACTTCGCTTTTAGCTGATACTGCCTCAGCGTCTCAAGCACTGCTCTAAGATGACCTTCATGGTCTCTTTTATTCGTAGAGTACAATAAATGTCATCTATAAACACCAACATAAACCTATCCAAGTATCTTGGAAAACCTGGTTCATCAAATCCACGAAGAAAGCCGGTGTGTTCGTTAACCCAAATGGCATCACTAACCATTCATACCAACCATACCTAGTTTGAAACGCTGTCAACAGAACACTATCCTCTGCCACTTTTAACTGATGGAAGCCTGTCGCCAAAACCAATTGGGAAAATATTCTGGCTCCACACAACTGGTCAAATAGATCATCGATTCTTGACAAAGGATATTTATTCTTAATTTTTTCTCGTTAACCTACAATAGTCGATACACATCCTCAACAACCCGTTTGGTTTCTTCACGAACACCGTGGTCGCACTGCAATGCAAACTGCTTGGCCTAATAAAATTCCTTCCTTCTAGATCCACTAACTGTACCTTCAATTCCTTCATCTCAGTGTCATCCTGCTTGGTGGTGTACTGATAGGTTCAGCTCCTGACATAAGAACTATCTGAAACTCAATAGCTCATTTCGGTGGTTGTCCTGTAACCGACTCAAAAACATCGACAAACTCTCTTGCTATCTGAACTTCGCTTAACACTTCTCATACTTCCATAGCACTTAATAAAGCACAAATTCTCCGGTGAGAATTCTCCATTGCGAATATGATTCCGTTATGACTATCAAGGTGTCTCAATGATATTTTCCAATCCTAGCAAAATATCCTAGCCTCATATCAACCAAAACCAATCCATACCCAAAATAACTCCGAAATCTACGAAATAAAAAACATACAGAGTGCATGCAAACTTATGACCTAACAATTCAAGTTCTAACTGGTCACATCTCATCCCCAGAGTTGCATACCCTCCTATTGAATTCACAACGCTTATTGAAGTAACAAGGTAGGTGAGTTCTAAACATAACCTATCAACCAAACACCGAGACATAAATGAATGTGATACACGGGTATCAAATAGTATCTTAACTGGTATACTTTGAGTCAAAAGCGCACCTTTTGTCACAATCTTTCCTTTCTCAACTGCAGTTGGCCTAGCAGATGATTGCTAAGTTTAGTATTTAGTCCTTACTGAATTTCAAGGATTTAATTCTTTAAGGAGGGGAACCTGTAACACCCTTACTTTTTAAGTGACTATTCACCCTCTTTATCTCAGCTGTACCTTAAATCACATCTACTCATGTACATTCGTTTTCCTTTCTAAATGGTCGAACCATTCAAAAGAATGTCCTTACTACAATATCATAATGAACTCTTTATAAAAGCACAATCAATCATCCTTAACATTTAAGGATATTAAATATGATGCATCCTATGTAAACTGATCAAACTGACATTTCAGTGATCGAATTCTTAGGTTTTTCTTATAGTTTTGGTCTAGTATTACATTAAACACAATACAGTTCTTTCATAATTAATCAAATTGAATACTCGATCTTATAGTACTGTTTACTGGCTTAGTTCGAATGAACTAACTTCACGAAGTATCGCACATTACAAACTACGATCGTTTCCCATATAACATTTATATGCGATATGGATCAAATATCCATAATCTCATATTGCTTTTAGAGTTCAAAACTCATAGAATGCAGTGGACGATCTTGACCAAATAACACATAAGCGACCAAATTACGAACGTATTTATTAGTCATAAAATCAGATTCTTGAATGGGTGTTGAAACATTAACATGCAAGAAGCATTTATTAGTAAGTATATGTTATGTTTCTATTTAGCAATCTTTGATTCAAATCATTTGTGTATCTTAATTGATAAACGTTTTTGTCAATCATATTAAATGCACAAATTTATCATTGTAGATTGCTATAAAATTATATAACATATGTTCTTATAATATTAGAATGGTTAAATGTTATTATTTCATTTTTCTAATAGGGCCCAACTAGTCTTTTATGTTTCACCAAACCCGAAGTGAAAATATAAATCTTTTGACTTCAATAGTGGGTGTTAGGATTCGTACATATTGTGATTCTGACCTTGAGGAAAGCTCAACAAATCTTAATCTCGTATAGATATATAACTCCTTATCGATTGTATCGCATACAACTCCTAACCCATGGTCCCTTATCCTATTCCCACCTTTACCTTGAGGAAAGCTCAACAAGTAAAGTGGGACTATTTACTCGAAGCATCATTTTGCGACCGCCCATATACAATGCACATACCTTGAGGAAAGCTTAACAAATATCTGTGGTTATCCTACCTCATCTATTCAATATATTAATAGTAGTACACACAACATACCTTGCTTGAGGAAAGCTTAACGACTAAAGAGTATGCAAGTAATCTGTTGATATATAAACGATAGAGGACAACTTTATATTAAAGATTCATAATATTCAATATATTATATCAAGTGGTATTGACTTATGGAATAATGTATTTCTTATGAAATACCCTCGTGGTTCAAGTGTCGGACACATCTGAAATCATAGTATACGTACAATATGTATGTATTTTTTCCTTAAGTCTGTCTTAGGTTTCTTTAATGTTATACAGTTTGTACATTCATATTATGTAAATTTTATTATTATATAACTTTTATATTTCATACTACTTATATAATAGTCTTATATATATTATTATATTAATTAAATCTTAACTAATTAATTAATATTTTATTATATTATATTTTAATATAATAGTTATATTACATATTTATATTACATATTTATTACATACTATAACCTTTATAGTATTACATATATATCTTATACATGTGTATATTCATTTAATTAATTAACCTTTAACTAATTTTATTTGTTTAATTAACCTTTAAGTAATTTATTTAATTAAATAATTTTAATTAAATTATATTCATTTCAAGATTCAATTCATATACATACATCTATACTTATGTTATTTTGAAAAAATTTAAATACCATAAAATATATCATAATATATAATACGTGCATATATATTTTTATTAATTTACTTATTTAATTAATTTATTTTATTAATCCAATTGATATATTTTCCAAACTTTGAAATTAATATATATTTTTTCAAAATATTTTGAAAATATTATTATATTATAAATTATAATATGTTTATATCTTATTTTGAATTTAATTTTTAAATTTAAAATCTTATGTTTTAATTTTCAAATAATTTTGAAAATTTATGTTATAACATTTATAATATTTTTCTTATTTTAAATTTAACTTTTAATTTAGAATCTTTATTTTTAATTTCAAAATAATTTTGAAATCAGCCCAATGCCCAATTCAAATTGGGCCTCTTCTATTAGGGGCAAACTTTTAAGCTCACATATCTTTTTAGACCAGACCGGTAGCCAAGTAGGGCAGAGTACTTGATTGTCCAAACACAATTCTCGACATTACCTTTCTTAGACATCCTACTAACTAGATTGTGAGCTTAATTAGTTAACCTATACATGACTAATTAGACCGCATATGCTACTGGGCTCCACTACCATTATTAGAACTTGGTGAGTCTACAATAGAAGATATTAGTGAATTTCAAATAAAAAACCTTATATGATCTTTATTAGGCTTATGATGTCTAATTTATATAGAAAAATTCTAAATTTAATTTAAATAAAATCATATATTTCGTTTAAATTTATAAACAATTGATAGAAATTTATATAATTTATTTTCAACTTATATGTAAATATACATACATGTCATATACATATGTATTTGTGTGCGCATATGCAATATGATATTCTGTGAAGAGTACAACATGCTCGTATATAGATGCTGTGATTTACATCGCAACAGACACGTTAGCCCATCCTATATGTATTGTATATTATCCAAATATGTGTATATATTTATAGTTATTATATATATGTTCAAATGAAAATTATATATATTTATGTTATAAAAGTATTATATATATGTACGTGAAATATTATAGTATTAAATATCAAATAAACATAGATATACATATATATATATATATAACATGTTTGTGTATATATATATAAAAGACATGATTTTACTTTTAAGTTTTTTCAATCATTTACTTATATATGTATTAAATTAACATAATTATATATTTATGAATATATATATATATATATATATATATGTATATATATAATAATAATTAAAACGTAAATATGAGTTAGAATAGTTTGTAAATTATAAAATTAAAATGAATATTATTAAATTTGAAATATATATTAAATAATTTTCAAAATTTATTTTCGGTTACTAAAAATCATATTTAAAAATACACATTTGTAAATTATTAGATTAAGTATTTACACAATATAGTTATATGGTATAATACAAGTCATATAAATAATTTAGTTAATATACTAATCTTTGTATATATTAATTAATAAAATAAAAATAATAAAAATATTGTAATATTGGCTATGTGTATCAGATCCTTTATTAAAAAATTGTTTGTTATTATTTTGTAAACACATACACATAACCAATTAATATATGTGACAACAATAATAATTATAGAAATCACACTTAACCGACAATCAATAATAACAATATATATATATATATATATATATATATATATATATATATATATATATATATATAGACACACACGACCAATGTAGAAAGTATGCAGAGAATATGCATCATATACAAAACTAAATACTTACCTAAACTAATGCCCGTAAGAACACCTTGAAATGATGAAATTCCCTTCCTCTTGGAAACTTTTCAATTCGATAGATTGTTAGTCTTTGAATCGCAGGCCCTTTGTTATCGAATAGCTGTTGATTTGAACTGATCTGATTTGAGATTTGATGGGGTGTGGAGAGGTATGGTTCAGCCACGATATGGATAGAGAAGGTAGCCAAAAAAGTCTCTAGAAAGTTAGGGTTATGATTCTTTTTATAGTGGTTGAATCAGAGAGAAAAGTGGATCACATCACTTACCTTTTCTCACCAGATCGTAATCATCCATCACATACTGTAATATCTATTTGGCGCCTCCTATATCACAAAGTTGCTACCAAACTTTCCTCCAACATTATGGGCTAATAGTCCACTTAAGCCCAAATAAATATATTTAGTTAAACGCAATTTAATTTCTTTATTAATATCTCACATCGATCGATATATTTATAACTATTATATATATATATATATATATATATATATATATATATAACAACATTTATTCCTTAAATCATATTTAATTTTTTAACTACTATAATACCAATTAATTTATAACGATTATAAACTAATTAAATCGTTTGGTCTAAAGAGAATTCATCATTTTGGTTGTGTGACTCGTGTGTGTAAATTTGGTCAGTGATTAACATCGAATTATTCGAATGTTAACGTTTACACGTCACTTAACAGGTGGTGAAATTTTTGCCAAATTCATCGCTTACTTAGTTTTGGTAAAATCCAATTTAGTATAATAAGCATTACCCGGTTGTGATATTTATTTACACCAATTCTCTTCGTCAAAACTATATCACTTTGGACTTATGAAATTTGGTAATGATCGAAATTCCAATATCATCCATATTCAACTCTATAGTCCAAACACAAAGTCCTAGGTTTAATAATAATAATTAACCGAAATGCTCTAGCCAGAGACTTGACTTTAGGTTGACTTGAGTTGACCATGATACTAACCCTATTCAACCGAGGTGACAAATCCTCTCTTGAATAGTGCTTCACTTTCTATATTTCCACTCGACCCAACAATATTCACTCGATAGAACATCATGTCATGATTTAACAATAATTAAACTGGACCTTTCATATTGAAAATCCATATTCTTAGGTTGAGAGAATTGTGTAAATCAGTCGCATCGGTATTTTCTGTTTGACCTTAGTTATATTAACCAATAGAAAACTATCGAGCGAGTTATTTCATAGTTATCCAATAACTATCAGTACGTAATCTCTAGGTGCTTCCAATTGGCATGAGTAATACACTGCCCAACATTTGGTGACCGTTACATACTCTAGTGTCAACGGATACATCGATATCCAATCTTGATGCAACTTGACTAGGAACATTTAAAATGGTATATCTATTTTTATTGTGATAAATTACTCACGGTTATACCACTTTGTAACTACTATAACAAAACATACCATTTAAAGACTTTCTATTAAATATACTTTTAATTAAATTAATTAATTAATATAACCATATTATATCAAGTATATAATAGAAAGAAATATCTTTGATTCCAAACTAGGTTGGTTATTGAGTTGGATTTATATGGAAAATGTAACGACCCATAATTTTTATTAATTTAAATTTGAATATTTAATTAATTTTAAATATTAATAAGTGAATTTATAAGTCGAATAAATTTTATTTCGATTTATTGGATTTAATTGGATAATTAAATCGATAATTTAATATGTTAAATTATGGAAAATAATTGAAAATTGGGTTAAATATGATAGAAAATGATTTGTAAAATTTTATTTTATCATATTGAAGTTAGAATGATATTTTAGAACTTTTAAAATCGATTTAAAAGTTAATTTGTGAAAATTGAATATTTTAATATTTAAATCGACTAGTGAAAATAGTCAATTTTTGAACAGTCTCAGAATTGAACGAAACCAGTTTCATTGGATCCGTAATAGTTAGTTATTACCGGATTTCAATTTTCGTGTCAATCGGAGTTATCGTTTGATCGTGGCAGCTCGAAACGCATCGAATTGTTTTTAATTTAAATTTGGCGAGTGAAAATAGCCATTTTTCAAAAAGTCTCGGATTTCGACGAAACCAGTTTCATCGGATCCGTAATGTGATATTATTGTAAGGTTTCAAATTTCAAGTCAATTGGATTTACCGTTTGTCCGGTACGAATTAAAACGCCTAGAAATCGATTTAAATCGGTTTAATTTAAATTGAGCGTTTACAGCCATAACTCGCACAGATGTCCGAATTAGCTTTCGAAACCTGTTCCATTATGTCCGGAACGCGGGATAAACCCTAGGTACGTCAGTTTCGGCGCGTAAATCGGAGTTCGGAATTTCCGGATGAATAGTGTTCGATTTTCTTCTATAAATAGCTCAAAAATTCACAAAAAATTAAAAATAAAATTCTAAACCCTAATCTATAAGCCAGCCGCCAGTTCAAGCAACCAATGGCCAAAAATTGCCAACCATTTTCCCTCTGAATCTTCAAATCCACTCAACGATCCAAGAAAGTTTCAACTAGAGAATCGAAGAGCATGGTGATATCTACAAGTTCAACGGTGGAGATCGTGTTTGGAGCGACGATGGGGGAGATAGGGGGTCGCGTGCGTGCCGTGTTCACCCTCGTGCGCGCGCATGTAGAGGGGGCCGAGCTTCGTGTGCCTGGGGCCGAGTGTAGCTAGTGTTGAGTGCTTCGAAATGACGGTAGTTTGATCGAGTATAGTTGGGTGTTGTTGATGAAAATTCAAACCCTAGTTTGCTATTATGGGTTCGGCGGCCTCGTGTACAACCTGTAGAAGATGCGCGTGATGTAGGAGATGAGCATGAGCCGTTGGATCTGGATCTCACGGTGATGATTTGCTTTGGGTATAAAATTATAAAATAAAGTTGTAATTATAGTTATAAAAACTCGTGTAACTTCAAATATTTGTAACTTTTTCATACGAGGTCGAAAAAATGCAAACTCAGTTGCGTTGGAATCGTATGGACGAGCACTACGCGATGGAGTTGGTTTGAAGTCGTTTGGAGTTAGTGAGAATTTTGGGTAAAATTAAACGCGCGTTTAATTTTATTCGAAATAAATCGCTAAAACAGAAATTAAAATCAAGGTGAGAACTTCTCACTCAATTGAATAGTTTCGATTATTATTTTAAATAGTTAGATTTAAAATATTTGAATGCATGTTTGAATGTTGATTGATATCTATTGATTGTTAAAATAGACATTATACGCCGTTAGTAAGCGGATGTTATTTATTAAAAACATATACCGCGAATATTTCATAAACAGTGAAATTGGTATTATATATAATAGCAATATATATATATATTGGCATATGTATATATTGGAGTTACTGATTTCCCGCATTTTTTGTTTAGCGGATGAGACCCTATTGCGCCGTTATTAAGCGGATAATATTTAATAAGAACATACACCGCGATAATTTCGTACTGGAGCGAAATTGGTATTGTGCTAATGTTTGTGGATGCAGGAAAACAGGTTGGAGGGATCCAACTGGATTCCTCCACAGTATTTATTTGATTTTCAGATATTTTGATATTTGATGGACTATCATATCGATATATGATGTCGTTGTCGTGATTGACTATTTGGTGTGTAGCATCATTGGACCCAGATTTTGGGATTTTAAAAGGTTTTTAAAGCGATCTTTGAAAATATTAAATAATTTTGGAACTGATCCATATTAAATAAATAAACGTTATCATTTTTAAAGTTATAAAAATTATGATTTTTGAGAAAAATAGTTAAAAACTGATTTTTGAGAATATGATGCTAATGATTTTATAAAATAGTAAAATCGGATTTTTGAAATTATTGTGAAAAGTTTAAATATAGGATTTATGAAATTTAATTATTTTATAAATCAAAAGGATGAAATTATAAAGGATATTAAAGACGTTTTAAAAGAATAATATAAATTGATTTATATTAAGAGATTTATAAATGGATATTTATAAATTGAAATATAGACATTATAAAATGAGTTTTTATAAGTGTTTGAATGAAGTGGAAATGAATTTCATAAATGAATGAAATTTATGGAATTATAAACTATGAAGTTATAAAAGAAATTTATAAATAGTAAGATTTATAAATTTGGTGAAATTATTTGAAGAATAGATTGGTTAAATAAATGGATCTTATAAGTTATAAGATTTATAAATTGGAAAGTCTTTAAATGAACGATTTTGTAAAATAATCGTTTTATAAGTAATTAACTTATAATATGAACGTTTAGTTTATAATTTAGTTATAAACTGGAATAGGTTAATAAAGGAATTTATAAAAAGAAGTTTTTATAAGATAAATAGAAAAGGGATTTATAAACGTTGTTTTATAAATTCGCAAACGACTTATTTTGATAAGTAAATTGCTGAAACCTATTAATGGAGTTATATTCACGTTTTGACTGTGAATAATCCTTTGAAATAAAATGTATAGAAATGATGAAATGTGTTAACGTAGTATATTCACGTTTTTGAATAGTGAATAATATGTTAAAGAAATTGTTTTGAATATGATATTTTAAACAGAATTAAAACGATCTAACGATGTTTTAAATGCATGGAGATTCGAAACCATAGATTTCAACATTTATTGTTGAAATAGACGTTTTCGAGAAATAAAAGGAAATGGTGGATTATAACACTGTTGTTATAATAAATGATTTCCGAAAGGAAATGTTTTGTATAGTATTGGGATTTATATATCTATTTTAATTTCGAATCCCTATACTAGTGATTTTGGGTTGTCGTAACGATGTTTTACGTAACATTCGTTTTAGCCCAAAATAAATATGTTAAGAGAATGATTTCCTTAATAGAATGAAATATATACTTAATTCGATTTAAGTATATTGAATATTTTCCAAGGTTGAAAATAAAAAGATTTGTGAATTACTTATTTTTAATAAGTACGGAAATGTTTTCCAATGTGAAATGAAACGTTTTGAGAATTTATCTTTTGAAGATAAATTGAAATGAAGAATTGAAATCGTATATGCATGAATATTTTGGAATATAAATTCACTATGGAATTTATAAAAGAAAGTGGGATTGGTTTAGAAAAATAAATATTGATTTATTTTGAAATGTGAAAAGTATATATCTTGTAAAGATATTTTGGAAAATAAATAATTTGGAAAATTATTTGGAATCTGGTGATGTGTGCATATCCATTGATAGTTCAATAACCGACTATCAATATTTCCCTTTGAATGGGTATGTGATGTAATTTGTTTGAATTTGAATGTCACACTTATTTTTGAATAAGAGCTCACTAATCGGGTTAACCGGGAAAGGACCATGGGGTCGTATAACCCATTCCGAATATGTGATACGTCATTGTGAATTGCATAGAAGATCGGTGTTGAAGACCGAGTATTTGTGAAAGCGATAGGATGACCTATCGATTGTCTCTGCACTGGGTAGCTCCTGATATAGAGATTCCTTAAGTGATGGGAAATCCGATCAGGATTGTGAATATCCGGATTGCAAGGACTTCTTTGTAAGTGCCTTCGGTTTTGTTCGATCCCGGAACAGACTTGTATGGATTGTATGCCTGACATTACAAGTTGAGATATAAAGCCGATTTCTTTCAAATATATTTCTGTTGGTGGCAGAGAATTTATTCTTTTAGCTTAACACCCTTCTCTTAGACGTACGAGCTCAGAGGTTATATAGTTGAAGTTATCAGCGATATATTCCCAATTTGGTAATGTGACATGCTGAGTGATGCTGAAATGATCATTGTGTTGATTATTTATGATAGGATCATTTGTTTGATCGTCTATCTGGGTGATCATTGTGTTGATCATTTGTTGACCCAAAGCATGGCTTTTGTATAAAGTATGTTTTTGTGGACGTGACTTCGTCGAGCCTCACACCCCGTGAATGGTCAAAACAGGAAAGATGCAGCAAGGTTATGAGGGGTAGCGCCCTTTAGGATGTGTCCATTTCCTTCTGGAAAAGGGTGGTATCATGGTATGGAGCCCAGATACTTACTCATGTTGAAAACACTTTATGATTGTGTGAATTGATTACGAGCGCTCGGTGAAAAGGTCCCAAAGGACCGGGGGATGGCATATTCGGTCAGTTGTTACTCAGTTAGGGGTAACCCGGCCTTGTGTTGGTAGAGATCCGGTTTGGTTCTCGGGGATGTCCATCCAGAGGCATTCTCATGTGGCAATGGGAAGTTCCATGGCCTGATCATTCGTTGGAAATCCAATTCCCAATACGAAACTTGTACGGTATTAGTTGTAGAACCTGCCATTTACTTATGGTGGTCACCACTGTTTGGATAGTAGCTATAGTAGGCATACGATAATGGTCGTATGTTGGCTAAGATTTATATTCTACTTTCGAAATATTTTTCCTACACTATGCACTAGTAATAATATCAAATATTATTTTAAATGCGTATCAAGCATCTTTGACTATCATAAGGAGAAATCTCCTCCGATTCTGCGTTTGCATTGTGTGTGTGTGCGGGAGGCCTTATGGTAGTCTCATTTTTAAAAGCATTGCGAATTAACTTTAAAAATATTCCTCTATTTGATTTTAAAGATAAATAAACTGTTTTGAGTTCTCACACCAGTCACATGACTGACTTGGAGTTTATTGTTTTCCTTCCTAAACTCTGGGTGCCCACCAATTTCCACACGGGCAGTTAAGAGTTAGGTTTATCAAGATATTCTGGATATTCTGGAGTTGCTGGAGGCAAGCTGGATGACATGGCGTATTACTAGTATGTAGTATTTCTTTTTCCGCTGCACTATTTGTTGTTGTTGTACACTCTGATGATATGATGTAATGTAATGTGATGTAATGTAATAACTGATATAGTTCTTTGTTTAAAGATTATTCATTTATTATTATATGTTGTTCCGCTGCGAATTGTGAGATTCTGATGTGATTCTGTTGTTTTCTATTCCGTTCTATTTTGTTCTATTCTCTTTTTCTTCTATTTTAAAACTTCTATTCTCTATCTTCTCTATTTTCTATTTTCTCTTCTCCCTATTTTCTGTTTTCTTCTTACTCTTCTTCTGCCTTTTTCTTCTTTTTCTTTTCCTAAATTTTTCTTAAACCCCTAAGGGTTCGTATTTTCGTTCATCTTGAATTAATCAATGGAGATTAGTGTCTATTCAAGGAGTATGGATTTACGGGTCTTTACAGTTGGTATCAGAGCATATGGTTAAGCGACAACCATGGTTCTGTTGGGTATTACTCATTAGAGATAGAGTCAGCAGTACTCTAGAATGAGTTTGAGTGTAATAATAGCTATGAGAGCGTATTTGTTAGTGAATATAAATTGTTTTGTATTGTGTTGACTTATCGGTTGATTGTTTATAGATTTCGGTCGATGTAGTCTAGCTAACTATCGTAGAAAGGGGTTTCTAAACTCTTAAACAAGATAAACCGACACAATATTGTTTTAAATTGGGTAAATGAAATAATTTTACCTTGAGTATATTTTTATATATAAAGAAATAATTTTTCAAAATTATTAAAGTATATAAGTTGATTGTTTAGTTATTTGAATAATCTAAATAAAGGAATTGTATAAGCAAAAAGAATTATAAGAGTTAAATTATAATTAAAGTGATTTACAATTGTGAAATAAACTTATATATATAAGAAGTGAAACTATATGAATATATTTATGAATATGAGTTGTAAGTAAAAATGAATTTAAAGATGTTAAATGGAGTTGATATTGGTATCGAAGTAAATAATCAAGTGGATTAAATGAATATGAACTTAAGTTATATAAATAAAATTCAACTTTGGAAATTGAATTAAATTAATGGATTGGATGTTAACCAATTGAATGTGAATGAAGTTGATATGAAATAATGAATGTACGTGTTAATTCATAAAATTCTAATGGTATTGAAAGTTGAACAGTTGAATGAAAATTAATTTGATTAAACCAATTGAAAGCAAAGGAATTTGGTTGTAATTGATATACATTAGTTGTTATATGGTTGTTAGTTGATTTTATATAATTCATTAAGTGTTAATGAAATTGAAAACTATGTAATTGAATTCAAATTAGAAGTAAATAAATTTGAATAGAATTGAACGTGAATTGGATTTAATTAGTGAATGCAAACTAATTAAAATTGAGAATGAATGTTGATAAAATCCAATGTAAATAAATCAAATGTGATTTGAATTGAAAACCCTTTCATTGAATATTAATGAGAATATGAATGAATATTATTGATTATGAATGGTAGTTGGTTGATGGTTGAATATATATTGCTATTGAATGCATTGCTATGTTAGCATATATAGTTGTTATGGAGATATATGTTGTATATTGATACTATTTCCATATATGCATGATTCTCATGTTGTTTGTTGAGTGTTTAGTAGGTGCGGATCGCGTTTGCTTCGCATTTGGAGCTCGCTTTCGCGCTATATTAGCCGTATTTGCTTGCTAATAAAGTATAAGGTACATATCTCGGATTACATACCGTACTTTTACAAATTTTTCCCTGCGGGATGCCTCATTACTTGATGAGATGTATATTTGTGATATATATACTGTCATTTTTTTTTCGGATCGAGCCACGCAAAGGAGACTATGGCGAATTTTTTCGGAAATTTAAGGCGTTAGAAAAAATTTGAAAATTTTGGAATTTTTTTGAAAACTATAACTTTGTTTTGAAGTTGAAAGTTAAACAATAGAAGTTGTTTTTGAAAAGATAACTATGTATGATTTGAAAACTTAGTAAAGATTTGTAAGAAGTTTAACTATGAAATTTGGGAAAGTTAATAGATTCTGTAACTTTTCTCACTTGTAATTTCGAGGACGAAATTCTTTTAAGGGGGGAAGATTGTAACGACCCAGAATTTTTATTAATTTAAATTTGAATATTTAATTAATTTTAAATATTAATAAGTGAATTTCTAAGTCGAATAAATTTTATTTCGATTTATTGGATTTAATTGGATAATTAAATCGATAATTTAATATGTTAAATTAAGGAAAATAATTGAAAATTGGGTTAAATATGATAGAAAATGATTTGTAAAATTTTATTTTATCATATTGAAGTTAGAATGATATTTTAGAACTTTTAAAATCGATTTAAAAGTTAATTTGTGAAAATTGAATATTTTAATATTTAAATCGACTAGTGAAAATAGTCAATTTTTGAACAGTCTCAGAATTGAACGAAACCAGTTTCATTGGATCCATAATAGTTAGTTATTACCGGATTTCAATTTTCGTGTCAATCGGAGTTATCGTTTGATCGTGGCAGCTCGAAACGCATCGAATTGTTTTTAATTTAAATTTGGCGAGTGAAAATAGCCATTTTTCAAAAAGTCTCGGATTTCGACGAAACCAGTTTCATCGGATCCGTAATGTGATATTATTGTAAGGTTTCAAATTTCAAGTCAATTGGATTTACCGTTTGTCCGGTACGAATTAAAACGCCTAGAAATCGATTTAAATCGGTTTGATTTAAATTGAGCGTTTACAGCCATAACTCACACAGATGTCCGAATTAGCTTTCGAAACCTGTTCCATTGTGTCCGGAACGCGGGATAAACCCTAGGTACGTCAGTTTCGGCGCGTAAATCGGAGTTCGGAATTTCCGGATGAATAGTGTTCGATTTTCTTCTATAAATAGCTCAAAAATTCACAAAAAATTAAAAATAAAATTCTAAACCCTAATCTATAAGCCAGCCGCCAGTTCAAGCAACCAATGGCCGAAAATTGCCAACCATTTTCCCTCCGAATCTTCAAATCCACTCAACGATTCAAGAAAGTTTCAACTAGAGAATCGAAGAGCATGGTGATATCTACAAGTTCAACGGTGGAGATCGTGTTTGGAGCGACGATGGGGGAGATAGGGGGTCGCGTGCGTGCCGTGTTCACCCTCGTGCGCGCGCATGTAGAGGGGGCCGAGCTTCGTGTGCCTGGGGCCGAGTGTAGCTAGTGTTGAGTGCTTCGAAATGGCGGTAGTTTGATCGAGTATAGTTGGGTGTTGTTGATGAAAATTCAAACCCTAGTTTGCTATTATGGGTTCGGCGGCCTCGTGTACAACCTGTAGAAGATGCGCGTGATGTAGGAGATGAGCATGAGCCGTTGGATCTGGATCTCACGGTGATGATTTGCTTTGGGTATAAAATTATAAAATAAAGTTGTAATTATAGTTATAAAAACTCGTGTAACTTCAAATATTTGTAACTTTTTCATACGAGGTCGAAAAAATGCAAACTCAGTTGCGTTGGAATCGTATGGACGAGCACTACGCGATGGAGTTGGTTTGGAGTCGTTTGGATTTAGTGAGAATTTTGGGTAAAATTAAACGCGCGTTTAATTTTATTCGAAATAAATCGCTAAAACGGAAATTAAAATCAAGGTGAGAACTTCTCACTCAATCGAATAGTTTCGATTATTATTTTAAATAGTTAGATTTAAAATATTTGAATGCATGTTTGAATGTTGATTGATATCTATTGATTGTTAAAATAGACATTATACGCCGTTAGTAAGCGGATGTTATTTATTAAAAACATATACCGCGAATATTTCATAAACAGTGAAATTGGTATTATATATAATAGCAATATATATATATTGACATATGTATATATTGGAGTTATTGATTTCCCGCATTTTTTGTTTAGCGGATGAGACCCTATTGTGCCGTTATTAAGCGGATAATATTTAATAAGAACATATACCGCGATAATTTCGTACTGGAGCGAAATTGGTATTGTGCTAATGTTTGTGGATGCAGGAAAACAGGTTGGAGGGATCCAACTGGATTCCTCAACAGTATTTATTTGATTTTCAGATATTTTGATATTTGATGGACTATCATATCGATATATGATGTCGTTGTTGTCGTGATTGACTATTTGGTGTGTAGCATCATTGGACCCAGATTTTGGGATTTTAAAAGGTTTTTAAAGTGATCTTTGAAAATATTAAATAATTTTGGAACTGATCCATATTAAATAAATAAACGTTATAATTTTTAAAGTTATAAAAATTATGATTTTTGAGAAAAATAGTTAAAAACTGATTTTTGAGAATATGATGCTAATGATTTTATAAAATAGTAAAATCGGGATTTTTGAAATTATTGTGAAAAGTTTAAATATAGGATTTATGAAATTTAATTATTTTATAAATCAAAAGGATGAAATTATAAAGGATATTAAAGACGCTTTAAAAGAATAATATAAATTGATTTATATTAAGAGATTTATAAATGGATATTTATAAATTGAAATATAGACATTATAAAACGAGTTTTTATAAGTGTTTGAATGAAGTGGAAATGAATTTCATAAATGAATGAAATTTATGGAATTATAAACTATGAAGTTATAAAAGAAATTTATAAATAGTAAGATTTATAAATTTGGTGAAATTATTTGAAGAATAGATTGGTTAAATAAATGGATCTTATAAGTTATAAGATTTATAAATTGGAAAGTCTTTAAAAGAACGATTTTGTAAAATAATCGTTTTATAAGTAATTAACTTATAATATGAACGTTTAGTTTATAATTTAGTTATAAACTGGAATAGGTTGATAAAGGAATTTATAAAAAGAAGTTTTTATAAGATAAATAGAAAAGGGATTTATAAACGTTGTTTTATAAATTCGCAAACGACTTATTTTGATAAGTAAATTGCTGAAACCTATTAATGGAGTTATATTCACGTTTTGACTGTGAATAATCCTTTGAAATAAAATGTATAGAAATGATGAAATGTGTTAACGTAGTATATTCACGTTTTTGAATAGTGAATAATATGTTAAAGAAATTGTTTTGAATATGATATTTTAAACAGAATTAAAACGATCTAACGATGTTTTAAATGCATGGAGATTCGAAACCATAGATTTCAACATTTATTGTTGAAATAGACGTTTTCGAGAAATAAAAGGAAATGGTGGATTATAACACTGTTGTTATAATAAATGATTTCCGAAAGGAAATGTTTTGTATAGTATTGGGATTTATATATCTATTTTAATTTCGAATCCCTATACTAGTGATTTTGGGTTGTCGTAACGATGTTTTACGTAACATTCGTTTTAGCCCAAAATAAATATGTTAAGAGAATGATTTCCTTAATAGAATGAAATATATACTTAATTCGATTTAAGTATATTGAATATTTTCCAAGGTTGAAAATAAAAAGATTTGTGAATTACTTATTTTTAATAAGTACGGAAATGTTTTCCAATGTGAAATGAAACGTTTTGAGAATTTATCTTTTGAAGATAAATTGAAATGAAGAATTGAAATCGTATATGCATGAATATTTTGGAATATAAATTCACTATGGAATTTATAAAAGAAAGTGGGATTGGTTTAGAAAAATAAATATTGATTAATTTTGAAATGTGAAAAGTATATATCTTGTAAAGATATTTTGGAAAATAAATAATTTGGAAAATTATTTGGAATCTGGTGATGTGTGCATATCCATTGATAGTTCAATAACCGACTATCAATATTTCCCTTTGAATGGGTATGTGATGTAATTTGTTTGAATTTGAATGTCACACTTATTTTTGAATAAGAGCTCACTATTCGGGTTAACCGAGAAAGTATCATGGGGTCGTATAACCCATTCCGAATATGTGATACGTCGTTGTGAATTGCATAGAAGATCGGTGTTGAAGACCGAGTATTTGTGAAAGCGATAGGATGACCTATCGATTGTCTCTGCACTGGGTAGCTCCTGGTATAGAGATTCCTTAAGTGATGGGAAATCCGATCAGGATTGTGAATATCCGGATTGCAAGGACTTCTTTGTAAGTGCCTTCGGTTTTGTTCGATCCCGGAACAGACTTGTATGGATTGTATGCCTGACATTACAAGTTGAGATATAAAGCCGATTTCTTTCAAATATATTTCTGTTGGTGGCGGAGAATTTATTCTTTTAGCTTAACACCCTTCTCTGAGACGTACGAGCTCAGAGGTTATATAGTTGAAGTTATCAGCGATATATTCCCAATTTGGTAATGTGACATGCTGAGTGATACTGAAATGATCATTGTGTTGATTATTTATGATAGGATCATTTGTTTGATCGTCTATCTGGGTGATCATTGTGTTGATCATTTGTTGACCCAAAGCATGGCTTTTGTATAAAGTATGTTTTTGTGGACGTGACTTCGTCGAGCCTCACACCCCGTGAATGGTCAAAACAGGAAAGATGCAGCAAGGTTATGAGGGGTAGCGCCCTTTAGGATGTGTCCATTTCCTTCTGGAAAAGGGTGGTATCATGGTATGGAGCCCAGATACTTACTCATGTTGAAAACACTTTATGATTGTGTGAATTGATTACGAGCGCTCGGTGAAAAGGTCCCAAAGGACCGGTGGATGGCATATTCGGTCAGTTGTTACTCAGTTAGGGGTAACCCGGCCTTGTGTTGGTAGAGATCCGGTTTGGTTCTCGGGGATGTCCATCCAGAGGCATTCTCATGTAGCAATGGGAAGTTCCTTGGCCTGATCATTCGTTGGAAATCCAATTCCCAATACGAAACTTGTACGGTATTAGTTGTAGAACCTGCCATTTACTTATGGTGGTCACCACTGTTTGGATAGTAGCTATAGTAGGCATACGATAATGGTCGTATGTTGGCTAAGATTTATATTCTACTTTCGAAATATTTTTCCTACACTATGCACTAGTAATAATATCAAATATTATTTTAAATGCGTATCAAGCATCTTTGACTATCATAAGGAGAAATCTCCTCCGATTCTGCGTTTGCATTGTGTGTGTGTGCGGGAGGCCTTATGGTAGTCTCATTTTTAAAAGCATTGCGAATTAACTTTAAAAATATTCCTCTATTTGATTTTAAAGATAAATAAACTGTTTTGAGTTCTCACACCAGTCACATGACCGACTTGGAGTTTATTGTTTTCCTTCCTAAACTCTGGGTGCCCACCAATTTCCACACGGGAAGTTAAGAGTTAGGTTTATCAGGATATTCTGGATATTCTGGAGTTGCTGGAGGCAAGCTGGATGACATGGCGTATTACTAGTATATAGTATTTCTTTTTCCGCTGCACTATTTGTTGTTGTTGTACACTCTGATGATATGATGTAATGTAATGTGATGTAATGTAATAACTGATGTAGTTCTTTGTTTAAAGATTATTCATTTATTATTATATGTTGTTCCGCTGCGAATTGTGAGATTCTGATGTGATTCTGTTGTTTTCTATTCCGTTCTATTTTGTTCTATTCTCTTTTTCTTCTATTTTAAAACTTCTATTCTCTATCTTCTCTATTTTCTATTTTCTCTTCTCCCTATTTTCTGTTTTCTTCTTACTCTTCTTCTGCCTTTTTCTTCTTTTTCTTTTCCTAAATTTTTCTTAAACCCCTAAGGGTTCGTATTTTCGTTCATCTTGAATTAATCAATGGAGATTAGTGTCTATTCAAGGAGTACGGATTTACGGGTCTTTACAGAAAATTACATAATTGCCCCTAAGGCATACCCCTAACTCTATCGACATGTATGTGTGAAATTGGTAAATGATATCAACGATTTATATGTGTGTGTGTGTATATGTGTATATCCTGATATGTGCGCATGTGTTTGCATAGTATGAAAAAAAATAAGTATATTGATTCTAAATAAATGCTTCCAAACTAATTGATCCTATAATTTTTTTATAAAGAAACGGCCAAGTAAATTTTGAAATTACATCGACATATGAAAAACTAATAATGTTTGCATAACTGATAGACCCTTACCAAATCACTATGTTATCCATCTTTGTCAAGATCTAATACAGACAGTTGAAATATATTATCGAAACAACATCTAAACTAATAGACGGTTGAACGTAAGAGAATAATAAAAAGTAGACAAATGGGCCTACGAATGCAATGAAAATGAGCAATACAATGCACTAATACACCTGTTAATATTACCTAATTATTTAAGTAAATATTTCCATCATTAAGGAAAAAGGAAACAAAAATGAAAAAGAAAAGAAAGGGAAACAATATATAAAAGAAGTGGTAAACTATAGTAGATGTCTGCAAGTACGACATAAAGTAGTCTTAGAAAATTCATCAATTTAACAATTTAACATCTTCCCTGAGTGTAGTGCAATAAGTAAATAAATCTTTCTTTACAAAAAATTAACCTCACCACATCATCTCATATGGTCAACTGAATGAAATGCACCTATTTTTTCACTTTTAAGACATATTCATTCATTACATCTTTTGCAAATCAACAGAAACACCAAATTAGGAGTCACTGAACTAAGTTATTGGACAATCAATAAAAAAGTAAAATAGAAGTACTAGATAATTACATAAGAATGTTTTTGTTTCCAATGTAAGGGAATGACTTAAAATTACTTCGCTAAACTTGTTGTAAGTTTTATTGTCAAACTTTAAATGGAATTTGATTTTAAATTTTTTAAGAAAAATATAAATTTCTCAAAATAAATATTAAAAGGTAGTGAAGGGTTCCATTTTAAACCCAAGAAAAAAATTAAAATTAATGGATCTTATAGCCATGCCTTGAAAGCATCTTCTCATCATTGCCTCTGGCCCAATGTGCACCATTAATCCAAACTCCTAATGCATCCAGATCTTTGATACGTGTAGATCTATCAAAATAACTCTTTAGGATATTAAGATGGCACTTTTTAAAGTTATTTGGATGTTGGTTATTAAGTACTAATTTGAGGCATAGAGGAAGAAGGATTTTAAATGCTTAGAAAAGGAACCAGTTATAGTATCAGATTACTTGAAATAAGAAAATGTTTAGTACGATTCTTGATAACTGTGGTACAATAATTATAGTTATTATTATTCATAGTTTCTTGTCAAAGGGTGGAGCTGTCTAAACGACTACAGTATACATAATGGCTTACTTATTCAAATCTATAATTTCAAAACCTTGTAAAGCTTAATTTATGAAGAATTTCTTTATAATAGAAAACAGTCATTATTCAATTTTTATTCTTTAAAAAACCGAAACATACTTATGAATAATAATCTGTAAAAGTGGACATTCAACATAGCAAAGAGGTAAGATACCATGGTAGTGTGAATAAACTAATAGGAAATAAAAATTCTCACAAATTAAGTGGATTTATGTATGTAATTAGTTCTTAAGTTTGAAACCAACATACATTCTAGAAGTAAAAATACAGATTATGCGTTTAATTAATGTGGCTAACAATCATGGCTAAAACATATGAATAACATGTTTTTTATGCCAAAAGTCGGCATAAACACCTAATGAAGTTACAAATATGAAAATTTCAAGAAAAGGCAAAAAAGAACACGTAATATTATAGTGGTTCAGTGAATACTCCGGCCTACGTCCACTTAAACTTTGTAATTTGATTTTTGTCGAGTCTTTTCTTACGGATCGGTGATGATGCCTAAGATTATAGAAGTACAAAAATTTGTTGGAAGAGCCAAGAAGATCCCTAAGACTAAGCTTCTCCTTCTCTATTTATAGCTGCAGGTCTTTAGAAATCCCTACACCACATTTGCACCTATGTTCCCATATCCAAGAGGAGTTGCTCAAAAGAGATCATGGCCACGTCAGTAAGATCAAGGGATCGATACCAATGCATGCCCTATGGATCGGTTCTAATCCATAAGATTGGTCATTGGGCCATCTTAGATTTCTCAATGCTTCTTGGTTGACTTTCTCCTTCACTCGTTGATCATGGGTGCATTGTTATGAGCTTGATTTTGGATGAACTCTTTGGCTCAAATGTTGATCGATAACACTTTATTTGTCTATCAAATGTTGAGGTTATATCTGGCTAGTGAACCATTTCATACAACATGTTATGAATTGCAAGCATCTTAACTTCACGCGGTATGAAATGTTGAGAAATTTGAACTTTATCGATCCCTGGTCATCAATCGGTACCAATCCATGACTTATCTTGGATCATGAAATTACAAATTTGCATGGGAAGTGAGTTATTGAATGGGCATCTCAGAGCGTTATTTGTAAGTTGATGGCTTGATGTATTGATCTTGCTTGATGCAACGACCCAGAATTTTCAATCTAGAAAATTTCATATAGTTAGGAAAGAAAGAGATAGAAGAAGAAACATGATAGAAACACAAATTCTCACACTCGCAGCGGATCAAAATATAATATCACATAAATTAACTGTTACAAAGAAAAACTGTACTTGTCAAATTTCACTTTTGTACATCAGAGTTTCAACATATATACAAACACTGGACAGATACAATCGACATGTCCCGGATATATACAATAATATAATACAGCGGAAACACTCCATATGTTCCTACCATCCAGCTCACCTCCTGAGCTCCAGAGCGTCCTTTTCTGAAAATCTGTGATACTCGGTCTGACCCGAGCATTACATCATAGTAACACCCGGGTCAGGCTGGAAACCAGCATGAGTAAATCCATCTAACAAGAAATACTAATAGATAAGATTTACTTAAACCCGGGGTAACTCGTTCATCTATAAGTTTACAACTTGCTATAGTCAAAACTTATATTCACAATCAATTTCTAAGTACCTTTACTCAGTTTTAAATAGTCCAGTCATTTAAATTATTCCATCGCAGCCCATTGATTCCACATATCAAATCTATAAGAATTATAGATTACAAATCGAAGTGGTTTCGGGTATGTACGGATACCCGAACCCGGTCTCTTCGAATTCAATACCATCTTAACCCAAGTTATTCATGTGAAACACAACTTAATCTTTAAATACAAGATGTCACTTATTACACAGCAATTTATCATCGATAGATAACCACATAATCACCATTCAAGACAAACATATCATATCACAAACATTTCATATCCGAAATATCAGCCAATCAATTATAAGCAAGATTAATTTTTCACCCACTACTAATTAAAATCAAATTAATTCCTTTAATCATTTTTAATCTTGATTACTTAACAGTAATTAATTACAAACCATTAATGAATCATTCCTTAATTATCCTCTCTAATTAGATTCGGTGATTAGCCTTTAATTAATTTATCACACTCATTTATCAACCTTGATTAATCACATTCAATAATTATTCTTAATTACTTACATTAATTAATTAACCCTTAATTAATTGATAAATCCTTTAATTAATTATACTGAATAATTAATACTTAATTACTTCCACTACGTAATTATTCTTTAATCACTTCCTATCAAGTAATTTCCCTTTTTATTAATTACATCCAGTAAATATCCATTAATTACTTCACTAAGTAATTATACCGAATCGGTCATATTAAGTGACTATCTCTAATTAATTATATTAATTAATTATCATTTATTCACTTAGTTTAATGATCCTTACCTTAGTTACCTTCATTAACTATCCGCTAATTTCTCATTTAAATAGTTATTCTTAATTAATCAATCTTTAATAAAATAAGACCTTAATTAAACAAGATAGACTATCTACCTTAATTGATTACTTACTCATCATCTATGTCTTGTTTTAATTGAATGCTTGAAATCAATCACTAGAGAACTTTTATTCGATTTATGGTTTTATGCAAAACTTAAATACTTACATAATTTCATCAGAAATTTCATTTGAAAATACTTAGGAGTTCTAAATTAAATTGATTATTCAAATCTAACTAAACATGGTCAAAAAATTCAATTCCAACATTTTGTTTTAAATCAAATTTTGCAAACTTGTTTTTTTTTCTTTTTAAATTTATCTTGAACCTATTATGAACATTTTGTTTCCAATACAGGTCAACATAGTTATACTTGCTACCCAAAATCTGATCATCATTCATTTATCTTTTTCTTAAAACTGATATTAATATCAAATCCCACTCTCATATAGCCGATGCCACACTCGAGTCCTCCCCTCATTTTCTCGAGTACGTCTCGAGCATTACATCCTCATAAGCTTCACATCACAGCAGTGGTCGCTGATACAACAAGTACTCGTGCACGAACACGAAATACTCGAGTCCAACTATCAATATTTCGAGCGAAAACTTGGGTAAAAACCCAAAATTCGAATCTAAAATCTTCTTCTTCTCCTCTCTAATGCCTATGCACATGCACATTCCCACGCCGCCGCTCCGATCATCACCACTATCCCTAGCATATCATCGTCTGCTCATTAGTTTTGACCACCCAGAACTAGTTCCGGTACCCTAGAACGAAATTGAGCAATTTCAAATTCCAAAAGGAAGAATCGATCACCCAAAACATACAATTGCCAACGAACTCGTCCACGTGAACTCTTGCCATCATCACCAAAGTTACATTGACCTCCAATCTTTGATTTCCCCCACAAGCGAATGGTCTCGATGCTTCACTGTCGTTGCACCAAGCACAAATATCATCTCGTACAACCCAAGTCACTGAACCCTAGTTCGCTCCTGTCTGGCCACCACGGTTAATAATAAATTACTCCTCCAATTTTCCTAGAATCGTCGACATCCCAGCAACCTCCAGTAGCAACCACGAGGTTCCATCTCCCTCCGGCCGACAGAAAATGCCCAAAACAAGAAAAACGATCAACTCTGAAATGCTCACCCCAAACACACCTAAAATTTTTGATTTTCATCCTAAAAATCATAATTTCCCATTTCAATTCAGGTTATATACTTAGATCAGCAATTTACGATACTTGATTTCAACATATTCTAAAACTTTCTATAACATTTTTAAGTTTACAAATAGTTTTATACTTAATCATGCTTAACTAAATTTTTTAATTTTAGCTTAGGTAAAAACAAACACATTTTGTTCAGATGTCACCACTAATAGGTGAATTGTTGAAGAGCACTTGACCTTTGATTAAGAATTTTGTCCTGTTAGTTATAAACAGGAATATATTTAGGTTGTCAAACATGCACACATACACAGTTACAAAATTATAGCATGCAACTGAAATTACACCTATGTAAACAATTTTCACATCTCCTATTTTACTAACTAAATCACAAACCCCACATTAAATCAAAGGTTAGATGTTTACCCACCTTAAAAAAAATGAACAGAGCTTTGTTTCAGAAAACATAGAAGCTTGAAAACTGGGTTGAACTTTGAAGACTTGACTGCTTTAATTTGAAAACTGGAAAACTTGAATTGCTGAGATGATTTTAAGACTTGATTTTCTTAAAACTGAAATAAAGATTGCTGAATAGCTTCGCTTGTTAATAAACTATACTTCAGGTTTGCTTTGCTTGGTATTTCGAGAAGGCTACAAGCTTCTGAAAAATACTTACAGGTTTGGCTTAGATTTTGTAAGATAATTACAGGGTTTTAGTTTTGAACTTGAGAAATGTTTGCTGTGTTTTGATTTTTGGTTTGAGGGATAGATCACAAGCTTGGTTTTGGTGGATTTTTGGTTGTATTTAAAACTAGTTACAGGCAAGACTTGAGATTAGAGAAAGAGTTTTACGGGATATTGTTTTTTCTAGGTTTTGAGAAGAAAAAAGAAATGAGGGGAAGAAAGGTATGGGTTTCAAATAAGCTAAAATGTGATTTAATTAAAATAAAAGAAAAATCAAAATAATAAATGAGTGTCATTTACATTTACGTATTTATTAACACTTTTTATTAAGGTGTCTTCATGTATTAACACATGTCTCTTAAGTAATTCATTTTTATTTATTTTAAATGTAAATATAGGCTTTTATTCCTAATTTAGAAATCCTTTTCTAAATGTATAAATATTTTTTTTAAAGAAAATAAAATAAAACAAACTATGTTTACAAATAAAAGCTTATACATAATATTTAAATCTAGATATTTTTAAATATCTATCTTTTGAATTTTAATTTAAATATTTAAATTCAAATTATACTCCAAATCCAATTTAAAAATCAACTTGATATATACATATATATCATATATATTTAAACAAACACAAATTCAATTTGTATATAATAATTCTATATATATACACAACATATTATTATTATTGATTTGAAATTAAAATCTTGCCAAATTTTAAATAATTTAAAATGGAGATTATCACATTTGAATCTGTTTAATTTATAAATCGGTATTTTCAAAAGTTAAATCAGATAACTATCCAATTATCTAATGCCCAAAAATCTGGGATATCACATTCCTCCCCCTTAGAATCTTTTCGTCCTCAAAAAGGAACGAAGCCAGAATTTATTAAAATGCTTAATAACAGAAAAATTAATCTTTGATCTTTATTAAAACAATTTAAAATATCATAAAAATACTTTTTATAACTCGATGTCTCAACCAGTCCATCCACGTTCTCACAGAAATTCGGTCATACGTTTATCAGACGTAAGATTGAAAATCTACAAGTACTTGGTAAACCCGTTTTCATCACCTAGTGAAAATACTTGGAAAATAATTTTATTGAAAATATAGAAAACATTTTTGAAATTAAGGAAATGTCTTTGGTGAGAATGGTCTGGAAATCATCACCCCCATCCATGGTTGCAATTACATCCTGGGTTACGTTGCCATCGCAGCAAAAGTCCATGTAACTGTAGGCATGTCGCGCCCCTCGATTACACCATGGAACCCACGGCAGATCGCAGTTATATTCCAGGGTTACGTTGCCATCACAGCAAAAGTCCATGTAACTGTAGGCATCAGCACCCTCGATTTTCGCTGCCAAAAATGAAAATTCTCCACTCCCACATAGGTCGCAATCTACCGTTGTAAAATCAAACGTAGACTGTTGGCTCTCAGCAGCACACACGTCTTTCGCTATGTTACCATAGGTCTCAGTCTACCGATATAAAATCAAACGTAGACTGTTGGCTCTCAGCGGCACACACGACTTTCGCTATGGTCTGCAGTAGATCGCAGTGACATCGAGTTACACTATCGTCACAGCGTAACCCAAATGCCTCTATAGGCCTCAGCGTCCTCGACTTTCGCTACACACTACACATAATCCTCAGGAACTAGTTTCGTCCGGACTCCTCACAGGATCAACTTTAGAACCTCCCTCTTAGAGGCTCAAGGCAGTACCAACCTATGGTACTCCTAAGAAGTTCATTTCAAGGGAGCGCCTTTTTCCCAGAGCCATTTTTCAAAACACTTTATACTATATGCATGTAGTATCTTCCAAATCAAACACCCAGTATGAATCTCATATAAATCTCCTTTCTCAAAATCGATTATCCCAAAATCGATAATTCTCAAACTAGGCTTTTCAAATTCCAATATTGATTTTTCCCAAAAATCAAAAGCCTTTCCAAATCCAAAGGTTCCAAAAACCTTTCCAAAATCATCATTATGAAATCCTTTACATATGTATACATAGATATATATAATTTTGAAAATCTTTGGATTACTTCAAACTTGTATAAATTCCCTTTTTATACTTCAAATACTTTTCAAAAATCCTTTTCTTCTAGCAATAGGTTCAATAAGGGGAGATTTATCTTATATAACAAAGATATAACTTTATTTATTCCAAATCAAATATTTAAATTTGAGTACTCTATAAAGTTATTAACCATATTACTTACTTTCATAAAGAAAATTTCTACCATAGAAATATCCAATTTCCATTTTTATTTCATGATATATTTCACAAAATATATTTTCACTTCAAAAACTATTCCACATTTCTTATCCACAAATTACCAGTATCAATTTCATTCAAATCCGTACGATGTACACGTATCATCCGTACACTATACCAGTCTGATTACTCACTCGATCAAACAATTTCACTTCCGAACTAGTATCGTCCACCCGACTTCCTAGTGCAGACAACAGATCTGGTTTCTAGATCAATCGTCATTCTCCTTGCATAGCCATAACTATGATAGAGAATATCCAGAACCAATCAACAATCCATATCCAGGTTTTCCGTCGAAAATCGAGTGAAAAATCCCAACTCGGATCGATAAACTATCTCGAAATTCTGTGCTCGAATCTGGATCAAATCACTATGAGAATAGAATAATATACGTACATCCTACGTATTTATCTTCATTGATTATTAACCAAATCAATTCTCTTTTCTATTCACATTCACTTATGATTTCTATACCCTTATTCACAATTGCTTCAATCCCATATGGATTATCACTTTAATCCTTTTCTCAAGTGGATATTTAATCATAATCAGTTTGAACTCTGTCCAGTTTAAAATTAATTTTTTTTTAAATAGACAAGTAGTTGAAAAATAATTATTAGTTTGTAAAATAGCTATAAAATAGTTAAGTATTGATAAAATAGTTGGAAAGTAGTTAAATAATTATAAAATAGTTAGATAATTGCAAAATAGATGTAAAATAGCAATTAATTATAAAGTAGTTAAAAAATAGTAATTAGTTTATAAAACAATTGAAAAATTGTTAAATAGTTCCAAAAATAATTGTAAAATAAGTATAAGATAATTTGGCTTTTAAAAAGAAAGATTGTATAGTAAATAGTTTGGAAAAATAGATCTATATTAAAACAATTTATTTTGAAAATAGTCCAGAGCCAAACTTTCAATTCCAAACCTCCGTTTCTAATCAGTTCAATTTAAATTTCCACTTCCATTTAAATTGACTCAATTCCAATTTAAATAACTTCAATTTCCATTTGAATTGATTAGACCCCAATTCAAGTTGAATTAACATCAATTTCTTTCCAAATTCAAATCAAATTCAATTTGATTTTAAACCTATTATAATTACAACTCCAAATTGTTCAAATTAAGTTGGACAAATTTCAAATTGAATCCACTTCAATTTCAAATCATATCAATTCATGTTTGAATTAATCCCAAATCCCATTTGAATTTGAACTTATTCAACTTTCAGTTTCATTTTAATTAACCCAATTCAAATTTTCCATTTTAATTTTTAAACTTATCCATCTTCAGCCACAATTCCAATTAATTCAAATCAAATTCAGTTTGAACTAATTCAATTCAAATTCCAAATTTCAACCATCCCGAATTATATAAATTCGAGTTAAATTTTTAAATGTTGATTTAATCATTTAAATCAAATCAAATCAACTTATATCTTTAAACCATTTAATTCTGAATCCAAATTCCATTTTATCTTAATAATGGATATATTACGATACCCCATTTCTTCATTTATTTAAGCAAATACAATTTCAGCTTAAAGATTACTAATAACAACAGGATGGTATCATTTTTTTCAAAACATCCATCCATCCATTTCCAATTCCTAGATCTTAAACCCATTTTGAGATCACACAAACTCCCAATTCAAATCAACCATTTAACTTCCCAAGTTAAATCTCAATTTCATCTTGAGATTTCTAAATCAAGTTGTTCATTCAAACTTATTTAACTTCCTCCGAGTTAAATTCAATTAATCCCGTTAACTTTACTCAAATTTGAATTTTCCATTTCAAACTTCACATTAATAATCTTTCCACTTATTAAGTTCAAAAACTTATCACTTTGGGTATCACATCTCATTCCAAATTTAAAAATCAACATTTAGAGTTTATTTCAAACTATCTTTGATATTATTATATTCCTCAGATATACATATTATTTCCTTTACACACTAAGTTACTTTAAATTTTTAACCACCTTGGTTTTAATTCAAAACAAATTTCTTTAAAATTTTTAAACAACTTTTGTTTGAAACAGGACCCTTCATTCAAATACATTAAATAACATTATTTATTATTTCTTCATCACTTTGAAACAATTTTCAAATTCTAGATCCAGATTTAAAACTTCACAATTTAGATGATCTTCAATTCCAATTTATAAGTCATACTTCCCTAAATATTTTACTTCCCTAAAACATTTCATTTTGCTTACTTATTAATACACAATTTATTATCAAACACACAATCATTTATGATAATGACCAAGATTATCATATCTGGAAACCAAATCATTATTATCTTATTCTGAAACTCTCTTTCAAACTTAGGATTTTAATTTCAGTTTGAATCCATTTCAAACTTATCTTTATTTGATTTAAATTTGGTTGTATTTCTATTACCACTTAATTTCGATTCCAATAATTTAACAACCAATTATCTTAATATTAATTAGCAAGAAATATTGCTTTATATATCAAAATATATTCCTATATAAAATCATTTAAAATCTCTGTATAAGAAAATAATAAGTACGCTCTCTCATATATATATATATATATATATATATATACACACACACACACATACTCAACTCATCCTAGGGTACCATTGACCCTATCCTTAATGAGTATCCCCCACCAGAGCCAAGGTTCTCGCTTAACCTTGCTCTGATACCAAAATGTAACGACTCAGAATTTTCAATCCCGAAAATTCCAGATAGTTAGGAAAGAAAGAGATAGAAGAAGAAATAGGATAGAAACACAAATTCTCACACTCAAAGCGGATAAAAATATAATATCACATAAAATAAAAGTTACAAAAGAAAACTGTACTTGTCAAATTTCACTTTTGTACATCAGAGTTTCAACATATATACAAACACTGGACAGATACAATCAACATGTCCCAGATATATACAATAATATAATACAGCGGAAACACTCCATACGATCCTGCTATCCAGCTCGTCTCCTTAGCTCCAGAGCGTCCTTATCTGAAAATATGTAATACTCGGTCTGACCCGAGCATTACATCAAAGTAACAACCGGGTCAGGTTGGAAACCAGCATGAGTTAATCCATCTAACAAGAAATACTAATACATAAGATTTACTTAAACCCAGGTTAACTCGTTCATCTATAAGTTTACAACTTGCAATAGTCAAAAATTATATTCACAATCAATTTCTAAGTACCTTTACTCTGTTTTAAATGGTCCAGTCATTTAAATTATTCCATCGCAGCCCATTAATTCCACATATCAAATCTATAAGAATTATATATTACAAATCGAAGTGGTTTCGGGTATGTACTGATAACCGAACCCGGTCTCTTCGAATTCAATACCATCTTAACCCACGTTATTCATGTGAAACACAATTTAATCTTTAAATACAAGATGTCACTTATTACACAGCAATTTATCATCGACAGATAACCACATAATCACCATTCAAGGTAAACATATCATATCACAAACATTTCATATCCGAAATATCAGCCAATCAATTATAAGCAAGATTAATTTGTCACCCACTACTAATTAAAATCAAATTAATTACTTTAATCATTTTTAATCTTGCTTACTTAACAGTAATTAATTACAAACCATTAATTAATCATTCCTTAATTATCTCTCTAATTACATTCAATGACGAGCCTTTAATTAATTTATCACACTCATTTATCAACCTTGATTAATCACATTCAGCAATTACTCTTAATTACTTACATTAATTAATTAACCCTTAATTAATTAATAAACCCTTTAATGAATTATAATGAATAATTAATACTTAATTACTTCCACTAAGTAATTATTCTTTAATTACTTCCTATCAAGTAATTTCCCTTTTTATTAATTGCATCCAGTAAATATCCATTAATTACTTCACTAAGTAATTATACTGAATCGGTCATATTAAGTGACTATCTGTAATTAATTATATTAATTAATTATCATTTATTCACTTAGTTTAATGATCCTTCCCTTAATTACCTTCATTAACTATCCACTAATTTCTCATTTAAGTAGTTATTCTTAATTAATCAATCTTTAGTAAAATAAGACCTTAATTAAACAAGATAGACTATCTACCTTAATTGATTACTTACTCATCATTTATGTCTTGTTCAAATTGAATGATTGAAATCAATCACTAGAGAACTTTTATTCGATTTATGGTTAAGTACGCAAAACTTAAATACTTACATAATTTCATCAGAAATTTCATTTGAAAATACTTAGGAGTTCTAAATTAAATTGATTATTCAAATCTAACTAAACAAGGTCAAAAAATTCAATTCCAACATTTTGTTTTAAATCAAATTTTGGAAACTTGTTTTTTTTAAATTTAGCTTGAACCTATTATGAACATTTTGTTTCCGAAACAGGTCAACATAGTTATACTTGCTACCCAAAATATAATCATCATTCATTTATCTTTTTTTTAAAACTGATACTAATATCAAATCCCACTCTCATATAGACGATGCCACACTCGAGTCCTCCCCTCATTTTCTCGAGTATGTCTCAAGCATTACATCCTCACAAGCTTCACATCACAGCAGTGGTCACTGATACAACAAGTATTCGTGCACGAACACGAAATACTCGAGCCCAACTATCAATATTTCGAGCGACAACCCGGGTAAAAACCCAAAATTCGAATCTAACATCTTCTTCTTCTTCTTCTTCTTCTCTCTGATGCCTGTGCATATGCACATTCCCACGCCGCCGCTCCGATCATCAGCACTATCCTCTGCATATCATCGTCGACATGCTCATTAGTTCCGACCACCCAGAACTAGTTCCGGTATCCTGGAACGAAATTGAGCAATTTCAAATTCCAAAAGGAAGAACCGATCACCCAAAACATACGATTGCCGACGAACTCGTCCACGCGAACTATTGCCATCATCACCAAAGTCACATCAACCTCCAATCTTTGATTTCACCCTCAAGCAAATGGTCTCGATGCTTCACCATCGTCGCACCGAGCTCAAATATCATCTCGTACAACCCGAGTCATTGAACCCTTGTTCGCTCCTGTCTGGCCACCACGGTTAATAATAAATTACTCCTCCAATTTTCCTAGAATTGTCGACATCCCGGCAACTTCCAGTAGCAACCACGAGGTTCCATCTCCCTCCGGCCGATAGAAAATGCCCAAAACAAGAAAAACGATCAACTCTGAAATGCTCACCCTAAACACACCTAAAATTTTTGATTTTCATCTTAAAAATCATAATTTCCCATTTCAATTCAGGTTATATACTTAGATCAGCAGTTTACGATACTTGATTTCAAAATATTCTAAAACTTTCTACAGCATTTTTAAGTTTACAGATAGTTTTATACTTAATCATGCTTAAATAAAATTTTTAAATTTAGCTTAGTTAAAAACAAACACATTTTGTTCAGATGTCACCACTAATAGGTGAATTATTGAAGAGCGCTTGACCTTTGATTAAGAATTTTGTCATGTTAGTTATAAACAGGAATATATTCAGGTTTTCAGACATGCACACATACACAGTTACATATTTATAGCATGCAACTGAAATTACACCTATGTAAACAATTTTCACATTTCCTATTTTACTAATTACATCACAAACCCCACATTAAATCAAAGGTTAGATGTTTACCCACCTTAAAAAAATGAACAGAGCTTTGTTTCAGAAAACATAGAAGCTTGAAAACTGGGTTGAACTTTGAAGACTTGACTGCTTTAATTTGAAAACTGGAAAGCTTGAATTGCCGAGATGATTTTAAGACTTGATTTTCTTAAAACTGAAATACAGATTGCTGAATAACTTCGCTTGTTAATAAACTATACTTCAGGTTTGCTTTGCTTGGTATTTGGAGAAGGTTACAGGCTTCTGAAATATACTTACAGGTTTGGCTTAGATTTTGGAAGATGATTACAGGGTTTTAGTTTTGAACTTGAGAAATATTTGTTGTGTTTTGATTTTTGGTTTGAGGGATAGATCACAAGCTTGGTTTTGGCGGATTTCTGGTTCTATTTAAAACTTGTTACAGGTATGACTTCTGATTAGAGAAAGAGTTTTACAGGGTATTGTATTTTCTAGGTTTTGAGAAGAAAAAAGAAACGAGGGGAAGGAAGGTATGGGTTTTAAATAGGCTAAAATGTGATTTAATTAAAATAAAAGAAAAATCAAAATAGTAAATGACACTTGTAAAAAAAACTCACCTTGTGTCATTTACATTTACTTATTTATTAACACTTGTTATTAAGGTGTCTTCATGTACTAACACATGTCTCTTAAGTAATTTATTTTTATTTATTTTAAATGTAAATATAGGCTTTTATTCCTAATTTATAAATCTTTTCTAAATGTATAAATAATTTGTTTTAAAGAAAATAAAATAAAACGAACTATATATACAAATAAAAGCTTATACTTAATATTTAAATCCAAATATTTTTAAATATCTGTCTTTTGAATTTTAAATTTAAATATTAAAATTCAAATTAAACTCCAAATCCAATTTAAGAATCAACTTAATATATACATATATATCATATATATTTAAACAAACACAAATTCAGTTTGTATATAATAATTCTATATATATACACAACATATTATTATTATTGATTTGAAATTAACAATCTTGCCAAATTTTAAATAATTTAAAATGGAGATTATCACATTTGAATCTGTTTAATTTATATATTAGTATTTTCAAAAGTTAAATCAGATAACTATCCAATTATTTAATGCTCGAAAATCTGGGATATCACACTTGATATCTGAGTTTCGCAGTTATCGCTATGGATTCCTGCTTAATAATTTTATTATTCAACCAATTTGTGCCATTTGAATATGGCTTGGTCACAAGGCCGGATAACATTTTCCTCCTAAAGCATGCCTTATAAATGGAAGGTGTGCTTTGCTCAAGAACAAACATCGCAATCGATGAAACATTTATAGTTGAATTTTCTAGCTATCAGCCGACTAAACCACAATGAATCATCTGGTTCCTTCATATTCATCGGTAGGTCATAGATTGTTCCAAACTATTATAGCCGAGGAATCGGATCCTGGCTTAGGTGTTAGTCATAAATAACTATCATTCACTATTCTCCCAAAATCATTAAATCATAAGTTACATCATAAATCAGGTCTGTACCATGTTCATCCTGAAGTTAACAATCACACATCAAAGTCAGCGTTATTCCATGTTCATCCAGGATCTAAGCTACAACATACAAGCTGGATGTCAGGGTAATGAAGGGTATAAAAATAGTGGAAATTCATTGCTACCAATTGGAACATCATTTATAAATTGTCTAAAGTCACATAATAAGAGCGCCAACCAACTCGAAGCAGTGACTTAATGATATAATCGCTATCTAGTCATTTCAAAGTTGAATGGCGTTTATATCTAAGGTCTAGCTTTTGATTTCTTCGGATTGCATTGTAAATACCCAGGTCAGCTTTCGTTCTTTCCATAATATTAAATCAATCCTCGACCACTCCGACCGTTAATTAAATCCATGATCTTTCCATAACGTTAGCTGTATCCGCGATCTCTCGAGACTGTTAGTGAAACTCCCCACACCCCTTAATATACCCAAAAAGGGCACATTAAAGAATATTGTGCGTATATGGGTATAGATAAAACTTTACGGAGACTAAGATTCACAAGAAAAATAAATAAAACAGCATAAACATATAAATAGTAACTCAATAAAAATTAAACTTCAAAAAAATAAGTCATAAAACCGAGTATGTCTCAAAATACCAAATATACATGTCTTATGAAAATACCATCTCAGTCACATCATCAGAGTACATAAAATAATCATCCCGCTCAAAAAGTACTAGTATATCAAAATCCAAACGAAATGAAAACTGTTAAGAAGAAGAATACAAAAGAACTTCGGAAATATCTCCAAGCAAGTCTGAAATCTACTGCCCTCGATTCTGTTGGCCTGTGGGGAAAAATGGGAAATAGAAGAGTGGATCATACTATAAGTCTGGTGAGTGGAAGTAATTACTAGCATTATTAAGCAAGGTAAAGATTATAGACTTAGCAAGAGTTCTAGTATAAAAGGAAATAATGGAAAGATAGAACTAGAATAAAATACTGCTTAACTACTTGCTTTAATTATTTCGATTCTTTGGATTGTTTGCACTTGTTTTAGATAGCTGCTCTGATTAGGCTGAAATCTTAATCCTATTTTAGTTAGGCCGAAGTCCTAATTCTACACTTTGATCGGCCTTCTATCTCTATTGTGCCACTGTGGGCTAGTCCCATCCGGTGGGCCCATAGCAAAAGACACTTGTAGCGCTTTGAATCTCAATAGCGACTTATTTCCCTCCTTTGATGCCGTGCTCGGTCACCTCCAGTTTGCACTATCTGTTGCTCTCTCTTTTAACCTCTTATATACCTGCATCAGCATAAGTGTGTCCAGCCTCACCTGATCTATTGTGAGACTATTAGTCCTAGTCTGATAAGGTCCTGCCGAGTCTCACCTAAGTGTTTTGTTAGACCATCAGTCCGAGTCTGAAAGGGAAATGCTGCCGGATACAGGTCCTAGCAAACAAAATCTAGTTTCTCCCCTTGTCCAAATTCCACCAATTTGAGTTTCTATCTATTGGCTACTTATTTACCCTGGTTAGCATAACCGTGTCCCTGCTTCACCTAATCAATTGTGAGACAATTAGTTCTTGACTGAAAGGGAATGCTATTGGTTATGGGCCGTATTTCTATCTTTACTTATTAACTTAGTGTTAGTTCTTTAAAATAAGCCTCTTTTGATATTCTGCTATATTTGCTTATTAACTTAATCTGTCTTAAAATAAGCCTCTTCTGTTTTTTCTGCTTAAGTATAACCTACGTTATAATTGTTATTCTTCTTTTCTTTCTTTTTAGTTATAACTACTAGTTATAAACTTATTTGCAAATGTCTCAAATTTCCCTATTTTAGTCTATCTTCTTTTTAGTATAGTCTTTCTTATTTTACATCTAATTTCTATAAATTTAGTGTTATTCTATTTTAATCCATATTAGCGAATTCTATTCTTTTTAATTTTATTCACATAAAAAGGAATAAGAAGAAACTAACATTTGCATGCTAAATTTTAACATAAAAAGAGGTAAATAAATGGAAATAACAGTAATTAACTATAAATAACTGAATAAAATCCTGAACAAAAATAAACGAATAAAATAGACTGAAAAGAACTTTAAAAATTAGCTGTAATATACAAAAATTGTCTCCAAATTGAAGGAAAACTACAACTATTGAGATCACTATTATTTTAAATTACTCAAAAATCTAAAATAATTGCTGAACACTCACTTGTGGTCCTTAGCTATAGTCCTTAGTCTTCCTTGATCCTCACCTAGAGCGTACATATTTTTTCCAAAACGATTCTCTCCTTAGAATTTTTTTATTTCTAGGGTCCAGCCTCTAGCAATGAACCCGAATAGGAGAAAATCTGAATGAGAAAAATAACTATGCCTAGGTCTTATTTATATTGTCACTTAGAGATCTCAGACCATTGGATTTGAAGATTAAATCTGATGCAATCACGTCACATGCTCGATGGAAACCGTCAGATGGAAGCACAGACGCACAAGATGGAATAAAGATAGTAAAACACGTCACAGTTTAATTTGGATGGAAATTCGTCCATATACTATGGCGGGTCGACACCCAGGTCGACCTAGCTAACGGGAGGGTCGACCCTAGGGCCGACCTGACCTTATTTATTATTATTATTATTTTCTTTTTCTTCGTTTTCTTGTTTAATTCGTATCTTCTTCGTTTTAGCTCGGATTTTAAAAACTATTTATGGAAATTGACCAGAAAATTACCACGGACACAATGGTGCAACTCCTATAGCTTAATCCTGATAATTTTACAAAGTTATTTTATTTATTTAATTAATTCATTAATTAATCATTATAGCTTAAATTTCAGGTTTTTACATTCTCCCCTCCTTAAAGGATTTCGTCCCCGAAATCTCTAAGGATGGAAGAATGAAATAAATATTTTCATTCAAATTCTACAACCAACTATTCAACCATCATCCATTACACCCATTTTCCTTAAGTTTTTCTAATGCAATTTATGATATATATGCAAATAGTGTGGTGTCAACGTCCCTAACTAATGCAAAAGATTAGGCGGTCTACTGATTCAGTCGACCCATTTTTTATGCAATCATGTCCGTGCTATGTATCCAAATGAATGCAAATTTCCTAATGATAACTGATAGTTCTATATGCATGCTACAATCATAATCCAAATGCAAAAATCATATGATAATCAACCATTTATAGCAACCGTGGAATAAAATAAAATGCAAATGGACACACATCCATATGCATATGCTCTAGAGACCTAGTTAGGCCGATCCTTAAGAGATGATAGTGCCTAGTGTATATATATGCATCCATTAGCATCCAGTAGCAAACACTTGCAACCACTAGCGTCCAACATACATAACATATTCTAGTAACATGATTACGTTCAGTCCTACCGTCCATAGGTTAAGTCCTAAGATCTACCCTCTCAAAGGATAATAAAGGAAAGAACCTATTCAAAACTAAAGATGGAAATAGGAAATTCAAAATTTATTATCAAAGAGATGTGGATAAGAGGTACGTATTCTCTTCTAATCAAATCAATCTTCTCCGAAATTTCTTTAACCATGTCGGGACCAAGTAGCAATCTCTCTATAGACATTAACCAACACGAAGCGACTTGCACGGTCTTCCATATAGAGCTTCGAAAGTTGCCATTCCAATGCTAGCTTGAAAACTACTATTATACGCGAATTCTGCTAAAGGAAGATGCTCCTTCAAGGTTCCTCCAAAATCAAGAATACACATCCTCAACCACATGTGTCTTCCTGTGACGACCCAGAATTTTGAGCAATATTAATTTAATAATCTTTGATAATAATTAAATTAATTTGATCATTTTACATTATAGATTGATAAGTTAAAATTCTTTTAAAGGTTAATAATAATAATTTGATAATATCTATCAACATTTTTCCTAACAATATAAAATAGGAAGTTTAATTCTTTTGAAAATTTATAATATTTTAATTTGGGAATATTTATTTTTGTAATTTAAAATTGGTAATATTTATCAAGATATTTTCCATTTATAATATATATATATATATTGGTATATATTAGAAATAAGAAGTCTCTAAAGTAATAAAAAACTTTATATTCAAACTATAATATATATGAATATATATATATATATATAACGATTTGGTTTGTGTTTTAAAAAATAACACAGTAATTATCAAAACTAATGATTAGAAATGTTTTTCCATTTGAAATATATATATTTGTATATATTAGAAATGGGAAAATTGTATTGATTTGAATTTAATAAGTATTTGCAAACTTTAATAAATATATAATTCGTAATTTGAAATGTTAATTTGATTTAATGCTTTTGAAATGATATTTGAGATTTAAATTACTATAACAAAGTTAATTTCTTATTTAATATAGATACATATATATTTTGTACTTAAGTTCTAAATAAGATTTAAATTAAAAGTTCATTTGTTTTAATATTCTTTCATTTTAATTTTATCATAAGATAAGATTGTTTTAAAAATTTTATATAAGGAGTTAAATTTAATTTCTCAAATTTATAAACACATGTTATATAGATTTGAATCAAAAGTATAAGTTATTTGTTAATGAATGTTTATTTGAATTCACATGAATATTTATTGAAATCCAAAGCTTATTTATATGAAATAAATACACATTATAATCATGTAAATATTTCATAAATACTTATATAAGGCTTAAATAAATTTATAAATAAGAAAATAACATTTAAAAATATTAATTAGACACTAAAACACTTGTAAACATTATATTGTGTGTTAAAGACAAATGTAAATCAAGTTGCATATGTGTAAGATCATTAAGGCATTAAAGAGACACATGTCATTCTCTTTAATAATTAAATTTAAAATTAAATTGAAAAATAAAAGATGAGTTTTATTCTTCAGCTGAAAACCTCTTCTTCATTTTTTTCAACTCAAACTAATACAAAACAAATCAAGAATAAAAAGAAGACATAAAAATAGTAATATACTGGAAATCTGAAACAAAAGGAAGAAATAAATCTGGATATTCAGTTTTCAAATACAATCAGAGGGAAGAAAGCAACAAGATGTAAACTTCATCAAGCAAACAATTCTGTAATCAATAAGCAAAACTGGAAATCATTAGCAGCATATTTTATTTCAACATGCAAAGTGAATTTAAAAGCCTGGAAAGCAAATTGGTTCTATCTTCTACTATCAAATATGAGTAGATGCAATTTTAAAAACAGTTTAAATCTTAAAGTTTATCTTGTTCTTGTGTAATTATGATGATTTGTCTGGATTATTGGATTTAAACTAATGCATGTAGAAGTATGTGTGTTTGATGATTGTGAGTTGCCTGTATACATAAATATATGCTCAGTATGCTTATAAACAGGTTTTTAGTTTCATAATAAATTCAACAACACAATGTTGAATTCGAATTTGCTTATGATTTGTAGACAAAAGCTGTTTGTAATTATGTAACTTTTTATCTAAAAATAGATGTAAGTTTTTAAATTGAATAATTGGCTTAAAATTTTCAAATTTACAGTTAAATGGTAAATTGGGTCAAAAATTTATTAAATCATTTAAGTTTTGATTTCATAATGGGATTACATATTGAAAATCATGATTTTTAATGCTTGTATCATGATTTTTAATTGGGTGATTAGTGAGATATCTCGGTTTTTTAGTTTTGGGCATGATGGTCGATTTACGGTGATCAGCGATAAATTGGTCGACGTGGTTGAGCACGGAGGTGGAGGGGGCGACCGTGATCATGGGAAAATTGATTTGGGAATTTACTAATGTTTGAGATGGCCGATAATCGAGGGATTAGGGTTTAACCTACTGTGACTGTCGATGTTGTTCTTCTGGGATTTGCGGCGTCGAGAGACAACCGGAGTGGATCGCGAGTGTTGCCGTGGGGTTAGGAGGTTGTGATGTAGCTTCGGTGGTGATGGTGGGTCTTCTCGAGTTTGGTGTTGCCGTGGAGGGGTGGTTTTTGGGTGATGGTGGTTTCGAACATTTGGGTTCGATAGTCATTTTTCGATTCTCGATTATATAGAAGTTTTTGGGTTTTGCGTTTGAACGTTGTGGTCGAGGGTGACTTGTCGACGCCTTGGCGATGATCGCTGGTGGAAGGAGGGGTGATGCATGATGCGCGGTATCGTGTATCAGTGGTATTTGGGATTTTGGAGAGAAGCAGGTTCGAGCTCGAAGTTGGTTTCGTGTATTCTGCTGTTTTTCTCGAAGCAGGTTTAAGGTTGGAGTGACTCGGGGTTGGCGCGAGATTATGTAACGGGTGGCTCGAGTTTGTTGAGTGGTTTTGTGTTTAGTGTTTTTAAAATTAACAGTATTGTTTTATTAAACATTTTGAAACCAAAGAAAACTTGACGTTGTAAATGATTAAGGTTTTAAAACCAAAAGTTAAACGAGTTTATTTATAAAACTAAATTTGTTTTAAAGTTGGGTTTTAAACAAGTTCTTATTTTTTGAAATATAAAAGTTTTAAAAATAAAATAAGTGAATATTTTAATAACAAGTTTGTATTAAATTTTTTTTAAATAACTTTGGAAATAGTTTTAAAGATTTAAATAGTTTAATTTGAATATTTAAATTGTTTTAATTATAATTGATTTTTAAAATATTTTATTTTAAATAAGGTTTAATGATTAAAGTTTAGAAATCAATTATAATTTAAGAAATTAAAAGTTTTGATTATTTAAAGATAAATAAATTTGTGAAAATAATTAAGATAGTTCAATTTTTATTAATAATTAAAATGTTTTGGTTAATATAAATGATCTAATTAAGATAATGATTTTCTTAATAAAGAGTTTTTATAATATAAGATGTTAAGAATCATTTAATTAAATTTAAATGATTAATTCAATAATTAATTAAGTAATTAATTTGTGATTAATTAAGATAATCACTTATGGGTTAATTTAATAAAATTACTTGGTGAAGTGATTAGGTAATTAAGTGATTAATTAGTGGAGGTAATTAAATAAAAGATAATTACTTTATGGGAATAATTAAGTGGATGTGATTAAGGGTTAATCACTTGTGTTCTTAATAAAAGAATTAATTAATGCAATTAATTAAAGGTTTAAATTATTTAATTAATAGTTAATTAATAAAAGGATTAAGAGTATTTAATAATGTGATTAATTCTTGTTAAAGTAATTAAATAAAAAGAAGGAAATTTAATTAATGAAGTAATCATTAATTTATGAAAATAATTAATTAATTGTGAATTAATAATTAAAGGATAATTAATAAATAAGTCTTAATTACTAAATGTAATTGAAAGTAATTAATCAAATGTGATTGATTAAGAGTAGTTAATTAAATGTGATTAATTAAAAGTAATTAATCAAATGTGATAAATTAAAAGTAATTAATCAAGTGTGATTAATTCAAAGGTGATTAATCAGGTGTGATAAATTAAAGGATAATTATGGAATAATTATCAAGGTAATTAAATAATAATTAATCAAGTGTTATTAATTTAAAAGAGTAATTAAGAGATAATTACTTGGATAATTAAGAAGTAATTAATCAAGATGATTAGTAAAAATTGTAATTAAGGAATAATTACTCAAAGTAATTAAGAAATTTTTTATCAAGGATAATTAATTCAAAGTGGATAATTAAGTGATATTAGTTAATTAATTTGTAATTAATTAATGAATAAGTAAACTGGATTGATGATAATCCAAGTGTTTAAATAAGGATTAATTTAATTAAGGATTAATTAAATTTATTAAGTTGGATCAAACCTTGTGTTTGTATGATTAATGGTTGGTTGATAAGTATCATTGGATGAGTTAATAATATTGGATGATATCATATGTCATTGATTGATATGTGGTCATATGAATGTGATATATCTGAGATGTGATATATATGTTGCTTTGTGATATGTATGGATGAATGTGATAATAGTGGATTATCTATCTGTGTAATGTGAATCATTCATTTATGTTTAAGTGATATTCTGAATATTTACTGTTTAAAACCCTTAAGTACAACTTGGACATTAAAATGGCGTTTGGTTTCGTTGAGACCGGGATCAGGTTTGCTACAGTACAGCGTGATAGGGGGTTCTCGCTTTGCGTTAGGTAGCGAACGAGAAATATCTTACCCCTACATGCCCCCGGGGGTAGTATAAGGCCTTGCGGGGTTGGTCGCGAGTCGAGAGGCTGGTCGTAAAAGCAAACCCGAGGTATCACTGTAGGCCACGGCGGGGCTGGGATGGTTGAAAAGCCTACCAGTCGAGTGAGCCGCTGTTGATGGTTGCAAAGCCTAGACTACTACAGTTGGTATGAGAGCATTAGGTTGAGTGAATACATAGGCTCTGGAGTGGTGTCTATCTTGAGAGAGCGTACTTGTAATATATATATATATATATATATATATATATATATATATCCACCTAATATGTTGGGTTATCTGTTCGGATTTTCCAACATAGGTTATAAAGGTAGTTAAGGTAGGAGTGTGTGTGATACGACTACCACTAGTGGATGAGGCTCTTATGTTGTGGTTGGAGGTGTATCTATCGAGATTGTAGACCTAATACCGTCTCGAATAAGCTTTGTAGATTTGTGAAAGGATTTCATTGATCCAAGAGGAAGTATTTTCAAGAAGTGGAGTATATTTTTGAAGTGTGAGGTTGATTTTCTCTCGAATGAGCGGGATTTCCAAGAGTTGTATCTGTCAACTGAGCAGAAGCGGGTGATGGTATCTTGGTGACTTCAGGAAGGAATAGCCGTGTGATGGGATGCAGTATCCATAGATGGTTCTGAAGATGTTCTTCTGAAGCAAGACTTAGAGGGTGTTGAAGGAACGTTGATGCCTACTGCAGGGAAGATTATGATGTTTAGAGATTTTTCTGGATCTTAAGTAAGGATGTCTTATCTATATTGAAGTATGAGGCTAAGGTCGATGAGTTACCCCATTTCGGACATGGTCTCATTTGTTTTCCTTGAGAAGAACAAGTGGTTGGAGTTTGGTTTGGGAGCAGAGTTTCTTGAGAAGATGTCTACTTGTCTCAACGTTTTTAGTGGAATTGGGTGATAGTTTTGTGTTTCAAGAAGCTTGTGGTTAAGGATGATCTTTTGGCATAGCAGTATCATTGAAGTGAAGTTTGGAAGCAGCAGCGTGGCTCCATTTCTTCGAGGATTCTGAAATCTTCGGGATTCTACTATCAGCAGACCAGGCAGATGGTGAAGGCTTATCCATTTCTTTGGGAGGCTCAGCAGAGCAGGATATTTGTTCGAAGTGATCTATCAGTTTTTCTGATAGATAAGCCATTCTTGAAGATTGATCTTGATTAGGAAAAGCTGTTCTTGTTGGAGAAGATAGTTTTTTTTGGAATCTGAACTGAGTAAGATCGCAAAAGTGACTTGCGATTAGTTTGGGAATCTTTGAGTATTCTTTGGCTTGGGAATTGAGGCATCTCATATGGAGGAAATCAAAAGTTTACCCGAATCGGAGATTGAGTTTTCTTATCGACTTGGATTCTAGGAGCGATACCGATGGTTCAACCATGTAGAGGGATGACTCTTAGAGCGAGAAGAGGTTGGTGAGGCAGCTCAGGACTCTTTGGAGAAGGATTGAGCATCTAGTTCTATTTGAGATTCTGTTGGGATGTTTTGACCAAATGGAATGGGTCACTAAGTGTTTATGAGGCGGATAGACTGTGTATGGAGAAAGTTTGCACTCGAGTTCTTCGATAGCATTCTCATCTACTACAGATCAGAGTTGTGCAGCGGAAGCGAGATAGTAGTTATTCTAGAGTGGGAGCAACCTGAAGTTGCAGTTTTCTTGGATTAAAGGATTTCTACAGGAAATTCAAGTATGAAGAAATTTTCTGGATTTGGAAGGCAAGGTTGTCAAGTGCAACTATTTGGCTATTGCAGATAGGAGAGGTAGGTCTGAAGTCCACTAATGCTTGTGGAATAGAGTTATGTTTTGGATTTCGGAAATTTTTTGGGAGAGTCATTTTGATTGAATAGGATTTGGAGATTGGTTTGATTTTGGTCCTATTGTTCATGAAGCAATCAGCTAGGGTTAAGCTGATCAGGAAAATTAAAGGCGACTCAGGAGCATCGGAAGAGTTATGCAGTTAAGTATTGAGGAGATTTGAAATGAGAAGTTGGAATTTGGATATTGCTTTAGTTTTATGCGATCAAAGGAGATATAAGACTGGGTAAAACTGGAGAGATAGCTCCGGAGGTATTTTTAATTTTCCTGTTTTCTCTGGAGATTAGATTTTGATCTACAGGATTGAATTGCCAGTTCGGATAACTAGAATTCATTGTATTTCACATATCTCTGAGGAATATGTGTATGATTCATCGAGTAATAGAATCAGCAGTTCAAAAGGTTTTGGCAGTTGAGCTGATCTTGAGTTTAGTCTGATATCTTGTTCAGTTTCGTAGGATCAGATAAGGGAGTTCTTGGTTATAGTAGTGTAGTTACTTAAGGTTCTGTAGAGCGAGTATTACAGTATAGGTACCTGGAAAACCCTAGATAATATTAGGAAGTTCTATTCGGAATTCTGTCTGGATAGATAAAATGATTTGTTTGAATGAGTTGCTATGATTGATAGTGTTTGATTGCTGATTGAAATTTAAATTCTTTTGCTAGGTCATTAAATTATCTTTTCTTTTTAATTTCGAGGACGAAATTCTTTTAAGGGAGGAGGAATGTGACGACCCAGAATTTTGAGCAATATCAATTTAATAATCTTTGATAATAATTAAATTAATTTGATCATTTTACATTATAGATTGATAAGTTAAAATTCTTTTAAAGGTTATTAATAATAATTTGATAATATTTATCAACATTTTTCCTAACAATATAAAATAGGTAAGTTTAATTCTTTTGAAAATTTATAATATTTTAATTCGGGAATATTTATTTTTGCAATTTAAAATTGGTAATATTTATCAAGATATTTTCTATTTATAATATATATATATATATATATATATTGGTATATATTAGAAATAAGAAGTCTCTAAAGTAATAAAAAACTTTATATTCAAACTGTAATATATATGAATATATATATTATGATTTGGTTTGTGTTTTAAAATTCAATACAGCAAATACCAAAACTAATGATTAAAAATGTTTTTCCATTTGAAATATATATATATTTGTATATATTAGAAATGGGAAAATTGTATTGATTTGAATTTAATAAGTATTTGCAAACTTTAATAAATATATAGTTTGTAATTTGAACTGTTAATTTGATTTAATGCTTTTGAAATGATATTTGAAATTTAAATTACTATAACAAAGTTAATTTCTTATTTAATATAGATACATATATATTTTGTACTTAAGTTCTAAATAAGATTTAAATTAAAAGTTCATTTGTTTTAATATTCTTTCATTTTAATTTTATCATAAGATAAGATTGTTTTAAATTTTTTATATAAGGAGTTAAATTTAATTTCTCAAATTTATAAACACATGTTATATAGATTTGAATCAAAAGCATAAGTTATTTGTTAATAAATGTTTATTTAAATTCACATGAATATTTATTGAAATCCAAAGCTTATTTATATGAAATAAATGCACATTATAATCATGTAAATATTTCATAAATACTTATATAAGGCTTAAATAAATTTATAAATAAGAAAATAACATTTAAAAATATTAATTAGACACTAAAACACTTGTAAACATTATATTTAAATCAAATTGCATATGTGTAAGATCATTAAGGCATTAAAGAGACACATGTCATTCTCTTTAATAATTAAATTTAAAATTAAATTGTAAAATAAAAGATGAGTTTTATTCTTCAGCTGAAAACCTCTTCTTCATTTTTTCAACTCACACTTAATACAAAACAAATCATGAATAAAAAGAAGACATAAAAACAGTAAAATACTGGAAATCTGAAACAAAAGGAAGAAATAAATCTGGATATTCAGATTTCAAATACAATCAGAGGGAAGAAAGCAACAAGATGTAAACTTCATCAAGCAAACAATTCTGTAATCAACAAGCAAAACTAGAAATCATTAGCAGCAGATTTTATTGCAACATGCAAAGTGAATTTAAAAGTCTGGAAAGCAAATTGGTTCTGTCTTCTACTATCAAATGTGAGTAGATGCAATTTTAAAAACAGTTTTAAATCTTCAAATTTATCTTGTTCTTGTGTAATTATGATGACTTGTCTGGATTATTGGATTTAAACTAATGCATGTAGATGTATGAGTGTTTGATGATTGTGAGTTGCCTGTATACGTAAATATATGCTCAGTATGCTTATAAACAGGTTTTCAATTTCATAATAAATTCAACAACACAATGTTGAATTCGAATTTGTTTATGATTTGTACACAAAAGTTGTTTGTAATTATGTAACTTTTTATCTAAAAATAATTGTAAGTTTTTAAATTGAATAATTGGCTTAAAATTTTCAAATTTACAGTTAAATGGTAAATTGGGTCAAAAATTTATTAAATCAATTTTAAATTTTGATTTCATAATGGGATTACATATTGAAAATCATGATTTTTAATGCTTGTATCATGATTTTTAATTGGGTGATTAGTGAGATATCCCGGTTTTTCAGTTTTGGGCATGATGGTTGATTTACGGTGATCAGCGGCAAATTGGTCGACGTGGTTGAGCACGGAGGTGGAGAGGGCGACCGTGATCATGGGAAAATTGATTTGGGAATTTACTAATGTTTGAGATGGCCGATAATCGAGGGATTAGGGTTTAACCTACTGTGACTGTCGACGTTGTTTTTTAGGATTTGCGGCGTCGAGAGACAACCGGAGTGGATCGCGAGTGTTGCCGTGGGGTTAGGAGGTTGTGATGTAGCTTCGGTGGTGATAGTGGGTCTTCTTGAGTTTGGTGTTGCCGTGGAGGGGTGGTTTTGGGGTGATGGTGGTTTCGAACATTTGGTTTCGATAGTCATTTTTCGATTCTCGATTATATACAAGTTTCTGGGTTTTGCGTTTGAACGTTGTGGTCGAGGGTGACTTGTCGAAACCTTGGCGATGATCACTGGTGGAAGGAGGGGTGGTGCATGATGCACGGTATCGTGTATCAGTGGTATTTGGGATTTTGGAGAGAAGCATGTTCGAGCTCGAAGTTGGTTTCGTGTATTCTGCTGTTTTTCTCGAAGCAAGTTTAAGGTTAGAGTGACTCGGGGTTGACGCGAGATAATGTAACGGGTGGCTCGAGTTTGTTGAGTGGTTTTGTGTTCAGGGTTTTTAAAATTAACAGTATTGTTTTCTTTAAAGATTTTGAAACCAAAGAAAACTTGACGTTGTAAATGATTAAGGTTTTAAAACCAAAAGTTAAACGAGTTTATTTATAAAACTAAATTTATTTTAAAGTTGGGTTTTAAACAAGTTCTTATATTTTGAAATATAAAAGTTTTAAAAATAAAATAAGTGAATATTTTAATAGCAAGTTTGTATTAAATTTTATTTAAATAACTTTGGAAAAAGTTTTAAAGATTTAAATAGTATAATTTGAATATTTAAATTATTTTAATTATAATTGATTTTTAAAATATTTTATTTTAAATAAGGTTAATGATTAAAGTTTAGAAATCAATTATAATTTAAGAAATTAAAAGTTTTGATTATTTAAAGATAAATAAATTTGTGAAAATAATTAAGATAGTTCAACTTTTATTAATAATTAAAATTTTTTGGTTAATATAAATGATCTAATTAAGATAATGATTTTCTTAATTCAGAGTTTTTATAATATAAGAAGTTAAGAATCATTTAATTAAATTTAAATGATTAATTAAATAATTAATTAAGTAATTAATTTGTGATTAATTAAGATAATCACTTATGGGTTAATTTAATATAATTACTTGGTGAAGTGATTTGGTAATTAACTGATTAATTACTGGAGGTAATTAAATAAAAGATAATTACTTTATGGGAGTAATTAAGTGGATGTGATTAAGGGTTAATCACTTGTGTTATTATTAAAGAATTAATTAATGCAATTAATTAAAGGTTTAAATTATTTAATTAATGGTTAATTAATAAAAGGATTAAGAGTATTCAATAATGTGATTAATTACTTGTTAAAGTAATTTAAAAAAAGAAATTTAATTATTGAAGTAATCATTACTTAATGAAAATAATTAATTAATTGTGAATTAATAATTAAAGGATAATTAATAAATAAGTCTTAATTACTAAATGTAATTAAAAGTAATTAATCAAATGTGATTAATTAAGGGTAGTTAATTAAATGTGATTAATTAAAAGTAATTAATCAAATGTGATAAATTAAAAGTAATTAATCAAGTATGATTAATTCAAAGGTGATTAATCAGGTGTGATAAATTAAAGGATAATTATGAAATAATTATCAAGGTAATTAAATAATAATTAATCAAGTGTTATTAATTTAAAAGAGTAATTAAGAGATAATTACTTGGATAATTAAGAAGTAATTAATCAAGATAATTAGTAAAAATTGTAATTAAGGAATAATTACTCAAAGTAATTAAGAGAAAATTTATCAAGGATAATTAATTCAAAGTGAATAATTAAGTGATATTAGTTAATTAATTTGTAATTAATTAATGAATAAGTGAACTGGATTGATGATAATCCAAGTGTTTAAGTAAGGATTAATTTAATTAAGGATTAATTAAATTTATTAAGTTGGATCAAACCTTGTGTATGGATGATTAATGGTTGGTTGATAAGTATCATTGGATGAGTTAATAATATTGGATGATATCGTATGTCATTGATTTATATGTGGTGATATGAATGTGATATATATGTTGCTTTGTGATATGTATGGATGAATGTGGTAATAGTGGATTATCTATCTATGTAATGTGAATCATTCATTTATGTTTAAGTGATATTTTGAATATTTACTGTTTAAAACCCTTAAGTACAACTTGGACATTAAAATGGCGTTTGGTTTCGGTGAGACTGTGATCGGGTTTTCATATCCGAAAACCACACCGATCCAAAATAAACGTTAGGTCGTGAATCCAAGTAAAGTGCAAGTGAAGACTCGAGGTGTAAGAAGTATTCTTCAGTATAACTCTGGGGGTGATTCCGTGATGAGTTTGACGGAGATAGTACTTACAGGCTCGAGATGGTGATTCAGAGCGCAAGGGCTATGGTCGTTGCCTCTGAGGGTGATTCCAAAATGAGTGCAACGAGATAGTGCCTTCGGTTCCGTTCGAACCCGAAACGGACTTGTATGAATTGAATGCTTTCAGAACATCTTCAAGTGGACGATGAGCATTCTAAGATAAATGTGTCCTACAAAGGTAATCGCAGCCTCAAGCCTCATCAACCGGGAATGGCTAAAACATGGGAGGTGCATCAAGGTTAAGTGGGTCATGCCCAAGTAGGACGAGATTTACCCATGTCTAGATGTCCCTTTTTATTTCGATTTTGTGGGCGGTTGGTCTGCAGCCAACTGCGAGGTGGTCTTGTGCGGGACTATTCAGTAAGGAATGGTCCCGGCCTTGTGTTGCAAGAGAGTTAGGGTGGCTCCTCGGTACGGTGATCTAGGCCATGTACTGTGACGGGAGGTACCCCAGTAGCGCTGCAATTGTTGGAAACCCATTATTCCTACAAGACCCTACGGTTTTGTTTGTATTACCCACTTTTGTGGCCAGTAGCTGGAATTTAATGAAACCATTTTAGCTATTTCATATTTACTTGAAAACCCTAGACACTATTATAATATCATTGGATTTCCTATCAAATGTTTTGGTTAGCGTAAGGTAAAAACTTTTCCATGTTTATGTGTGGGAAGTCTTACATGATACTTTTTCTTTCATAGGATTTTCTAAAGTTAAGAAATCTTAAACCGTTTACTCACACCAGACCCCTGTCTGACCCAAGTGTTTATTTTCTGTTTTATTAAACTCTTGGGTACTCATATTATGTATGAGTAGTCAAGTGGTTCAGGTTATCCTTGATGAATTCTGGAGGAGCTTTGGAGCAGGAGGCTTCAGCGTGTAGATATAATTAGAGTTTCCACTGTGTGTTATTCTGTATTGATGTTCTTGTATTGTATATTAGACAGAAATGTTATAACTGTCTAAATTGAGATATATAGTTATGTACTCTGATGTGTGTGATACTATGTATATGTTATATATTATATTTCATTCGTTTCGCTGTGAGATTCTGATGTGTTGTTGTTCTTTCTTCTCTTTCTTTTCTTCTTCTACCCCTTTCTGTCTTAAAAAGTGATGCGTCTTTCTGGTGATAGAAAGTCGGGTCGCTACACTTACTATCTTAAAAATATCACCTTAATATTCTTCTATAGTCTACACACATGAAGCAACAATCCTAGGTTCTCACTAGTGTCCTATATACTTTACGGAATATTCTATTATTACTTCAAAAAGTAATCACTACTATCTCCCATATAGCCTTACAGTCTTTCCGTTACACCTAGGAATGATTCCTATCTACTCCACATTTAAAAGTTTGGTATTTATTATCCCATTTCAAAAACCAATGACTCTAAATTTTCAAAACATAAAATCCTAATTTTTTTTCCTTTAAAAGTGTTATTTTCAAGTTTTTATTAAATTCAAAGGTACATGGTTACTTAACATTTTATCTTTCTAGACTTGCATCCTTACAGCTTTTTGAATTTACACTATTCCCCCAACCTAGAGGGGAAAAATTACAAATTCTAAATTCAAAACTTATTCCTCATTTTCTTTTAAAGCCCTTTACAGCTTTCCATAAAATTTGGATTTTTAAATTTAACTGTTACTAAGTTTTTCGCTTCTAAAAACATATTTACTTTTTCGCCAAACAATTTTCCTTTAATATATCTTTAAAATGTCCTCACTTATATTTTCAAAACATCTTCTTTTCATAGATTTTCAATTTTGCAAAAACTAGAGTAGATAAGAACAATTATTTTATTAAAAACCCTTTACTTTCCAATTACCTGACCTTGGAAGAGTTTTTAACTTACTACAAATTGGGACTTTCTACAAAGGCAAGCAGCCAATGTGCATAATCGATGGAAAAATATATATATGAAACTTCCATTGCTTAGATTTTTCTACTAAGGATCTTTATAATATCTCTTCTAACTAACACCATCTCTAATTATTACACTTCTTATTACACCTAATGGTTTTGTACCTTACTATATTAGAACTACCTTCTTTTATGAGAAATTATTAACGCTAAAGCCTTTTATGAATCCTTTAAAAGATGACTCCATGTTTATGTGAAACTACAAGGAACTTGTTTTATATTTTTCGAAATAGGCTATACTAAATATGGTGCTTTCCATACCTTATACATCTCTTTCACGTATTCCTTATAACTTGCACAAAAAATCTTTATTTGTGATTTGGTTTCATAGAAAATTATATCATTATTCATTTCATTCCAATAGATTAAAGTATGTTTAATCTATATTCTCTTATGATAGACAATTTCTATGAAATTTATTAATTAATATCTAACTTACAAATCACTTTTTTCTATACTTAGAAATTATCTTCAAAATACATTTTTATTTGGGTCAAAACAAATGTTGTGTAAAACACCGTTACTACAACCCAAAAATATTAGTGTATGGATTTAAAAATAAATACTAATAAATCTCATATACTATGTAAAAACATTTCCTTTGGGAGTCACCTACTATAATAATAGTGGTATACTCCATGCCTCCTTTTATTTTTCACGAAAAAATATATTACAACAACAAATGTTGTAACCTATGTTTCCGATACTTAATACACTCTAGTTTTTTTTTGTTTACCTACAAAGAAACTAGTGAGCTACATATGCTCTATAATTCTATAAAAAGAATTTCACATTTATAAAATTTACATTTTTCAACTTTCAATTTAACAATTTCATTTGGCTAGACATAAGGTGGATTTTTTTTCTTACTACCCTAGGAGTACCCTTCCTAAACCTTGGAAATCCATTTCCTTGCTAAAGTCCTTTATTCCTATCCCTCTTTTATGCTTATATTTATTCCAAGGTACTAACATTAAATCTACTTCTTTGAAACAATTATAATATTATTTTTTGCAACTATTTGCACATGGGCTTTCCTTTTCTTTTTTCAAATTGAATCTATTGTACATCTCCAATCTTTACCTACAACTTTTTGGATTTCCACAATCCCAACTTAAATGAACAAAACCGTTTCTCAAACTCTTTCTATGTGTTGACATTCTCTATGTCCGAAGAAATGCACTTCCTTATGCCAAAAGTGACACTTCGAGAATTTTGCCTTCAACCGATGAACGCGAAGTGTACGAAGAATCTCCTTTAAATGAATATCATGCTCTTCCGTACTCTTTGAAAACACCAAAATGTCGTCCACGAATACTACTACAAGCTTATTAAGGACACTTCCAAAAAGCGGCTCATCAAATCTTCAAAATAGGCTGGGGCGTTAGTTAGCCTAAAGGCATAACCAACCACTTAAATAATCCACTTGATGAAGCCTTTCTCCAATAGCTCACCAATCTGCTTATTTAACTCCTTCCTTTCATGTGTCTCTTGGGAAATGCTAGTGGCTTCTCATTGTCATTAAGATAGATCCTAAAGTCGATCTCTCTCTTAGGGGGTAGTCCCCTAATATTCTCAAAAGAAATGTTTGGGAAATCTTTAATGACTAGAACATAATCTAGCTCTCCTAGTGATGAATCAAGGGAATAAAAGAAGCTTAACATGACTGATTCCTGTAGATCGTAAGAAACCTCAAGAGTCCTATTGGTGCATGTCTCTAGTCTAATTACTCTCCTCTCGCAGTCCAATATCGCTCCATAAGTGGATACCCAATCCATCCCAAAATCATCCTGTACCCAAAAATCCCAGTACATAGGCGTCACAATCAAATTCTATGCCTAGTATAAAAAATTTCAAACCCCTACAAATCATGGATAAATGTGTCGATCCTCCAATGGGATTTGAAACAACTATGAGGTATACTGCTAAAAAGATATCTAAGTGTAAACAATCAACCAAGGAACCAAAAATGAATGAATGCGATGCTCTGTAAACAAAAAGAGTCTGAATAGGAAAATCCGAACTAGAGATCAAACCTTCTACAGAGACTTTCCTACCTCGATCTGATCCACTACCAAAGGTTCTGCATGCAAAGCTTGCACTTGCACTGTAGGTGTGCCTTCTCTCTGTCCCGTCCTGTGAGGACATGCCTTGATAAGGCGACTAGGCTGCATACAATTACCCTTCATCATTTTATTCTTAAAGTCCTTTGCGTAATGACACCCATTCCCCATCTATGAAATTTCCTGCTTTTCTTGATCCGCTTCTGAGATCCTCCTTCTTTCCTCTTATCCTTCTCCATCTTGTTCTTCCACCACGGCTTCTTAGAGCTTTCCGACTTAGGAACCTCCTTCAGTTGCCAAGATGCAGGCTGAACTTTCTGTCGGTCTTCCAATCCTAACAGCCTAAATATTCGCTCCGTATCCTTTAACCTAGCTCGTGCCTCCATGAAATCCTCTAGTCCGGAAAACGTCTTACCTCCTAGACTAGCGTAGTCCTTTCATAGCTTAGAAAAATTAGCTGCTGTAGGTGGATTAATGGGATATCCACCAACTGGTGCTATATTGGGCGCTTGCGCTTGCACTTCTGGTACCGTAGCTTTACGGAACCAGTCAGCTATACCACGCAAAGGAAAGAAAATTTAGGCTCGAAAGAATGTAAAGATGGTTGAACTGGACTTTGAGGGGATTTTTATAAAAACTCTCTTTTATACTTGAAAAACTATTCTTTAATAAGAATTTCTTCCTGAAAAATACTTCTAGTTTGAAGATATGCTACTTTTAAAAATATGTTATTTTTAGAAAAATACTTTACTTTTAAAACAAGTTTTTTAGGAATCCTGTAACCTTAGGTTATGATACCAAGTGAAAATACTCATACCCTTTAGTATACCAAAAAATGGTACATTAAAGAATATGGTGCGTTATAGGTATAGCTAAAACTTTACGGAAACTATGATTCATATGGCAAATAAATAAAACAGTGGAAACATTTAAATAGTAACTCATTAAAAATTGAACTTCATAAATAAGTCATAAAACCGAATATGTCTCAAAATACCAAATACACATGTCTTATGAAAAATACCATCTCAGTCACATCACTAGAGTACATAAAAATAATCATCCCTCTCAAAAAGTACCAGTACATCAAAATCCAAATGAAATGAAAACTGAAAAGACAAAAAATACATGAAGAACTCTGGAAATATCTCCAAGCAAATCTAAATTCTACTACCTTTGATTGTGCCGCCTATGGGGGAAAAAGGGAAAATGGAGGAGTGGGTCAGACTATAAGTCTGGTGAGTGGAAGTAATTACTAGCATTATTAAGCAAGGTAAAGATTATAGACTTAGCAAGAGTTCTAGTATAAAAGGAAATAATGGAAAGATAGAACTAGAATAAAATACTGCTTAACTATTTGCTTTAATTATTTCGATTCTTTGGATTGTTTGCACTTGTCTTAGATAGCTGCTTTGATTAGGTTGAAATCCTAATCCTATTTTAGTTAGGATGAAGTCCTAATTTTACCCTTTGATCGGCCTTCTATCTCAACTGTGCCACTATGGGCTAGCCCCATCCTAGGTCTCACAGTAAAAGACCCTTGTAGCGCTTTAGAACTCAATAGCGACTTATCTCCCTGCTTCGATGCCGCACGCTCGGTCATCACTGGTTCGCACTATCTGTTGTTCCTCTTTTGATCTCTTATCTATCTACTTCAACATAAGCGTGTTCTGCCTCACCTGATCTGTTGTGAGACCATCAGTCCTAGTTTGATAAGGTCCAACCCAGTCTCAACTAAGTGTTTTGTGAAACCATCAGTCCTTGTTTGAAAGGGAAATGCTGCAAGATACGGGTCCTAACAAACATAATCTAGTTGCACCCCTTGCCCAAATCCCTTCGATTTAAGCTTCTATCTATACGCCACTTATTTACCCTGGTTAGCATAAGTGTGCCCCAGCCTCAATTATTCTGTTGTGATACCATTAGTTCCTGACAGAAAAGGAATGCTACTGGTTATGGGCCCTATTTCTATCTTTGCTTATTAACTTAGTTTAATTTCTTTAAAATAAGCCTCTTCTGTTATTCTGATATATTTGCTGATTAACTTAATCGAAGTCTTAAAATAAGCCTCGTCTGTTCATTCTGCTTGGTTATAACCTACGTTATAATTGTTGTTCTTCTTTTCTATCTTTTTAGTTATAACTAATAGTTATAAACTTGCTTGCAAATGTCTCAAATTTGCCTATTTCAGTCTATCTTTTTTTATTACACTCTTTCTTATTTTACATCTAATTTATGTAAATTCAGTGTTATTCTATTTTACTCCATATTAGCAAATTCTACTCTTTATAATTTTATTCGCATAAAAAGAAATAAGAAGAAACTAACATTTGTAGGCTAATTTTAACGTAGAACAGATGTAAATAAATGCAAATAAAAGTAAATAACTATAAATAAATGAATAAAATAGTTGAATAAAAATAACTGAATAAAATAGGCTGAAAAGAACTTTAAAATCTAGCTGTAAATAACTTATACAAAAAAATTCTCCAAATTGCAGATAAACTACAACTACTGAGAACCCTATTATTTTAAATTACTTAGAATCTAAAACAAGTGCTGAACACTCACTTGTGATCCTTAGCTCTAGTATTTGGTCTTCCTTGATCCTCTCCTAGAGCGTAAATATTTTTTTTTAAAAGATTCTCTCCTTAGAATTTTTTATCTCTAGGGTCCAGCCTTTGGCAATGAATGAAAATAGGAGAAAATTCGAATGAGAAAAATAGTTATGCCTAAGGTCTTATTTATAATGTCACTTTGGGATATCAGATTGATCGATTTGAAGATTAAATCTGGTGCAACCATGTCATAGGCTCGATGGGAACCGTTGGATGGAAGCACGGACGCACAAGATGCAATAAAAATAGCAAAACATGTCACGGTTTAATCTCAACAAAAATTAGTCCATATACTAAGGTAGGTCGACACCCAGGTCACCCTTATATGTGTTAGGTTGACTAAGGGGAGGGTCGACTCGACCTTATTTATTATTATTTTTTCTTTTTCTTTGTTTTCTTGTTTATATCTTCTTTGTTTTAGCTTGGATTTTTACAAACTATATATGTAAATTGACCAAAAAATTACCACAAACACAATGGTGCAACTCCCATAGCTTAATTCTGATAATTTTACAAAGTTATTTTATTATTTAATTAATTCATTAATTAATTATTATAGCTTAAATTTCAAGTTATTACAGTTAGTCAAATCCGCGGCCTCTTGAGATCATTGGATAAATACACGATCTCTCTAGATCATTATTTAAATTTGCGTTCTCTTTAGATCGTTTAGCATCCAAACTAGGGTTCGATCTCTTTATATCCTTGTTGAGCCCAATCCACTCACTCTATAGCGAGGGGACTCAACGTTTAGGCAAGTCCATCTACTCACTCTCTGGTGTGGGGATTCACTCTCATATAAGCCCAATCCACTCACTTTCTAGAATGGGCGCTTGCACCTTATGGTCTTCATCATGTCTCTCTGGACAAGACTACCGTGATTGATTCATTCGTAAATCAATATCAAGGGTGACCAACTTTCATTGGTGCATCAAACTCAATATCAGTTATCACATTCGCGTGATTTTTAGAATCAAGCATTCATAGAATCAAAATGTAAACATCACATTATCCATTCAGGCATTGGAGTTGAACACTCAACTTAGAGCGTGCCTGGAGACCGATCGAGGTTCTTTACATTAGTAAGTGGCTTGACTGTAATACCATATGGTTTATTGAAAACAAAAGGAAAATTATGGAAATCGAATCTGACTCCATATCGTCTCGACCATGGAATAACTATCCTCGGCACAGATCTGAGGCCGCTTCGATTTACTACAAATGAAAGTTACTCTTGCTACCTTATTGCAGCTAAGCTGCTTATGTACTGCCATAACTGGTTGTTCCTAACCTTCTCTTCAATTAGATCATTAAGATGTCTATAATTATTTGTCCCATGCCTATCCAGCTCATGGAATAGACAATACTTCCCCATTTTCTCTCTCAATTGGTAGGTTCTCTCCTCGTCGGTTTTTGAAAGGGGATCTAAAGGGGATCTGGCTCTTAGTATCGAGGTAAATCCTCTTAGGGGTTTCTTTCAACTCTAATTAAGAGGAGAATTACGGTTCCCTGCTCTACAGTTTTGATCCTCCCAAGCCGTGACCAGCCTTTCACTCTCCTTTATCTTTACCAAATCCTTTTACGAACGGTCCTCCGCCATCCGTAGGATTAGCTTATGCCTTTTCATCTTAAGCTTCCTCCTGAAGGAAGTATCTCTCATCCTCATACTAAAATTCTGCGAGATCCACCGGTGGATCCCTTTCCAAAGCAAATTTAAAACTGTCTTACTAGTAACTTCTGAAACGGTAGCCATCAGAACTAGCAATGGATCCGGCTTATGAACTGCAGCAACTGCTGCATCAAACTTAATCAAATAATTCCTTAGGGTCTCCCTAGCCCTTTTCTTCATACTTGATAAAGTCATCACATTCTTTGGCCTTAAAATTTGTACTTGGAACTGCTTTATAAATCTATTTACTAACCCGTCCATGTGCCAGTGGAACCGTTCTCCAACTGTCTGGACCACATCGCTACTATGTCTGTCAAATAAAGGAAAACACTATCCCATTACTTCCTCAGATGCACCCAACACCTCTAGGTGTTGGATGTACCTCATTATATGAAATTTTGGATCAAATTTTCCATTCTACATTTCCAATATCGGCAATTTGAAATTAGATGGATTCCTTGCGTACTAGAAGTTAAGGGTGAACAGGTTTCTATTGACGTCCTCTAGACTTTGGTCTGGCGATCCACCTCTTATTGCTCGCCTAACTATCTCAGCAATTCTATCATTATCATCTAACAAGAATCTCTGCTCCATATTTTCACTTTACCTCCCATTCTTGTAGGGAAATTCTAGCATATATTTCTCATCCTACACGTTTGCATCCTAATTCATGTTATGGTGTTCAACATCATTTCCTAGATGGTCCTATCTCTACCCAAGTTCAAATTTTTCATTCCCCTAAGTCCTTTGGGATTGTTATTAACCCATGGTCGGGGCTTGGTGCCGATCCGTGACATTTTTTTGACGATCGCCTTGCTTGGCTCCACTATGTTTCAGAGGGAATTTTTTTTCTTATCTTCGATCTTTGGTTATGGTCTACATCAATGCTAGTTGTTCCAAGTTGTCCTGTTCTTCTAAAGAACCCCTCCATCACCTCTTCCTAGTTAGCTATCATTCCGTCTTGCATTTCTGTCATCACCATTTCCATCTCGTCTCTGGTTATATAGATAAAGGGGGGTTAGATCCTGAGGACACCTGTTGGCTGCCCCCATGTCTCTATTAGCTTCCTTTGATAGTGGTTTTCCTAATTGATGGCCTCGTCATCTTATCCAATCTCATGCTTTATGTTGTCAAATCCAAATTCTATTAATGATAGCACTAAAATTTACAAACATCCAATGAAGTTACAAAAATGAAAATTTCAAGAAAAGGCAAAAAACACACCACTTTATAGCGGTTCGACGCATGCTCCGGTCTATGTCCACCAAAAATTTATTATTCGATTTTTGTCGAGTTTTTAAAAGTTGTTCTTACAGATCTGTGATGATTCCCTAAGATTATAAAAGAAGTACAGAAATTTGTTAGAAGAGCCAAGAAGATCCTTAAGACTATGCCTCTTCTTCTATATTTATAGTAGGTCGTCGAAAATCTCTCCACCATGTTTGCACCTACATTCCCCATGTTAAAGAGGAGTTACTTAGAAAAGATCCTGACCGCATTAGCAAGATCTAGGGATCGGTACCGATCCATGCCCTATGGATCAGTACCGATCCGTAAGATTTGCTGTTAAGCCATCTTCAATTCCTTAATGATACTTGGTTGACTTGTTCCTTCACTCATGGATCTTGAGTGCATTGTTATGAGCTTGATTTTGGATGAACTCTTTGACTCGAATGTTAGTCGCTAGCACTTGATTTGTCAATCAAATGTTTAGGTTCTAATGGCTAGTGAACCATCTCATATGACATGTTATGAATTGCAAGCATCTTAACCTCATGTGGTATGAAATGTCGACAAATTTGGATGAGTGTCATGAATAGGTACCAATCCCTGGTCTTGGATCGATAACCATCCATCACATATCTTGGATCATGGAATTATAATTTGCATTGGAAGTGAGTTATTATATGGGCATCTCAAAGGGTTCTTTGTAAATTGATGGCTTGATCTATTGATCTTGCTTGATATCCTAGTTTGGCAGTTATCTTTATGGATTCCTACTTAGTAATTTTCCCATTCAACCGATCCGAGTGGTCTAAATATGGCATGGTCACAAGGCCGAATAACACATACTATGTTCGAGATAAATAATAAATTATCCTAATATTGTATTAAAAAAAGAGAGTCTAAAGATGCTTATTTATTATACACACACACACACGGTACATTAGGACCTCGAAACATATCTTATATTTTACCAATTTAACACATATAATTCTAGTTCTAATGCTGTTTGGTAATTATGGTATATTTAATGGTCTCAGTAAAGAAATCAATTGATATAGTCAATATTCATACCAATATCTTCTTTCAAGCATGACATAACGAGGAAAAATATATTGGTATACATGTGTTAACTAAAACTATAAAAAAAATTGTTTGTAATACTTCAATTATGAGTTGTATGATATGTATGAAATGGTTGTTCATTTGAAGAGATGATGGATAACTAGAAATTCATTATCCATATGGCTCAACCACGATGAAGAGCATATTGAAAGGAATTTATTAAAAAGGAAGTTTGAAGAGTGAATTTATAGAGTATTGAGCAAAACGGAAAAGAAATTAATGCATCAAACAATTAATTATCTTCTAATAATATAACGAGTAAATTTCCAAATGGTATTTACATCAAATCAATGAGAAAACAATGAGAGATCAAACTGGAACAAAATCATTAGCACACTTTTTAAAACATACCTCTTTACTTAATTTTACAAACTAATATCATCATAAATACACAAATATAAAACAAAAATAAAGCATACCATCATTTGAAGTGACAAATTTAGCAATATTACCAGGTGACTCATCGTCATCTTTCTCACTATCAGAATGCTTAGATTGAAACTGTGACGACCCTGACTCGACCTTTGAAAATCGGCAGCGAATACGACACTCATATTCAAATGCCGCAGATCCAAACGTCAAATCTGGTGCGTCGGAGCTTATAACACCATTAAGTATAACAACACAGCGGATAAAAAATAATATATCAATATACAACATTGATACAATATGATACAACTGAGAGATACAATGAATATCAATATACATCAGAGATATGATACAAGACAAGCTCAACGGAAAGAAACAGATAACACCAACAGTGGATAATATCCATCGCCAAAGCACCAATCCAGAAATAGCTCGAATCCCCAATAATGATGCACAAAGATAAGCAAGGTCAACCGTCTAAAGACTGAACTAGCTCCAGATAATCTACCAAACCTGACTATCTGAAAAATCCAACTCTAGACTGCCCGTGTGGAAAATTGTGGGCACCCAGAGTTTAGGAAAGGAACAATAAATTCCAGGTCAGTCATGGGACTGGTGTGAGTAACAAAAACAATTTATCGTTTAAACAGACAACAAGAGAATTTTAAAATAAATCCGCAATGCTTTCTAGAAAATAAAACTACCATAAGGCCTCTCGGCACACACACAATGCAATCGCACACATGGGGGAGATTTCTCCTTATGATAGTCAAAAATGCTTGATACGCAAATTCCTTTGATATTATTATTATAAGTGCATAGTGCAGAAATAATTTTGAAAGTATAATATTAATCTTAGCCAGCATAGGTACCATTATATTATGCCTACTATAGCTACCACCTGAGGTGGCAGGTTATACAATTGCAATCGTAAAGGGCTCGTATTGTTTTGTTTGGATTTTCAACAAATATCAGGCTAAGGAACTTCCCACTGTCTATGGGTACGCCTCTGGTGGGACGTCCCAAGAACTTAACCAGCTCTCTGCCAACACAAAGCTGGGTTTACCTCTGTAACTAGGTAACTACTACATGAGCATGCCATTCCCCGATCCTTTGGGACCTTTATCCGAGGCACCTCTAAACCACAAAGCAACAACCACATAGTAAATGAGATTGAAGCAACCACATAGATAAATATCTGGGCTCCATACCATGATACTACCTTTTTCCAGAAGGAAATGACACACCCTAAAGGGTGCGACCCTCATAACCTTGCCGCATATTTCCTGTCTCGACCATTTCCGGGGTGTGAGGTCCTGATGCAGTCTCGTCCACAAAGCTACGCTTTATACAAAAGCCATGCTCTGATCACAAATGATCAAATAATGATCATCAACACACAGCATCGCGCAGCATGCCACACTACCAAATTGGAAATATATCACTGATAACCTTCAACTACATAACCTCTGAGCTCGTACGTTTCAGAGAAGGGTGTTAAGCTAAGAGAATAAATAAATCCTTACCGATTTACTTTATATTTACGTTCCTAATCCGTAAATTTATTCCCATACTTTAAAAATAAATCAACGTTTATTTTTAAACAAATTCCCCTTTCTTTTATAAATTCCATAGTGAATTTATAATCCCAAAATATCTATGATGTACGATTTTCAATCGATTTTCAATATTCACTTTCAATTTATCTTACAAGGATAAATTCTAAAACGTTCATTTCACATTGGAAAAATATTTCCATACTTATTTAATAATAAGTACATCGCAAATCTATTTATTTTCAACATTTGAAAATATTCAATATACTTAAATCAAAATTAAGTATATATTTCATTCTTTTAAGGAAACCATTCTCTTAACACATTTATTTGGTCAAAAACGAATGTTGCGTAAAACATCGTTACGACGACCCAAAATCACTAGTATAGGGATTCAAAGTTTAAATAGATATATAAATCCCAATACTATACAAAACATTTCCTTTCGGAAACCATTTACTATATCAACAGTGTTATAGTCCACCATTTCCTTCTTTCTCGAAAACGTCTATTTCAACAACAATGTTGAAATCTATGGTTTCGATTCATAATACATTTTAAAACATCTTTAAAATAATTAACTTCATTTTATAATATTCATTTTGCCAAACATGACCATTTTATTCAATAATGTATTCACTGTCCAAAATCGTGAATATATTTCCTTTAATAAACTTCAATATTCAATTTGTCAAATTAAATTGATTTCGAATTTATAAACAATGTTTATAAATTACATTTCTATTTATAAGCTTCGATTTATAAATCTCATTATTAACAAATTCCATCTATATCTCATTTAAATGCTAAAATCCGATTTATAAGATAATTACTTATAAATCTTCTATTTTACAAAATCTATTCATTTTTATAACTTCACAATTTATAAATCTATAAATTCCGTTCACTTATGAAATCCATTTTTATTTCATTTTCAACACTTATAAAAACTCGTTTTAATATTCCAATATTTTTAATTTATAAAATATCAATTTTATAAGTCTTTTATATACATCGTTTTTAATAATTCAAAATATCCCAATTTAAACCAATTTATAAATTAATTAACTATTTATTTCCAAAAATCTCATTTCGGTTATATTTCTCAAAAATCTTAATTTTTATAACATAAAAATTTCTAACATTTTAATTATTTAAAATGAATCAATTCAAAATTTAATAAAACGTATACTTTCGAAAATCACTTTAAAATTCCTTTTAAAACAAAAATCATTATTTTAAAACTTCAGAAATGGATCCGATGATGCAGCAGCACCAAATAGTCAATCACGACATCCAAATATCATATATCGATATAATAATCAACAAATATCAAAATATATGTAAATAAATCATTACAGTTGAGGAATCCAGTTGGATCCCTCCAACCTGTTTCCTTGCATCCAAAGATGTTAGCACAATACCAATTCCGCTCCAGTACGGAATTATCGCGGTATATGGGATTTATAAATATTATCCGCTTAATAGGCGGCGCAATAGGGTCTCATCCGCTATACAATGCGGGAAAATCAACTCCAAGTACATAAATAATACCAATTTCACTGTTTATGAAATATTCGCGGTATATGTTTTTAATAAAAAACATCCGCTTACTAACGGCGCATAATGTCTATTTTAACAAACAATAGATAACAATCATCCTTCAAACATACAATCAACAATTTTAAATCTAACTATTTAAAATAAAAATCGAAACCGATTCGATTGAGTGAGAAGTTCTCACCTTGATTTCAATTCGTTTTAGCGATTTATTTCGAATAAAATTAAATGTGCGTTTAATTTTACCCGAAATTCTCACTAACTCCAAACGACTCCAATCCAATTCCATAGCATAGTGCTCGTCCATACGATTCCAACGCAACTAGTTTCACGCGTTTTCGACCTCGTATGAAAAAGATATGATTTTTCAAAGTTTATACGAATTAAAACATAACCAAATTACAATTTCTTTTTATTTCTAACCCTAGCTTAATCATGACCGTTAGATCCCTCAACCTGCAGATCACAGCCGTCCCCCTCATCTTCTTCCTTCATCAGGTAAACACGCACCAAACTCAACCCATGGACGCCCATTAGGGTTGAATTATACTCCACCCTGAACCAACTTGAACACGATCAGATTACCTCATTCAAAAGCTCGTACTAGCCTCCACCTTCAGCCGCCATTTCATGATGCTCGGCCTCCCCATGTAGTCTCGAAAATCGTGCAAGACGAGCACGAACGTGGGCCCATATCTTCCACTTCGTTGCTCCAAAATCCATCATCTCCGTATGGATTGAAAGCTCTCTTCTAGATCTACAACTTTGTAGTTGAAAACATTTTCTAATTCTTCACGGATTGAGAGAGATTAAGAGGAGAAGAGAGTGAAATTCTGGCCATTGAATTATTATGAACGGCGGCTGGCCTTTTAACCTAGGGTTTGTGAAAAGAAGGAATAATGGAGGGCTTTTATAGAAAATTCACGCGACACTATTCATCCCGGATTTTCCGAACTCCAAACGAAGCGTGCCGGTTGGCGTTTCTAAGATTTACCCCGCGTTTCGAACACAATGGAACGTGTTTCGGGAGCTAATTCGGTCATCTGTGCGAGTTATGGCAATAAACGTTCAATTTAAAATTAAACCGATTAAACGATTTTCTAGGCGTTTTAGCTTGCACCGGACAAACGGTAAATCCGATTGACACGAAATTTGAAACCATACAATAATATCCCATTACGGATCCGATGAAACTAGTTTCGTCGAAATCCGAGACTTTTTGAAAAATGACTATTTTAACTCGCCAAATTAATATTAAAACAATTTCGATGCGTTTCAAGCTGCCACGGTCAAACGATAACTCCGATTGCTACGAAAATTGAAATCCGATAATAAAAAACTATTATGGATCCAATGGAACTGGTTTCGTCGAATTCTGAGACTGTTCAAAAATTGGCTATTTTACAATCGATAATTAAATATTAAAATATTCAATTTTCACAGATTAACTCTAAATTCAATTTTAAAAGTTCTATAACATCATTATAACTTCAATATGATATAATAAAATTTTACAAATCATTTTCAATCATATTTAACCCAATTTTCAATTACTTCTGTAATTTCACATATTAAATTATTGATTTAATTATCCAATTAAATTCAATTATTCGAAATAAAATTTATTCGACTTATAAATTTCACCTATTAATATTAAAATTCAATTAAATATATAATTTTTAATTGACAGAAATTCTGGATCGTTACATACTTCCGCCCTTAAAAGAATTTCGTCCTCGAAATTATCAAGTAAGAAAAGTTACAGAATCCATTAACTATCCAAAACAAACCATTCAATTTAGATTTTTCAAATCACTTAAGTGTTTAACTTTCTAAAAATTCATAGTTAAACTTTTTACAATATCTTTACTAAGTTTCCAAATCCAAACTTAGTTATCAAAAATTTCCAATTTTCTCAAAAATATTCTAACGCCTTAAATTTTCGGAGAAATTCGCCAGAGTCTCCTTTGCGCGGCTCGATCCGAAAAAAAAATGACAGTGTATATATCACAAATATACATCTCGTCAAGTGACGAGGCATCTCGCAGGGAAAAAAGTGTAAAAGTACGGTATGTAATCCGAGATATGCACCTTATTTATTATTAGCGAGCATATAACGGCTAATATAGCGCGAAAGCGAGCTCGAAATGCGAAGCAACGCCATCCGCACCTACTAAACACTTAAGAACAACATGAGAATCATGCATATATGAAAATAGTATCAATATACAACATATAGCAACATAACAACTACATGTGCCAATATAGCAAATGCAACAAAACAACAAATGCAAACATCAACCAACTATCATCCATAACCAAATCAATATTCATTCATATTCTCATTAATATTCAATGAATTGGTTTTCAATTTAAATCACATTTGATTCATTTACATTGGATTTTATCAACATTCATTCATATCTAATTTCAATTAGTTTGCATTTACTAATTTTCATTCAAGTTGGTTCACTTCCAAATCAAATTCAATTCTATTCAAGTTCACATATTATCCGTTTGAATTTAATTACATAGCTTCCAATTTTGCTAATTCAATTTCATTAATACTTAATGAATTATATATAATCAATCAACAATCAAATAACAACCAATGTTTATTCAATACAACCAAATTTATTCACTTTACATTCAATTTGGTTCAACACTTTTAATTCCAATTGGATCATATTAAATTGACTTCCATTCAATTTACTCAACTTCCAATAACATTAGCTTTTAATGAATTTATACTTACATCCATTATTTCATATCAATTATTTACATTTAATTGATTAACATTCAATCCATTAGTTCAATTCAATTGCTAACTCCTTTAGCAATATAATGTTGTATTTCATTTATATAACTCAAGTTCAAATTCTTAATGACTTCATTTCATTAATTCACTTATTAATTTACTTTGACACCAAAAATCAACTTCATTCAACATCACTTAAGTTATATTCCATTTCAAACATCCAATCAAATCCAATCAAATCCAAATTTTCCAAACAACTTTCTTTTAAACAATTTGGCAGCAATCCCTCTTTTGGAAACCCGAAAATGGACACCAATGATGTCGCGATCATCATCGGAATTATTTTCCAGCGACCAAAAAGAGTTTAGAGCTTTAATTTCTCCAAAAAAATTTCCCAAAATATCAAATCCTTTCAAAACACTTCTCTGGAATTTTATTTTCAGATTATAAATCTTTTACTTATATAATTTTACTTCTTATATATAAGATTATTTCACAATTGTAAATCATTTTAATTATAACTCCATACTTATTATTCAATTGCTTATACAATTCATTCTTTTACAACTGTGGTTTTATTTAACTTATTCAACAATCAAACATCAATTCATATACACTTTAATAATTATGAAAAATTATTCCTTTATATATAAAAATATAATCAAGGTAAATTTATTTCATTTACCCAATTTAAATAATACTATGTCGACATGCCTCGTTTAAGTGTTTAGAAATCCCTATCGATAATATGGCGTCCCACACACCGATCAGAATTCACAAACAGCTCAACGGATAAGCAAACACAATATAAAACATTTTTATATTCACTAACAAATACGCCCTCGTACCTATTATTACACTCACACTCATTCTAGAGTACTACTGACTCTATTTCTAATGAGTAATTCCCAACAGAGCCATGGTTGTCGCTTAACCATAAGCTCTGATACCAAATGTAACGTTTGTGATTTTTCATTGCCGAAAAACCGAAATGTTAGGGTTAAAGAAGAAGAAAAGGTAGAAGAAGATAGAAAAAGATAGAACAGAACAGAAAGAAAACAACTGAACAACATCAGAATCTCACAATTCGCAGCGGAACAACATATAATAAATAAATGAATAATCTTTAAAACAAAGAACTGTACATTTATACCTTACATCATTATCAGAGTTTACAACAACAATAGACAACAGAGTCAATACATCAATGGACAATTATATAAACTTGTCCTCATACAGAATACACAGCGGAATAATACATAGATAATATCATATACAAGTGGTACGTCTCGATATGCAGCTCGCCTCCTGAGCTCCATAGCACTCTTAAATCCAGAATAACCTGATAACCAAACTCTTGACTGCCCGTGTGGAAATTGGTGGGTACCCAGAGTTTAGGAAGGAAAACAATAAACTCCGAGTCAGTCATGTGACTGGTGTGAGAACTAAAACAGTTTATTTTTCTTTAAATCAAAATAGAGGAATATTTTTAAAGTCAATTCGCAATGCTTTTAAAAATGAGACTACCATAAGGCCTCCCGCACACACACACAATGCAAACGCAGAATCGGAGGAGATTTCTCCTTATGATAGTCAAAGATGCTTGATACGCATTAAAAAGAAACATTTGATATTATTACTAGTGCATAGTGTAGGAAAAATTCATTTCGAAAGTAAAGATATAAATCTTAGCCAACATATGACCATTATCGTATGCCTACTATAGCTACTATCCAAACAGTGGGGCGCCACCATAAGTGAATGGCAGGTTCTACAACTAAAACCGTACAAGTCTCGTATTGTTTCTTTGGATTTCCAACAAATGGTCAGGCCAAGGAACTTCCCATTGCCACATGGAAACGCCTCTGGAATGACGTCCGGAGAACCAAACCGGATCTTTACCAACATAAGGCCGGGTTACCCCTAACTGGGTAACTACTGACACGAATATGTCATCCCCCTATCGTAACCGATCTATCCGAGGATCCTCGATTTCCAACAACCACAAAATTTGCAGCAACAACATAGGTTAAATATCTGGGCTCCATACCATGATACCACCTCTATCTAGAAGGAATGACATACACTAAAGGGGCGCTACCCCCTAATAACCTTGCCGCATCCTTCCTGTTTTGACCATTTCCAGGGTGTGAGGTCCGACGAAGTCTCGTCCACAAAGCCACGCTTTATACAAAAGCTGTGCTTTGGGTCAACAAATGATCATATCACAAATGATAAAACAATGATCATTTCACAGCAACACTCAGCATGCCACACTACCAAATTGGGAGTATATCACTAATAACCTTCAACTATATAACCTCTGAGCTCGTACGTCTTAGAGAAGGGTGTTAAGCTAAGAGAATAAATTCTCCGCCACCAACAGAAATATATTTGAAAGAAATCAGCTTTATATCTCAATTTGTTATGTCAGACATACAATCCATACAAGTCTGTTCCGGGATCGAACAGAACCGAAGGCACTTACAAAGAAGTCCTTGCAATCCGGATATTCACTAATCACGACCGGACTTCCCGTCACTAAGGGTGATAAAACCTCTATATCGGAGATCAGCCGATGTAGAGTAACTCGACGGTAATCCTTCCGTTTTCACAAATATCCGGTCTTCAACACCGGTCATCAAATACAATCCATAACGACGTATCACATACTCGGAATAGGTTATACGACCCCAAGGTCCTTTCCCGGCTAACCCGAATAGTGAGCGTTTATTCAAAAATAAGTGTGGCATTCAAATTCAAGCAAATCACAACAAATACCTATTTAAAGGTAAATATTGATAGTCGGATTATTAGCTATCAATAGGCGTGCTCAACATCACCAAATTCCAAATAATTTCCCGAATTATTTACTTTCCTAAAATATCTTTACTAGATATATAATTTCCACACTTTAACCATTTCAAAACAAATTTTCAAATTACTTTTCAATCCTTTATCACTTTTGAAAAAAAATTTCAATCATTTCCTTACTCGGAAATACTTTCATTTCAAAATGGTTCATTTAAACCAATTAAATAAATCCTTACCGATTTACTTTATATTTACGTTCCTAATCCGTAAATTTATTCCCATACTTTAAAAATAAATCAACGTTTATTTTTAAACAAATTCCCCTTTCTTTTATAAATTGCATAGTGAATTTATAATCCCAAAATATCTATGATGTACGATTTTCAATCGATTTTCAATATTCACTTTCAGTTTATCTTACAAGGATAAATTCTAAAACGTTCATTTCACAATGGAAAAATATTTCCATACTTATTTAATAATAAGTACATCACAAATCTATTTATTTTCAACGTTTGAAAATATTCGATATACTTAAATCAAAATTAAGTATATATTTCATTCTTTTAAGGAAACCATTCTCTTAACACATTTATTTGGGTCAAAAACGAATGTTGCGTAAAACATCGTTACGACGACCCAAAATCACTAGTATAGGGATTCAAAGTTTAAATAGATATATAAATCCCAATACTATACAAAACATTTCCTTTCGGAAACCATTTACTATAACAACAATGTTATAGTCCACCATTTCCTTCTTTCTCGAAAACGTCTATTTCAACAACAATGTTGAAATCTATGGTTTCGATTCATAATACATTTTAAAACATCTTTAAAATAATTAACTTCATTTTATAATATTCATTTTGCCAAACATGACCATTTTATTCAATAATGTATTCACTGTTCAAAATCGTGAATATATTTCCTTTAATAAACTTCAATATTCAATTTGTCAAATTAAATTGATTTTGAATTTATAAACAATGTTTATAAATTACATTTCTATTTATAAGCTTCGATTTATAAATCTCATTATTAACAAATTCCATTTATATCTCATTTAAATGCTAAAATCCGATTTATAAGATAATCACTTATAAATCTTCTATTTTACAAAATCTATTCATTTTTATAACTTCACAATTTATAAATCTATAAATTCCGTTCACTTATGAAATCCATTTTTATTTCATTTTCAACACTTATAAAAACTCGTTTTAATATTCCAATATTTTTAATTTATAAAATATCAATTTTATAAGTCTTTTATATACATCGTTTTTAATAATTCAAAAAATCCCAATTTAAACCAATTTATAAATTAATTAACTATTTATTTCCAAAAATCTCATTTCGGTTATATTTCTCAAAAATCTTAATTTTTATAACATAAAAATTTCTAACATTTTAATTATTTAAAATGAATCAATTCAAAATTTAATAAAACGTATACTTTCGAAAATCACTTTAAAATTCCTTTTAAAACAAAAATCATTATTTTAAAACTTCAGAAATGGATCCGATGATGCAGCAGCACCAAATAGTCAATCACGACATCCAAATATCATATATCGATATGATAATCAACAAATATCAAAATATCTGTAAATAAATCAATACAGTTGAGGAATCCAGTTGGATCCCTCCAACCTGTTTCCCTGCATCCAAAGATGTTAGCACAATACCAATTCCGCTCCAGTACGGAATTATCGCGGTATATATGATTTATAAATATTATCCGCTTAATAGGCGGCGCAATAGGGTCTCATCCGCTATACAATGCGGGAAAATCAACTCCAAGTACATAAATAATACCAATTTCACTGTTTATGAAATATTCGCGGTATATGTTTTTAATAAATAACATCCGCTTACTAACGGCGCATAATGTCTATTTTAACAATCAATAGATAACAATCATCCTTCAAACATACAATCAACAATTTTAAATCCAACTATTTAAAATAAAAATCGAAATCGATTCGATTGAGTGAGAAGTTCTCACCTTGATTTCAATTCGTTTTAGCGATTTATTTCGAATAAAATTAAATGTGCGTTTAATTTTACCCGAAATTCTCACTAACTCCAAACGACTCCAATCCAATTCCATAGCATAGTGCTCGTCCATACGATTCCAACGCAACTGGTTTCACGCGTTTTCGACCTCGTATGAAAAAGATATGATTTTTCAAAGTTTATACGAATTAAAACATAACCAAATTACAATTTCTTTTTATTTCTAACCCTAGCTTAATCATGACCGTTAGATCCCTCAACCTGCAGATCACAGCCGTCCCCCTCATCTTCTTCCTTCATCAGGTAAACACGCACCAAACTCAACCCATGGCCGCCCATTAGGGTTGAATTATACTCCACCCTGAACCAACTTGAACACGATCAGATTACCTCATTCAAAAGCTCGTACTAGCCTCCACCTTCAGCCGCCATTTCATGATGCTCGGCCTCCCCATGTAGTCTCGAAAATCGTGCAAGACGAGCACGAACGTGGGTCCATATCTTCCACTTCGTTGCTCCAAAATCCATCATCTCCGTATGGATTGAAAGCTCTCTTCTAGATCTACAACTTTGTAGTTGAAAATATTTTCTAATTCTTCACGGATTGAGAGAGATTAAGTGGAGAAGAGAGTGAAATTCTGGCCATTGAATTATTATGAATGGCGGCTGGCCTTTTAACCTAGGGTTTGTGAAAAGAAGGAATAATGGAGGGCTTTTATAGAAAATTCACGCGACACTATTCATCCCGGATTTTCCGAACTCCAAACGAAGCGTGCTGGTTGGCGTTTCTAAGATTTACCGCGCGTTTCGAACACAATGGAACGTGTTTTGGGAGCTAATTCAGTCATCTGTGCGAGTTATGGCAATAAACGTTCAATTTAAAATTAAACCGATTAAACGATTTTCTAGGCGTTTTAGCTTGCACCGGACAAACGGTAAATCCGATTGACACGAAATTTGAAACCATACAATAATATCCCATTACGGATCCGATGAAACTAGTTTCGTCGAAATCCGAGACTTTTTGAAAAATGACTATTTTAACTCGCCAAATTAATATTAAAACAATTTCGATGCGTTTCAAGCTGCCACGGTCAAACGATAACTCCGATTGCTACGAAAATTGAAATCCGATAATAAAAAACTATTATGGATCCAATGGAACTGGTTTCGTCGAATTCTGAGACTGTTCAAAAATTAGCTATTTTACAGTCGATAATTAAATTTTAAAATATTCAATTTTCACAGATTAACTCTAAATTCAATTTTAAAAGTTCTATAACATCATTATAACTTCAATATGATATAATAAAATTTTACAAATCATTTTCAATAATATTTAACCCAATTTTCAATTACTTCTGTAATTTCACATATTAAATTATTGATTTAATTATCCAATTAAATTCAATTATTCGAAATAAAATTTATTCGACTTATAAATTTCACTTATTAATATTAAAATTCAATTAAATATATAATTTTTAATTGACAGAAATTCTGGGTCGTTACATAATGTTTAAAATAAAATGTGTTTTTCTTTCTATTATATACTTATTATATAGTGATATACATAATTAAGTAATTAATTTACATACATAGATGGAAATCCTTAAATGATATGCCATGTAATACTAATTATAAAGTGTAGTAATCATGAGAATATTAGCATATTGAAAATAACGTATTGTTGTAAATATTCCTAATCAAGATGTTTGAAGAAAGGATCGATTCATCTATTGAGACTAAAGTAAGTAACACTCTACAAATGTTACGTAGTGTATTTCTCATAGCTGCTGGAGGAACCAAGAAATTATGTACCGATAGTTATTGGATAGCCATGGAATGATTCACTCGATAGTTTTTTGTTGGTTAATATGACTAAGGTCCAATAAGAATATTTATGTGATAATTTGAAGTATTCCCTCGGTTTAAGAACACCGTCGATCTTCAATATGGAAACTCCAGTTTGATTATGGTTAAATCATGTTATGACATCCATCAAACGACTATAGCTGGGTTGAGTGGGAACCTTATTAGAAAACTTAAACGGTAACATTAACCTTTCTAATATTATAAGAACATTTGCAATATAAAGTTATAACAATCTACATTGATAAAATGTTTATCAATTAAGATATATAAATGAACCGAATAAAGATTAACAAAAAGAAGGAAAAAATACTTGGTAATAAATATTTTTTTTCTTGTAGATCCATACAAGCGCCTAATTATACAACTACTAAGTACGTTCATAATTTGATCATATACTAGATTACTTGCTCGAGACTGTATATTGTCTTCAATGAATTTCGAATTCTAAAATCAGTACAAGAGTATGGATATTTTATCCATATAGGAATACATATAAATGTTATATGGCAAATGGTTACAATTCACAATGTACGAAACCTCAGTGAAATTAGTTCATAGAAATAAGCAAGTAAACTGTGGTGTGAGATCATGTATTCAATATGATTGATTACAACAATGATCTTATTTTGTTAAATCAAGATTGTATAGGTGGTAGGTATAGATTAAGGACTAATCATTCATGCGAGGATTAATCGGAGCTAGGCATGTTTGAAAACTCATGTATTTTGAATAAAATTTTAGTGTTTTGTTTAGTGTCAATTGATATAAATAAAAAATTTAGGATTTTGAATGTGCTTAGGAGTAATAAAAAGGCAAAAAAGCCTAAAACTAGCACACTGATGCTTGTATGTGGCACCGAACCTTCGATAATGCCTAATCAGCACCTAAATATATGTCTAGAGTCTTACATGAAGCGGTAAACCATATTTAGGTGGGCCTACGCAAATCGCTAGGCGGTAACCCTCGCCTAGCGCCTAAGCGGGACCTAGGTGCCGGTCTAGAAGGATTTTTATAACAGTGGTCAAATGTAACACTATACCAAAGGCTACAAAATATATCTTAGAATTTGATTATCGAAATGACAGTTTGGTTAGTTTACATAAAGTGCAACATATTTGATTTTCTTAATCTTAAGGATGATCAAATGCACTTTTGTAAAGAGTTATTTACGATATTGTAGTAAGAGTTTCCTTTAAATGGTTTGACCATTTAGAAAGGATAGTGAATGTATAAGGGTGGTTGTAACTTAAGGCGTGGTTGGGATTAAGATAGTGAATGGCCGCTTCTGCTTCATAAAGAAACATTAGAAATAAGAATTGTAAAATAAGAATTGATATTTAAATATGAAATGAGAAATATGATTTTTTTTTCCAAAATGTATTTTCACATAGAAAATTGTTTTCTATGAGATTTTGTTTCTTTGAATTTGAGATACTGAAAATCCTCGAATGTAAACCAATTACAGTAAATGAAATAAATAGTCAATATTAAGTGGTTGAATGGAGCTTCATATTTCGTACATTATTATTGTAATGACAGAAATAGTGGGAGCATGAACATTTATTGGTCACATCGAGTTACAAAAATTGTTTTCATGAAATGTATCAAAAATTATTTATGAAATATAATAATTATTTTTTAGTATTGCCTGAAAGATATAATTTTATAATAATATAAATATTATGGATATTCATTATAAAATAAAACTATAATAGTGGTATTTATGATACATTGAAAAATACAAAAGTATCTAAATTTACTTACAATTATTTTAGAATTATGGACTAAGCCAAAGTTTGAAGAGACAATTCTTCAATTATATGATTATGAATCATATGATACTAGTGAATTATATCTTAAACAATAAAAGGCAGTACACCCTATGGGAGCGATCGTAAGAGTTAATGAACTCTTCAAATTCATATAGATGTTTGCAAGTTTATTAGTACCAACACGGTTCCAAGTACTTCGCTATATCCACGGATGTGTTATCACCAACATGGACATATGTATTTGATACACATATAGTACATCTATGATAAGCTCATAGAATAAAATATAATTAAATCAAATAATGTGTAATAGAAATTAAAATTGATTAGATTTGATTGAATATGTGAGTATATTAGAAAGAGTTTCGAACGTACCAAAAAATGAATAAAATTCAATCTCAAAATTCCCTGCTCCTTGTGATACTTAATGATGTATTGATAAAAATAATCGACCTTTATTTAACAAAGTATGATGAATTATGAGTGAAGTTGAGTTAACTTCTTTCTATAAGGTCGTGTACTTAAGAGTGGTATACAATGTTAAAATTAATTTCATCCAAATAATAGTATACAGAATCGTAGAAGATAAAGTTAATAAGAGACCCCAACATGTCCTAGGACAAGGAGTTGGCAGGTTGTGTGAATCAAAAGACTGCACGTAATAATTGCTCATAAGGGATTTTGTATGAGTCACCCCAAAATGATTAAGGAACGACTATCATTAGGTGACCATTTTATGTCTTGTAAGTATTGGAAACTAAAACCAAATTATTTATATGTATAAGGAAATTCATTAAGTGTTTATAAATATATATTTCATTGCATTGAGAATTGTTTAAAGGAATACCAACTTTGTAGTGAAGGAATTTCCTTTAGAAATTATTGGTCCTAAAATGGATTTGGATACGATCCATGGATAAAACTGATTATAAGGGATGAAATGAAATTGACAAACCTAATATGAATACAATGCATTAGAATAAGTACTGTTGCACATTGAAGGGACATTATGAGTTTCTTATCAATGTAAGAATATGTAATCCTTGATTGTTAATTATACCATAAAGAGTATCGAATCTACGATATGGTGTGATGCAAAATAAGAAATGGATTCCAAGTACGTTACAAAATATGATTTTGCTATTGGTAACTGAAAGGATATGATCCATCGACTACAAAAGTATCTTCAAGAGGAAGAAAAAATGCAGTTGGAATAAGGTGAGCCAAATTGATATGAATAATATCGCAAAATTTCAGTTGTTGAAAATAGTGCAATAGAATCAACATCATGTGCTCTAGTTAATTTGGATTTTACTCAAAAAATTATCAGCCAGTATAAATTTGTGTTTTTTGGTATATATGTGTTGAAAAATATATATTCTAAATAATGATTTAGATAGAATGTTTGCACATAACAACCAAATGTCTCAAAGTTAGTTGGAGTGTAATTATCACCTTTTCAACCCCTAAATGTCGACACTAAATACATCTACGTTATTCATGTGCCAAGCATCCAAGTACCGAAAAGATGGAAAGTTAGGGTAAAGATAAAGAAACAAGACAAGAAAGAAAAACACAATATCAGAATCTTACATGTAGAATGATAACATATAATATCTCAAAAGTGTAGTACAAAGTGTTTCTCCAACATACATAAATCTCAGAGCTACAAAATGACTAAGTACTACTATCAGTCTGGATAGTTATAACTCCTTGTCCTCATAATGCTGAATACATACATATATACATACATAATAGTGAACAAAAATGAAAAGAGGTAGATAGATTGTAACGACCCACTATTTTGTACCATTCAAATCAACAATAATGCACACATGTTAGACTTGAATGATGCAAAATAACAAATTGTAAATAAATCTGGAGCAAATAAAATCAAACACACAGAATCACAGATACAGAAACATCAGAATAACTCGCAGTGGAAATAAAATACCGTAGTAGTTCATGAAGCTACTATAACAAAGTCTCAAAACAAATTCATAATATCAGTCTGGAAACAACATAATAGAAATCCCAAATACATAGGCTAATACATGAGATAAACTAGAACAACTGAACTGAAATAGATATATAAGTAGATAAGAAGAATCTCCAGCAAAGACCAGCTCCGGAAAGAGAATCCAAAGCTGTGAATACTCAAGTTGACCCGAGCGTAAAGAAAAACACAAAACACTTGAGTCAGGACATACATACTTATATAATGTAAACCAACTCAAGTGAACTGTTATAAAGAACAAGTAACTTAAAGGGTGCTTGGGACCGCCCATCCTCCAAGGATCCGTTAAACTATTTATTATGTAGCAATATTGCGCTATTATAATAATGTCTACAGTAAAATAAACATACTTTAAAATAGCGTTAAGGAGTGACCCAATATTCCCATTAACACAAATAATGCTAGTAGTCTATACAGTACCTGCATATCTCCTGACCGGGAGACTATGAGAAGATACTGCATAGGCACGACACAAATAGAAACTCGTAGTAAAGGCTCAATATGGTAGGTGGCACGACACACGAGGCAATGTCAGGGTATATATACCAATTACGCACACGGGCTGGTGGTAACGTAGCAGCCACATATGCCTACCTTGGAACACACTCCCATGTCAAGGGTGGCCACACAATCACAGAGTAATAGAATGGTATCGAAGAAGTGCGTCCAACCAGAGGAGCTACACCTTTTGGCCCGACATCGCTCCTATTTTAGACACCTTAAGACAACTCACGGGAGTCGGGTCCACGATATATACCTCAAGAATGTCGCCACTATCCTACTCCATTCCGGAATCTCCACTGCGTATACAGTTGTTAAAGTGGTTTTGGGTATCGACAGAGAGTATGTCCATATCCGATCCCAGTCTCTTTAACAACCAATCGTTATTATAATCCGTGGTTATAATTTCAAAATGGTGTTTATACTTCAAAAATAAATATCATTTCAAAATTCAATATTATTTCAAATCCATTTCAAAATATCAAAATATCATTTCTTTCCAAAACATTATTCATTTTATTTAATTTAAAATAGCATTTCAAATCACATTTCGAAATGGTTTATTATTTCAAATCAAATTACTCCATTTAAAACCATTTAAAAATGAAGTTAATATAATTAAAAATCAAATATTAAATTCCTAAAATTTAATCTTTTCAGAATTCATTTATTCACTTAGATTTATTATAACAGTAAAATTTCAACTTTCGCAGCACTTAGAAAAATGCTACGAAAAGTTATGTTTTAAAACAATTCAATTAGCAAAAGACAACATTTAAAACTGCTATAATAAGTTCTAGTTTCAAGTTTAAGTTTCTACAACTAAAACACCTACAAAGTGCTGTAATAGCCCTTAATTCAATTTTAGTTATAGTTCATTTGTATCAACTACAGCATTTACAAAATGCTGTAATATCCTTTACATTAGAAATAATAACATTTCAGAAATGCTGTTAATTTAAATTCCAAATTTTCAATACAATTTCATAAACAATTATATTTAATCTAAATCATTTAACTTATAAAAATCATATATTTTCACTTTAAAACAATCATTTAAAATACCCATTAATTTATGATTTTATAAAGTGAAATTTTCATACAAAAATCAAATTTCAAAAAATTACTTATTAAATTCAAGCATTAAATTTTCTATTCTTTATATTTTAAAATTTAACTTAACACTTAAATTTAAATTTCCAAATATAACTTATTTTTCATTTTATTTACTTAATTAAAATTTCACTTTTAAACAAAATTCCCAAATTCAAATTTAAGTTATATTTCAATATTCAACTTAAATATTCATTTATTTCAATTTTTATACAAAAATCATTATCACCTTATAAAATAATTTAAATTCATTTTAAATCAAAATATCATAAATTTACCTTTTAAAAATACTTTAAAAAATTTCAGAAAATGTAAACATTAACCACGGGTCTGTATATAATTTTCTAACCTAGATCAAGTGATACAGATATATATTATTTCAATCCGTAATTTACAAAGAACACCCGTGTTCTATCATTTCAAACCCGCAGTCCCAAGTAACATGAAATAAATAAAAATCGTTCAGACCTATCATTTCAGCCATAATGATTTTTCGCTATTCTAAAGTCCGTTCGGGTATGTATCATTTCAACCCATAGTGATTCTATTCTACAGGGAACTTGCAGTGTGATAAACTGATATAAATAAAAAAAATAGCATTATATAATAGTAACAGATGATATGATAGGCGTACAAACAGGGTGAACATCATATAAATTATATCACAGGCAGGTATAATATGATAGTATGAACTACAGATTCACAGGATGTCAATTTACTACTTATATCAGTACGGAACGCCTTGTGAGAAATACTCACCTCTATAAGCTGGAGATAACCGATTCAGACACACAAACAAACATCCGGAAAGCAGGAAGGCACGATTACAGATTCAAGTGAGAGGAGAGCCAAAATAGTTGTCTTGCACATATGAAACAAAACAACATATTTCACATAAATATACGACACAATATAACATTAAACAAGTTGTAAAATAACACAACAAAGTATCACATACAACTTGCACTTGCTTTCACTATCAAATGCTCGGCCTAGGTATAAAATTGCATGGATATGGTGTGAATTTGGATTAGGTATGGTTCAATATAGTCGGCCAAAAATGAGGAAGTGAAGGAGTGGAAGTTGTAATGCATGAACATCACAAGCCAAGGCACAAAAGGCAATTTTGTCACCACTACAAGGTTCGGCCATGGCATATATTGGCATGGCCAGGCTGGGTGGAAGCTAGGGGATGATGTGGCAGTGGTCTTTGGTCAGTAAGTGGCTGGTGGAAGTGATGCATGAGGTGGCCAAGGGGTTGCTGTGAAGTGGTGGAGCTAATATGAGTTCAGCCGTGGATGTTTCAAGGAGATGATGCAATATTTTGTGGAGTTTGGCAATTATGGGGTGCACAGCCAGGTAGGTCAGTGGGGTAGGTGCTGGTGGAGGCGGAAGCCAAGTGTGGTGGTGGTAAAGGTGGCTATGGTGATGGAGGAGCAAGTGGCCGAACCTAGAAGGTGAAAGCATGACAAAGAAATAAACAAAGAAGAAAGTAAGAAAAAAAATGGGAAAAACATCACCAAACTTTGCTTCAGAAATGAAGGCCGAGAATTTTGAGTGAGAAATTTTTTCTTTCTGTGAAAAAAATGAAAGTGTTCGGCTGAAGATAGTAGATATGGATGACAAACATCAATGTAAGTGTCATTTGGAATTGAAAAGGCAAATGCATACCAAAGGTCATGGGTAAGTGAAAGGTTTCGAAACTCTTCATATTTCTTTTATTCTTTTTGCATTTTTAAACAAATGAAATTTTTAAGTAAATAAAATAAGCACAACAAAATAATGTATGAATAAGAATAAATAAATAAATTTTAGATAAATATAAATTAATTAAGAAAATAGCTTAAACATAGAAACTAGGTTATAAAAATTGAAAATAAATACAATAAGCTTTGGAAATTTTTTATCATCACTTTAAAAATATTTTAAAATGAAATCTTAAAATAAAAATAAATTTAAAATAAATTCAAAATGAAATAATGTCAAATTTAAAATATATTCAAAAATCTAGGGTTGTTACATAGATAGAATGGTGGAAGCATGCAGCTCGTCTCTATAAGCTTGGAGCATCCCACACTAGGGCATGCTTTACTCAAGATACTCAAAAGAGTACACGAGGAATTTTGGGAAAACATATACCATGTGTTAGACATGAATCTATTATGAAAAACTTAGAAATGCATATAAACACATAACGGTACTTTTGAAACCAACTGAATCGTCGGATTGGTTTTCCCTTCAAAAGGACCAACTCAAATGATATTTAAATTAGGTGATATTATAGATAATGTTTAAGGTGTGTAATATAAATATATAACATAGCCGAATTGGTTACGTTGATTACATTCAACGACATGCTAGAGTACATTTAAAACTGCAAAGGTACGTTCATATAGATGGATTTTCCATGAAGACCTCGTCAATATACGGAGACCGATCTCCTATGACAAGGATTGTAAACTACCTTATGAGCGTCGTATATCTCTAGATAAAGTATACCATCAGGTAAACATAACTAGCCTAAAAGTCTGAATAATTTTGTGAAAAACGTGAACCAAGTATCAACAACTCTCACTTGTGACATCTATAAGCATACTTTAGATAATGGAGTTGATATACCCTCATGGGTTAGCTAAACCCAAGATTGTGCATCCTACTCCATCTTTCGCCATTTTTACAACGTCGAGGCTACATTCGATATCATTCATACTAATCTTCATTTCTTGAACAAAAATCCACTTCAACGACCTTTTCCAAAACCGACCCATATAGTTGTTTGAAGTGGTATTCGGTAAGTAAAACACTTACTGATCCCGGACACTTTAACACTAATTGATGAATTTTTGGTTAACTCAACTTCAATTCTTATAGAAGTAACCGAAAGCTTGAGGCATTTCCTACCAATGCTCCTTCCTGGGGGTTCTCATTGGTATAAGTCCACGAAGCCCTTCGTATGCTTCCTAAGTTAAGTTTGGTCAAGACCGGTAGTCGACTAATCAATTAAGTCTTAAGCACTTGCTTATAGAAATCAAGGTTCATATACTTGACATGTTTTCGACATTCCAACTTAACTATTCCTCGGTCAAGAAGGATGTTGGTAAGTTTGAGCACTATTGCTCAATCCTTACTCGAATATCAGTCTTGGCTCTTACAAATAGAGAAGCCTACCTTGCTCGGCTTTTAATGTTAAGCATGGTAATATTAAAATTCCATAATGGTCAAACTACATGTTCAGATAACAAATGTTACATTTCATCCCTTATTCTAAAACAATAGTCTTTTGAAATTACTTGTGTAAGTTAGAAACCCTTTTAAAATGATTTATATATATATATATTGATTTATATATATGTATACATGCATTATTGTTTATTTAATAAGATAATAGAATTTGAAATAAGTTAAGGAAGGTAAGTATATAAAAACACTTACTTTAATAAAGGATTAAAAATAGTTTTATTAACCTATATATGAATAAAATGCCTTTAAAATACTTTTAATTAGGATATAAGTAGTTATATAAAATATTACTTTACAAATATTTACTTAATATTAGTTTAAAAACTCTTACTACTTTAACAAAATAAACAAGCTTTGTGTATATAAAATAAGAACAACTTTACATTAAGTCTTCAAAATAATTATTTAAAAATATGTTTAAACTTCAAACTTCTTTTAAAATACTTACATATCTTTTAGAAAAATCCTTTGAAAATATTTCATAAAATTACTAAGTAATAAAAATTTATAATTTACATAAAAACATGTTTTTCCAAAGTGCATCCACAGCAAGGATCTCTATATGGACCATAACTTTGTTTTACAAACAAAATAACTTTTAAACTTTATTTCTTACTATCTTTTACACTTATATAAGTATATAAAACATTTCATTCGAAATAAACAGAAGATAGGTTTTAAAAAGTACAATAGAAGAGAAGGATTCAAAGTACGATTACAACGATACATATGCCATTACATATTCTCATTGAAACAACATAATCTAAAACCATCCTAGGCACAACAAATACACAAATAATATGTTATTCAAAGCATATAAATATGGGTTTATAACTTTACTTAGTTAGGGTCCATTATTATTATCAGCAAGCAAAAATCGCCAAGCTTTTTTTCATTCAAGGAGTAAGATAACTCACTTTTAAATTAAATCTAAACTAGCTCTTTTCCACCTTGACCTAGCAACAACACAATAACTTTATACCTTCAACCATAAGCACATGCAAAGGCTAGAACAAGCACGAACAAGAGAGAAGGGATCAAAGAGTGCACGACAAGCTTGCATCCTCCTAGATTGGGTATGATCTTGGGGTTTTTCAAGAGAATGGCTCAAAATATCATAGTTCCAAGATGATGGAAGTTGAAGATATACTATGCTATGATGATAGAAAGAGTTTGGAAAAGTTTTAAGCTGTTTGACGTTACTTTGATCCAAGAACTTTGTGAAGAGAAAGAAATGGATGAATTGGGATTTTTGGTTTGTGAATTAGTAAAAAAAGGAAGGAGATAAGCATGCCTTTGTAGACATGCAAATTGATGGCAAATGACCATAGTACTCCTTAGGGTTGGCCCTAAAGGACCTCTACCTTACCAAGCCCATGCCTCCATTACTTCACACCGTACTGTGAAAAAGTCTCTCCCTTAAATCACTCCTTTATGTCCTTCTTCTAGAAGCATTTAATTTAAACTAATTTTTCTTAGGAAGATAGAAGATATAAGTTGTTGTAATTATCTCTTATGTTTTCTTTCCAGTGTACAAGAATTCAAATATCTTTTAGTGCGCAAAAAGTTGATTTTGAACCAAACGTTTTTCGATCACATTTAATATTTATTCAAAGTATATATTTTGTTAACACATATTAAAAATAGGTTTTCTAACATTAGTTATTAATTAAAAAATATTTAACAAGGTTATAAAGTCATATTTTCAATATTTAACCATTTTTCAAAAGTTGGGATATTCGAAGATGCAGTGTTCGAAATTACAAGGAGCGATATTGAGTTTGTGGGTTTTCGAATATGATCCAAGAACAAATATGAAAGTATAGTTTGACAAGCATCAAAGTTTAACAATTTTTGGATGGAAATATCAAATTATTTTATTTTCGGTCAAAATACAAAGTATGCGTATGTCTATAAGAAAGAACATTAAAAGGTATATAAATATTTCTTTATAATAAGTAAGTAACATTCTATTGATTATTAACGATGTACTTATGTTAAAATCAGGTCTAGTTTGGTTATTTAATATTCGATAATGGATTTGTAAATTACATCTTTTATAATTAGTATAAAAGGATGATGGGATTGTCCCCAATGATATACGTAGACACAATAATAAAATGGTTTATACGGCGCATGTAATATAGGTCCTTATGCATTGATAATAGGAATTATCATACATGTTGCGTCTACAATATCATGCGTCACTCTTGTATTTGAAACATAGAGAAAGTAACAAATCCAAACTAAGATCACTTAATAACAGTCTATAGTTTTCTCTAGTGTTTATGAAATGCTAGAGAATTATTTATAGAAACAATGAACTCCTTATGAAGGAGTGCGCAAACTCGAACTTCATTAATGATATCAAGTATCGTATGTCACCCTAAATTTGTAACGAGCATCCTTTTTGACCCTCAATTGTCGACACTAATACATCCACAGTATTCATGAGTCTAACACCTAAGTGCCGTAAAGATAGAACGTTAGGGTAAAGAAAAAGAAGAAAAGAAAACGAACAAGAAAAAGGAGAACAATAAACATCAGAATCTCATATGCAGAATGATAACATATAATATCAAGAGATAGTACATAGAGCTACTCTATATACATAGCATCTCAGAGTCACTGACTAAATTACTATCATTCGCCTGGGCAGTTATAACAGCCTGTTCTTACAATTGTCGATATATATAATAAAGTAATGTAGCGGAAATAAATATTTACAACGACCCGCCATTTTGACCATCAAAAGTTAACACTGAATACTACCACTATGTTCTACTGTCGTGCATCCAATCGGCAAAATGGTAGCTTGTTAGGGTAATTAAAAAGAAAAGCATCGAGAATAGAGAAAAACATAATCATACAACGGAATTGACAACATATAATATAACAAGGACAGTAGAAACTGTCACTCCAAACATACAGAGTATATCAGAGTTAAAAACAAACCTTAACAGCTGGATAGTTATAAAATCACGACCTTACAAATGTCAATAGGTATACTTTATAATACAGTGGGAAATAAAATACTACGATAGATGAATCTTCAGCTCCCCTTCAAGACCACCATAACACCATGGATAACCTGGAAAAAATACTCGGTCTGACCCAAGCATTATAAATAAATAACACCCGAATTAGTTTGGAAATACCAGCGTGAGATAACTCGAATAATGGGGAACATATATAAAAGTTCCATGAGACCATACCACTAATACATAACAGGTTTTTACCTTACAAGTATAACATCCATACAGACAAGAGAAAAAATAAATATCAAGAACAAATCCAAATAGGAATGAGTATAATTAATATTAAACCAAACTGGACAAAATGGATAGAATAAGGAAAACAGTCCAACTTGATAAAGTGGACTAAATAACATAACAATCCAAACTTGATGGAATGGATAGAAAAACTATAATAAAATACGGTGAAGGGTGGTTGACTCTTCCCGTTGCAATTACAGAAAAACCGATTCAAAGGTTCGAAACAAATTTGTAAAATGAATTTATCCAACGTAACTAAGAGGGTGCTCCTTCCTTCCATGGAAGTATACCTCTAGATAAAATATACTTGAGAGCACACATGTCACTCTTGGGAACTTCCAAGCTGGAACCTGCTTCACATGAGCATCCGAATCTTTCACATCAATCCACGCATGGCGAAACCTATCTAGATGATGTGAACTTACACTGATGGGTGCGACCCACATGTCTTGGATCCTACTTGCACCTTGGTTTTAGTTTTTCAGATGTTGGATCTCAGTGATAAATCGTCTTAGAATGACGAAGCATAATAATGACTTGTAGGGTGCTCTCCTTTTTTCGCGCCTTGGTTTTAGTCATTTTCGATAGAGGATAACAAAGCTCAACGAAGCTATAAATAGTCTTAGAATGATAATAACAAAGAAGCTGAAGTAACTGATAGCTAAGATACCAACTATCGAGGATATAAAATGATCATATATGAAAATTAAGTCTTGTATCATTATCGCTACTTATTGAATTCAAACTTGCACTTTTCTTGGTTAAGAGTAATACCGGATAAGTGAAGGTAGTGTTAACTCAAATTCATGTCCAACGCTTACTCTTAACTTTTGAAATAGCGACAAGTTTACTTCTTTGATGTTTAGTGCTAATTATACAAGTAAATCGTTTCCATGTAAGTAATTCGCTTACGGAAATAATTCATTTCAATAAACGAACCAAACTTTTACTTTTAAAAATGAACCGAACATGTGCTTGATTTCCATATTTCCATCTCGGTAAAAACGTTTGGAATTAGTTTCCGATTGTTAAAATGGTAAGAGAATAATTTTTCCAAGTGCGAGACCCTAAAGGCCTAAACCAACATCAGACCGAACACCTAGAAGGTTATCCAACTTAAAATCCCAATAATTGAGTTCCAATTTCTTTTTATAACTTTAAAACAATATTAATTACCCCGAAAGATAATTAATCGCATTTAACATTTCTTTTAAATAAACAAATCCATTATCTATAATAAAATAAATAATTATTTCCAAATACTTATATAACATTGGTAAATTAACTTTAAAATATTTATTAAATCAATTTACTAACTTTAAAATTAGTTGATTGAAGCAATTTTTTATATTAGATAATTTACCTAAATCACTTTTGTGACGACCCACATTTCGAAAGGTTTAAATCGACGATAATCCACACATGTCCAACTCAAAAAATCCGAAACACATATAATCACTGGGGTTAATCAAGAAAAATATGAAAAGAAGAAAATAAACACTGAATCTTGCAATGAAATGAAAAAAATATAATAATCAAATAAATAGTTCAAGAAGCTGTTTATACTATATATTTAATTTAATTTATACAACATTTATCAGAGTTATACATATAACAGAATAATAGAATAATGTAGCAGAACAACATAATGCAGGGATATATTAATAGTAATATAATATATCAAATTGTAACGACCCGCCTTTCATTCCATAGAAAGACGCATCATTAAGAAGAAAGAAAGGGATAGAAAAGAGAAAAGATAAGGAAGAAAGAAACAAACAACATCAGAATCTCACAACGGAACGAATAAATTATATTATATCACATAAAACATTACATAGTATCGTATACATCAGAGTTATACAGCTAATACTACACAAACTAGACAGTTATAAACATCTGTCTAATTATTACAATTCAAGTACATCAGAGAAAACAAATACAACTCAAACACAGCGGAGCCACTATATTTATCTACACGCTGAAGCCTCCTGCTCCATATCTCCTCCAGAACTCGTCAAAGCAATCCTGAATCACTTGACTACTCATACATAATATGAGTACCCAAGAGTTTAATAAAAAACAAAATAAACACTCTGGTCAGACAGGGGTCTGGTGTGAGTAAACGGGTTTAAAAGTTGTTTAACTTTAGAAAAACCTTGAAAAAAACAAGGTATCACATAAGACTTCCCACACATAAACATGGAAAAGTTTTTACCTTACGCTAACCAAAACATTTAATAAGAAATCCAGTAATATTATAATAATGTCTAGGGTCTTCAAAATAAAATACAGAAATAGGTGGAATGCTTACATCTCACGTTCCAACATAGTTGGGCTCAATCAAAACTGTACAGGAACTTATTGGATTTTGGATTCCATCAATGGCAGGGCTACCGGGGTACCGTCCGTCACAGTACGTGGCCTAGATCACCGTACCGAGGATCACTCCAAATCCACTGCAACACAAAGACGGAACCATCCCTTACTGGACAGTCCCGAACAAGACCACCCCGCAGATGGCCGTCGCCAACTGCCACACAACCGAAATAAAAGAGGACCTCTAGACAGGGGTAAATCTCGTCCTACTTGGGCATGACCCACATAGCCTTGCTGCACCTTCCCTATTTTAGCCATTCCCAGTTGATGAGGCTTGAGGCTACGGTTACCTTTATAGGACACATCAATCTTAGAATGTTCATCGTCCACCTGACGATGTTCTGAAAGCATTCAATCCGTACAAGTTTGTTCCAGGTTCGAACGAAACCAAAGGCATTATCTCGTTACACTCATTTTGGAATCACCCTTAGAGTTAACGATGATAACCCTTGCACTTTGAATCTTCATCTTCACTTGAGATTCACGACCTAACGTTTAATTTGGATCGATGTGGTTTTCGAAATTCCAAATTCGGAAACCCGATCCCGGTCTCATCGAAATCCAAACGCCATCTTAATGTCTAAGTGAATTTAGTTTGAACAATTAATTCAATTCATCATTATCTATATACACACAGATAGATAATTCACATATCACAATAGATAATCATATTCTCATCATAAACAAATAACCCGTATCATCATCACAAACAGATAATCCACAAACAAATAATCCATAATATCATACTTTAACTAAGTATCCATATCATATAAATATTACTCATCTTGTTACTGAGATCACAACCATCCAAAGAAATATAAATATCATTCATAAGCAATGATTTATTAACCATCATCTATGATTAATTTAAAATGAATTAAATTAATTACTTCTATCTATAATTAATTTAAAATAAATTAAATTAATTACCACATCTATAAATCCTGCTTATATATCCATAAATTAATCAACCTAGTTAATTAATCATTCTCTAAGTATTCATCTTGATTAAACACATTTGATTAATCATTCTCTAATTACAATAAGTAATTAGTCTTTAATTAATTTCACAAATTAATTAACCTTAATCATAAGTAATTAACATTTAATTACTTTATTTATTAATTAACTATAATTAATTACATTTATCCTTAATTAATTATATTATTTAATCACTTTATTATTAATTATTCCTTAATTAAACAATCCTTAATTACATCATTAATTATATTAATTAATGATCTCTAATTTATATTTAAATTAATTACTTAATTTAAAATTAATTACATTTAGTAATTAATCTAAGATTTTAAAAATAGTTATTAATCACCATTGATTAATATCAATCCAGTAATTAACTACCCTTAATTACTCATAACAAATTAATTATCCCATATTTAATTATCTTCATTAATTAATCCCTTGATTAATTACAAAAGTAATTACCCAAATTACTTCATTATAAATCATCTCTCACTAATTACATTCCAATAATTATCATTTATTACTTCTTTAAGTAATCATGCTCTATTAATTACATTACGTAATTACACTTATTAAATCATCAAATGATTTACTTAAATTAATTAAACTAAATTAATTAACTTAAACAAAACACATTATCATAATTAATTTTAATAATAAATTAATCCCTTAATTACTTTTATCAAGTAATTATACTTAACAATTTACAATTGATTATTTTCAATTAATTAATCTAATTAATTATCAAAATTAATCACATTAATTAATTAATTAATAATACTTAGATAATTATCATTATTAGTTAATAACATTTTCTTTAATTACTTCTTAAGAAATTTATCTTAGATTAATCATTATTAATCATCTCTAATTAAAAATTAATCCAAATCATTATTTAAAATCAAATAAATAAGTTATTCCTTAATTAAATTCTTTTATTATCTTAATTATTTCTAAGATAATTCATTTACTTATTAATGACTTCATTAACATTCAAAATGTATTTAAAACAATACATTTCTAAATTAAATTTAAATTCCATTTTAAAATTTAAGATTCAAAATGTTTAACTATTTAAACATTTATCCAAATTTTAAATAAATTTATTCCTTAAAATAAAAGTGAAAAACAATCATTACTTATATAAGATACTTATATAAGAAAAGGTTTAAAACTAAAATGCTTAATTTTATTAAAGAAATCAAGCTTTTAAAATAAATTGATTATTTTAGACTTTCAAATTTAAGTTAAACACTTCATAATTTTTATTCAAATATTAAAGAAAAGAATTTTATCAAGTTTAAAACTTATTTGAAAACAAACTCATTTTTAAAATCTACTTTAAAACATTTAAACTTGTTCAACATTTTAAAATTTACAAAATTGTTTTAAATTCAAATCTGGATTCATAGTAAACTTGAAACTATTTAGACTTGATTTTAAAACTTAATTTAAATCTTGCTTAAATTAAAAAAATTCATTTTAGAAAAAAATTTGAATTCAAAAGTTCCTTTGAATTCAAATTCAACTTTGCATTTAAAAAACCCTGTTTTAAAAATCCTTCTTTAATATTTGAATTCCATTCAAATTTAAAAACTGCATACTGACAGGTTATAAAAACCTGAAGCTAACATAACCCGAGACCCCTCAGTAATTACTTCGAGTTAACACCCTAAGAACTTCGAGACAAAAACGCGAACTACCCGAGCAAACAACAGCAACACAGAAACCACCATCATCAGGAAACAAACGTGCACTGATCATTATCGTGCACATGCACATCAACCCCGACCATCGATGGTCATCACCACAACCATCACCAACCCACCCTCGACCTCGTCAACAACCGTGATGAAGTAACACAACGCAAATCGAAGCAAAACCCAAAATCGCCATCTCGATCGAAACAAGCAAAAGCACACGATCGGAAAAATCAACCCTCGGCGACGAACCACACCATCTGAAACCAAACCGCTGCAAACCCAATCGCGCCTCGAACCCCTGAAGCCATTCCCCCTTGCGCGATCCAGTCTGGTGCACGACAGCCACCACACGAACCCCATCAACATTGACAACATAACCGAGCACAAAAACCCTACTTCGACCAAATTTGATCATCACAGCCATTAGAAAAATCAATCAATAATTTTCCAGTGACCACTCACCTCTCCTCCACCTTCAGGCCAAATCTCGAGCCACCCAACTTCGTCGATCAACGGTAGAAGACCAAAACCCCAAAACCATACATCACCGGACAACTTCTCAAATTCAAAACTAAAATTTTCAAGATTTCCACTAAAATTCATAGCTTGTTTAGATGAATCAGATTATATAATTTAAGAGTGAAATTGTTGTTATAAATTTTTAACCTAAACTTGCTTTTTACTGTAATCTCATTTTTTACAGTTCATTTGTTAAACAATTCTATCTTAAACTATTTTTAAAACCAAGAATATAGTGTTATTAACAAGTTCTCTTCAGTGATCAATGTCAGATTCCAATTATAAGGAAGTTATAAATTATCTAGTGATAATGGTGGTCTGTTATCAATCATAGAGCAACAAATATACCATACTCAGAAACAAGTATGCAGACAATATCAGACTTAGAAACACACATTTATATTCAATCTCAAAGCAATCATTAGAGGCTATAATTCACACATGCAATAAGATTCATATAGATAGAAAGAACTGCTTTTTAAAAAAAACAGAAGTTTACTCATTTTAAAATAAAGACAGAGCGGTTATTCATAGTTGTTTGCTTTTTTTTTTTAAATAACAGTTTGCATTTGAACTTGAGTTCTAGTACTTGCTTGAGCATTGATTTTAAAAGAAAGAACTGTTTTAAAAAAGTAGAAGTTTACTCACATAATTATTGAAGAAGCAGAGAAGCATTATCATTTTCCTGGAGCTGCTAAATTGAATTTCCTGAAACTGTTGATTGCTCTGGATAATAAATCTGGTTTTTAATCTGCTTGCTGATGTTGATTTTAAATTTTGCAGCAGTTGTAGTTGATCTTAAAACTGCACTTTGATGAAGATAATCCTAGCCTTAAATGCATGCAGCTGACCCCTATTCTTCTTTGCTTAGATTTGGAGTTGAACTTCAAATTGATGTTGAAACTTGATTTTTGGGAAACAGTTTGCAGATTTGGTTTTTGCAGATTTTAAGTTGTATTTGGTTTTGAATTTTTTTATAATCTGATTTCATTTTCTCATTTGAAGAAAATTGTTTGAACTAAATGAATTGCTAAGTTTTCTTATCTAAAATAATTAATTTCAAAATAAATTAATATTGCCACTTGTTATCTAATGATGTAGATTAATTTACAAGTGTCTTCTTATGAGTTAAATGTCTAACACATGTCCATTTTAATATAAAAATAAATTTCTTAATTTATAAATGTTTTTAAATTTATTCTAGATCAATTTCTTATTTAATTTAACATGTTTTTAAATGTTTTATTTCCATTTAACCTTTAAATTATTACATATAAACTTCCTTTATAAAATTACACATTTTAATGTTTATTTGAATATTTTAAAATAATATTTTTAAAACTAAATTTTCAAGAAAGAAAATTAAAAAAAAGAATATTGAATTATGCCTTATTTTCAAAGTTCTAAACTAAAATATTATACTCTAATATATAAGAACTAAGTCTATTTTAAAACAATTTTTAAAAGAAAAAAATAAACTTTTAATATAAAATACAATTTTTAAACGAAATAAATATTTTACTTTAATTTCTTTGGAAAATATCAGATAGATTTTTAAACAAATTTTTGAAAAGTTTCTATACTAATTTTCAATCAATTTTCCAATTCACAAGTTATACACACACACACATATATATAATAATTTAAATATTCTTATTAAATTTAAATTTAAATTTAAATCAAATCTCTATTTACAATGTATACACATATATACATTATAAATAAAATATTCTTTAAATTAGCTTAGAAAGGTAATTTTATTATTTAAATAATTTTAACTTTAGAAAAGAATAAGATTCCCAAATATAAAATTATCATTATTATAAATTTTGGAAAAAATAACATTTATCAAACTAAATAATTATTAGTTTTCAAAAGATAATTTCTGTTCGAATTAGATTATTAAATCAATATTTCACATTTTAGAATAATTATTAATGGAAATTATTAAATAAATATTGCCTAAATTTCCGAACATCACATTCCTTACCCCTTAAAAGAATTTCGTTCCCAAAATTTAAAAGCAAAGGTAATTTAATAATCCCATACAGATTTTAATTTTTAAAATAGCAAGCATATGCTATTAACCAAATACTAGCGACCATAGCAACCAATTCAAATAAACAATTCTAACTATGCAGACAAAATTCTAGATAGGATTCCCTTGAGTTTCCTAGGTACAAACACCGGAATACTCGCTCTACAGAATCTAAACTAGCTACACCACTCAGATCTAGAGCTCCTATGTATCTAGATCTACAAATCTAAACAGGATACTGGACTACATACAAGTCTTGATCAACTTCCAAATCTCCCAGAACTGCGGATTCTAAAACCAGTGATAGACCATACACGTACTCCCTCAGAGATACGTGAAAAACATAACAAATTCCAGCCATCCGAACTGGCAATTCAATCCTGTAGACCAAACACTTAACCCTTAAGAGAAAACAGAAAGATCCAATACTCTTATCCACAAATTTCTCCTGACGATCCTGGGCTGCCTTCAACCTTCTAGATCAATCAAATCTTCACAGACGTTTCACGGAACAAATATGGACAAAGAAATAAACGATCTCCAGATCCTACTCAATAAAATGGTTCCCCCCAGATCCATCAAAACCCACCACACAAACTCTACTACACAAACATCAGAATACTTCAAACATACTACTCCTATTCGGAAAACAAAACCGATGCCCAAGACATCCAAGCCTCCAGATTAAAATGAACTTCCTATAGAAATCCTCTGATCCAAGACAAAATACAAATTCCCAATGAATCGGGTGTTGCTTCTATTCTGGAATAGCTGCCACCATGCTTCCGCTGCACAACTCTAATTTGAGAATGCTGTTGATGAACACTAGTACAAACTTGATCAACTTATCCTGGAAACTTTGTTCATCAAATTCCATAAAATCTCAGTGACCTATCCCATTCGATCACAAACACCACAACAAAAATTTTGCTAGAAAACTAGATCCGATCAATCCTGCCACCTTAAACAGATCTCTCTCTCAACGAACCCTCCTATTATGCTGAACCACCGGTAAAGCTCTAAGAACCAAGTCGATACAGAACTCAATCTCTCGACGTGGATGCAAATCTTAACTTCTTCGAAGATATCTAGAAAAATACCAAACCACTTCGATAACTCAAACATCCTCTAGAGATGCTTCAATCCAAATAAAGATTACTAAGTGAACTTCCGAACCATCGCAAGTCACTTTTGCGATTCTACTTAGTTCGGATTCCAAAAAACCATTCTCTCTTCACTAAACAGAACAACTTAAGCCTTCTAACCAAAAGAAGAAACTAGTGGTCCACCTTCAACCACAAACATCACACCCAGCTGAGCTTCCAGAAGAAATGGACAGGCTACACCATTTGCCTGGCCTACTGAAAAAAAATCACAGAGACTTCTGAACCATCGAAGAAACGGTCCTCATTGCTGCTACTGCTGCCAAAGACTTTCTTATCCAAAAGCTCATCGAATCACAAAGCTACACCAACCACTTCCACAATAGAGCCTTCAATAGACAGATATCCCTTAGGAAACTCGATCTCAAACCAAGCCCAAAACACTCTGCCAAACTGAGTCTCAAACTCAAATATAGACAGTACTCCTTCATAAGGTTGCCAAGATACCATCGTTGGCTTCAGCAATCCCAACTGATCCAGGCTCAAGAAAATCCATTTGCACGAGTGCAACCAAGCTTACATTCCAATGGTGAACTCCGAATCTTGAAAAGATTTCCTTCATAGATCGGTGAAATCGTTTACACAAAACTGCAAAACTACTCAAGATGCCTAATACTGCCCTAGCAGATTCACTTCCAACCTCAAACACTCGGACTCCAACCATTGGTATTTGTATTTCACACACCACTACCCTATCTACCTCTAGAACTTATATTGGAAAACCCGAACAGGTAACCCAATCAAATAGGTAGAAATATATATATATATATATATATATATATATATATATATATATATATATATTCAAAATTACAAATACGCTCTCTCAAGAAGGACACCACTCCAGAGCCTAGGTATTCGCTCAACCTAGCGCTCTGATACCACAATGTAACGACCCTTCTTTCATTCCATAGAAAAACGCATTATTAAGAAGAAAGAAAGGGATAGAAAAGAGAAAAGATAGGATAGAAAGAAACAAACAACATCAGAATCTCACAGTGGAACGAATAAATTATATTATATCACATAAAACATTACATAGTATCGTATACATCAGAATTATACAGCTAATACAACACAAACTAGACAGTTATAAACACCTGTCTAGTTATTACAATTCAAGTACATCAGAGAAAACCGATACAACTCAAACACAGCGGAACCACTATATTTATCTACACGCTGAAGCCTCCTGCTCCATATCACCTCCAGAACTCGTCAAAGCAATCCTGAATCACTTGACTACTCATACATAATATGAGTACCCAAGAGTTTAATAAAATAGAAAATAAACACTCGGGTCAGACAGGGGTCTGGTGTGAGTAAACGGGTTTAAAAGTTGCTTAACTTTAGAAAAACCTTGAAAAAAACAAGGTATCACGTAAGACTTCCCACACATAAACATGGAAAAGTTTTTACCTTACGCTAACCAAAACATTTGATAGGAAATCCAGTAATATTATAATAGTGTCTAGGGTTTTCAAAATAAAATACAGAAATAGCTGGAATGCTTACATCTCACGTTACAACATAGCTGGGCACAATCAAAACCTTACAGGCACTTATTGGACTTTGGATTCCATTAATGGCAGGGCTACCGGGGTACCGCCCATCACAGTACGTGGCCTAGATCACAGTACCGAGGATTACTCCCATTGCCCTGCAACACAAAGCCGGAACCATCCCATACTGGACAGTCCCGAACAAGACCACCCCACAGATGGACATCGCCAACTGCCACACAACCGAAATAAAAAGGGACCTCTAGACAGGGGTAAATCTCGTCCTACTTGGGCATGACCCACTTAGCCTTGCTGCACCTCCTCTGTTTTAGCCATTCCCGGTTGATGAGGCTTGAGGCTACGGTTACCTTTATAGGACACATTAATCTTAGAATGTTCATCGTCCACCTGACGATGTTCTGAAAGCATTCAATCCGTACAAGTTTGTTCCGGGTTCGAACGAAGCCGAAGGCATTATCTCGTTACACTCATTTTGGAATCACCCTCAGAGTTAACGATAATAACCCTTGCACTCTGAATCTTCATCTTCACTTGAGATTCACGACCTAACGTTTAATTTGGATCGATGTGGTTTTCGGAATTCCAAATTCGGAAACCCGATCCCGGTCTCATCGAAATCCAAACGCCATCTTAATGTCCAAGTGAATTTAGTTTGAACAATTAATTCAATTCATCATTATCTATATACACACAGATAGATAATTCGTATATCACGATAGATAATCACATTCTCATCATAAACAGATAACCCGTATCATCATCACAAAAAGATAATCCACAAACAGATAATCCATAATATCATGCTTTAACTAAGTATCCATATCATATAAATATTACTCATCTCGTTACTGAGATCACAACCATCCAAAGAAATATCAACATCATTCATAAGCAATGATTTATTAACCACCATCTATAATTAATTTAAAATGAATTAAATTAATTACTTCTATCTCTAATTAGTTTAAAATAAATTAAATTAATTACCACATCTATAAATCCTGCTTATATATCCATTAATTAATTAACCTAGTTAATTAATCATTCTCTAAGTATTCATTTTGATTAAACACATTTGTTAATCATCCTTTAATTACAATAAGTAATTAATCTTTAATTAATTTCATAAATTAATTAACCTTAATAATAAGTAATTAACATCTAATTACTTCATTTATTAATTAACTATAATTATTTACATTTATCCTTAATTATATTAATTAATCACTTTATTATTAATTATTCCTTAATTAAACAAACCTTATTACATCATTAATTATATTAATTAATGATCTCTAATTTATATTTAAATTAATTACTTATTTAAAATTAATTACATTTAGTAATTAATCTAAGATTTTGAAAATAGTTATTAATCACCATTGATTAATATCAATCCAGTAATTAACTACCCTTAATTACTCATAACAAATTAATTATCCCATAATTAATTATCTTCATTAATTAATCCCTTGATTAATTACAAAAGTAATTACCCAAATTACTTCATTATAAATCATCTCTCATTAATTACATTCCAGTAATTATCATTTATTACTTCTCTAAGTAATCATGTTCCATTAATTACATTACGTAATTACACTTATTAAATCATCAAATGATTTACTTAAATTAATTAAACTAAATTAATTAACTTAAACAAAACACATTATCATAATTAATTTCAATAAGAAATTAATCCCTTAATTACTTTTATCAAGTAATTATACTTAACAATTTACAATTGATTATCTTCAATTAATTAATCTAATTAATTATCAAAATTAATCACATTAATTAATTACTTAATAATCCTTAGATAATTATCATTATTAACTAATAACATTTTCTTTAATTACTTCTTAAGAAATTTATCTTAGATTAATCATTATTAATCATCTCTAATTAAAAATTAATCCAAATCATTATTTAAAATCAAATAAACAAGTTATTCCTTAATTAAATTCTTTTATTATCTTAATTATTTCTAAGATAATTCATTTACTTATTAATGACTTCATTAACATTCAAAATGTATTTAAAATAATACATTTCTAAATTAAATTCAAATTCCATTTTAAAATTTAAGATTCAAAATGTTTAAATGTGACGCCCCACCTCTATACCCACGCTAGCCAAGAACATTACGGTGAATGCTGTCGACTAGCACGGAGAATAAGGCTGTTGAGGAGCGACCATCCGTGTAATTTCTTTGCGCGAGCACCGGTATGTCAGATAATATAACATGCATTCTATTTCAAGAGGAAATCCGACATACCGACACAAACTCAAAGCTACTACACGGTGGCTATATAAATCCTTCGGAAAACAAATATAGAAATAAGCATAACACAAATCAGTCACAGACAATTCATATCACAAAGGCGGAAAATAGATATGAATATTACACTAGGAAGTGTACATCAGAGTAGTGGTCTAAAAAGATCCACAATATCACAAAAGAATAGTTACATGAACTACACAAAAGAATAAGTATACATTATGGAGTCTATATCTCAAATGTATACAACAAAAACTACTAATCTAAGTAGTTAACCAAAAGCAAGAGAAATCAATCCCAAGAGAGAAGTCAAGCAGAAGCACCTGTAACATCTCGGTCTGACCCGAGTATTATTTAATAAGAAAATAATAAACGGATCAGTCTAACTATAGATATCAGATGAAACGATATAGAATCAGAGTTATGACTAAACACATAATAATCACAAGGCCAAGCTGTGATATATAAATAGTTGATAATCAACAAGAGATTAATCAATATCACAAAATCTACACAAGAATCCAAGAAGTGTCATACTCTTTATTTCGTTCATCAAACCACAAATATTGACGATAATATCAATGTCAATCGCAAAAGTCAATGACGCATAAATTCCAGAAGACTACACAAGAAATCCAGAAATCACTAAAGTCAATGACACACAAATTCACCAATGCACAAATATCGATAAGACTTATCAATGGAAATCACGAAAAATTGGTGAAACACAAATTCTAGAAATCTACACAAGAAATCCAGAGATCACAAAAAGGGGGGGGGGGAGGCCTATCACAAACGGGAGCATAAAGCTCACCAACACGCGTATCACAAACGGAACGCTAATTCCATGGTCGCTAACCATCACAAATTGAGCCGAAGCTCCACAAACGGCCTGAAGACCATGGGTTGCTACCCCATCACAAATTGAGTCGAAACTCCACAAAACGGGGTTTAGTCTTCCTCGTAGACAAAGAGACATCGCACATTGCTAGTCTAAATCACAAAGATGATCGTCATGATCAACGAGAAGTGTCAATTACACTAAGCTAGTAAATATATGAGTTTAGCTTCATGTCCCATAACCACTTTCTTAACTTAAATATTTACGAACAAACTGTAAATCTCCGCTAGAAAATTGTCACAAGAGGTTCAATCGAACAAGTCCAAGAATTAACCGACAAAGTAAACGCAAGCGTTTCATACCACTTGTTTTACTAAGCCGTTTAATTAGATTTCTCATACGAGTGAGGTAAAGGTTTGTATATACTAATAGATTGGAAAACGGTTTTATAAACGAATTTGGTATTAAAATAGTATTGAAATCGTTTGAGGAAAGAGTTTTGATTTTACTACTAGTATAGAAAACCTTTATATTTTTAAAGTGACAAATCACGAAGAAGATTGTAAGAACAATCAATCACAAAAATTCACATACGAAGACGTGAATAAAATCCAAAGAAATCGATAAAGGGTCCATCGAAATGGATATTCAAAAATCCCTAAAAAGAGTCATCAAAGTCATAATAGATGATGACAATAAATAGGATTATCACGAATCGATTTAAATTGGAATTTCAATCCAAAAAGGCAAATTGGACTCAAACAGCAGGTTCAGTCGACTGAACAGAGTTTTCAGTCGACTGACCCTGTACCTGGAAATTTTCCAGGTTCAGGAAACTTTCTGTTTCCAGTTTCAGTCGACTGTGCAGAGTTTTTCAGTCGACTGAATTATGCCTGGAAACTCTCGGGTATCAGGTTCAGTCGACTGAACAGAGATTTCAGTCGACTGAATCATGCCTGGGCTGTTTTTCAGCCTTATTCAAATGAAGAGCAAACTCTTCCAAAATGAAACCGGACGAACATTGGCTCTAAGGGTTTATGCCAATCGGCAACCCGGCCCTATATGCTCCTCGATGCATCACCAAAAGCATGATCAAACATCCATAAAAGGATTTCACACAAATTTGACTTAAAGACCCAAAAATTGGAGTATTCACAAAACCAATCCAAATCAAGAGCAAATGCACATGAAGAAGTGTTAGGAATCTATACCCAACAACCAAAGATAATTATAGTCATAGATGTGAGATAAAAATCTCACCTTTTCACAAAATCGAACAAGAAGAAGCTTGAATGCAAATGGAGAATCAACCTCTCTTCAACACAACCCAATTGAGCTTGAATCTAAGCTCAAAACAAGAACATTCCCGAAATTAGGTTTAGGAATTTCTGAAATTGGTAAGAGAATAAGTTGGAGAAGAAGGAGAGAAGCTTACCAATGGGTTCTTCTTGAGTTTGGAGCTAGGAATTTAATTTGCAAGAGAAACTAGGGTTTTGGAGTTTTAATTTCCAATCTCTCCCACCATTAAAGCTAAGAAAACTGAAAAGAGAAAGAAGTGAGGGAGAATGGGGAGAGTGGTTCAGTTTTGGAGTATAAGTTAACATAGGGTTGAGCCCAAAAACCAAACCCAAAGTAAAAAGTAGCAAAAATCAACTTTCTCCAAACATATCGAAGCTTATACTCAAAAAGGTCGCAAACGGCATTTTAAACTCAATGGGAGTGGTCTCGAGTCCTAATTCGACCGTATGCAAAAAGTAGCTTTTCGAACTAAAAATCCGACTAACGATGAAATATTTAAATAAAATATTTAAATATAAAACCGATAAATATGCAGGTTGTTACATTAAATATTTAAACATTTATCCGAATTTTAAATAAATTTATTCCTTAAAATAAAAGTGAAGAACAACCATTACTTATATAAGATACTTATATAAGAAAAAGTTTAAAACTAAAATACTTAATTTTATTAAAGAAATCAAGCTTTTAAAATAAATTTATTATTTTAACCTTTCAAATTTAAGTTAAACACTTCATAATTTTTATTCAAATATTAAAGAAAAGAATTTTATCAAGTTTAAAACTTATTTGAAAACAAACTCTTTTTAAAATTTACTTTAAAACATTTAAACCTGTTCAACATTTTAAAATTTACAAAACTGTTTTAAATTCAAATCTGGATTCATAGTAAACTTAAAACTATATTTAGACTTGATTTTAAAACTTAATTTAAATCTTGCTTAAATTTAAAATTTTCATTTTAATAAAAAAACTTTGAATTCAGAAGTTCCTTTGAATTCAAATTCAACTTTGCATTTAAAAAACCCTGTTTTAAAAATTCAGCTTTAATATTTGAATTCCATTCAAATTTTAAAAACAGCATACTGACAGGTTATAAAAACCCGAAGCTAACATAGCCGAGACCCCTCAATAATTACTTCGAGTTAACACCCTAAGAACTTCGAGACAAAAACGCGAACTACCCGAGCAAATAACAGCAACACAAAAACCACCATCATCAGGAAACAAACGTGCACTGATCATTATCGTGCACATGCACATCAACCCCAACCATCGATGGTCATCACCACGACCATCACCAACCCACCCTCGACCTCGTCAACAACCATGATGAAGTAGCACAATGCAAATCGAAGCAAAACCCAAAATCGCCATCTCAATCGAAACAAGCAAAAGCACACGATCGGAAAAATCAACCCTCGGCGACGAACCACACCATTTGAAACCAAACCACTGCAACCCCAATCGCGCCTCGAACCCCTGAAGCCATTCCCCCTTGCGCGATCCAGTCCGGTGCGTGACAGCCACCGCACGAACCCCATCAACATTGACAACATAACCGAGCACAAAAACCTTACTTCGACCAAATTTGATCGTCACAGCCATTAGAAAAATCAATCAATAATTTTCCAGCGACCACTCACCTCTCCTCCACCTTCAGGCCAAATCTCGAGCCACCCAACTTCGTCGATCAATGGTAGAAGACCAAAACCCCAAAAACATACATCACTGAACAACTTCTCAAATTCTAAACTAAAATTCTCAAGATTTCCACTAAAATTCATAGCTTGTTTAGATGAATCAGATTATATAATTTCAGAGTGAAATTGTTGTTATAAATTTTTAAACAAAACTTGCTTTTTACTGTAATCTCAATTTTTACAATTCATTTGTTAAACAATTCTATATTAAACTATTTTTAAAACCAAGAATATAGTGTTATTAACAAGTTCTCTTTAGTGATCAATGTCAGATTCGAACTATACAGGAAGTTATAAATTATCTAGTGATAATTGTGGTCTGTTATCAATCACAGAGCAACAAATATACCATACTCAGAAACAAGTATGCAGGCAATATCATACGTATAAACACACATTTATATTCAATCTCAAAGCAATCATTAGAGGCTATAATTCACACATGTAGTAAGATTCATCCAGATAGAAAGAACTTCTTTTTAAAAAAAACAGAAGTTTACTCATTTTAAAATGAAGACAGAGCAGTTATTCATAGTTGTTTGATTTTTTTTAAATAACAGTTTGCATTTGAACTTGAGTTCTAGTACTTGCTTGAGCATTGATTTTAAAAGAAAGAACTTCTGACGACCCGAAATTTTCAAGCATTTAAAATCGGGATATTTAATTGATTCTAAATATTTAAAAGTTTAATTATTAACTTGAATTAAAATACCACAATTTATTTGATTTTGGAATTATTGAATTAAATAATTTGAAGTTGAGTAAAATGTTGAATCTCGAATTTTGAGCCTGTTGGAAATAAATTGAAGGCTTATGAATCTTATATTGATAATACTGAAGATAATAGAAGTTGTAAAATTGAAATTAACAGTGGTTTGTTTAGTTTTAAAATTTCTATCGTTTAAATTGAATTTAAAAATAGCCTTCCGAGGCACAGTCTCGGAATTCGACGAAACCAGCTCCATGGGATCCGTAATGTTTTATTATTATCGGATTTCAATTTTCGCATTGTTTGGGGTCACCGTTGGGTCGTACGATTGGTTAATGCCTAGAATAATCAAATTGAATTTTATATTAATAATCGAGACTTCTCTTATATGCCTCTCCCCTCATCCCTATCTTCCTTTAGACGAAAGATCTCGTTCCTATTTCTTTCTATTATCTCGTTCCCTTTCCTCCACAAACGAAAACCCTTTTATTTTTTATATAAAAAATGGCCAAAGCCTCCTTCGAACCGAATATGCAGTAAAAAAAAGGGGAAAACAAATAAATCATGGCCGAGCTATTCTTCCCATCTTCTTCTTTTTTTCCTCCGGTCCGAGCGAATCAATTTGGAAACCGAAGTGAGGTGATTCGATTGAAGAGAGAGTCGCGACTGTCTTTGTCACTCTCTGTCGATCGAGTTTGAGAGCGATGCGGCATCGCGAAGTGACCCGCGATTCGAGTCGCGTTCGAGTCAGATGGAGGGGATCGCGCGTTAGGGCTTCGACAACGAGGATGTTGAGTTTTGCATCGGATCGACTGTGGAGTGTGCGAAACAATTCGAAGGGGGGGGCCGTGGATCTGAGGCGTGGAGGAATGGGCCGCTAGGATTGTCGACCAATCGTTTGAGAGAGAAGGTGGAGATAGTTCGGTGTCGTGCGCGTGCTGGAGATGCTCGAGAACAGATGTGAGGTATTTTATTTACTTTTATTTTTATAATTTATTTACTTTTACGTATAAATATATCCGTAGAAAAAAATATAACGTATAAATATATAGTTTCACATGCCTATTTTAATTATAGGTAAACAAGAAAAATTTGAATTTTGAAATCTATTTTTTTGTGTATAGGTATTTTAAAAAAGGAAAATTTATCAATTAAAATTAATGACTAGTTTAAAATTAAAGTAGTAGTTGGATGTAAATTTTAAAATGGAAATTTAATTGTTTGTTTTGTTAGAATATAAATTTAAATTTAATCTATCAAGTGGAGATTAATTATTCAAATTGTTCAAATATTAATAATTTATATCTATTTGAACAATAGAGAAAAGGACTGTTTATGGGTATTAACAGGAAAAGATTTATTATAGTAAGTTATAACCATCTCTGCTTTCAATATATTTTTAGAAAGAGATCTTTATTTCCATTTTGATTTGATAAATATATATGCTGAAGAAAAAAATATATTATTTAGTTGAAATTAAATTGTTAACTAATTAATTAAAAAGAAAGTAAGTTGTTTGAATACTTCAAGTATTAATAAATTATATAAATATTTATACAAGGTTTAAAACTATGAAGAAAACAAGCCGAGATTTGAATTGGGATTGCAAATGCAAAGGTGAGTTAACCTCACTCAGTTAAATTTAAATTTTAAATGATTAAATTTAAATAATTGTTTGAATGGTTGAAATTGATTGATGTGCTGTAGTATGTTATATTCTGGAATTGGCATATTATTGCGCTAACATCTTTGGATGCAGGGAAAACAGGTTGGAGGGATCCAACTGGACCCCTCGAAATTATTTAGATTATTGAATATTCTGTGTTCTGAATATTTGATATCCCGTGATGATTTTAAGAATAATTGAAGTATTGAATGGTATGGTTGGATTCAATATCTAAGTAAAATAAATCATCAAATCCCTAGAATTGTATTTTCGAAAGAAATAAAAGAGTAAATTTTTAAGTAGAATAATTCTAGTGAATTGGAATAAATTAATAATGAATTGAAAATAAAATAAAATAAAATTGATTGCAAAACTCTAACAAATTTGGAATAAGAGGAATTTGAATTATTAGGGGTAATAATAAATGGTAAAGCTTAAGTTATATTATTTGAATGATTAAAGAATTTATTTTAAATGAGATTTTGGAATTTTTAAACTGGGTTATCAGGTAAAATAAAATATCGGTGGATATTTTAAATATGAATTCAAAGTGGAAATTTATAAAGGAATTGAAATTCGTTTAAAAATAAATAGTGATTCATTTTTAAAGATGTGAAAGAGAAGAGTGTTTCATTGGATAGCCAAGTACAATTTTCAAGCAATTTTAAATATAAGTTAAAGGTTTAATGTTGTTTTAAATAGCAAATCTTAGAAAATTTATTATTTTTAAATGTTTAAATTCTAAAATAAATATTTTTCAAAACTATTATCGTAGTAATTATTAAATGACTTGGTATTTGTTTTTAAAGAAAATCTAGTTTTATATTTTAATAAAAGTAGCCTTATTTATTAGATATTCCTAAAGTATATAATTTAATTAAGTATTAAAGTAGTTTTAAATTTTTAAGGCTATGAAGTATATTTTATAACTAAGTGCTTTTAAATTATTTTAAAGCTAAAAGTATTTTATACTTGGCGTTTCAGTGGAAATAAATATTGGGAAATTATTCCGGGAAAGGAATATGTTTGAAACTATTTTCAAATGGGGTTTGAAAGTGAAATATATCTTGTGAAGATATTTTTGAGATAAATAAATAATTTGAGAAATTATTTATTGTTTGATTGTTGTTTCTGAATATTAATTGATAGTTAAATAACCGACTATCAATATTGGACAAATGCGTTGATCGTTTCGAAGAGACCGGGATCGAGATTAATTTCTCGAAAACCACTTCGACCCGTTTTGTACGTTTCGTGAAAACGAGTTTGGATTCGAAGATGGAGCAATGAAGTGCAACGGCTAATCGCTACTAATCCTGAGGATATTTCCAAAATGGATGTGGTAGGAATAGTGCCTTCGGTTCCGTTCGAAGCCGGGACAGACTTGTATGGATGAATGCTTGCGAAACATCGTCAGGTGGACGATGGGCATTCTAAGGGATATATTCTAAAACGGTAACGCTTAGTCTCAAGCCTCATCAAATGGGAATGGCTGAAAATCAGGGGTTATGCAGCAAGGCTTTGTGGGTAGCCCCCACTGGAGGGTGAGGTCATCCCTGTCTAGATGTCCCTTTTATTTCGGCTTAGTGGGCGGTTGCTAATCCCAACCGCGGGGGGATCTTGCTCGGGACTGTCCAGTAAGGGATGGTTCCGGTCTTGTGTTGCAGGGGAGTTAGGGTGACTCCTCGGTATGCTGATCTAGACCAGGTACTGTGACAGGTGGTACCCCAGTGCCTAGCCATTAGTTGGAATCCATTTTCCCTACGCGCCCGTACGGTTTTGATTGTGCCCAACTATTGCTGAAACGTGAGATGCAAGCATTTCAGCTAGATTCTATTTTACTTTCTATAGACACTATTATAATATCAAAGGATTTTAATAAAAATTGTTTTAGCTATCGTAAGGTAAAAACCCGACATGTTTATTTGTGGCGTGGTCTTACGAGATGCTTTTGTTTTTCAAAGGATTTTTGAAACTTTAATAATCAATTGAGTGTGATTTTCTCACGCTGGTAATCCAGACTGACCCGGGTGTTATTTAACTGTAATGCTCGGGTCAGACCGAGTATTATAGAACACAGGATATGATGCTGTGGAGATCAGGAGACGAGCTGGATGATGATACGTACATTCGTACTTGTTTTATATATATTCCGCTATTTGATTTGTTGTGTATCCATTTGTATGATATTGATGTTGAGCTGTGATCGATGTAATCTGATGATGTAATATATAAACAGAGATATTTGAAATTTTAGTAAAGATCATTTATTTTCTATTATATTTTATTCCGCTGCGATGGTTAGATTCTGTTGTTGTTTTCTATTTTCTTCTTCTACCTCTCTTCTTTAAAACCCAAATGGTTCGTATTTCTGCACAACTTGAGTTGATTTAGATAGAATAATATTAACTCAAGTGGTACGGATTTGCGGGCTGTTACAGTTGGTATCAGAGCATAGGTTGGTGATAACCTTGGTTCTGGTGGGGATTACTCAATTAAAATAGAGTCCGTAGTACTCTATAATGAGTTTGAGCGTATTAATAGATATGAGTGCGTATTTGTTAGTGGATATAAATTGTTTTAATACTGTGTTAATTGATTTATTGAGTAGCATATGAACCTTTGTCGACACAGTCTGCGCAACTGTATTGAAGGGATTTCTAAACACTTGAATAGAACAATCGACACTGTATTGTTTTAAATGTAGGTAAATGAAATAATTTTACCCAAAAACATATTTTGACATAAAGAATAGTTTTTGAAAACTATTTTAGCTAATATATCATTGCTTGGATGCTAGGAAGAATAATATTAAATTATTATCATCGTTGAGTGGAAATTTAACTAGAAATTGAAAATATAACCAAAATTTAAGGCAATAATTCATTATAAAAATGAAATTTATAAATATGAATTATAAATGTAAATTATAAATCGGAATATAATCAAATGGGAATTTGTATGAGTATAAACTATGCATTTGGATTATAGTTAAATTTGATTTAAGCAGGATTTGGAAATTTAAAATCCCGGAGATTTTGGAAGTGTTTATCGAAGTGTTTTGGAAGGTAAACAATATAATTATTATTTTAGAGGTATTTCTGAAAGGAAACGTGTTTTGAATGGATTTTGAAAGTAATATAACATTGAAATCACTTGGATTATTGAAAAATAATTTTGATGATGACGGCCGCATCATCAGTATTCATTTTCGAATTTCTAAGTGACGGATTGCTACCAAAACTGATTTGTTCAGAAAAGCTAGTTGTTTTGAAAATTTCAAAGGAAATTTGTTGGGAATAAAACCAGGATTGGTTTGACTTTTGAGAAATGTGATTTGAGATGTTGAAGATTTCAAAATGATTTGAAACCAAAGCCGGGAGTTTAAAAATCCTGATAAGATGGGTTGTAAGCTTATAAATTGAGATTATTTTTAAATCAGAGGAAATATAAGCTTTGAATGTTGGAAATTTAAATTTAAAGTGAAAAGTTAAAAATGGAATTAACTTGGATTAGGAAATAAAAATTTAACTGGATTAAAATAAATTGAATAAGCTGAAAATAATATCCAGTTGTATTCGAATTAAGTTAAATAAAACTGAGTTAAAATAAAATTGAATTGGAATAAGAATTCAATTGAATTATTGAATGGAATTAGATTCTTACCTGAAAAAACAGAAATAAGTTGGATAAGAATTGGATTGGAATAAATAAATCAAAATAACTTATAAAAGAAATAAAAAAATCCATAGAAATAAAATATGCTTGGGCTATAAATAAATAGAAGGTTTGAGTTAAAAATAAAAGATGAACATATTTAAGCCTTGAATGAATGGAATGTGTAAATAATAAGTTGTGACATATAAATTGAAAATGGAATACAAAATCTAACATAAATATTGTTTGATGAATTGAAAAATAAAATAAAAATCAAAACTTGAATTATAAAATAAATTAAACTTGTGAAAATTAAATGAAGTGATATTTGGAATTAAATTTCAAGTATTGAACTATAAATAGTGGAGAAGTAATTTGTTAATAAATTAGGTAACGAAATATATAATGATAACCAATGTAGCTAAATAAAAGCTGAATTGGTGAGTTAATATTGAAGTTTGGAAATAAAACTCAAGTTATAAATCAAATTCGACTTGAATTATTAGTGAAGAAAATATAATTGAAAGTGGTCTTGCAATTAAATAAATAAATAGAGTATGAAGTTGAATTGTGAATTAATAAAATCTGATGCTAAGTTAAAGGTGAATGGTGGAATCAGAACTTGAGTTATTAATTAAAATTTGACTTGAAATGTTAACAAATTAAATATAAATGGAAAGGTTCGAATAAAAATGAAATTGGATTAAAATAATAATGGTTTGTATTGAGAATAAAATCCAGATATGTGGAAATAAATTGGATATGGCCTTGGAATCAATTGAGTTAAGTTGAGTCATAAAAGAGAAAATTTACTTGTAAAATGAAAATGAGCTTATGTATAAAATTTGGAATAAATTGAAGTAAATTGACTTAAGCTGAAGAGATGGAAGAGAGTTGAATTTAATTCAACTTAAACTAAATTTAATGATATTGGGTTGGATTTAAATCAAGTGAAAATGAATTTAAATCGAAATAGAATTCGGTGAGTTACAGATAATATTAAATGGAATGAAAATTCTTAAATAAATAATTGTAAACCATTTAAAATGTTAAGGAATTGAAATAACTTGGAGTCTATAAGAAAAATTGAAATGATTATTGAATGGAATAGCTTAGATTGTCTTTGAGCTAAATAAAACAGTTAGAATAAACAAATGTGGAATGTAAATGAATGGATTGTGAATAAAATTGAAATGAAGTGTGTCGAGCTAAATAAATGGCCGTGAATGAATTGAAATAAAAAGGAAATTTAATTGGTAATGAAGATGAACCAACATTGTTAATGGATTTTGAATGAACTAGTTTGGTTAATAAAATGAAATGCAAGTGTATGGATTCAAATTTAAAATGCAATGAAAATGAGAATATATGAATTGTGAATAAATTTTAAAAATGGAATAGAATTAAGTATAAATTGAGTTGAAATCCATTTAAATTGGTTATAAAACATTAATACTTGTTTATTCACATAGATCTCGTCAAACTGCATAGAATAAATTGTCATTGGATGCAAATAGGAGTAATTAAAATCCAATGAATTGATAGAAGTAAAATGAATTGATTTTGAGAGCAATTGAATTAAATACGAGTTCAGTTTGCTTAAAAAGTAAATTAAATGTAAGCGATTGAGTTTTAAACCATTCAACGTGATGAAGTTGTATACAAATGGATTAAAAACCATTCAAATTGAATGAAAATGGTTTATGAAGTAATTGAAACAGCTGAATTAGCATGGAAACTATATAAATTGCTTACGAAAAAATGTTTGGTATGAGTTTCTTTTAGAATTCATATGTTTTAACTATTGTAAACAAGTGAAATGTAGTTAAACTTCATTTATATGGCACTTATATGTTTAAATTGAGTAAGTACAGGTACCTGGAAGCTGTGTGGCTAGATTTGGTTGTGCTATTTGCTAAAAATAATAAGCCGCTTGCTTAAAATGCTAAATAAGGTACGCCTACGCAATAAAAAAAAGGAAATATGAACTGTTTTTGGTTTTTCCGACCGTGTGGGTCGATGTATATATATTTATATCTATTGTCAAATTGCAAAAGCTCCTCCGTACAAAGGGGACTCTGCCAAAAAATTTCGAAAATTTTGGGAGTTAGAAAATTTTTGGAGAATTTTTGTTAACGACAAAATGATTTCAAACTGGAAATTGAAATATAATTAGTAAATGTAACTAACTTAAATAATGACATGAATTGGTTATAAATGAAAAAAAGAATTTAAATATTCAGAGTTAAAGATAAATTGGATTCATATAAAAATGAAAGAATCAATTTGAATGGAAATAAATATGAACTGAAGTGGTAAGATGGAAATAAGTATTAGGAACATATTTCATACTTATACTAACTTAAGAAGGAATGGTGAATTCTTAAATGGAAGATTGATACTACAAATATAATCTAAGATAATATTGGAATGAATAGATATTGACATTTTGTAAGAAAGTCGACAAAATGTTCTTGAAAGTTGTGATTGGATATTAGTGCTAAGCAGGATATGCAGGTAATATAAAGGGAAAAGAGAATTGATTTTGATTTCAGAACATAAAAATCAATTGCCCGACTAAAGGTATGTATTTAAATTTTGGTATGAAATTGGATTGTGTTTTTGGATCGAGCCGCTTGGCTTTTTATTTTCCTTTGGATTTGGGAGGCCGTAGAGCCATTTTGTAGTTGTACCGAGCTAGCCGCACAAAGGAGACGCTGGCGAAATTTTTCGGAAATTTAAAGAGTTAGAAAATTTTTGAGAAAATTTTGATAGTTCAAAATTGGTTTTAAAATTAAAACTTGAATGTTTGGGCAAATAGGATTGTTTGCGAACTATGGAAGGTTTTGGGAAGTTAGTAAGTATGATAGTAGGTCTATAATAAAAAAATATATGGCAAGTTAATTAAACTGTTTAGTTTGGAAAAATAGTAAACGGGTATTGGACCATTCTTCCTAACTAGCAATTTCGGGGACGAAATTCTTTTAAGGGGGGAGGAATGTGACGGCCCAAAATTTTCAAGCATTTAAAATCGGGATATTTAATTGATTCTAAATATTTAAAAGTTTAATTATTAACTTGAATTCAAATACCACAATTTATTTGATTTTTGAACCATTGAATTAAATAATTTGAAGTTGAGTAAAATGTTGAATCTAGAATTTTAAGCCTGTTGGAAATAAATTGAAGGCTTATGAAACTTATATTGATAATACCGCAGATAATAGAAGTTGTAAAATTGAAATTAACAGTGGTTTGTTCAGTTTTAAAATTTATATCGTTTAAATTGAATTTAAAAATAGCCTTCCGAGGCACAATCTCGGAATTCGACGAAACCAGCTCCATGGGATCCGTAATGTTTTATTATTATCGGATTTCAATTTTCGCATTGTTTGGGGTTACCGTTGGGTCGTACGATTAGTTAATGCCTAGAATAATCAAATTGAATTTTAAATTAATAATCGAGACTTCTCTTATACGCCTCTCCCCTCATCCCTATCTTCCTTTAGACGAAAGATCTCGTTCCTATTTCATTCTATTATCTCATTCCCTTTCCTCCACAAACGAAAACCCTTTTATTTAAAAATAAATAAATGGCCGAAGCCTCCTTCGAACCGAATACGCAGTAAAAAAAAGGGAAAACAAATAAATCATGGCCGAGCTATTCTTCCTATCTTCTTCTTTTTTTTCCTCCGGTCCGAGCGAATCAATTTGGAAACCGAAGTGAGGCGATTCGATTGAAGAGAGAGTCGCGACTGTCTTTGTCACTTTCTGTCGATCGAGTTTGAGAACGATGCGGCATCGCGAAGTGACTCGCGATTCGAGTCGCGTTCGAGTCAGATGGAGGGGATCGCGCGCTAGGGCTTCGGCAACGAGGATGTTGAGTTTTGCATCGGATCGACTATGGAGCGTGTGAAACAATTCGAAGGGAGGGCCGTGGATCTGAGGCGTGGAGGAATGGGCCGCTGGGGTTGTCGACCAATCGTTTGAGAGAGGAGGTGGAGATAGTTCGGTGTCGGGCGCGTGCTGGAAATGCTCGAGAACAGATGTGAGGTATTTTATTTACTTTTATTTTTATAATTTATTTACTTTTACGTATAAATATATCCGTAGAAAAAAACATAACATATAAATATATAGTTTCACATGCCTTTTTTAATTATAGGTAAACAAGAAAAATTTGAATTTTGAAATCTATTTTTTTGTGTATAGGTATTTTAAAAAAGGAAAATTTATCAATTAAAATTAATGACTAGTTTAAAATTAAAGTAGTAGTTGGATGTAAATTTTAAAATGGAAATTGAATTGTTTGTTTTGTTAGAATATAAATTTAAATTTAATCTATCAGGTGGAGATTAATTATTCAAATTGTTCAAATATTAATAATTTATATCTATTTGAACAATAGAGAAAAGGACTGTTTATGGGTATTAACAGGAAAAGATTTATTATAGTAAGTTATAACCATCTCTATTTTCAATATATTTTAGAAAGAGATCTTTATTTCCATTTTGATTTGATGAATATATATGCTGAAGAAAAAAAGTATTATTTTGTTGAAATTAAATTGTTAACTAATTAATTAAAAAGAAAGTAAATTGTTTGATTACTTTAAGTATTAATAAATTGTATAAATATTTATACAAGGTTTAAAACTATGAAGAAAACAAGCCGAGATTCGAATTGGGATTGCAAATGCAAAGGTGAGTTAATCTCACTCGGTTAAATTTAAATTTTAAATGATTAAATTTAAATAATTGTTTGAATGGTTGAAATTGATTGATGTGCTATAGTATGTTATATTCTGGAATTGGCATATTATTGTGCTAACATCTTTGGATGCAGGGAAAACCGGTTGGAGGGATCCAACTGGACCCCTCGAAATTATTTAGATTATTGAATATTCTGTGTTCTGGATATTTGACATCCCGTGATGATTTTATGAATAATCGAAGTATTGAATGGTATGGTTGGATTGAATATCTATGTAAAATAAATCATCAAATCCCTAGAATTGTATTTTCGAAAGAAATAAAAGAGTAAATTTTTAAGTAAAATAATTCTAGTGAATTGGAATAAATTAATAATGAATTGAAAATAAAATAAAATAAAAGTGATTGCAAAACTTAACAAATTTGGAATAAGAGGAATTTGAATTATTAGGGGTAATAATAAATGGTAAAGCTTAAGTGGTATTATTTGAATGAATAAAGAATTTATTTTAAATGAGATTTTGGAATTTTTAAACTGGATTATCAGGTAAAATCAAATATCGGTGGATATTTTAAATATGAATTCAAAGTGGAAATTTATAAAGGAATGGAAATTCGTTTAAAAATAAATAGTGATTCATTTTTAAAGATGTAAAAGAGAAGAGTGTTTCACTGGATAGCCAAGTACGATTTTCAAGCAATTTTAAATATAAGTTAAAGGTTTAATGTTGTTTTAAAAAGCATATCTTAGAAAATTTATTATTTTTAAATGTTTAAATTCTAAAATAAATATTTTTCAAAACTATTATCGTAGTAATTATTAAATGACTTGGTATTTGTTTTTAAAGAAAATCTAGTTTTATATTTTAATAAAAGTAGCCTTATTTATTAAATATTCCTAAAGTATATAATTTAATTAAGTATTAAATTAGTTTTAAATTTTTAAGGCTATGAAGTATATTTTATAACTAAGTGCTTTTAAATTATTTTAAAGCTAAAAGTAATTTATATTTGGCGTTTTAGTGGAAATAAATATTGGGAAATTATTCCAGGAAAGGAATATGTTTGAAACTGTTTTCAAATGGGGTTTGAAAGTGAAATATATCTTGTGAAGATATTTTTGAGATAAATAATTAATTTGAGAAATTAATTGTTTGATGGATGTTTGTGAATATAAATTGATAGTTAAATAACCGACTATCAATATTGGACAAATGCGTTGATCGTTTCGAACTGGGATCGAGATTAATTTCTCGAAAACCACTTCGATCCGGTTTGTACGTTTCGTAAAAACGAGTTTGGATTCGAAGATGGAGCAATGAAGTGCAAGGGATAGTCGCTACTAATCCTGAGGATATTTCCAAAATGGATGTGGTAGGAATAGTGCCTTCGGTTCCGTTCGAACCCGGGACGGACTTGTATGGATGAATGCTTGCGAAACATCGTCAGGTGGACAATGGGCATTCTAAGGGATATATTCTAAAAAGGTAACGCTTAGCCTCAAGCCTCATCAAATGGGAATGGCTGAAAATCAGGGGTTATGCAGCAAGGCTTCGTGGGTAGCCCCCATTGGAGGGTGAGGTCATCCCTGTCTAGATGTCCCTTTTATTTCGGCTTAGTGGGCGGTTGCTGATCCCAACCGCTGGGTGATCTTGCTCGGGACTGTCCAGTAAGGGATGGTTCCGGTCTTGTGTTGCAGGGGAGTTCGAGTGGCTCCTCGGTACGCTGATCTAGACCAGGTACTGTGACAGGTGGTACCCCAGTGCCTAGCCATTAGTTGGAATCCATTTTCCCTACGCGCCCGTACGGTTTTGATTGTGCCCAACTATTGCTGACGCGTGAGATGCAAGCATTTCAGCTAGATTCTATTTTACTTTCTATAGACACTATTATAATATCAGAGGATTTTAATAAAAATTGTTTTAGCTATCGTAAGGTAAAAATCCGACATGTTTATTTGTGGCGTGGTCTTACGAGATGCTTTTGTTTTTCAAAGGATTTTTGAAACTTTAATAATCAATTGAGTATGATTTTCTCACGCTGGTAATCTAGACTGACTCGGGTGTTATTTAACTGTAATGCTCGGGTCAGACCGAGTATTATAGAATACAGGATATGATGTTGTGGAGCTCAGGAGACGAGCTGGATGACGATACGTACATTCGTACTTGTTTTATATATATTCCGCTGTTTGAGTTGTTGTGTATCCATTTGTATGATATTGATGTTGAGATGTGATCGATGTACTCTGATGATGTAATATATAAACAGAGATATTTGAAATTTGAGTAAAGATCATTTATTTTCTATTATATTTTATTCCGCTGCGATGGTTAGATTCTGTTGTTTTCTATTTTCTTCTTCTACCTCTCTTCTTTAAAACCCAAATGGTTCGTATTTCTGCACAACTTGAGTTGATTTAGGTAGAATAGTATTAACTTAAGGGGTACAGATTTGCGGGTTGTTACAGAATTGTTTTAAAAAAATAGAAGTTTACTCACATAATTATTGAAGAAGTAGAGAAGCATTATCATTTTCCTGGAGCTGCTAAATTGAATTTCCTGAAACTGTTGATTGCTCTGGATAATAAATCTGGTTTTTAATCTGCTTGCTGATGTTGATTTTAAATTTTGCAGCAGTTGTAGTTGATTTTAAAACTGCACTTTGATGAAAATAATCCTAGCCTTAAATGCATGCAGCTGACCCTATTCTTCATTGCTTAGATTTGGAGTTGAACTTCAAATTGATGTTGAAACTTGATTTTTGGGAAAACAGTTTGCAGATTTGTTTTTGCAGATTTTAAGTTGTATTTGGTTTTGAATTTTTTTTGTAATTTGATTTCAGTTTCTCATTTGAAGAAAATTGTTTGAACTAAATGAATTTCTAAGTTTTCTTATCTAAAATAATTAATTTCAAAATAAATTAATATTGCCACCTGTTATCTAATGATGTAGATTAATTTACAAGTATCTTCTTATGAGTTAAATGTCTAACACATGTCCATTTTAATATAAAAATAAATTTCTTAGTTTATAAATGTTTTTAAATTTTTTCTAAATCAGTTTCTTATTTAATTTAACATGTTTTTAAATGTTTTATTTCCATTTAACCTTTAAATGATTACATATAAACTTCCTTTATAAAATTACACATTTTAATGTTTATTTTAATATTTTTAAATAATATTTTTAAAACTAAATTTTCAAGAAAGAAAATTTAAAAAGAAAAAGAATATTGAATTATGCCTTATTTTCAAAGTTCTAAACTAAAATATTATACTAATATATAAAACTAAGTCTATTTCAAAACAATTTTTAAAAGAAAACAAAATAAACTTTTAATATAAAATATAATTTTTAAACATAATAAATATTTTACTTTAATTTCTTTTGAAAATATCAGATAGATTTTTAAACAAACTTTTGAAAAGTTTCTATACTAATTTTCAATCAATTTTCCAATTCACAAGTTATACACACACATATATATAATAATTTTGAAAATATTCTTATTAAGTTTAAATTTAAATTAAAATCAAATTCTCTATTTACAATGTATACACATATATACATTATAAATAAAATATTCTTTAAATTTGCTTAGAAAGATAATTTTATTATTTAAATAATTTTAACTTTAGAAAAGAATAAGATTCCCAAATATAAAATTATCATTATTATAAATTTTGAAAAAAATAACATTTTTCAAACTAAATAATTATTAGTTTTCAAAAGATAATTTCTGTTTGAATTAGATTATTAAATCAATATTTCACATTTTAAAATAATTATTAATGGAAATTATTAAATAAATATTTCCTAAATTTCTGGGACATCACACAAATCTTCGTCTTCGTCCTCCATAAAATAATCTTCAATATGCTGAAAAATCAGTACTGACCCAAGCGTAATGAAAAGACAAAACACTCGAGTCAGGACTAAAATATCTTATGTGAATCAAATTAATATCACATATAACAGGAGTGTAATAGCATCAGAAATGTTTATGGAGTTTTACATTTCCTATCCAGTGTATAACGTGCATGCAATAACTTAAGAGATGTTATGGGATTTTCCGTCTCTTAAGGATCCGTCAAAATATTTATATATAGTAGAATACACTATATATGTAATGTCTAATAAGTAAAATAAATATTTTTCTTTGTGTTAATGCTTTACATTAATCCCCATCAACACGTTTTTAAGCATTGTCGAACGGTTTGCATATAACACCCCCATAGCACGTTGGGAGATAGGGATGTGCCATGATACGACGACACTAAACCAATATCGTAGTGGTCTCATATAAGGATAAAAGTATGACAAGGCACATAAGGCAATGCCTAAAGTCGGATACTACCAGTTCAAGTCGTAGGTCTGTTGGTAATGCATCATAGCCACGATCGCCCACAACACCCATCCATCCCATCTCCAGTCAAAGGGATGTTATCCCCAACCAAAGGTACACTAATCGAAACCAACAACAAGGAATATAGTATGGACCGAGTCGAAAGAAAATTGGAGAACGAATGTCCGCTAGGGGTAGCTAGCCCGCTTGGCCCTGTCAAGCCATCCAGTTTTAGTCATTTCAAATTGGCACAAGTGTCGAGGCCTATCGATCATCGTTCTCTTTCTTCAAATCCAGCAAACGCACGCCAAATCCAACCACTTCGTTCTGGCGTCTCCACAGCGTACATAATTGTTAAGGTGGTTCCGATATTGACAGGGAGTATGCCAATAAGAGGCCCATGTCCCTTTAACAACCAAATGTCATTTTACACACCGGTTAGTTCTTTTACATTTAAAAATAATTCAATTTACTTGAAATAATTCAATTTACAGCTTTATATACTGCTAAATAATATACAGGGTGATAGCAAGATATAGAAAAATAAATAAACATCTAAATCATCCAAAATATCGACCAATAGTATCCATCACAATCAATATTCCAAATCAGTCAAAATATCATAACAATTACTAGTTATCAATATCGAGTGTTTAACTAGCAATTCAATTTCAATTTCAAATTGAACAGTTGATTTAAATTCCTATCAGTTTAATTCTGATGTCAATTTAAATGTAAGTTAAATTATCAATCAACAGTTAATAAAATAAATTACTTCAGAAATTCAATTTAACTAACATAAAAATATTTTGGTAAATCGTGAGCAATTAAAACACCCACCTTTATTTGAAACTAAAAATATTTCCAGCTTCAAATAAATTCCACTTCGATTCCACGTCATAGCCTTCATTGATATGATTCCAACGTAAAAGACGACACTCGAATTTGACTTCACACGAACGATATTCAGTAATTAACATAATGATAATTAAAACATAATTAAGATAATAATTGACTAATATTGACAAACAAAACAAAACTCACAGCCGGTTTCCTCATGATCGCGCTCAAGCATACGTGAACCTACATCCTCGGGCCCAATCCCTTACGCGTTCACCACCCTCAAGCCGTCGGACCTCCATCCAAGAACACCACCACGACCGCCCACCTCCGAGCTACCCGCGTTCCTCTACCTGATACGTGCGCTCGCATGATTCAAAGCAGTGAAACCCATGAATAGTGGTTCAAACGCAGTAGAAAATCAAACACTCCGTCGTGAAATTCGACTATTCGACCGTTCATCGTATAGATCCCGACAAGATCTACGATTTTTCTTTTGGAAGTCTTTGGTTTCGTTGGGTGGATTAAGAGAAATCGAAGGATGTAGGAAGATGAATGTTGGTCATTAAAAATGACGAGAGCATCTGCGTCTTTTTTAGTTAGGGTTAACGAATGAACAAGGCCTAATATATAAATCTTCGATCCGATTGACCTGCGAAATTCGAAACTCCAAACGAAGCGTGCCGCCTGGCATTCTATATATTATACCCCTATTCTGAACGCAATGAAACTAGTCTCGAGGCCTAATTCGACCATATGTAGAAGATAGCTTTTCAAATAAAATTATTTTAATTAAAATTCTAAAAATAAATCCTACACGTTTCAAGCTCGCACGGCTGAACGATATATCTGATCGCTACGAAACTTGAAATCCTACAATAATTCACTATTACGGTCCGATGAAAGTGGTTTCGTCGAAATTCGAGACAGTGCCCAAAATGGCTATTTTTACACGTTAATTAAAACAAATAAATTTCCAAAATCAATCTATTCGCCTTAAATTTAATTTTAAAAGTTAAGGATTTTCATTCTTGCTTAAATAAAATAAATCAACTATCGACATCATTTTCATTCGTATTAAATGCAGTATTCAATTATTTAAACAATTTCAATATTAAAGTTAAACAATTTTAATTATCCAATAAACTACATTAATAAATCATAATTTTTTTAATGAATTTTAATTATCAACAATCATCTTATTTTCAACTAAATAGTTCAATATTTATTATTCGATTCTCGCTATTGATTATGAACACATTCAATATATAGAATTTCATTTCAATACGTGTTATTGCCAAAATCTTTGATAGTTATTTCAAAATTTTATTCGTGTTCATATTAAATAAAATACATAAATAAAATATAAATTTTTATTTCTAACAATTTTTATTCAATAATCATATTAAATTTCATAATTTAATATAGTTAAAAATACAGGTCATTACATTCTCCCCCACTCAAAACTTGTCGTCCTCGAAAAGGGGTTAAGTAAGGAATCTAATATACAATATATTTTATTTAAAATAATTAACATATAAAACATAAAATCTTATTTACAAAACCTTTACTACGCTTCTATTACGCCACTCTGATATCATTTTTACGGAAATTGCAACTTATGTATAAAACAAGTTATAAAATTTTAGAATCTCAAAATTTTTCTAACACCTGGATTTATGGGAAATTTTGTGTGACGCCCCACCTCTATACCCACACTAGCCAAGAACACTCCGGAGTAGTGCTGTTAACTAGCACGGAGAATAAGGCTGTTGAGGAGCGACCATCCATGTAATTGCTTATCACACGGTGGCTATAAATAATCTTCGAAAACAAACATAGAAATAATCATATCACAAATCAGTCACAGATATCCATATCACAAATGCGGAAGAAGATATGAATATATAACTAACACGTGAAAGTGTACATCAGAGTAGTGGTCAGTAAGATCCACGATAATACAAAAGAATAGCAACACGTGCTATACAAAAGAATACAACTATGAGTCTATATCTCAAGTGTATACAACAAAAACTGCTAATCTAAACAGTTAGCCAAAAGTCAGAGTGATGAATCCCTGGGAAGAAGTCAAGCAGAAGCACCTGTAACATCTCGGTCTGACTCGAGTATTATTTAAGAAAATAATAAACGGGTCAGTCTAGCTATAAATATCAGATGACATGATATAACATAAAAGATATGGCATAAACATAAACATCCATAATGACATACCACTATAAGTATGTAAATAATGATCAACAGAAGATCAATCAATAAGAGATAATCAATATCACAAGAATCTTCTCAAAGATTCGGAAAGGGCATCATACCCCAAACTTGTACTCATAACAAGTCAATGACATAAATTCTAGAAATCAATGCAAGAAGTCCAGAAATCATAGAAAAGAGAAAGAGGCCTATCACATGACGGTCCGAAGACCAAGGGGAGCTACCCCACATGTGTGAATGGAATCACACAGATTAAGGTCCAGACTAACCAAAAAGCAAAAAGGTATGTGTGAGTGGAATCACACAAGTGGTGTCTAGTCTAACCTCGCAACAAGAGACATCGCACAGTTGCTAGTCTAAATCATCAGAATGATCGTCATGATCAACGAGAAGTGTCAATTTCACTAAGCTAGTAAATATAGAAGTTTAGCTTCATGTCCCATAACCACTTGCTTAACTTAAATATTTACGAACGAACTGCAAATCTTCACTAATAAAATGTGTCACAAGTGGTTCAATCGAACAAGTCCAAGAATTAACCGACGAAGTGAACGCAAGCGTTTCATACCACTTGTTTTACTAAGTCGTTTAATTAGATTTCTCATCCGAGTGAGGTAAAGGTTTGTATATACTAATAGATTGGAAAACGGTTTAAGAAAAGAGCTTTGTTACGGAAGATAGAGTTGAAATCATTTTGTTGAAAGAGTTTTGATATTTACTACTAGTATTGAAACCTTTATATTTTTAAAATGACAAATCACAGAAGAGATTGTAGAAACAATCATCACAAAGATCACATTCGGAGATGTGAATAAAATCCAAGGAAATCAGCTCAAAAGCATCAAAGTGGAAGTTCCCCAACGACCAAACGTGGCCGAGATAACCAGAGATGGTTTGTCTCGAAGAATGGTCAACTCAGCATCTCAACAAAGCAAGTTCTGTTGAATGTTTTTCAGATAAGATCCCCTAAGGAGGGGGGTCGGGGGGGGGTGGCAACCCCCCAAGGTGGGGGTGCGGGGGCAACGCCACCGCTTACGGGGTTCGACCTGCCCGGTCAGGTCGCGGGGGTCCAGGGGGCAGCGCCCCGACCAAAACGGTACGACCTAGTGAAGACAAAATGAGGTCTAACGACCTAACGACTCAAGGGTCTAACGACCTAACGACTCAAGGGACATACGACCTAACGACTCAAGGGTCATACGACCTAACGACTCAATGGTCATACGATCTAACGACTCAAGGGTCTAACGACCTAACGACTCAAGGGTCATACGACCTAACGACTCAAGGGTCATACGACCTAACGACTCAAGGGTCTAACGACCTGACGACTCAAGGGTCATACGACCTAACGACTCAAGGGTCATACGACCTGACGACTCAAGGGTCATACGACCTGACGACTCAAGGGTCATACGACCTAACGACTCAACTGAAGTGACCTAACTCCGAGCGTGCCAAAAATGGCCAGAACGACCTAACAACAGTTTCTCCCCAAAAACACTAAAATTTGGAGTTTTTCGCCAATCCAATCCAAACCAAATGCAAATGTGCATGCTAAAGTGATAGGGAATCATTCCCAACAGTCCAATATAGTTATAGACTAGAATTGTGAGATAAAAATCTCACCTTTGCACCAAATATCAATGAAAATGAAGTTTTAAGCAAGCAAGAATCAATCCTTCTTCTATCTAAGCACAAAAAGCTTGAATCCAATGTCTTCTTCTTGAATTTGGAGTAGAAAGATGGATTGCAATTGAATTTGAGTTTTGGAATTTTAATTTCCCATTCCCTCCACCATTAATGCCAAAGCTTGATTAGTTAGGAAATTTATGAAGAGTGAGGAGAAGAGGGTTGGAACTTGGGCTTAATAGGCTAAACTAACCCAAAGTCCAAAGCGGGAAAAGTTAGTGAAATTTCACTAACTCCAAACCTATCGATGTTTATACTTAAAAAAGTTGTAAACGACATTTCAAACTCAATGGAAGTGGTCTCGAGTCCTAATTTGACCGTTTGCAAAAAGTAGCTTTTCGGACCAAAATCCGATTAACGAGTTAATATTTAAATAAAATATTTAAATACAAACTCGATAAATATGCGGGTTGTTACATTTTGGCAGCGTCTCCTTTGCACAACTCGTTTGTAAAATTTTTACAGTACAAATATATATCACAAATATACATCTCATCTCAATGATGAGGCATCCTGTAGGGAAAATATATATAAAAGTGTAGTATGTAATTCAAGATATGTACCTTATTATTATTAATACGAGCGAGTTCGCTCATATTAAGCAAGCAAAAGAAAATAAAATCTGCATATACGTCCAAATGGTCTTCATATATACCTATCTCAACTCAATTTTGAATATTAGTCACTTATAAAGATATAAAAAGCATGTATGAGTTTAATAAAAATATATTACATGAATTTTAAATCCAAATCATAAACACGAGCACAAATACACGACATACAAAATCATATGCAATCAAAACAATTAAACAATGATATACAACAAAAGAAACCATTCAACAATTAATATTCATCCACTTAATTCACAATCATCACAATTTACATTTTTCATTATCAACAATTAAGTTATACACTACCATTTCTTATTAACATCCAATTTTTATTAATAGTTAACTGGTTTGCTTCAAATTCATTTACATCCATTTCATTTATATTTAATTTATTCAAATTTCAATTATTTCACCTTTTGTTCAACATATATCATATAAATCCATTTCTGGGCCATTTTATAAATCATTTCATTTAATCTAATTTGAGTTAAATTTTATTTCATTACCACTTAATATATTCTCTTTAGTACTAATATCATTTATAAACCATTTCATAGGACCATTTAAGTTTATTATAAATATTTTACAAAACGCAATTCTTGTTTATCATTGCTTCATAACTTAAGTTTATATTAATTCATTGGTTCACTTCATTAGTTCATTTCACTAATTCGTATTATTAACTTTACTTAAGTCATTTTATATTATAACTCAAATTCATATTGATAAATTTTTACTTTTTATCACAATCAATTTCATTCTACTTTCTTAATTTAACTTTCATCTTATAATTCATTTCACTAGCTTATTTCGTTAATTTATTCCATTCAACTTGACTTTAGGTAAAATTTCATTTTGTAATTTAAACTTAAAGTATTTCTTACTACTTATACTTAAGTGTATCAACATTTCTTTATTTAATATTCACTCATTTCATGTCTCAATTAGTTAACTTTCAGTTTATTAAATAAAAATCACTCCACTTGCATTTAATTTCTTTACATCCAATTTAAATCAAATTCAATTAATCATATAAATTTTACTTACACCTATTTATTCACATTCAATTTCTTTCACAATTAAAATTGCATTTCATTTTATAATTCAATTTCGATTCATTCTATTAATTCATTTTACAGCTTAAGTGGAATTAATTCACTTTATTAATTCTTCTACTTCCATTGAAATCCAATTTAATTCATTTAATCTTTATTAATTTAACTTTATTTCATTTGATCCATTACTCAGTTTATTTAATTTTATTTAAAAAAATTCTTCTCTTACCATTCACACTCAACAAATTTAAAATTTTTTTTAGCTTAATAGTTCTCAAATCCATAAGTTATACAAATTAATTCACTTAAAATTTCATTTTATTATTTTATCTAATTCATTTCAAATACAATTCACTTTCATTTTAGCTTTCTTGAGTTAAACTTCATTTTACTTACTTCATATCACTAACTCAATTTATTTAACATTTCTTAGGGTAATTTTTTAATTTCATATCTCAAATTCAAATTCTCTTTTGCTTGCTTAACCAAAATGTTCAACCTTTTTTAAAATTCGGTCTTACTTTCCTGTTCAAATTCATAAGTTATAAACTTATTTCTTATCTATATTATCTTCAATTTATAAGTTCAAAAACAATTTTCATGTACTTACCAAATCATACTTGGAATATTTTCACAATCAATACTTTTTATAATCGGAAATAAATTTCTTGTGGTAGCAATTCTCACTCAGAAACTCGAAAATGAATATTGGCGATGTTATAGTCATCCCCAGAATTATTTCCCAACAACGAAAGATAGTTCAATGCTTTTTAAAAAAAAAATCTTTTCGAGATATATTTCTAGTCAAAACACTTTCAAATAATATTATTATTAGTTTCAAAGGTTTTGAAAATTATTTTGAAAGCAACAGGATTTAAATACTAAAATTCTTAGCTTTTAAATCCTTTCTATTTATAAGCGATATTATAAATATACTCAGACAATTCCATTTTCTTGTTATGAAAATATTTTATTAATTTACATCTTTGTTATTGTAAATAATTCTTATTGTTATTAGATTTCAATTAAATTTAATTGTTGAATACTTCGTGAAATAGAATTCACAAAGTATCGGTTTTTAGTTTAATTCAACCAAATAATCGATGATAACTATATATTATCATTTCCTAACAAACAATGTTAATTAATAACCATACAGGTTTACGAAGATTATCGTTTTATATATAAGATATAATTTAGGTAAAATTATATCATTTACTCTCTTTTAAAATAATATTATGTTGACTTACCTTACCTCGTTTAAGTGTTTAGAAACCCCTATCGATAACAAGGCGTCCCACGCACCGACCAAATTTCATAAACAACTCAACGGATAAGTAAACACAATATAAAACATTTTATAACACTAAAAAGTATGCATTCTCATATACATACATACATACATATATATAGACACACATACACACTTAAACAACTCGTTCTAGAGTATTAATACCCTATCTCTAATGAGTCCAACCCCAACAAAGCAAAGGTTATCACTAAACCAAAGCTCTGATACCAATTGTGAAGATCCACATATCAGAAGGTTTAAATCGAAAATAATCCATACATGTCCAACTCAAACAATACGAAACATAAATAATCAATGGGGTTAATTAAGAAAAATAAGAAAAGAAAAAAACAAATGTGCAATGTTGCAGCAGAATGACAAAATATAATAATCAAATAAACAGTTCATGAAGCTGTTAATACTATACATTTGATTATAATTTAGAGAACATTAATTAGAGTTATACATACAATAGAATAATAGGATAATGCAGCAGAACAACATGATGCGGGGATATAATACTAGTAATATAATATACCAAATCTTCGTCTTCGTCCTCTAGAAAATAATCTTAAATGCGCTGAAAATTCAGGACTGACCCGAGTGTAATGAAAACACTCGAGTTAGGACTAAAATATCCTTATGTGAGTCAAATCAATATCACATATAACAGGAGTGTAATAGCGTCAGAGATGTTTACGGGGTTTTACTTCTCCTATCCACTGTATAACTCGTACAATAACTCAAGAGATATTACAGAATCTTCCATCTCTTAAGGATCTATCAAAATATTTATATATAGTAGAATACGCTATATATGTAATGTCTAATCAGTAAAATAAATATATTTTTTCTCGTTAAGGCTTTACATTAATCCTCATTAACACTTTTTTAAGCATTGTTGTACAATTTGCACATAAAGTCCTAGTAGCACGTCGGAGGATAGGGATGTGCCGTGATACGGCAACACTAAACCAAAATTGTAGTGTTCTCGTATAAGGATTAAAATATGACAAGGCACGTGAGGCAATGCCCAAAGCATGATACTATTAGTTCGGGTCATAGGGCTGGTAGTAACTCATCGTAGCCATAATCGCCCACCGCGTCCATCCATCCCATATCATGCCAAAGGGAGGTTATCCTAAATCAAAGATGCACCAATCGAAACCAACAACAGGGAATATAATGTGGACGGAGTCCATAGAAAATCGAAGAACAGATGTCCGTTAGGGGCAGCTAGCCCGCTTGGCCCTGTCAAGCCGTCCTGTTTTAGTTATTTCATATTAGCACAAGTGCCAAGGTCTATCTATCATCATTCTCTTTTTTTAAATCCATAAAACGTATGCCAAATCCAATCACTTTGTTCTGGAGTCTCCTCTGCGTACACAATTGTCAAAGTGGTTCTAATATTGAAAGAGAGTATGCCAATAGGAGGCCCCAGTCTCTCTAAAAACCAAACATCGTTTTACACACCGGTTGGTTCTTTTAAATTTTGAAAACGATTCATACTTGATATCAAAATATCATGTTTGCTTCAAAAATATCCTTTTCATTTCGAAATATCATATTTACTTAAAATATGTCAATTCAGTTCGATATGTCATTTTCACTTCAAAATTTGATTTGAATTACAATTTGTGTTATTACTTTATTTTAACCCAATTCACATTTAAATCCATGATTTAAATATAAACATTCCAACCTTGCACAGTTTGAATTTTTAGAAAATAGCTTGAATAATTTTAAATTGTTTAAAATAGTTTAAATTGTTAAAATAGTTTTAAATATTGAAAAAGATTATACATTAAATGATTTGAAAATTTGAAAATTTAAAAATTTTGGAAATTTAAAAAGATGAATTTTAAAGCAGTTTATAGGAAAATAATTTATAGTGAAAATAATTTCAAAACTGATTCTTCCCATTCGCAATAAATCTAGATATGGGTTCAAATTTAAATCAAACTGATTCAATTTCAATTATTCCAATTCAAATCACTTTCAATCTCAATTCAGCTCAAATCGACTCAATTTTGATTTCAATTCAAATCAATTTCAATTCTAAATTAATATTAATTTCAATTTCAAGTCTGATTCAATTATTCAATTCAATGGTAATTTCAATTCAATTACCGATTTTAAACCATTTTAATTTATATAAATTCTATTTCAATTTCATAATATCAATTTAAATCACTTAAATCAAATTAAACTTCAGTTTTTAATCTAAGATCAAATCTTTTAAAATAATTCAATTTCGAGTTCAAATTTGAAATATCCATTTACATTACATTTGCTTGGATTTATTTCAAAGTTCGAATAAAAGTTCAAATCTTTCAAAAAAATTAATTTCCATAATTTAAATCATATTTCAATTATAACTTCAAATTTCAAATTTGATTCTATAAACAATTCCTATTAACAAGTTTCAATTTCAACATTTCGAGCTCAAGTTCGAAAATAATCCAATTTTCATAAATTTGATTTTTATTTCTTTAAATCAAAATCATTTAAATAATTTCAAATCATTTTAAAATCATTTAATTTAACCAATCCAGTGTCCGTATATAAATTTTTATCCTATGGCCAAGTGATCAGTTATTTCGGTTTTAGTTTCACGGATGGATATATAACATTTCAATCCAAATCAAGTGTCATAGGCATATATCATCTCAACCTATTTCTTAATTTTTTTCAAAATAATTCAATTTACAGTTTGTATACTGCCAAATAATATACAGGGTGATAACATGATATATAAAAATAAATAAACATCCAAATCATCCAAAATGTCAACCAATAGCATCAATCACAATCAACATTCAAAATCAATCAAATATCATAATATTTTACTACTTATCAAATATCGGGTGTTTAACTAGCAATTCAATTTCAATTTCAAATTGAACGGGCAATTTAAACTCCTATTAGTTCAATTCAGATGTCATTCTAAATGTCAGTTAACTTACCAATCAACGGTCAATAAAATAAATTAGTTCATAAATGCAATTTAACTAATATTAAAATATTTTAGTACGTCGTGAGCTTTTAAAACACTCAACTTTATTTGTAACTGAAAATATTTCCAGCTTCAAATAAATTCCACTTCGATTCCACGTCATAGCCTTCATCGATACGATTCCAAAGCAAAAGACGGCACTCGAATCTAATGTCGTACAAAAGATATTCGATAATTAACATAATGATAATTAAAACATAATTACGATAATAATTATCTAATACTAATAAACAAAACAAAACTCATAGCCACTTTCCTCACGATCACGCTTAGGCATACGCGAACCCACATCCACATGCCCAATCCCTAACGTGCACACCACCCTCAGACCGTCGGATCTCTACCTAAGCACACCACCGCGACCGCTCGCCACCGAGCTACCAGCATTCCTTCGCCTGATACGCAGGCATGCGATTCAAAGCAGCGAAACCTATGAACAGTGGCTCTAATGTAGCAGAAAATCAAACACCTCGTTGTGAAATTCGACGATCCAACCTTTCATCGTACAGATCTCAACGAGATCTACAACTTTTCTTTTGGAAATTTTTGATTACGTTGCGTGGATGAAAAGAAATCGAAGGAGGAAGGAAGATGAAAGTCGGCTATTAAAAATGACGAGAGCGGTTGCTTCTTTTTTAGTTACGGTTAGCGAATAAACGAAGCCTAATATATAGATCTCCAACACGATTGACCCACGAAATTTCAAACCCTAAACAAAGCATGCTGCCTGGCATTTTATATGTTATAACCCCGTTCCATACACAATGGAACTAGTCTTGAGGCCTAATTCGATCGTATGCAGAAGATAGCTTTTCAAATTAAAATATTTTAATTAAAATTCTGAAAATAAATCCTACGTGTTTCAAGCTCGCATGGCCAAACATTAAGTTCGATCGCTACGAAACTTGAAATCTACAATAATGTAGTATTACAGATCCGATGAAACTAGTTTCATCGGATCTATAATACTGCATAGTTTCATCAAAATCCGAGATAATGCCCAAAATGGTAATTTTTACATGTTAATCAAAAAATTCCAAAATCAATCTATTTGCCTTAAATTTAATTTTAAAAGTTAACAATTTTCATTCTTATTTAAATAAAATTTAAATCAACTTCCCACATCATTTTCATTCGTATTAAGTCAGTATTCAATTATTTAAACAATTTCCAATTTTAATTTAAACAATTTTAATTATCGAATACATTACATTAATAAATCATAATTTTTTTAATGAATTTTAGCGATCAACAATTATCTTATTTTCACTTACATAATTCAGTATTCATTATTCAATTCTTGCTATTGATTATAGACATATTCAGTACATAGAATTTCATTTCTATACTTGTTATCGCCAAAATCTTAAAAATTAGTTATTTCAAAATTTATTTGAGTTCAAATTAAAAAAATATAAATTTTTATTTCTAACCATTTTTATTCAATAATCATATTAAATTTTATAATTTAAAATAGTTAAAAACATGGGTTATTACAATTTTGTATTTAAATCAATCAATTAACTTTAAATATCATTAACTACAAAGGTTAATTAAATTCAAATAATCATTTGTTAAAATGAATAAGTCATCTCAAACATCATTTATTAAAACGATAAGTAATTTTAAAATCTATAAATTAAATAATTAATTAAGTTCAAATAATCATAAATTAATCGAATTAATTAAATTCAAACTCCATTATCTAAAACGATTTATTTAACTGTAACATCATTTGTTAAAATGATTTACTTAATTATAAAACATTATCAATTAAAATGATTTAACTTAATTCCAAATATCATTAGTTAAAACAATTAATTAAATTTAAAAGCAATCATAAATTAAAATGATTAATAAAATTCAAATATATTTTATTTAAAATGATTTATTACTTTTAAATATCATTAATTAAAATGATTATTAATTTCAGTTATCAGTAATTAAAATAATTAGTTAATTAATTAAACTCAAATAATCATTAATCAAAATGATTAATTAAGTATAAAACATCATTGGCAAAAATGATTAATTAAATCTAAAGATAAACCAATTTTAATCATCATTTACTAAATTGGTTAACTAATCTCAAAATCATTAATTAAATTGATTAATAAATCTATATTATCATTAATCAAAAATAATTAATGAATTTTTCAATATTCTTTTTATCGAAAACACAAGCTCAAGTTCATATGACAAGGTTTTGGGAATGAAATTGAACAAACGACGGTATAGCGAAAATTGCTATAACGACATTTAAATGATTGAATGGAATATCAGAAATTAATTTCAGTTAACCATGAATAACAGCGTATGAATGTAAATAAATAATTTATGGGCAAGAAACCCCCTTTGGGTGTCTTTATATATTTTTCCTGCAAAATAATGGTTATAGATAATATATAGATAATCATATGGGTTTATAACGATCAAATTAATACGTCATCCATTTTCCAAATCGAAAATTCGACCAAACAAGCTATCAAACAATTTAATTAACATCCAAACAATCAAAAAATGTTTATAACATTATTAATATGATATAATAAAATTAAATGTAAGTTAAACTCACATTGGTTTTCATTTTCGCCAAAATGTCCCCATTTTGGACTAAAACTGAACGATCGTCCAATTTTAGCCTAAATTTTCACTTTCTTCAAATCCAACCAAACTAATTCCATCGCAAAGATCTTAATGACATGAGTCGAATGCAAAAAGCGACGTTCGAATTCGATTGCGCATGAGTGAGATACAAAAATTTTAAGTCATCGGTAATTTTTAAATTAAAAAAATCAAAACAACTTAAATAGATTACCAACCTATCCCTCAACTCTTCCTCCTCCTCCTAACATAAATGTGCATAGAGAACACCAAACCCAATTTATGCGTTCACGAAATTCAGTGATATGGAGCTATGGACCACCGTTCGACAAACCGTCTTCGTCATCACGTCGCTCTACGTGAACTCCACTCGTCCAACATCATGAAACAATGCGGCGCTACCTGAGACAATTTGCAACTTGAGCTTAGAAAACTCTAGACTTTATGCACATGATCTCCTCTTCTTCATTTGAGTTGACGAAACTCATCGAGGTGCTGCTATTCGACAAGAGAAACTTGAATCCAAGCTCTGTTTCCACTAGTTCTTCCTGAATTAACCGAACTCAAGAACCCTACCTCTACTGCCTCAAATCGACCTCCATCAAACAGACGATGCATGCAAAAAGAAGGATATAGAGATGAAAGAAATCATTGTATGAGCTCAACGAATCAAGAGTCATGAATTTGAGTAGAATATAGATTTGTATTTTAAACTTTGATTTCAAAGAGGAAAACATAATTTTGTTCTCATGGAGTGTTTAAATAGAGGAAAAAGTATGGATAAGCTCAAAGGGGTACCGGCAAGCATGATTGGGTGTGGATAGTAAGCATGGTTGAATAAAATGAATATATATATATATATATATATATTATTCTAAATTTTAAATTATTCAACCAAACATGCCCGAAAATCTCGAACTCCAAACGAAGTATGCCGCTTGGCGTTATATATGCTATACATCTACTCTGAACGCAATGTAACTTGTTTCGAGACCAAATATGATCATATGCAGAAGATAAGTTTTTAGGTCCAGTTATTATATTAAATTTTCAATATTAATTTCAACGCATTTCCATCTCCCATGCCCAAACGATTCATTTTGATCGCCGTGAAATTTGACAGCATGATATAATTCACTATTACGGATCCAATGAAAGTAGTTTCATCGAAATCAGAGACTGCACCCTAGAACGACAATTTCATGGATTTAAATATTTAATTATCGATATTTATCCAATCATTTATATTTGTGAATAAATTTACAAATTGAATTCACCAATTTATTTAGTAATTAAAAATGATTAAATAAAATTATTAAATTCATTTAATTAACATTTAATTCACAATTCAAATAATTAATTATTCATTATATTTGAATTATAAACTATGAAATTCCAAAATTCAATTATTTTAAATATTCAAAACTAATTAGACATTTAAAACAAAATATCTAGAATTTTGGGTCGTTACAATACTATAGTAGGTAAAACACCCAACTTCTCTGTAACGCCCGGCCTCTATACCCATGCCAACCAAGAGCAATACTAAGTATTACTGTCGGAAAGCACGGAGAATGAGACTCGATAGGGCTAAATGTTGTACTCATTCCCTTGAACTAACACTGGCACGAGAAATTTTTCGATTTTTTTTCCCTTCTACTTACCCTTTGTGCGCAGTGTTGGTTCAAAGCAATGGTACAAGATAAAAATTTTCCAGGTTACATAGTATAGAATATAATAGAATGTACAATTCAGCACCAAAAACAGCATAATGCATAATACATATCATAATGTCCACGATACATAGTCCATAGTACATATCACTTCCAAAATACATAATAACATACATACCATAATACATATTAACTACTCCTAAGTCCAAGCTGAAAAGTCCAAAACCCCAAAACGTGGAAAGTGATAAGAATTCTACTACAGTCCACGCAACCTAACCTGCAACCACAATCCTCAGACTGACCCGAGGATTATAAAACAAATCACACGGGTCAGACTATTTCTAGTGTGAGTGAAGTAAGATCTATGAACAATAATTGTCTCAATCAACAAAAGGGAAAGAAAACGCCGCATGTATAAACCAACATGAGGCATATATGTGTGTGAGAACTAACATGCAAATTTGGTTTCATAAAAAATTCCTTTAATCAAACAATGATTTAGGCCAAACCTATCGTATATAATCCAATACGATACCTTCCCAATTATTATTTGTAACACAAGGATAAGTTCATACACACATTCTCCAAAGATACTGGGTTTTCAAAATCAACTTTAATACTTCCAAAAATCATAAAGTAAAGAAAATTGCATTATGGGAATTATGGGATAAATATAACATGACTCATAAAATATACCAAATAAACAGACGCTAATATTGTAAAATCACAGTGGTAGAGCTCGAGCGCGCGCGGAGACATCAACCCCGTAACCTACTCATAACGCCATAATACACCTGGCGATCAACCCAGGATAACCAAGACGGTCTAAGGCAAAGGCCGTATGCTACCCGTTCACGGATCTACACGTGGGACCCCCACGCCTCCATCCTTCATAGTCCGTGACCCGCCGATCGGAGATCCCGATCAAAATAACATTAGCCCTATGTAGCAGACCGTTGACCTTTGGTGGTAAAAGGGCATGTGATATACCACCGATTCAGGTAGCGATCCTGAATCAGGTCGGCCAAGGTGGAGTTTTGGCCCATTGGTACAACAGAGTCCAATCTATTCCGACCCAAAAATCAAAGTGTTTATAATTTTAAAACACTTCTTAAAAATAAAAGTCAACGATGACAATCGCCTTTCAAAAATTCCATTAATAAACCCAGTATAATATTCAAAAGCGAATAAAATTTAGCAAATAATTGTGTGTATAAAAGAAAATAATTACATCTTCATTTCGCATTAACACATAAGTACCCCATAATACTTATGTATTAAGACGAAACGCAAAAACCTCATTCATTGAAAAAAAAATCGTTAAGTTAAAAAATTTGATAACAATAAATTTAATTAAAAAGGCAAGCTTAGTACTCAAAATTCTAAAATGTTTTATTTACATATTGTTGTTATTATTATTATTTTCAAACACATATTTATCGATAGTACAATAGTTTTCTTTTTTAACCAAAATAAATTTAATTCACTAATTTAGATTAATTTTAATAAAATTTAATTATTATTTTTTATTTTTTTTTCAAATTTTTTTTTTCTCTCAACTTTGGTGCAGCTCCGCCTTGGGCTGTAACTGTGCAGCCTGCCTGGGCTGTACAGCCCCAGGCTGCACAGTGCAGCCCGCCCGGGCTGCGCCAGGCAGCCCGCCCGGGCTGCCCCTGTGCAGCCCTTGGCTGCACGGGTGCAGCCCACATGGGCTGCACCGGCGCAGCCTGGGCTGCACCGCCCTGGGCCGCCCCGGGCAGCCCGGCTGCAGCCCGTCTATCTGGGCTGCACCACCGGGCCGGCCCCGGGCCGCCCCCGGGCTGGGCCCGGGCAGCCCGCCCGGGCTGCATCCGGGCAGCCCGCCCGGGCTGCCACTGTGCAGCCCCTGGCTGCACATTTGCAGCCCGTCTGGGCTGCACCTCTGTGCAGCCCCAGGCTGCACCTTTGCAGTCCGTCTGGGCTACATCTCTGTGCAGCCCCTGGCTGCACCTGTGCAGCCCAGGCTGAACTTCTGGCGGGGCTGCACTTGCAGCCTCGTCAAGGCTGCACAGTGCAGTTCTGAAATCAATTTTTTTTTCTTTTTTCTTTTCTTTTAGAAGGTTGCTGTAATTCATTGTGGCAATTAAGCAAACACAAGGCATGCATTCAAATTATATGCATTATTTATCATTCCTTCTTCAACCTAATATTTCAATCAATAAACATGATTTATGGAATAAGCAAACAACCATTATATTCAAAAATTTCACACCATATTTGCATGCATACATGAAAATAAAATAAGACTATAATTTCACTCACATAAACCTTCAAATTGCAATCGTCAAGCTCTTATACAGCTAGCCCTTGATTGCTTGACCTTCCCCTTTCAATTGCTAACAAAATGAAAGAAAATCCTAAATACCTATTTGTGAAAATAAAAAGAAAGAGATGGAATAGAACTGATTTAGGAATACTTACTATTAGAATTGGGAATCTTTTCTTTTATCTTTCAATTGCAAAGTTAGATTTGGATGAGAAGATTGGAAATTAGGTTTTAGGGTTTTTTCCTTCTCTCTGTTTTTTTCTTTCTTTCTGATATCTGTACGTACAGTGAAAAATTTAAGGAGAGAGAATGGTATTTTTATTACAAAGCCCCTCCTCTAGAATCTTCTTCCAATTAAACCTTAATTTATTATTTCTCCCCCCTTTCTTTCTTTTTAAAATTATTTATTCATTATCTTTTGTCCTCATTCTAGATTTTTCTTTTACTTAACAATATTTTATTCACTTTCTAGATCTTTCCTACATTACATTATAAAAAGATATTGTTATTTGTTATTATTATTATTATTATTTTTACTTTTACCTTTCTTTCTTTCTTTCTTTTTCTTTTCTTTTATACCAAATTATAAATCAACATAAAAAAAATTCTTATCTAAACTTTTCATACATAAAACGCATTTTATCTCATGAAATTAGTTACCATTATTACATAAAATATAAATAACATAACATTCTCAATGTTTAACTTTCCAAATAGTTTAGGTTAATAAAATGGTTCATTTAAAATAAATTACACTACCACAAAAAAAGAACAATTTATAACTCCAAATAAAAGCAAACGAATTTGTTACCATTTATTTTCCTCTCAACGCTATTAATATTAAATTCCCATTTTTTCTCATTTATCTATTATTTTATTTTCTCCATAAATATTTAATTATTTATCATTATTAACAAATTAATTTATTAAGTTGATTCCCAATTTAGTATCCCTAAAAATGGGTTGTTACATTCTCCCTTAGAGCTCAAAGAACATCAATGAAAACCTGCTTTTTTCTGACTGCTCGAAAGAGCACCCATGGAAATAAAGAAAAATAAAACCACTGGTCAGACGTAAATCTGGTGTGAGAAACTCAAGAAATATATGATCAGCCTATAACAGTACTTCTGAGACCATCGTAATGGTTATCCCCTCAAAAGAACCAAACCTCTATAATAAGTACATATTGCGATATAATAGAAAATGTCTAGGGAGAAGAATATAAATCAGAAAATAGTTGTGATGCTTACATTACTCACACCACAACTGTATTGAATAGATCAAAACCGCTAAGGTGCATTCGAATAAGGATTTTCCACGGAGACCTCCCTAGTAAACTGAGACTAGTCTCCATGACAAGGATCATAAAACACCTTTCGAGTGTCATATATCTCTAAATAAAATATACCATAAGGTAAACATAACGGACCTATGCCCGAACACAAGAACCACGTATCATCAACTCCTACTGGCCAATGTATCGAAAGCACCTCTAAATTTGGAGTTAATCTACCACCCATAGGTCAGTTAAACCCTCGAATTATGCATCCTACTCTATCTTTAGTTATATACCGATGATGATGTCACGTCCAACATCTCAACACACGAGCCACAACTCAAACAGATCATGAATCCTCAAATGGATTCTAGCATCTCGAACAGATCAAGAACCTTCACATAGATTCGAGCATCTCAAACAAATCCATTTTCAAGCGATAGAAAACATATCTCAGTCTAGAAGTGGTTTTCGATAAGTAAAACACTTATCAATCCCGGCCACTTTAAGATTGAATCAATGAATTTCCTGTTAACTTAACTTCGGTTTTTTTGGAAATAAACAAAAAACGATAAGGGTGGAGATCATCTCCTATCCAGACGAATTACCTTATCACTTGTCCTAGAAGAGCGATAAGAGTTTATATGTAGGTTATGACATCACCAAATGAATAACTGTACAATATAATCCTCATGTTTCTTTTAGATACTTCCAAAGTTAATTTTATTAAATTCAACAACAATGAGAAAGATCACATATGGAAACCAAGTCTTGTATACTTATCACATTTTCGAACTTTTTAACTTCTACTATCCCTCGGTCAAGACAGAAGCCTGATACTTAGAGCACTATTGCTTCTACACCTTACTCGTATCATCGTTCTTAACTCCCAAAGATAGAATCAAGTCTACTTCTTCAACTTTTAGTGCAAAGCACACGACCAAATATGTTCCATACACAAGTAATACACAAAGCATGATTTAACTCACGCAAAGCACGATCAAGTCACATAAACGACTTTTAGTCCCATTTTAGTTAGTTAGTCTTTCATTAATTAAAACCTCTTTTAGTAGTTAAACTTCTTTATTTAAAAAAAATTCTTTAAAACTTCATTCTTTAATTAAAATTTCTTTCTTTAATTAAAACTTCTTATAAGCTAAGCTCCATTATTAATTAAACTTCCTTTATTAATTAAACTCCAGTATAACTTAAACTTCCTTTATTAATTAAACTCCATATTCAATTAAACTTCTTTTATTAATTAAAATCCATATTTAATTCATCTTCCTTTATTAATTAAAATCCATATTTAGTCAAAACATAATTTATTTAATTAAACTTCTTATTAACTTATTTAATCAAACTTCTTCTTAATTGAAACTTAACTTATTCTTCTTATTAATTAAGACTTTACTTATTTAATTAAACTCCATATTTAATTAAATCTCACTTATTTAATTAAAATTCATTTTTAATTAAACTTGCATATAGATTTAATTTCCCTCTGTAAAAGATATATACTTGTATTTTACTATTCACATATTTTACTATTCACATATTTTACTATTCACATATCTTACCATTCACTTATACTCTTTTATAAACTTTAAAAGTATTCATGTATGTTGATGCCAAATTTGGGCATCAACACCTGAAGAATCTCATAGAGATTAAACAATGAATGAAATTAAAAACAGAGCAAAAAAAGTAAACGAACACACAGATTTTTATAGTGGTTTGCCAATCTTGGCTTACATCCACTTCATATTTTTATTGATATTTCGTTTGATTACAATTAGGATCCATTAATACAACAATAAAGAATGAAAATGGCAGAGCCTCGGTAGGTAGAAGAAGGACCCCTTTCTGAAGCTATGCCTGCTGTATTTACAGCAGAGGACGCACATGGATCAAGTTGAAACTTTGCTAGAAGGCTCCCTAAGTCCAGTGGAGCCCATCATATCGATTGGTAACAATATCATGATTATGTGGAATGATCGGCCTAATGATAGCCAATCATTTTTATTTGCTCCAATCAAGTTGCGATCGTTATTAGAGGGCCCCACAGGCTTCTTGATGTTGCTCCTAAAATACGGGATCATTCTGAGTTGTAGACGTGAAATATCGATCAATCTTGGTCAAAGCTGCAACGACCAAGAATTTTCGTTCCCGAAAATTCCAGATAGTTAGGAAAAAGAAGAAAAGAGATAGAAGAAGAAACAGAAACACCAAAATACAGATTCTCACATTCCTACATCAATTATACAAAGGAAAACTGTATTAGATAATTTACATTAATACATCAGAGTTACAACATTTACACAAAACACTGGACAGTTAAAATCAACATGCCCCAGATAAACTACAATATATCACAGCGGAATACTCTCCACACATTCCTACCATCAAGCTCGCCTCCTGAGTTTCAGACCGTCCTTACCTAAAAATCTGTAATACCCGGTCTGACCTGAGCATTACATCAAAGTAACACCCGGGTCAGGCTGGAAACCAGCGTGAGTAAACCCATCTAACCAGAAATACTAATCCAGAAAACCTATTTAAAACCCGGGGTAACTCGTACCTTACTATGAGTTCTTAACTTGCCATACACATCTTACAATCATATCGAAGCATTATTACTCAGATTAAATGATCAAATTTACATCATTTATTCCTTTCCAGCTTATTTATTCCAAAAGCAAATCCATAAAGAATTATTATAAATTACAAATCGAAGTGGTTTCGGGTATTTACTGATACCCGACCCCGGTCTCTTCGAATCCAATGTCATTCTTAACCCAAGTATTCAAGTGAATACAATTCAGATTTTAAATACAGGATGCCATTTACACAGCAATTCATCATCGATAGATAACCACATTATCACTGTACAACCCAACATATTATAGCACATAACATTTATATCAAAGATATCAACCAATTCAAGGCATTCCATAATATCCAATCATCCATAAGCAAGATTAATTAATCAAACCATTTCTAATTAATTTAAATAATTTAAATTAATTACTTTGATTACCTCTAAATCCTGCTTACTTAACATTAGTTAATTACAAACAAATTAATTAATCATCCTTTAATTATACAAAGTAATTAGCCTTTAATTAATTACACAAATTGATTAATCTTCACCCATTCACATTAATTACATTTATCCTTAATTAATTACTCAAATTAATTATCCTATAATCACTTACATTGATTAATTATCCTTTAATTAATCACACACATTAATTAACAAACCCTTAATTAATTTCCTAAATTAATCAATCCTTTAATTAATTACACTAAGTAATTAATCCTTAATTACTCCCATTAAGTAATTACCCTTAAATTACTTTCATCAAGTAATTATCCTATTGGTTAATTATCCTCAATTAATTAACCCCTGGTCATTAATTAATTCATCCTTTAATTAATAATTAAATTAATTACCCTTAACAAATTAATCCTTTAATTACTTACATTAAGTAATTAATCTATATTTACTTACATTAATTGATCACTAATTACCAATTAACTAATCTCTAATTAATTAATTTATAACCCTTAATTATTAATTTATTTATCCTTAATCAATAACAAATCAATTTCTCTTTAATTCCTTAAATTAATAAATCTTTAATCGCCAAAGTCCTTGATTAACTTAAAGATAACCCATTTATCTTTATTAATCACTTAATATTTGTTAACACATAAATCAAAGACATTTTATCTTTTAAATTAACTTCTTAATTGCGCACTTTAATTAAATTTTAAATAAACTTAAGGATCAACTAGATTCATGTAAAACCTATCATACAACTTCTTAAACTAATATTAATAACATTATTATAAAAAAGTATAATTTTTTTTTCAAATCAGTTAAACTTGATTACTTAAAGTTTAAACTACCTTTATTTACATTTATAAGAACTATTAAACCCTATACTTCGGGTTCAACCCGGAACCATCCCGAGTCGCCCCCCAAAAAAAAACTTTCCCTTCTTTTTTTAAAAAACTTGGTTATAGTTTAAGTTTAAAACTGTTAACAAAACACACATGCGAAGACCCAAAACCCAACTCGAGCCACCATGCTACTACCCTGAAATCCACTTCACTACTACAAAACAGGCCATTTGCATCGGTTGTTTACCCCCCTTTTGCATCAGTTCAACAACCGATGCATATGCAACTGATGCAACAGGCTTAACACTTTTGCATCAGTTCTGAAACCGATGCAAAAAGGTCCTTTTTGCATCGGTTGTTACTAACAACTGATGCAAAATATCATGGTTGGTTGCTTGGACACAGCCCCATGTTGTAACGGTTGTAATGAAAACCGATGCAACTGATCCCTCTATTGCATTGGTTTTTTATAACAACTGATGCAAACTAATCCCTCTATTGCATCAGCTATTTATACCTGATGCAAAAAAATCATTCTCAGATACCATTATTACAGTACTCAAATAGACTATATATATTATTGATTATAACAAACAATTATTGCATGCAATATTACTATCATTCAAAATTAAATTTTATGGCAAATACACAATCAGATTTAATAATTCTACAAAAGAATGAAAACATATTCAGACACTAAATTCAGACAACGGTCCTTCAAGTCGTATGTAGTCATACATGAGTCCTTGGAAAGGGGCTGGTACTTCTTGGTTGCGTGAGATATATAGTATTTGAACCTTGAATGATCCATTTGCTAACATCAATGCTATATAACCAATATAAACCATGAATCCCGTGTCTTGCAATTGAATTGTCTTGTCCAATTGATCCAGTTGTAAAATGAGGAGTCATTGCACCCAAGTCATTGACACGAACCTTTGAACAAACCAAAAACTCCTCTTTATTAAAATGTAAATATCAATCAAATATTTACTTCTTATTGTGTCCTTTTTTGCTTGACAACATAGTAAGTTAAGTGGTACCAAATAAATAAATAAAATAAAGTAGGAGGAAGAAGCGTACTTGTAATTCAGCATGTGCGGATGATGCGAGTGCCACCCGTAGGATGTAAGGTCTGGTTTTGTTCACATGCTTTAGTCCAAATTCCACTTGCCGCATTGTACCCACGTAACTCTTCTGACCAACATTTCTGCATGATCCGCGAAAACATTTGGTATGAAAAATAGGTTGCTGTTACTACCACAAATTCACATTTTTATCGCAGTATGATGCAATTTTAACTTTTGAATATGAAATGTTCATTAATATATACCTAGTAACCTGGGCGAAGAACCAATCCCTAGTGTAGTTACTTTTCCCAACAGTATAAATTAGATCTCTGTTAGGATATAATTCTTTGTACCTCTCCCACAAACCATATTGCCTAACTCTGCAATGAAAGCAAGGTTGTTATTGGTATATAACTATGAATAACATTGTTATGGAGAACAGTTTGAGAGATAATAGCATCCAAATCAACAGTAATATTCAGCCTGCTATAATTTAAGCGCATTATTGTTTAAGCTTGTTACATAAACGATTTTTAGTCAAGGTTTCAAATCTTAGAATTTACTATATCCAGGTCACTGTTTATACTGATTCTACTCAATTTTGTTTCTCTAGCTCACTAAAGAAAAATATGACCCATGCTATCACGTTGAGAGTGTGATATTATGAGTTATTATTTGATTGTAACTTCTGGCACCATGCACTATGAAATCAATCCAACTCAACTGCATCTGCCTTAAATATACTTTATTCAATATAAAAGATCTGAGAATATTTATATTTCATTGAGCTCTAACTTGGGAAAACATGAGTACATTTTGACCTTGGTATAACTAGTATATTAGATAACGGAAACAAATATGTGAAAAAGAAAACTGATTACTTATCATGATTGGCATATAGTTTATTTATATAACGATGGTCTGGGTCTGGGATAAAGAATTCAGCAGCAGTACGATCAGGAATTCCAATCTCCCAAATTGTAGGACCATCCCTTGGAGGTTCATATACAAGATCACCCAAATTAATGAAAGAACCTGCTACAAACAGCAAAGTAGATGAATAAATAGATTTTAAAAAAAAATCATTACGTCACTTGCATTGGTGGTTCCATTTTTGTATTGGAGCTGTATATAAAGATCTACAAACAATCTATACTTCATCTGCATTAATAGTTATCGTTACATCCATCTTGTAATCTCCTATAAAGCCCGGAACATATGCATAAAGGTTGTACTCTCCAGTTCGTACATACTAATTGTACTATATGCAATAACAATTTAAGCTAGAAAGGTTGCACTATTAAAATGCACGATGGAGTTTGAAGGACACAAATAATTTAAGCTTATATTACTCTTATAATTGTTTATAATTTAATTGTTTAAAATGCACAGAACTATGCCCCGTTACACACCCATTCAACCGATTATGCAATGATGATGATATTGATAAAGAAAAGGTCCCTGTATTAAATTTCAGAATAGATTTTACATTCAATATTCCCACCATTTTTCTTCATGTCCTGCTTTTTCAATTTATTACTATATATAAATCTATGTTTTGTTATTGCATTTGGTTGGTTTTCGATACAGTTATAAATAATAACGCTGTTAAAAAATGTACAAGTTGTTAGCACAAAGGACCTTCAAGAAATAAACTTATTCCAAATGATTAGGTTAGCTTAACCAATGTTTAGTGATGCATCATTTTAACATCATCGCAACCACTCTTCCTGACTGACTTGGAATTATACACACATTGGAAAGTGCATTAGGACAAATTTCTCACAGGTTTTACTATAACTCTATTCTATCTTAAATTCAGATCAGAAAATATTTATATATAAATCGTCGTCTTTGAGCATTGGTCTAGTAAAGTGCTTCTTATTACGCAGGTCTGTAAAGTGCTTCTTCAATAAAAATAAACAACTTATTTTATTACTAAATTGATATGAATATATTAAGTATACAAGTTGTTTGATATAATCTCACTCTATTTTAAATGTTAGACTAAGAATTTTTTGATAGATCTAATGTCGTTATTTATGCAAAGGAATTAGTCCATTGCTCTAACAATTACAACGTAAGGTATGGAAAAGCAACTGCTTCAACTGGTCACAAAAACAAAATGAAAACATTGTGTTGGAAAAAGTTTGTTGTTTGCTGCTAATATTATCATTAAAAATTCAGTCATTAGATAGTGGATTTTCAGGTGGTTTGTGATAGCGTACTCCATGCACACCTCTATTTTGTTATTGTTCAACAATCAGACTGGTTATGATTCTGAATAGATTTCCATACCTAACAAAACATGGGAAACAGAAAACAAAAAAATGTTGACCAGGAATTACTTTCATATATGGAATATTATAAGATATATCGGTTAACAATGATTTACAAAGTATAAAAATATGCAAATACAGGAAAGGGGTGCAACCGGTAGCTTCTAATCACTTGTAAAATCTTTTATCAGCCATATCGATCAGATTTACAGTTATAATATTCATAAAATAAGATAATCTCAGACAACCACTAGTATTATCTTTAGTAAATTTAACTAACTTGAGTATGTATGGACTTGATTCACTGGACTATCAATGTTTTACAAATTGACAATCTTCAACTCACACACACAAAAAACCCAAGGCCAAGCATTTAAGGTACAACCTACCCTTTTCAGACCATGGTAGTATTGATGTCAATAATGTTAAATCTGAAAATGTTTCTCCATTTAGTATAGTGATAACAACGTTGGGTACGTGGATAATTAAAGAATAAACAAAAACTTTTAAAAAAAGATTCCAAAATCAAGGAATAGCAGAACTGCAAATTTAGGTCTCGAGTAGCATTAGTATTCTTAACAATCAAGTTCAATGGAGTACATTTGCAACTACAAATCTTCAATAAATATATACAGGTCTGTAAATTGCTATGAACTTTGAATATGGTTTACCTGCACTTTACTGCGCCCAAACTGATTGATTGCCTAGAAAGATCACATTTACCTTTATTTTTCATAGATGATTAGAGACATAATGGTTATCATCCTTGCATTCTTTTTTATAGAGAAGTAATGTTATTTTACACTTAGAAAGATAATTTGAAATAACTAAAATAACCATGGCATTATGAACTTTGACACACAAAAAATAGAAGAATTTAACAGGCTTGTAATTACCGTTTCATTACCTGACACTACAAGCAGCTCTATATGGGGTATGATATCTGTGTCTAAATGGCTTCATTGGCTCAATCTCTCCCTGAAAAATTAAAAAGAAACGGTATATATTATCCAAATCATATGCATTTCCTATCCACGTTATCTAATTATTTTTGTCACTATTAGATCTCAAAGACCTATTTTTAATCCAAAATTGAAAAAACAAAAGTATCCAACATATGAATTCAGGAGCAAATTCAAGCTCATGATTTCCAGCAGTCCAAATCCAAGGTTGATAAGCAACACTTCTCTCCACAAATCTAGCCCAAGTGTCCCATCGTACATTATCATGATTAGGGTAATTATCCGCATATGAAAGATCACCAACAAAAAGCACAGTTTGACCTTTAGCTGGGTTCATCTCATAATGTGTTAGTATGGCATTTGAGTCGAATGTTTGCCCAAGGTCTCCTGCCATAATATACCACTATATTATTGCCAAAATTTAACCTTTAGAATAAAGTGTACTTATTTTCTTGGCGACTGCCTAATACCGACCTCATAGTAATATTTTGTGTCATGCTACAAAAGAAACAGAAGTACACACTGATATCAAAACAGGGAAATATTTAGAGAGAGAAAAATCAAATGAATGTTACAAACTGACAAGTCCTATGAGATCAGTCACTTAATAGATTTTGTGAAATAAAATTATATCTCTACAATTGGCATAAACACTCTATCACATTTCACCTTTAATTAACAGAATATTGTGTAAATGGAACATTTATTGGTTTCAGATATATAGCAGAAATTGATGGACAAAATTGACACATAGTATAGAAGATCATTGACTTGCAGAGTAAGATGACTCACCTGAAAGCAAGCTGTAGAGAATCGGTTATAACCTGAAAGCAAGCAATCCGTATGACAAAGTAAGATCAAACATCAAACTAATTCAATTTGCAGGCCTAGATTTCCAGAGTTTTTCCTGAATAACATTGCAATACTCAACTAGCTTGTTATGTTCAGGCACTACTCCCTTCACCGTATCATCTGAACTGAATCTCTCTTCCCACTTAACTAACTTTGGCAGCTTTACCTCATCTAACATTTTAACGCTTTCGACTTCTTCGGTTACTTTTAGCCAACATAGTGAAGCTCCAAGTGCAATGTCTACATAACCAATGTTGTCTCCTTCGAAAAATGGCTTCTCTGCCAAATATTCTTCCAATGGTTTCAACTCTGAAATAATATTTTCGACTGTTTGCAGTTTATCATCTTTTGTCATGTTCGTCTCTACTATGCTAATGAAGCTGGTTAACATCTACAGTAAGTAACATCAATTAGAAATGAACATATAAAGTGAATAACGATACACGTGTATAAAGGTAGGAGATTTTACATACCTTGTCATCAATGCAATAAGCCCAAAATCTGGCTTGAGCATGCTCAAGAGTATCAGAAGGGAGAATGGAGGGACCTTCAAAAACTTCATCGATGTATTGAACAATGATCATCGACTCACAAACTGGTTTTTCTTTACGAATCAAGACCGGAACCTTTTTGTATATCGGGTTTGACTGCGACGCCTACAAACTCCAACTTCCACACCTCCATCAAACAATTGACCACAGCATCCATACACCCACAAATCACTCGAACACGGTACTTCACCCGCCACCTTCGACATTACTTCCCAATTCATTGCTTCAAACAACATCGCCACGACCTCTAGCAACCTCGACTTCGACACCGACAACGCCACTTCCTCACATGCGCAATCCCCAAATTGCCTACCCACGTAGACTAAAGCTTCAATACCATGAACCGATTGGCGAATTCTGATTTGGAATTTGTTTGAGGGGAATTCTGTTGAGGATTGGAAAAGGAAGACTTTTTTAATTCTGGGAATTCTTTTGCTTTGAACGAAAAAAAGAAGAGAGAAGATAGAACACGTTTATTAATTTTGGGGAAGATGAGTTGTTTTTGATTTGGGTAATGTGCCGAGATAAGGAGTACATTTGTCGAAGCAAACTTTGGAGCCAATTTTTCATTATTTCCCACCCAAATTTCATATTTCCATCAACACGTAGTTGCATCGGTTGACTTTAAAACCGATGCGACTAAAACTATTTGCATCGGTTGTTGGTGAGAACTGATGCAAATTAGATTTTTTATTACCTATTGCTTTCCACGTACCAATTGCATCGGTTATTAAGATAGAACTGATGAAAATAGTTCTATTTGCATTAGTTTTTACTCCAACCGATGCAAATGAAGCGAAGCAATATGCACTTTTTATACTAGTGCTTCGAGATGAAGACCTTCTTCCCAAACCAAACTCAGACACACCCAATCCTTCGTGCACGTGCACAATCTAACGCGTCCACTCCGACCATCGATACCATCACCGATCAGTCAACTTCGACCTTACTACTCGGCAACGATCACCTGTGCTTCAAATCCAACTCGATTACAAAATCGAGCCTGCGTGAACCCAAAACTGGAAGAACCATCACCGAAGATTTCCCCCATGCTGCCACCTCCGACCACCGGGCATATCGATACTCCGAGCAACTCTTCTTCATAGGCCCACGCACCTAACCCGCTACTCGCGATCAAGCCCGAAGCTCTGTCGACATCGCAGCAACCTAATCCCTGACATCGACCCAAAACTAAACCTAAACCCTATTTCGTCGTTGCTACGCCACCACATTAGTCGAGAATTACTCCGACCATTTTTCCCGTGACCTCCTCCCTTCCAGTCACCTTCAGGCACGACCTCGAACACCCTAGGTTCACCAATCGCCAGAAATCGATGAAATCTCAATTTCCATTCAACCCCAAATTACTCATTCAATACATGTTTAAAAATCTTGATTTTACTCTTAAAAATTATCGTTTCCAAAATCGATTCAGATCATATAAGTTAAACTTGAGATTTATCAACTTTGATTTTTGATTTAAATAAATTTACCACTGTACACTTTAATTTTTGACATAATTACTTCATGTGTATATTTGAAACTATTTTTTAAAAATCAAATCAGACAATTACTAACAAATTTCCTTCAAAGATCATGACATAAAAGTATTTACATAGGGAGGTATCGATTTTCTTTGATTTAGTTTTTGTCTATGACTAAGAACAGAGATAATAACTATATACAGAGACATGCAGATCATATTCACATTCATATATACAATCACCTCTAAACAAACATGCAAAACATGCTACTTATCATAATTTCCAGGATTATCTTATGCAATCACATAAATAGACAGATTAAACTTTTAAGATACAAGTTTACTCACCTTCTTATGAAGGAACAGAGAGCCTGGGTCTTTTCTGGAAATTTTATTTTCTTAAATTTGAATCTACATCTTGACTTGATTTGCTTTTGATGTTGGTCTTGATCTTTGACTAGCTTGATTCAAATTGAGATCTTCACTTTTGTTTCCAGGTTTTGAATTTTGTCTTCAGTTGTTTTTTTCTTTTCATTTTTTTTTTGGCTGGTTTTAGTTTTACTGGCTTTGGATTTTCTTGTTTCTTCGATAATGAAAGTAAAAGTGTAAATGATAAAGGATTAGGAAAGTACATCTCTGATTTATCTTTATTTTAATTTTTATAAAGATACTTTTTAATTTTACGTACAAATGTCATTTGCATGTAATATTTGATTTACACTTGTTAAAATGCAAAGTGAATTTGTTTACATTTTTAATTGTAATGTACCTAATATGTTTATGTATTTTTATATAATATCCTTTATTAAATTTTATTCTTATTCATGCTTATGTATTTATTAATTACTTAAATCTATGTAATACCTTTTTACATGTGTGTTTTAAATCCTTATATATTTACAAACTACTTTACTTAAATTTATTTAATTTTTTATACTTAAACCTTTCATTTAATTAATTTATGAATCGTGTTTTCCTTAGATGTTTATATATACAAAGAAAATGTATTATATTTAGAAATGTATATTAAATCTTTTGTCTAATTTTATTCAAAACTTTTATGTATTTAAACTAAATATATTTATTAATTTACTATAAGATTCATCATGTTGAATCAATTATTATAGTTTTAGATCCACTTATATATAATTCAGACATATATTTATCCAAATAAAATTAGTTAATTATCCAATTAACAAATGTCCAGAATCCGGGTTATTACATTCCTCCCCTTTCAATCTTTTCGTCCTTGAAAAGGAACGAAGCCAGAATTTATTAAATAATTAAAATCAGATAAATCATTTTTTTTATTTTTAAAACACTTTAAAAATCTATATAATATTATCTAACATGGCTTTATAAAAATATTTTTTTATAACTCGATGTCTCCACCAGTCCATCCTCGTTCTCACATAAATTCGGTCATACGTTGATTAGGCGTAAGACTGAAAATCTATAAGTACTCGGTAAACCCGCTTTCAACATCCAATGAAAATACTTGGAAAATATTTTGTTGAAAATATAGAGAACATTTTTTTGAAAATAGAGGAAACACCTTTTGTGAGAATGCTCTGGAAATCATCACCCCCATCCATGGTTGCGGTTAACCCGATGGTTACGTTACCATCCCGACAAAATCCATAGATGACTGTAGGCACTCCGCGCCCCTCGATTATGCCATGGAACCCGCTACAGATCGCAGCTACATCCTGGGTTATGTTGCCATCACAATAAAAGTCTATGTAACTATAGGCGTCAGTGCCCTCAAATTTCATTGCCAAAAATGAAACTTCTCCCCTCAACCACAGATCGCAGTCTCGTTGCCATCCTGACAAAATCAAGCATAGACCGTTGACATTCACCTCTACACGATTTCTGCTATGGTCCACGGTAGATCGCAGTGACATCGAGTTACACTGTCGTCACAGCATAACCCAAATGCCTCTGTAGGCATCAACGCCCTCAACTTTCACTACCCAATAATCCTCAGGAACTTCAGTTTGTCCGGACTTCCTCATAGGATCCACTTTAGAGCCTCCCCCTTAGGGATCAAGGCAGTACCAACCTATGGTACTCCTGAGAAGTTCATTTCAAGGGAGCGCCTTTTTCTCCAGAGCCATTTTCAAAACACTTTACACTATACACATATAGTATCTTCCAAACCATACACCTAGTATGAATCCTATATAAATCTCCTTTTCTCAAAATCGATTATCCCAAAATCGATAATTCTCAAACTAGGCTTTCCAAATTTCCAAACTGATTTTTCCCCAAAAATCATAAGCCTTTCCAAAATCCATAGGTTCCCAAAACCTTTTCTCCAAAATCATTCTCATAAAATCCTTCACACACACACACACACACACACACACATATATATAACTTTGAAATTTTTTGGATCACTTCATACTTATATAAATTCCCTTTTTATACTTCAAATACTATTCAAAAACCCTTTCCTTTTGGCTATAGATTCAACAAGGGAAGTTTGTTATATATATATAACAAAGATACATAACTTTGTTTACTCCAAATCATATATTCAAATTTGGTTACTCTTTATAAAGTTATCAACCATATTACCTTTCTTTATAAAGTGAACCTTTAATCATAGAAATATCCAATTTCCATATTGCTTAAAAAATACTTTTCCATTTCAAAAATCATTTTACAGTTCTTATCCATAAATTTTCAATATCAATTTCATTCAAACCTATACGATGTACATATATCATCCGTACGCTATATCAATCTCATCGCTCGCTCGATCACACAATTTCATTTTCGAACTAGTATTATCCACCCGACTTCCTAGTGAGGACTCAGATCTGGTTTCTTGATCAGAATCCGTCATTCTCCTTGCATAGATTTACTATGATAGATAATTTTCAGAACCAATCAAAAATCCATATCTAGGTTCGCCGTCGAAAATCGAGTGAAAAATCCTAACTCGGATCGATATACAATCCCAAAATTCCGTGCTCGAATCTGGATCAAATCACTATGCAAATATAGCAATATAGTACATCCTATATATCTATCTTCATTGATCATTAGCTAAATCAATTCCCTTTCTATTCACATTCATTTTTGATTTCTATTCACTTATTCACATTTTCCTCAATCCCCATTTAGATTATCACTTTAATTCTTAACTCAATTGGTATTTAATTATAAATAGTTTGAAATCTGTCCAGCTTAAATTTAGAAAATAAGTTGAAAAGTTTGAAAAAGATAAGTAGTTGCGAAATAATTATTAGTTTGTAAAATAGATATAAAATAGTTATAAAATAATTATAAAGTAGTTAGATAATTGTAAAATACTACTTTGTTATAAGATAGTTATAAAATAGGAATCAGTTTATAAAACAGTTGTAAAATTGTTAACTAGTTCCAAGATAATTGTGAAATAAGTAAGATGGTTTGGATTTTTAAAAAGAAAGATTTCATAGTAAATAGCTTGGAAAAAATAGATTTAAGAAAGCTTATACAAAAATAATTTATTTTGAAAATAATCCAGAGCCAAACTATTCCATTTCCTAATCTCCATTCCCATCAATTTCCTATCCATTAAATTGATTCAATCCCAATTCCAGTTGAATTAACCTCAATTTCTTTCCAAATTCAAATCAAATTCCATTTGAATTTACTTATTCAACTTTAATAAAAATTCCAAATCATTCAAATCAAATTTCAAGTTGGACTAACTTCAAATTCCATTTCACTTTAAACCATCTCGAATTATATAAATTTGAGTTAAATTTCAAATGTTGATTTAATTTCTTTAAATCAAATTAAACTTTACTTTTAAATAACAACTTATATCTTTAAACCACTTAATTCTGAGTCCAATTTTAAAATTCCATTTTAAATTGTCTTACTTAACTTATTTCAAAGTTCAAATAAGAGTTCAAAAACACTTTACTTTTCTAATTCTAATTTATTATCCATTCTAACTTCAAACCTTGAAACCGATTCATAATTAATTTTAGTTTTACAAGTTCAATTCTTAACATTCAAATATTAAGTTCAAAGTGATTCCATATCCTTGATTTCAAACTAAAGTTTAATTTCCATTTTATCTCAATAATGGATATATTACCTCAATCCATTTCCAATTCCAGATTTCAAACCCATTTTGAGATCACACATAACTTCCCTTTTAAACTAATCATTTAACTTCCCTAAGTTAAATCTCAATTTCATCTTGAAATTCTCAATTCTGGTTGTTTGTCAACTTATTTAACTTTCCCAAAGTTAAATTCAATTTGCTTAGTCCAGTCAACCCTACCCAATTTGAATCGCCATTTCAAATTTTAACTTTATATTAACAAACTTCCCACTAATAAGTTCAAAAACTTATCACTTTGGGTTTTCAAATCACATTCCAAATAAAATTTTAAAACTCAACACTTAGAGTTTATTTCAGATCATCTTTGTTATTATGTATATCCACATATATACCCATATTTATAAGTCATACTCACCTAAATGTTTATTTCCTTAAAACATTTCATTTTGCTTACTCATTAACACACATTTCATTATTAAACACAACAACCATTTATGATAATAACCAAGATTATCATATTTGGAAACCAATTCATTATCATCTTATTCTGAAAATACTTTTACAAATTCAGGATTTTATTTTCTAATTTGAATCCTTTTCTAGCTTATCTTATTTATATAGTTCATATTGTCCAAATTCCCATTTGGTTGTGTTTTTATTACCACTTAATTCTTATTATTGTTATTTTAATTCAAATAATACAACAACCAATTATCTTAATATATAATGGTTAGAAAATTATTACTTTATATATCAAAATATAAATTACTTTTTAAAACCATTTTAAAATCTTTATATAAGAAAATAACAAATACGCTCTCATATATATATACTCAACTCATTCTAGAGTACTATTGACCCTTATTCAAATGAGTAAACCCACCAGAGCCAAGGTTCTCGCTTAACTTTCAGCTCTGACACCAAAATGTAACGACCCAAAATTTTCGATCTCGAAAATTCCAGATAGTTAGGGAAAAGAAGAAAAGAGATAGAAGGAGAAGAAGAAGCAGAAACACCAAAATACAGATTCTCAGATTCGCAGCGGATCAAAATATAATATCAAATAAAATAGTTGTTATACAAAGGAAAACTGTATCAGTTAATTTACATTAAAACATCAGAGTTACAACATTTACACAAAACACTAGATAGTTAAAATCAACATACCCCAGATAAACTACAATATATCACAACGGAATACTCCATACGTTCCTGCAATCCAGTTTGCTTCCTGAGCTTCAGAACGTCCTCACCAGAAAATCTGTAATACTCGGTCTGACTCGAGCATTACATCAAAGTAACACCTGGGTCAGGCAGGAAACCATCGCGAGTAAACCCATCTAACCAGAAATACTAGTGCATAAAACTTATTTAAAACCCGGGTAACTCATACCTTACTACGAGTTCTTAACCTACCATACACATCTTACAATCATATCTGAGCATTATTACTCAGATTAAATGACCAAATTTACATCGTTTATTCATTTCCAGCTTATTTATTCCAAAATCAAATCCATAAATAATACAAATCGAAGTGATTTCGGGTATTTACTGATACCCGACCCCGGTCTCTTCGAATCCAATGTCATTCTTAACCCAAGTATTCAAGTGAATACAATTCAGATTTTAAATACATATCATATCACATAACATTTATATCAGAGATATCAACCAATTCAAGGCATTCCATAATATCCAATCATCCATAAGCAAGATTAATTAATCAAACCATTTCCAATTAATTTAAATAATTTAAATTAATTACTTTAATTACCTTTAAATCCTGCTTACTTAACAATAGTTAATTACAAATAAATTAATTAATCATCCTTTAATTATCATCTTTAATTACATAAAGTAAATAGCCTTTAATTAATTACACAAATTAATTAATCTTCATCCATTCACATTAATTACATTTATCCTTAATTAACTACGCAAATTAATTATCCAATAATCACTTACATCGATTAATTATCCTTTAATTAATCACGCTCGTTAATTAACTAACCATTAATTAATCAATCCTTTAATTAATTACACTAAGTAATTAATCCTTAATTACTTCCATTACGTAATTACCCTTAAATTACTTCAATCAAATAATTATCCTAATGGTTAATTATCCTAAATAATTAACCACTGGTCATTAATTAATTTATCCTTTAATTAACAATTAAACTACTTAACCCCTGACAAATTTATCCTTCAATTACTTACATTAAGTAATTAATCATTTAAGTAATTAATCTCTATTTACTTACATTAATTGATCACTAATTACCAATTAATTAATCTCCAATTAATCAATTTATAGCCCTTAATTATTAAATTATTTATTTTTAATCAGCAATTAATTAATTTCTCTTTAATTCCTTAATTTAATAAATTTTTAATCGCCAAAGTCCTTGATTAACTTAAGGATAACCCATTTATCTTTATTAATCACTTAATCTTTGTTGACATATAAATTAAAAGCATTTTATCTTTTAAATTAACTTCGTAATTACATACTTTAATTAATTTTTGAATAACTTAAGGATCAACTTGATTTAAGTAAAACCTATCATAGAACTTCTTAAACCAATATTAATAACATTACTATACAAAGATATAATTTTTTTTCAAATCGGTTAAACTTGATTACTTAAAGTTTAAAGCTACCTTTATTTACATTTGTAAAAACTGTTAAACCCTTTACTTCGGGTTCAACCAGGAACCACCCTGAGTCGCCCTCGAAAAAAAAAACTTCCCCTTTTTTTAAACTTAGTTATAGTTTAAGTTTAAAACTTTTAACAAAACACACACGCGAAGTCTCGAAACCCAACTCGAGCCACAACGCTACTACCCTGAAATCCACTTCGAGATGAAGACCTTCCTATACCAAACTCAAACACACCCAATCCTTCATGCACATGCACATGCACAGTCGCACGCGTCCACTCTGACCATCGATACCATCATCGATCAATCAACCCCAACCTTACTACTCGACAATGATCACCTGTGCTTCAAATCCAACTTGATAACAAAATCGAGCATGTGTGAACCCAAAACTGGAAGAACCATCACCCAAGATTTCTATTATGCTGCCGCCTCCAGCTACCAGGCATATCGATATTCCGACCAACTCTTCTTCACAGGCCCACGCACCTATCCCCCTACTCGCGATCCAGCCCGAAGCTCTGTCGGCGTTGCAGCAACCAAATCCACAACATCGACCCAAAACTAAACCTAAACCCTATTTCGCCGTCGCTACGCCACCATATCGTTCGAGAATTACTCCGACCATTTTTCGCGTGACCTCCTCCCTTCCAGCCACCTTCATGCACAACGTTGAACACCTTAGGTTCACCAATCGCCAAAAATCGGTGAAATCTCAATTCTCGTTCAACTCCAAATTACTCACTCAATACATGTTTAAGAATCTTGATTTTACTCTTAAAAATAATCGTTTCCAAAATCGATTCAGATCATATAAGTTAAACTTAAGATTTATCAACTTTGATTTTTGATTTAAATCGATTTATCATGGTACACTTTAATTTTTGACATAATTACTTCATGTGTATATTTGAAACTATTATTAAAAATCAAATCTGATAATTACTAACAAATTTCCTTCAAAGAATATGACATAAAAGTATTTATGTAGGGAGGTATTGATTTTCTTTTATTTCGTTTTCGTCTGTAACTAAGAGTAGAGATAATAACTATATACAGAGACACGCAGTTCCATATTCACATTCATATATACAATCATCTCTTAACAAACATGCAAACAATGCTACTTATCATAATTTCCAGGATTATCTTATGCAATCACTCATATAGACAGATTAAACTTTTAAGATATAAGTTTACTCACCTGCTTATGAAGAAACAGAGATCCTGAGTCTTTTCTAGAAATTTTATTTTCTTAAATTTGAATCTGCATCTTGACTTGATTTGCTTTTGTTGTTGGTCTTGATACTTTGATTAGCTTGATTCAAGATTGAGAACTTCACTTTTATTTCTAGGTTTTGAATTTTGTCTTCGGTTTCTTTTTTTCTTCTTTTACCTGGTTTTAGTTTTACTGCTTTGGATTTTCTTGTTTCTTTGATAATGAAAGTAAAAGTGTAAATGAGAAAGGATTAGGAATGTACATCTCTGATTTATCTTTTATTTTAATTTTTATAAAGACACTTGTTAATTTTTGTGATGACCCGGCTTCCTACGCCCAGGAAGACGTGTCATCAAAAAGAAAGAAAGGGTAGAAATAGAAAAGAAAAGAAAGAATAACAACATCAGAATCTCACAGCGGAATGGAATAAAATATAATATATCAACATAACTATTACATGGTTATATACATCAGAGTTATACAATTTCATACAACATGACTATCATATACATATCAGTCAGAACATACAACTCAAATATCATGAACTAACCAACACAGCGGAACTATTTAGCTAGCTACATACGTCTGGTCTCCTGCTCCAACTCCTCCAGAATTCGTCAAAGCTAACCTGAATCCCTTGGCTACCCGTAAAAATTTGGGTACCCGAGAGTTTATGAAAAACAAAATACAAACTCCGGGTCAGACATGGGTCTGGTATGAGTAAACGGGTTAAAGTTGTTTAACTTTGAAAACATTTAAAATAAAGGTATCACGTAAGACTCCCCACAAATAAATACGGGTAAGTTTTTACCTTACGCTAACCAAAACATTTTATAGGAAATCCAGTGATATTATAATAGTGTCTAGGGTTTTCAAGTAAAATATAGAAATAGCTGAAATGCTTACATCTCACATTTCAACATAGTTGGGCACAATCAAAACGTACGGCGCTTATTGGAAATTGGATCCCATACAATGGCAGGGCTACTGGGGTACCGCCCGTCACAGTACGTGGTCTAGATCACAGTACCGAGGAGCCACCCTAACTCCCCTGCAACACAAGGCCGGAACCATTCCTTACTGAACAGTCCCGAACAAGATAACCCCACAGTTGGCTGCAGACCAACCGCCCACACAGCCGAATAAAAGGGACATCTAGACAGGGGTATACCTCGTCTTGCTTGGGCATGACCCACCTAACCTTGCTGCACATCCCCTGTTTTAGCCATTCCCGGTTGATGAGGCTTGAGGCTGCGTTTACCTTTATAGAACATATCACTTAGAATGCTCATCGTCCGCCTGACGATGTGCTGAAAGCATTCAATCCATACAAGTTCGTTCCGGGTTCGAACGAAACCGAAGGCATTATCTCGTTACACTCATTTTGGAATCACCCTCAGAGTTAACGACGATAACCCTTGCATTCTGAAAACACCATCTCGATCTTCACTTGAGATTGCACGACCTAACGTTTAATTTGGATCGATGTGGTTTTCGGAATATCAATTGATATCTGATCCCGGTCTCATCGAAATCCAAACGCCATTTTAAAGTCCAAGTTGTCTAATTAACTTAACAGTTTAAATTTAACAATTGAATTCATAAAGCAATTTAATACAGATAAATAACATCAGATAAATATATAGCAATGAAACACAATAAAGTATACACAACCATCACAGATATATCTAAAATATCACAGAACATCACAGAAATAAATAAACATCAGAGGCAATCAGATAGAGTCATTAATTCATATCAACAAGTTTGATTTGTTTTTTTTTAAACTTAATTGCATATTCAAGAGTAAATTATATTTTATTCTTTGCTTAATTAATAGTTAATTAATTAACTTATTTCAATTTATTAATTACTTATTAATTATCCACTAAATTAATGAATTAATTCTTAATTACTAATCAATACCTTCATTATTGATTTATAAAACTCAATTACACAATTAATTATTATTATTTATTTAATTAATCATTAATCATTAATCAACTTAATTGTTTAATCATTAATTAATTATTTGATCTGTTAACTATGATTTGTTAATTTATTAACTATCAATGATGAATTAAATTCTTAATTACAAACAAGATTATTAAAAATTTTAATTACAAATTTTGATTATACTTTGACTATTTATTAAATAGCAATTATAAAATGTATTACATACATAATTAACTTTGATTTTAAATAATTAACTCATTCTTGTTTTCCATAAATCTTTAAGGTTCTTCTTGGCCTATACTGCTTGTAAACATTAATACCTGATAAATACTAGCTTATAAAACTTAAACTTAAATTACAGTTAACATACTTAACAAAATTCCAGGCATTGAAAACCGAAGCATACACCATGCTCAACTCGTGTAGTACTCGGGTCCATCCATTTCATCTCTCGCGACAAACTCCTGCTTCCCCTTATCTTCTCCCCTGTTCTCTCCAGTTTCTATTTTTTTTATATAAAAGCTTAATTTTTAAACTGCTGAAACAGATTAACACACACACGCGCGTTCAAAGCACGACTCAGAAACGACTCGAAGCCACGAACAAACAAACTCGGGTTTTCCTCGAGTCAACCCAAACACGATCATCTCCGCCGCCGTGCACGTGCACGGCGGTCCACCGTCGCGCCACCACCACGTGTCATCGCCAACAAGTCACAAACCACTCCCTCACTCGACTGCAAAAACCCAGATCAACTCCACAACACGAATTCAAAAATTCGACTGTAAAGTCGAACTGTACCACAAACCCAATTCAGAAAATCGCCTCGCGCTTGCGATCACGACCACCAGAGACGTTTCAACTTCGGCCATGGCTTGCCGACATCACCTCCTAGCTTCCTCCAAAACCTCAAGTCACTCGGCTAAGCAACGGTGACACAATCTACGAATGACCAGAGAACAAATCACCGGCCCTTAAACCCTACTTTCCATCAATGCTCAAAAATCTCGCATTAATAAATTTTTTTAGCATTTTTCTAGTAATCTATACTCTATACACAAGCTTCATACGAATTTTCATCATTAATCATTGAGTGAATCACCTAAAATTCATGAAAAAGCTTCTACAGTTCATTCATGAACTGCTCTGTAAATAGTTAGCCAAAAAAAATTGATTCTTGTCTTAAAAATCATATTACTATATGTTCAATCAATATATAAACTCCAACTTTCAATTTAAGTTACTTGAATTTTTACTATGATTATACTTTATACTGTAAATTCAACAGTATTCATGCTGCTATTAAAACATAAATATCCAAAGCTTATAATCATAACAGATCATTGTTATATCACAAAGTAATTCAATTCACAAGTAAATTATTCAAATTAGATTTCAAAAAGTTTGGTTTACTCGCCAAGAATTGCTGTAACAGAGAATATTTGATGATGCAAGGTACTGCAGTTTTGCAAATTCCTGTAACCTTATTGCTTCTGACTTTTGAACCTGAAATTTGTTTAGTTATTTTTTTTTTCTGGTTTTATGCTTTTACAGTTACAGATGAATTAAAGGATTAGAAGATGTATACAAATATTTATAACAGTGAACATTACTGTCTTCTTGCACAAGCTTTGGCTTAATAAATATCTTGCTTATTTTATTATGTACTAAAGCCTAAGATATTTCAACCATTTCGGCTGAAAGATAATATTTCCAGATATAAAGTGTGCTAATTAATATATGTGTCTTTACTTATGTTAACACAATCAATATTTACTGACACATATTTGTATACAGATTTTTACAGGCTTAAGTTTGTACTAAATGTATTCATTTATTCTAACATCCTATTAATGCTTTGCTGACACAACATTTATACAAAAATATCTGCAGTGTATTGGTATTAAGATGTATTCATAATCTCATACTTGCAGATTTTTGTATAAACATACTTATGTTAACATTTAGATCGATGTTGCTTGCAGGTTTACATTTGTGTTCTGAATTAAATATTTTCATTTCTATTAATATCTTATACCTATTGTATTTGTACTTATATTTATAATCCTACTGTTATGTTATATTTATGTTAAATACAAAGAAGCTTATGTTTATAACCATATTTATAAGTATTTATATATATATAGAAACTCATGTTAAATATTTATAAGCTTATTTTATTTTAGTTATAAAGTTATTGTGTAGAAACAGTACTTAAATCTTATTTTTATTTAAAATTAACTTTCCCAAAATTGGATTTGTAATATATTTGCACCTATGTATTTTATATTTATATTTAATATGAATACAATTGTATTATTGTACTTATCTTTATTAACTACATTCTTATATCTGATATTAAATGCCATTCATACAAAACCTTTAATTTAATTAATTAAAACAGATTTAATTTTTGAATATTGTTAAAGAGTCTATTTGTATTTTGAAATTATAAATTCCTTTATAACCCATATACAACTAATAATATCCAACAGCTTATTTATTTATAAATAAAAATATTATATTTTATTTAAATTTGATCAAAAACTTATGATAATAATAGGGTCAAAATTCCGGGATGTCACAATTTTACTTACAAATGTCATTTGCATGTAATATTTGATTTTCACTTGTTAAAATGCAAAGTGAATTTGTTTACATTTGTAATATAATGTACCTAATATGTTTATGTATTTTTATATAACATCCTTTATTAAATTTTATTCTTATTCATGTCTTATGTATTTATTAATTACTTAAATCTATGTAATAACTTTTTACATGTATGTTTTAAATCATTATATATTTACAAACTACCTTTACTTAAATTTATTTAATTTTTTATACTTAAACCCTTTCATTTAATTAATTTATGAATCATGTTTTTCTTAGATGTTTATATATACAAAGAAAATGTATTATTTTCACAAATGTATATTAAATCTTTTATCTAATTTTATTCAAATTTGGACTATTATGTATTTAAACTAAATATATTTATTAATTTACTATAAGATTCATCATGTTGATTTAATTATTATAGTTTCAAATCCACTTATATATAATTCAGATATGTATTTATCCAAATAAAATAAGTTAATTATCCAATTAACAGATGTCCAGAATTCGGGTTATTACAAAAGCTAGGATGCATTCTGAATTAGACTGATTGTTTTAATAGATCATCCAAAACGATCGGAGACGACTGACTGACCATCTATCATCTTTCTCTGTGTAATGTCCGATCGTCTTTGTAAGGCCCCTTCCTCATTCCATTGATGCCCTAAAATTCACATGATTTGGCTTCATGGATTTCAAGGTATTGAACATTCTCTAACGACGTGAACTGTCTTCTGGATTGTTCTCTGGTCGATCCATACAAATACTTCTTCATCCGTAGCTTGAGCATATGAACTATAATCAATTCCAAACTCGAGATATAACTTCACGGGGCTATGCTAGTTACTTCACGCTAGCTATACTTCGATCAGATTCTAGTTCAAATCTACCTGACTATCGTTTATAGTGTTATATGTAACTGTCTCTTCAGGTTGTCGACCATCCGTTCCTGGTTGACTCGATGATATCACGGCTTTTCCAAAAGGCGGGATAACATTTGCCCCCAAAATCACGTCTTATGAGTAACATGACATGCTTTGAATCGAAAAAAGTCTGAATTTCCATAAAGAAGTCCATTCAACTTCTTGATTGATTACTATTCCTCTATCGACGTTCAATAGTATAAATCGAATGTCATATTCTACTTGCATATACAAATTTAGTCACGTGGGGCCTACAAGCCTTCTACTGTTTGATACAATCTCGAACTTGAGAGTTCCAGGTTTGATCACAATTCCTATTAATTTCGAAAGGCTGAAATTTGAAACTATTTCCATGCATATTCATATAAATGTTTATGTTGTTGGCTCCCGAACATGTTCGAATGTTCTCAAGTCGTTGCCTATTTTTATAACATTATGCATGTTCTCATTTGCAATCGAATTCTCATGATCATTCATCATTCCTCTTTTCATCTATCTTCATCATTTCTCCCTCTTTTTTTCTCTTGTATGAAAAACAGATTTCAAACCACTTGTGATCATAGAATCGATCGTCATTTGTTATATAGTAAAATGATCGGCCTAAGGCATAAGTAAAGGATGATTGACATGGGGCTAGAATGAAAGACAATATACATAGCTTAGGAAAGGGTCGGTGGGCATAAAGGCTGGGATGGATCGGCATAAACTGTGCGTGTGGGACGATCAGTTAAACTCAAAAGACTGAAAACGATCAGCCATAGACTGCTTCCTATATAAGGCCTAAGATTTAGGAATTTCATCCTTCATTTCACTTTCTACACTTTCCTATATAAGGAAGCTCACCTGGAAGAGAGATGAGTGAACTACGATTATAGCCGTTCGTATGTTGAAGGAGATGAAGTAGCGGAGATGAGGGTGCTGTACGATCGACCATACATGGTCATTCATGGACAATCGGTGATGTTCTGGGCCATTAGATTTTAAAAAATTGTCTAGAAACGATCGGCTAGGATAAGTTGGACATAAGAATGATTGGTGGGTAGGATTGGTGTTGGACGATCGGCTAATGCTGCCTTATGGAACAATCAGCATATATTACAAATCCAGAACGTTCGACCTATATAATACTTAGAACAATCGACCAAATTAATACCAGAACGTTTGGTCTGACTTGAACTACGTGCTTTCACTTCGCATATGAACCATTCCTCTCTTTTCTCATAAAATGGAATAAAAATGGATTAACTTGAACTAAGCAAGGAGCTCAAGTTTCTCGTACTCTGGATAAATACTTAGACTTGAATATGACTTGCATATGATATGATCTTTATGACTAGTAGCAAAATTTCCTAAGAACAAATGTCATGAACTAAAACCTTTAACCATCATGTCAAAACTCATCTGTAACTTAGACAATAATCAAACCTATGTTGGCTAACGATCATCCATAAAACTCTAGCCATATCGTTTCTTGATAACATGTAGAGACAGTCGAGATGGGTAGAAATAACGGTCTCTCTAGATACATTTCTAAATCTTGTTGTCTTCAGTTTTGCACAACTTGTTACTATACTAAACAGAACTTTACCGCACTTCACTTGCACTCACTATGCACTAGGGGTACAGGTTATTTATTCTAATTATGATTTTTATAGAGTTTAATAGCAAAGGAATCTAGACGTTTCGGGTACTTCTCAATCATGCCAGCTGGATCATCTTCGCATAGGATTAATTCCGACGTAGAGTCTAGTTCGACGACCTAGTTTGATAGTCTGCCACTTAGCCATGATTTAGGACAGTTGGAAGGCTTGGGTTCCTAACTTGACCTTTTTGAAATTGTTTCCGTCTCTCTGCTAGAAGTTATTGAACCTATGACCTGATAAATTAGAGGACGCAGTCATCCTTGAAAATCCTCCTAATTCAGTGGCTTCAAAGATGAAAGAAGACGCTTTCCAGAGGATTTGCATAAGGCACGAAATTCCTTTTGGTGAGGTGTTGGTTCCATCGCAAGATGATAGGGCTCATCGACCTCCCGAAGGCTCTACTGCATGTAACAAGTTCATGAGCTGGGCAGGATGCATCCTGCCTTTCAATTCATATATTCGGGAAATCTTACATTATTTAAGGATAGCTCCTGCACAAATCCATCCAAACGGTTATGCACTTCTCAACTGTACTTATATGGTATTTATGTAGTTTCTACACCGTCCACCCACTCAAAGACATCTGATTTATTTTCACTTTTAAACGGCGGACATGGAATCTACATTCACATATCTTGAGTCGGCAAAGAGATGCCAAATATTGACCGGCATAGAGAACAAATTAAGTGCCTTCAAGAGCGAATGGTTCTTTGTTCACTGCCTACTTGGCTTCGCTCGACAGTGGCTAGAAAGGAGTAAGTGTTAACCATTAATCTCATAAGAACATAGGAAAATATTATCCAAGCTACATTCTGATGATGTTAATCATTTACAGGTGTCGTTTTTCGGTCTAGTGGTGATATTTTCGAAGTGGCAGTCTCATTTTTGAAGAGTGCTCCACTGGAAGATAGAAGTATCGAATTTTTGCTCAGGGATGAATGACTCATCGCTTTTGGTTTGATAGAGGAGGCCCTCAACGTAGGGCTAACTAAAACTGCCCAGACGGATGGGATCAGATCATGGGACGCAATCGGTCTGAGAGATGGTCAATCCGGTCCCATGATGCCCCCAGTCACGAGTGCTCATGTAACATCCCCTTTCTGGAGGCTCGAAGCTAAGCACTACAAATGCTGCAGTCATCCATAGTATTAACTTCCAGTGGCCATATACGGTAATGTTAATGGTATCCAAAATATCAAAAGTACTTGAATATGAAATAAAAACATCACAGATTAAAATGTTCTTCTGATTACATTTCAAAAAAAAAATTCATATCTAAGTTACATAATCCCATAGTCGTTTTCCAGGTAAAGATCAAATATAATTATTACAAAAATACACAAAGAGCGACATATGATGATGCTCCCTTGGATGACCAGAGTACTATATTATCAACTGACATAATACAACACAAAGGAAAAACAAAATAAGACAGCATCTCTTAAAGTAGTTATCTGTCAGCCTCCTGCTCGTCTTCGGAAGCTTTATTCGTCAACCTACTAAAACATGTAAACCTCAACCTTCAGCCTACTAAATCAATTTTAAGCGCGTGAGAGTTTAAGTGGAAAGTATAAACTTCAAGTCAGACATAAAGTCTAGTGTAAATAATACAATACATCTCTGTTACCTGATATTAAGCGAGACCACGCCGCTTAGAGAAACGGGCTTCCCCTCACTAATATCCTTTTAAAACATATCTTTCACAAATTATAATCTTTCAACCAAAACTGTTATATATGCAAAGCAATATCATGTATATGTACATATTTGTTATCGAATGGACTATCTGTCCAAACACTATAGTTTTATTTGGCAAACTACTAACCCTTGGCTGACTCGAACCTACCAGATAAAATAATAAATATGATTTAACAACTGTCAGATAAGTCTTCTGGATGGTCTGTCCCTAACTTCTCCAAGGGTCTCCTGATACTAAGCTTTTGTAGGCTCACCGATAACCTTTTTCTTCTCTATACGGTTATTCCTTTCTGTGTGTAACCATCATTTAAGTCTACCTGAATAATCCCTGCATACAGTAATTTGGACTAAAGTTAGCTTGGGGCTAAACCTAATGTATATGGTGCGACCCTACACCAGTCCCATCTGGTCTTCTATATCTGAGTCATTTTTCTCAAGGTTAACTACCCTTTAAAATTTCATTAAAACCTTTAAAAATGATTTAAATCTTTAAACCATACTTATACAAGGAAAATACATTCTTTTCTTTACTCAAAATCACCTTGCCATGTCATATATATACTTTCCACAAATCTTTGTTGATGAAAACATTTAAACCCTTGAATGTACCCATTTTGAATCCATTCAATCTTCCTTTCGAAAATACTTAAAAAACCTTTTCTTTGAAAGCTTTAAAACCATAGACACCCTGTCTTTAAAACATTTTACACCACCTTTTGAAAACATTGGAAAAACCCTTCCTTTTGGACCTTTCAAAACTATTGGAAACCTTCCTTCAAACCTTTCAAAACCATTAGGGAACCACTCCTTCGAAACCTTCATTTAAAATATTTTAAATAACAAACCTTTCGAAAGCATTTAGCTTTAATATAAAAGCTTGTGGAACATAGTTTCAAAACCATCAAAACCATTTAAGTCGAAACATATGGGTTTATCTTTCAACTGAACTAAGGGTCATAAAACAACCAAGTCGAAAGCTCTCTTTCGAAAGCATTTTTCCTGAGTAAAGAAATTAGATGGTTTCGACACCATACCTTTCGAAAGCATTGGAGAAGCGGATAAGTTTTAAAAAAAGGTAACCCTTTCGAAACCAATCTGAGGTGATAGAAAAAAAGCGGAAGTCAGGGGTTTCGACCCATTCGAAAGCATTTTTAAAAAACCAAAAGCGCAGCCCATTCAAAACCGTTTCGTTAAAACCATTTGACTTGGTCGAAAGCCAATCAAGTCGAAAGCTTTTCCTTTGCAAGTAAAGTAGGCACATTTTTATTTGAAAGCAAAGCACACTTTGATCCCCTTGGAACATTTGGTTTCGACCCAGTACCTTCCGCCTATATCCAATTCACTATGTACCTGGTATCTGATACCATATGCAATTGTCTCGATGGAGTCGGAGGTGGAGGTAAGGAGTCGGAAGCCTGGTGCCGAAAGCATTAAAAAATTAAAAAGCATGTTGATTTTACATTTTAAATTAATTCTTTAAACGTAACCTGTCTTGTTTTTCAAATTATGATTGGTTGCAATTTTCTTTTCTGAAGGTACTGCTGGTTTTCAGTAACTACAATTTAAATTATTTACAAAATACCCCTTCACCTTTTTATAAACATATATAACATTTAAGTTCCATACCTTAAATAATTTTATATATCCATTGAAACAATTATGAAAATTCTACAAAAATTCCTATAAATCATTTTCAATTGTTTTCCAACATACATAAATTTTAGACCCTAAGCCAATACAATTTGGCCATAATTAATTTTAAACCCAAAATAGCATTTTCTTCACTAGAAAATTCATATAGAATCCACATTAATTTAGAAAATTATGAAAATTGAAACCCATTTTTAAATTATCATTTTTGATCTAAATCCAAATTCGCAAGGTAATTGGATGTCATTAAATAGGGTTTTCATATCAAAACATATCACAAAATCTATGTGTATTAGAATAAATCATCAATAACATATAGATGTACATTTTATCATCCAACACATGGCAAAACATTTGCAAATAATTCAGATTTCATATTAAATCCTAAAACCATTAAAAAATTGAGATATAGCTTTTATTCGCCTTATAAGAAGTTGAGATTTGAGAATGAATTTGATTGCTTAATCTTCCTTCCTTTATTATCTTTATCTTCCTCTTATATTTCCTTTAATAGTGGCCGTCCTCATAAAATTTAGTTTATAGAATTGAACATGTTAAGTGAATGAGTACAAGGGTTTAGGGTATAACATGTGTCCTTTTCTATTTTACCCTCACCCATTTCCCTCTCTTATTTTAAGTTCAAATCCCCAACCTTGGCTTATTTATTAACATTGCACGACTACCCCTTTTAATATTAAATCTTGATCCCCTAATCATAACATTATTTTATTGAATTTAGCTAATTAAATATCCCAAATAATTTTACTAAAAATATGGGGTGTTACAGACTTCCTTATTTAAATAATTTTGTCCTCGAAATTACGATAAGGTACACAACAAATAAATCAAAAAGGTAATACACGCCTTCAAACAAATCAGGATATGCATCTCTCATCCTGTTCTCAGTCTCCCAAGTACAGTCTCCTTGTCCTCGCTCCGCTGGACTTTAACTAATCTGACTGTCTTGTTCCTGAGCCTCTTCTCATCTCTCGCAACTATGCAAATCAACTTTTTTAATTATAGTCAAGTCAAGTTCTACTACTAAATCATCTAACACAGTCGGTGCTATAGTTGTCTTCGGATCACGAATACATTTCCTTAGATGAGAAACATGGAAAACATTGTGGACACCTGCCAAACTATTCAGTAAGTCTACTCTATATGCGAGTTTCCTGATCCTCTCTATAATAGGAAATGATCCAACGAATCATGATGCCAACTTCCCTGATTTCCCAAATCGAATCACACCCTTCATCAGTGACATTTTAATAAAAAAATGCTCTCCAACAGAGAACTCTAAGTCTTTCTGTATTCTATACGCATAACTCTTCTATCTAGACCGAGCTTCTTTCATTCTAGCTCGAATTAAGTATCTTTTCTACTTCTTCTTTAACCAAATCCAGACCTAGAACTAACCTATCCCCAATCTCTAACCAAAAACTAGTGATTTGCATGGCCTTCCATACTAAGCTTCAAATGATGTCATCCTGTACTAGCCTGATAACTGTTCTTATATGAAAACCCGACTACGTGTAGATGGTCTTCCCATGATCCTCTAAAATCTAGCACACAAGCTTGTAAAAATCCTCTAAGACTTTGTTAACTCTCTCCGTTTGACTATCAGTCTGCGGATGGTTGGCGGTACTCATCTTGAGCTTGGTACCAAAAGTCTCCTGTAGACTCTTCCAGAATTCACTAGTGAATAAGGAATCTCTATCGCTTACTATACTACTTGGAATTCAATGAAGCCTAACTATGTTCTTTATGAACAACTTAGCCGAAACAGGTGCCGTCCTGGTTGACTTAACTAGAATGAAATGGAACTCTTTGTCAATCTATCCTAGTTGACACTACTTCACCCATAGGCCTACATCCCTCTACATACCTTTCCAGAAGAAACTTCTCTTCATGTCCTGATCATCTTAGTTCCTCCTGGATGAATGGTAAACTTCAAACGATGGCATTTCTTAAGAATATCTTTCCTAATGCTTTCCACAATCGGAACACACAATCTTCCTTTCTTTGTCAACCAACTATTCGGTCAAGATTAAAATCCTTTAAGTCATCGCTCTCTATTCCAACTCTCAACTTTCTGACCCGTTCAGCCAAAACTGGATCCTCTAGCTGTTTATAAGCAACCTTATCGATCATAACTGGTCGAACTTCCAAACAAGATAACAAAGCAGTCTCTGTACTTGAACTACTCTTAGTTCTCCACTGTATTCTGCAAGTCGCTAACGCTTCCGAATCTTTCCACTTAGCTATCATCGCTAACACCATATTCTAATGTTTTTTGCTAAGTGCATCTGCAACCTTGTTGCCTTTCCTCGGTGTGTACTCAATACCGAAATCACAAGCAGCTAAGAAATCTAACCACCTCTGTTGTCTCATGTTCGGCTCCTTTTGAGAGAACAAATATTTCAACGACTTATGATCTTTATACAACTCAAATATTTCTCAAAAGATAGTGTCTCCACAGCTTCAATGTAAAAATCACCACAGCTAACTCCAAGTTATGGGTTGGGTATCTGACTTAATGTGGTCTAAGCTTTCGAGAATCATAGGAAATTACTCTACCCTTTTGCATTAACACGGCTCCTAAACCAGTCCCACATGCATCTGTGTACACCACCAAATCCTGACTCCCCTCTGGAACAACTAACACATATGCATTAATCAATAAGTGTTTCATCTTCTGAAATGCCGCCTCAACCTTATCAGTCCAAATGAACTTCAAATCCTTTCAAGTTAGCTTGGTCATAAGTGCCGCAATTCACAAAAATCCTTAATAAACCTCCAATAGTAACCTATCAATCTCGAAAAACTTCACTATTTATGGTCTCTAACAATTATTAACGGCCTCGATCTTAGCTGGATCCATTGATAACCTGTTCTTTGAAACTACATGGCCAAGAAACTTCACTTCTTTCTTCCATAAATAACATTTCGAGAACTTCGCCTTTAGCTGATGCTGCCTCAGCTTTCAAGCACTGCTCTAAGATGAAGTTCATGTTCTCTTTCATCCCTAGAGCACACCAAAATATCATCCATGAAAACTAATACGAATATATCCAAGTGCCATTGGAAAATCCGCTTCATCATATCTATAAAGAAAGCTGGCATATTAGTTAGTCCGAACGACATCACTAACCATTCGTACGATCCATATCTATAAACGTCATCAAAGGAATCCTCTGCCACTCTAAGTTGATGGAAACCTGTCGCTAAATCGAACTGCAAAAATATCTTGGCTCCACTCAACTGATCGAACAAATCGTCAATTCTAGGTAATGGATATCGATTCTTTATTGTCCTCTCATTCAACTTACGATATTCGATACATAGCCTTAATGATCCGTTTGGTTTCCTCATAAAAACTACGGCTGCACCGTAAGGCGAACTGCTTGGTCTAATAAGATTCTTGCCTTCCAACTCCACCAACTGCACCTTTAGCTCCCTTATCTCAGTAGGTGTCATCTTGCTTGGTGGTCTACTCACCGGTTTTGCTTCAAGTAATCAATCTATCCGAAACTCGATGGCACATTTTGCTGGCAATCCAACTACATGCTCAAACACATCTATGAATTATCTAACCAAGAAAACTCGGCTTAACTCGTCTTCCAACTCCACAACACCTAACAAAGCATTCACCTCAAAGCTAGGATTTTTACGGTATATATAATCTGCTCCCTACAGTCCGGCAGTCTAAGAAATATTTTCCTATAATGGCAAAATATCCTAGCATCGTACTTACTTAACCAATCCATACCTAAAATAATTCCCAACCCTATGAAATCAAACACATGAAAACTACAAACAAAGGTATGACCTAACAAGTCAAACACTAGATGGTCATATCTCATCCTAAGTGTTGCATGCCCTCCTATCGGATTTGCAACCCTTATGGAAGTCACTAGGTACGAGGGTTCTAGGTTAAGATTATATACCAAATAATGGGATATAAAAGAATGTGATGCACTTATATCAAACAGAATGCTAACAGATATACCATGGATCTGAAGCATACCTCCTAACACTGCCTTCCCTTTCTCCTTCGCTGTAGGCTTTGAAGTAGCAGGCTCCAATGCAAATACCTTGCCCCTTCCATCCCTAGCAGGCTCTTTGCATCGATTCTTATAATGACCAATCCGATCATAGTTGAAGCACCTGACATTCTTCTTACCATTCAACTTCTTTGCCTCTCCAGAATGACGTTCATTAGCAAAATGCCTCTTCTTATCGCACTTGAAACAAAAAACCTCAGACTTTTCCTTCTTCGTGGCTCCACCCTTCATGGCTCCCTTTTTGGGAAAGAACTTCCATTTTTGATTCTGCCTCACCTGGACCTCCTTTTCCTTATTCTTCTCCACAGAAGCAATCATTTCCTAATGTCTTAGAGCCATCTCTACTACAACATCATAAGGATCCCTGATATGAGGTAATGTAACCCTGGCCAATTTAGGCTTCAACCTTATAGTGAACTTCTTATTTCTCTTAATCACGGTATCCACAGTGGCATAATCATATCTTGCCAACTCCTCAAACCTTGTAGCATACTCTAACAGAGTTATCTCACCTTACTCTAACTCGGCCAACTTTCTGACAAAGGTATACTTCGCCATCACAGACATGAATCTCTTCTCTAACCTCCTCTTATACTCAACCCATGACACCAATTCCTTCATCCACTCCAACCGTCACACTATTCCACCAGTACAAAGCTGCTCTTTGTAGATGTCTCAAAGTGAGCCTTCATTTCTTCTCATCACTAAGCCCTAAATCTAGAAAAATCCTCTCACAATGCAACAACTAGTTCTCCACTTCAATAACGTCTTCAGTCCCATTGAATGGTTTTCCTCCCAACCTAACATAGTCTCTACTCAAAGCAGCATAATTGTTGACTACTGGAGCTTCTCGGATTCCTCCTCCAACCATTCCAGCAACAACCCCCGCCTGCATCATATTCATGAAAAACTGAAACATGGTTCCCATCTCAACTTATGGGACTTCAGCACTAATATTTCCAACTCGTGCCTGACCTTGGTTCCTTATAGTATTAGGTCTGGCATTCCCATTTGTAGTGGTGCTTCCTCCTCCAACATTAAATCCTCAAGGATCCATATCTGTATTTGAATCATCATAGGATACTGAAAATAACCTAATAGAGATAGGGGACTAGAGATAAAACACATACTTAAATATAGAAAATACAAGTACATTACAATAGCGTCATCCCATACACCAATCTTAACTCTATTCTTAAGGATTATATTTTCAAAAATCATTTTTAGTTAAAGTTTTTCATAAACCATGCTCTGATACCAAGTTGTAACATCCTCTGTATGGAGGCCCGAAGCTAAGCGCTATAAATGTTGTAGTCATCCATAGTATTAACTTCCGGTGACCCTATACGGTAATGTTAATGGTATGCACAATATCAGAAGCACCTGAATTTGAAATAAAAACTTCACAGATTAAAACGTTCTTCAGATTACATTTCAAAACAAATTTTCATATCCCAGTTACATAATTCCATAATCATTTTCCAGGTAAAGATCGAATATAATTATTACAAAAATAAGCCAAGAGCGACATATGATGATGCCTCCTTGGATGACCATGGTACTACATTATCATACCGACATAATACAACACAGCGGAAAAACTAAATAAAATAGCATCTCCTAAAGTAGCTATCCGTCAACCTCCTACTTGTCTTTGGTAGCTTTATTTTTCAACCTACAAAAACCTGTGAACCTCAATCCTCAGCCTACTTAAATCAATTTTGAGCACCCGAGAGTTTAAGGGGAAAGCATAAACTTCGATTCAGACATGAAGCCTGGTTTGAATAATACTATATATCTCTGTTATCTGATATTAAGTGAGACCACACCACTTAGCGAAATGGGTTTCCCCTCACTAATATCCTTTTAAAACATGTCTTTCACAAATTATAATTCTACAACCAAAACTGATTAAATCTATAAAGCAATATCATGTATATGTACATATCTCTTATCGAATGGGCTATCTGTCCAAAAGCTATAGTTTTGTTTGGCTAAATCGGGCCTACCAAGAAAAATAATAAATAATCGAACAACTGTTAGATAAGTCTTCTAGATAGTCTATCCCTAACTTACTTCTCCACTGGTCTACCGATCCTAATGGTTTTACGGGCCCACCAATAACCTTTTTCTTCTCTATACATTTATTCTTTTCTGTGTGTAACCATCATTTAAGTCTACCTGACTAAGCCCTATAAACTGGAGTTTGGACTAAAATTAGCTTGGGACTAAAGCTAATGTATAGTGCACGACCCTACACCAATTCCATCCGGTCTGCTATATCTGGGTCATTTTTCTTAGGTTAAGCACCCTTTAAAATTTTCCTTAAAAACTTTTCAAAATGAATTAAATCTTTAAATCATACCGCAACAACTTGAAAATTAAGACTATAATAATCAATTAACAAATTAGTTAAATAATAAAATAACTTTTTGAAATTATCAGAATTGAGCCACAAGAGTTGGACCATCATGTCCGTGGTAATTTTCTAGTCAATTTCCATATATCGAACGTTAGAATCCGAGCTAGTATGAAGGAATTACGAATTAAACAAAAAAAAAAACAAACAAATAAATAAATATGCTAGGCCAACCTCCAAATCGACCTACCCACTCCCTATGTCGACCGGTTGGTTGACCTAGGAGGAGGACGGTCGACCCTCCCCTTTTGGTAAGCAAAGAATTTATTTCTTCGTTTGCCTGGGATTTTAACACGCCATTTTTTTTCTCTCATCCGGTCCATACGTGCTGCCATCCGACGACTCCTATCCAGCCTATGACGTGATTGCACATATTCAATCTTCGAATCTAATAGGCTGAGATCCACAAATGCCATTATAAACAAGACCATTGGCCTAGCTATTTTTCTCATTCTAGATTTTCTCCATTTGGATTCACCTTTTTAGGAAGGACCCTATAAGGGATAATTTTCCGAGGAGAAAATTGTTTTAAATTAAAATATTTAATAACCTCAAGTGGATCTGGGAGGACCAAGGGAAGAGCTAAGGACCACAGATGAGTGATTGTAATTATTTTAGATTTTTAAATAATTTAAACTAATAGGGTTTTCAATAGTTGTAGTTTTTCTATAATTTTGGAATAATCTTTTTAGCAGTTTATTTACAATTTTAGATTTATTTTCAGTCTATTTCTTTTTTTAGCTATTTTTTCAGTTATTTGCAGTTTTTTATTGTTAAATATAGCTTTTCCTTTTATTTACATTTCATTTACTATAATTAATTTTGTTTACTGTTGTTTATGCTTTATTTACATCATTATCTATGTTTTGGATTTTCTTCTGTAATTGTTAATTTTCTTCTATTTCTCTTTTTTCTTCACGAATGGATTGGAATAGATTAAACATGAATATGGATTAATAAATAAGAATATTGAAATTACGGAAATTAAGATGTAAAATATAATGACCGTGATAAAATGGAATTGGACTGAAATATTTGTAAGCCTAATTATGATGTAAAATTAGGACTAAAAAGAGTAAATGAATGAGGTAGCTTATTTTTATACTTAGACCCTGGGTTAATTTAATAAGCATGATTATAACAAAGGTTATAATAAGAAACAGAACAAAATGAGGCTTATTTTAAGATTTAGGATGAATTAATAAGCAAAAATAGTAAGGATAATAGTAGAGGTTAATTTAAATAATTTATCTAAGTTAACAAGCAAAGATTAAAATAGGACATGTACCAAAAAAAATTCGTATTAAATTTATGGTGTCTCACATTAGCTTGAAGTGAGATGAGGGCACATTTATGCTGGAGTAGTGGTAAATAAATGGTCAAATAATAGAAGTTCGAATCATGGGGATTTTGACAAGAAGCACAATTAGATATTGCTTGGATGACGGGCCTATCAATAGCATTCGCGATTATTTCTATAGACATGGTGTCTCACATTAGCCTGAAGGGAGATGAGGACATGTTTATGCTGGAGAAGTGGTAAATAAATTGTCTAATAGGTGGAGCAACAGGTAACATGAGCATAGTGGTGGTCACGCGTGCGGCTTCCAGTTTGTGCTCGGTAATCGTTATGATTTCCATTTGCTTAGTGGTGGTTTTCTGTGTAGGGGCCTATAGGGTCTGGTCCACATCCTTTTGTATAGAGACCTATAGGTGACCAGTCTGCAGTTGACACATTAGTAGAAGGTCAATCAAAGGGTAGAATTAGAACTCTAGCCTAATTAAAGTAGGATTGGGATTTCAGCCTAATTAAAGCAGCTATTAAGGACAAGTGCAAACAATCTAAGTTATCCAATCAAATAAACCTAAGCAATAGTTAAATCATATTTATTTCCAGCTTTACCGTTCCTTCTATTTCCTTTGTTACCTTTTCATAACTAGGACTGTTGTCAAGTCTATTATCTTTACTTTGCTTAAAAATACTAGTAATTACTATCATTCAACAGACTTTTAGTCTGATCCACTCCTCTATTTTCCCCTTTTCTCCTTGTAGGCCATCAAGGGAAGGATGGTAGATTGCAGACTCTTGGAGATTTCAATGCGTAGATCATCTTATGTATTGCCCTTCTTTATTTTCAGCTTTTAGTTCTTTTGTCGTACCGGCACTATTAGAGGGATGGTTTGTACTCTGATTTTATTGAGACTGAGGTCTTTGAAGACATACGTTGATATTTTTGAGACATATGATGTATTTGGTTTTATAATTCCATGTTATGAAGTTTGTTTTCAGCAAATTATTATTTTAATTATTTTCACTATTTTTATCTTGTGAATCTTAGTCTCTACTAGTTTTAGCTATAGCTACAATGCATCACATCTTTTAGTGTGTCTTTTGGGGTATACTAAGGGGTATGGGGTGTTTCGTTTGGTATCAGAGCCTAAAATTATAGGATTCCTAAAAAGTTGTTTTAAAAATAAAGTATTTTTCCAAAAGTAACTTATTTTAAACATAGCAGATCTTCAAATTAAAAGTATTTTTCAAGAAGAAACTATTATTGTAGAAATAGTTTTCAAGTATGAAAGAGTGTTTTTACAAAAATCCCTGCAAAGTCAAGTTCAACTTTCTTTCAATTCTTTCGAGCCTAAATTTTCATTTCTTTGCATATTATGGCTGATTGGTTCCATTGAGCTACAATTCCAAAGGTGCATGGACAAGCACCCAATACAACAATGGTATGTGGAAATCCCTTTAATCTACCTACACCAGTCGATTTTTCTAAGCTATGCAAGGACTTCGCTAATATAGGAGGCAGAACATTTTCTGGCATAGAGGATACCGGGGAGACCCGAGCTAGGTTGGAGGATATGGAGCGAAGGTTTAGGCTATTAGGAAGGACCAATAGAGAGTTCAGCCTACATCTTGGAAAATGAAGGGAGAGCTTAAAGAAGTTCCTAAATTAGAAAGCTCTAGGGAGCCATGGTGGAAGGAGGATAAGGACAAGAGGAGGACGTAAGAAGCGTATCAAGAAAAGCGGAAAATGTCATAGTTGAGGATTGGTTGGGCATTTCGCAAAGGACTATAAGAATAAAATGAAGAAGGGGGATGTTTCAACTATGGGTAGCATGATCATCTTAGTAGAGCTTGTCTTTAGAGGATGAGGTAGAGAGCAGGCACACCTATAGCATATGTACAGGCTTTGGATCTAGCACCATATAGTAGTGGACCGGATCGAGGTAGAAAGTCTCTATAGAAGGTATTGATATCTATTTTAGATTTTCCCATTTGGACTCTTTTCGATTCTGGAGCCTCACAATCTTTCATCTCTAATTCTCAAGTAGATTGTTTAAACGTAGACATCTCTTTAGTAATGGACCCCATTGTTGTTTCAAACTCCGTAGGAGGGTCGACAAACTTGTCTACGATTTGTAGGTGTTTTAAAATTTTTATCCTTGGCATAGAGTTCGATTTTGACGTCTATGTATTGGGATTTTCGGAGTATGTGATAATTTTGGGGTTGGACTGTTTATCCACGTATGGGCTATATTTGATTGCGAGAAGAGAGTCGTAGACTAGAGACATGCATCAGTAGGACTCTCGAGGTTTCTTGCGGCCCGTAAGGGTCAGTTATATTGAGCTTCCTTTATTCCCTCAATTCATCATCAGTAGAGTTAGATTTGGCACCTATCGTCAGAGATTTTCAAAATGTCTTTGAGGAGGTTAGTGGATTAACCCTTAAGAGAGTGATTGACTTCAGGATTTATTTGACTGATAATGCTAAGCCATTTGCATTACCCATGAGGCACTTGAAACCTAGGTAGCAGAAGGAATTGAGTAAGTAGATCCGTGAGCTTTTGGAGAAAGGTTTCATAAGAAGAAGCATATCGGAGCGGGGAGCGCCAGTCGTCTTCGCTACTAAGGAAGATGGTTCTCTTCGACTATGCATAGAGTATAGAGAATTAAATAAACTCACGAAGAAGAACCGTTATCTACTTCCTAGGATATATGATCTTTTTGGCCAGTTAGTTGGCTCTTCGGTATTCCCTCAGTTTAAGTTAGCCACTGAATTTCATCAGCTTAGGGTCGCTGATGACAACATTCATAAGACCGTATTTAGGACGCCAGATGGATTCTTTGAGTGGTTAGTTGTGCCATTTGGGCTAACCAATGCTTTAGCCTGTTTTTTAGGTTTGATGAGCCGTGTTTTAGAGATGTCCTAAATAAATTTATGGTGGTATTCATAGACGACATTTTTTCAAGAGTATGGAAGAGCATATTATTCATTTAGAGGAGGTTCTTCGTACACTTCACGTTCATTAGATGAGAGCAAAGTTCTTAAAGTGTTACTTTTGGAGTAGGTCAACGCATGGAAAGAGTTTAATAAATGGTTTTGTACATCTAGTTTTGGATTGTGGAAATCCAAAGAGTTATAGGTAAAGATTGGAGATATACAATAGATGCAATTAATGAGAAAAGAAGAAAGCCCTTGTATAGATAATTTCAGAAATTATAATTGCTTAAGATAAGTGGAATTAAAAGAAACGCCTAAGGATAAATATAAGCATAGAAGAGGAATAAATGGCCTTAGTAAAGAAATGAGATTCCCAAGATTTAGGAAGGGTACTCCTAGGGTAGTAAGAAGGAAAACCCACTTTTTGGTCTATCCCAATAAAAGGAAATAGTTGAAATTAGAAAGCTGAAAATATAATTGTTAGAATTGAAAATTTTCATTGTTAAAATTTTCTTTAAGGAATAAATATTGGATTTTTGAAAAATATTATGAAATTTAAGTTGGTTTTTATATGATATAAATTTCGTTAAAAGCGAGATTCTTTTTGAAGAATTATAACTTGCTAGTTTCTTTGTAGATAAACAAAGATTTTAAATATAAAAACCTAGAGTGTATTAAGTATCTGAAACATAGGTTACTACGTTTATTAATAGAGGTTATTATGGAAAATAAAGGGATCATAGGCTATAACACTATTATTATAGTAGGTGACTCCCAAAGTACATGTTTTTACATAGTATATGAGATTTACTAGTATTTATTTAAATCCATACACTAGTATTATTGGGTTGTAGTAACGATGTTTTACATAACATCTGTTTAACCCAAATAAAAATGTATTTAAAAAAAGATAATTTCTAAGAATAGAAATAAAGTGATTTTAAAGTACACTTATTATTTTAATAAGTATAAGAAAATGTTTTCTAGTTATAGATATATTAAAATAGTTTTGAAGATGAGTTTTTCTAAAGAAAAAAAAAGTGTGTTAGTTAGATATTAGAAAATGTCTATCATAAGAGAATATAAATTAAGCATACTTTAATCTATTGGAATGAAACGGATAATGGTATAATTTTCTATGGAACCAATAAAATGTTTTGTGAAGTTATAAGAAATATGTGAAAGAGATATACAAGGTATGGGAAGCACCATATTGTGTATAGCCTATTTTGAAAAATATAAAATATTTTTTTGTAATTTTATATAAATGTGAAATCCTCTTTTAGAAGGTTCATAAAAGATTTTAGCATTAATAATTTCTCATTAGAGAAAGTGGTTCCAATACATTAAAGTATGAGACCATGAGACGTAATAAGAAGATGCCTTGAAAACACGTAAGGACATTTTAAAAGTATCTGAAAGAAAAATGGTTTGGTGAAAAAGTAAATATGTTTTTGGAAGCGAAGAAATTATAATAGTTAAATTTAAAAAAATTCAATTTTTACGGAAAGCTGTAAAGGTCTATGAAAGAAAACGAAGAATAAGCTTTGAACTTAGAATTTGTAAATTTTCCCTTTAGGTTTTAGGAATAATAAAAGCTGTAAGGATGCAAGTCTAGAAAGACAAAATGTTTAATAACCTAGTAACTTTGAATTTAATATAAATTTGATAATGACACTTTTAAAGGCGAAATTTTAGGGGTTTAATGTCTCAAAAATTTTGAAGCTTTACTTTTTGAAATGAAATGATAAATACCAAACCAAACTCTTAATGTGGAGTAGATAGGAATTATTTCTTAGGTGTAATGGAAAAAGTGTAAGGCTATATAGGAGATAGCAGTAATTACTTTTACAAGTAATAATAGAAGTTTTCGAAAGGTGAAGAGGACATTAGTGAAACCTAGGATTGTGGCTTCATGTGCGTAAACTATAGAAGAATGATAAAGTGATATCAGTAAGATGGTAGGACACACGTGGTTGAGAATGTGTATTCTTGATTTTGAGAAACTAGGGAGAAGCATCCTCCTTTAGTGAAATTCCCATATGATAGTAGTTTTCAAGCTAGCATTGGAGTTGCACCTTTCGAAGCTCTTTATGGAAGACCACGTAAGTCGCCTTCGTGTTGCTTAGAGTCTATAGAGAGATTGCTACTTGGTCCCGACATAGTTAGAAAGACTTCAGAGAAGATTGGTTTGATTAGGATAAAATTTGTATCTCATATGCTCATTTTTTCGATACTAAGTTTTAGAATTTCCTACTTCCATCTTTAGTTTTAAATAGGTTCTTGCCTTTATTATCCTTTGGGAGGGTAGAACTTAGGATTTAACCTATTGATGGTAGGATTTAATGTAAACATGTTATTAGTACATGCTATGTATGATGGATGCTAATGGTTGCAAGTGTTTGCTAGTGGATGATAAGGGATGCATATATTTACACGGGGCACTATTATCCTTTAGGAATCGACCTAATTAGGACACTAGAGCATATGCATATGGATGTGTGCGCATTTTCATTTTATTTTTTATGGTTGCTATAAATGGATGATTATCACATGATTGTTGCATTTGGATGATGATTGTAGCATGCATATAGAACTATCGGTTATCAATAGGAATTTTTGCATTCATTTGGATGCATGGCATGGACATGATTGCATAAAAAGGAGGTCAACTGAATTAGTGGACCACTTAATCTTTTGCGTTAGTTAGGGATATCGACACTACACTAATAGCATAAGTATCATAAATCGCATTAGAAATACTTAAGGACAATGGATGAATGGATGATGATAGAGCAGTTGGTTGTAAAATTTGGATGAAAACATTTAGTTCATTCATCTATCCTTAGAGATTTCAGGGACGAAATCCCTTAAGGTGGGAAGAATGTAACAACCTGAAAATTAAGACTATAATAACTAATTAACAAATTAATTAAATAATAAAATAACTTTGTGAAATTATCAGAATTGAGCCACAGAAGTTGCACCATTGTGCCCGTGGTAATTTTCCGGTCAATTTCTGTATATAGAACGTCAGAATCCGAGCTAGTATGAAGCAGTTACGAATTAAACAAGAAAATAAACAATCAAATAAATAGGGCTAGGCCAACCACCAGGTCAACCAAACCACTCCCTATGTTGACCGATCGGTCGACCTAGGAGGAGTGACGGTCGACAGGGCAGTTGACCCACCCTTTTTGGTTATCAAAGAATTTATTTCTTCGTTTGCCTGCAATTTTAACACGTCATTTTTTATTTTTTCTCTCATTTGATCCATCCGTGCTCCCATCTGACGACTCTTATCCAGCATATGATGTAGTTGCACCATTTTCAAACTTCAAATCCAATGGTCCGAGATCCACAAGCACCATTATAATATGACCCTAGGCCTAGCTATTTTTCTCACTCTAGATTTTCTCCATTTGGGTTAACCTTTTCAGGAAGAAGCCTATAAAGGTTAACTTTCCGAGGACAAATCGTTTTGATTTAAAATATTTAATAAACTCAAGTGGGTCCGAGAGGACCAAGGGAAGAGCTAAGGACCACAGGTGAGTGATTACGGAATTTAAGATGTAAAATATAAAGACCGTGATAAAATGGAATTGGACCAAAATATTTGTACGCCTAAGTATGATGTAAAATTGGGACTAAAAAGAGTAAATGAATGAGGTAGCTTATTTTTATACCTAGACCTTTGATTATGTTAATAAGCATGATTGTAACGTAAGTTATAATAAGAAACAGAACAGAATGAGGCTTATTTTAAGACTTAGGATAAATTAATAAGCAAAGATAGCAAGGATAATAGCAGAGGCTTATTTAAATAATTTATCTAAGTTAATAAGTAAAGATGAAAATAGGATATGTACCAACAACATTCCCAATTAGATTTATGGTGTCTCACATTAGCCTGAAGTGAGATGTGGGCACGCTTATGCTGGATAGTGGTAAATAAATGGTCAAATAATAGAAGTTCAAATCATGGGGATTTGGACAAGGGGTGCAACTAGATATTGTTTGGATGACGGGCCTGTACCAGCAGCATTCCTTATTATTTCTATAGACACAGTGTCTCACATTAGCTTAAAGTGGGACGAAGGCATGCTTATGCTGGAGCAGTGGTAAATAAATGGTCCAATAGGTGGAGCAATAGGTAACATGAGCATAGTGGTGGTCACGTGTGAGGCTTCCAGTTGGTGCTCAGTAATCGTTATGAGTTTCATACGATTAGTGGGTGTTTTCTGTGTAGGGGCCTATAGAGTCTGGTCCACAATCTTCTGTGTAGAAAGCTATAGGTGACCGGTCCACAGTTGACACATTAGTAGAAGGCCGAACAAAGGGTAGAATTAGGACTTCAGCCTAATTAAAGTAGGATTGGGATTTCAGCCTAATCAAAGCAGCTATCAAGGACCAGTGCAAACAATCGAAGTTATCCAATCGAATAAACCTAAGCAATAGTTAAATCATATTTGTTTCCATTTTTACCTTTCCTTCTATTTACTTTATTTCCTTTTCATAACTAGAACTGTTGCAAAGTCTATTATCTTTACTTTGCTTAAAAATACTAATAATTACTGTCATTCACCAGACTTTTAGTCTGACCCACTCCTTTATTTTCCCCTTTTCCTCTGATAGGCCATCAAGGGCAAGGATGGTAGATTGTAGACTCTTGGAGATTTCACTGAGGATATTCCCTTATATATTGCTCTTCTTGATTTTCAGCTTTCATTTCTTTTGTTGTACTGGCACTATTTGAGGGATTGTTTCTACCCTGATTTTATTGACACTGAGGTTTTTGAAGACATATATCGATACTTTTGAGACATATGATGTATTTGGTTTTATAATTCCATATTATGAAGTTTGACTTTTAGCAAACTGTTATTTTAATTGTTTCCATTGTTTTTATTTATTTTTGCCTTGTGAATCTTAGTCTCTGTTAGTTTTAGCTATAGCTACAATGCACCACATTTTTTATTGTGTCATTTGGTTATACTAAGGGTGTGGGGTGTTTCACATATTTATACAAGGAGAATACATTCTTTGCTTTGCTCAAAATCACCTTGCCATGTCATATATATTTTACACAAATCTTTGTTGACGAAAACATTTAAACCCTTGAAAGTACCCCATTCGAATCCATTCAGTCTTCCTATCGAAAACACTTGAAAAACCTTTTCTTCGAAAACTTTGTAACCTTTGACATCCTTTCTTTAAAAAAATTACACCGCCTTTCGAAAACATTAGAAAAACCCTTCCTTTTGGACCTTTCGAACCCATTGGAAACATTCCTTCAAACCTTTCAAAACCATTGAGGAACCACCCTTTCGAAACCTTCATTTAAAACCATTCAAAGGCATCAAGACCTTTATAAACAACAAACCTTTCGAAAGCATTTTGGTTCAATTTAAAAGCTTATGGAACATAGTTTCGAAACCATCAAAACCATTTAAGTCGAAAACTATAGGTTTAACTTTCAACACAACTAAGGGTCATAAAACAACCAAGTCAAAAGCTCTCTTTCGAAAACACTTTTCCTAAGTAAAGAAAGTAGATGGTTTCGATACCATCCCTTTCGAAAGCACTGTAGAAGCAACTAAGTTTTAAAACAAGGTAACCCTTTCGAAACTAATTCGAGTCGAAAGGAAAAAAAGGCAGTAATCAGGGGTTTCGACCCATTCGGAAGCATTCTTTTTACCAAAGGCGCAACCCATTTGAAACTATTTCTTTAAAACCGTTTAACCTGATCGAAAGCCATCCAATTCGAAAGCATTCCCTTCAAAAGCTAAGCAGGCGCATTTTCGTTTGAAAGCAAAGCATGCTTCGATCCCCTCGAAACCTTTGGTTCCAACCCAATACCTTTCGCCTACATCCAATTCACTACATACCAGGTATCTGATACCATGTGCATTAATTTCAATGGAGACGGAGGTGGAGGTAAGGAGTCGGAAGCTTGGTTCCGAAAACATTGAAATGTGAAAAAGCTTGTTGATTTAACTTTTTAAATTAATTATTTGTACCTAACCTGCCTTGTTCGTTACATTATGATTGTTTGCAAATTTTTCTTTATAAAAATACTACCGATTTTTCAGTAATAATTTGAATTATTTACAAAATACCCCTTCTGCTTTTTATAAATATATATAACATTTAAGTCTCATACCTTGAATAATTTTATATATCCATTGTAACACATAGGAAAATTCTATAAAAACTCATGTAAAATCATTTTCAATATGTTTTCCAACATATATAAATTTCAGACCCTAAGCTAATATAATTTGACTGTAATTAAAAACCAAAATAACATTTTCTTCATTAGAAAATTTATATAGAATGCACATCAATTCAGAAAATTATAAAAATTGAAATCCATTTCTAAATTATCATTTCTAATCTGAATCCAAATTCGTAAGGCAATTGGATGTCATTAAATACGGTTTTCATATCAAAACATATCACAAAATCTATATAAATCATCAAGAATATATAGATATACATTTTGACATCTAAAACATGGCAAAACTTTTGCAAATAATTCAAATTTCATACTAAAACCGAAAAGCATTAAAAAATTGAGATGTACTCATTATTCACCTTAGCTTTTTTGATTTAGGAGTTGAGATTTGAGAATGAATTTGATTGCTTAATCTTCCTTCCTTTTATTTCTTTATCTTCCTCTTGGTTTCCTTTAATGGTGGCCGCCCTCAAAATCTTTAGTTTGTAGAAAATGAAAGTGTGAAGTGAACGTGTGTAAGGGTTTAGGGTATAAGGATGTATCCTTTCCTATTTTTACCTTACCTATTTCCCTCTTTTATTTTAAGTTCAAATCCCCACCCTTGGTTCATTTGTTAACATGGCACGGCTACCCTTTTTAATATCAAATCTCAATCCTCTAATCATCACATTATTTTATTTAATTTAGCTACTTAAATATCCTAAATAATGTTACTAAAAATATGGGGTGTTATATCTCAAGAGTCTGCTCATGTTGGTATTGGACAACAAGGTAAAGATGCACCTGGTCTTGGTGATGATAGATCTAAACCTGGGGTTGGTATCAGATCCTCACAAATTTCACAACCTTCGACCGTGGTTATGAGAAAAAAGAAAACATTCGCACACCGGCTTCCGAGAAGTCGCCTCTTCGATCGATCTAAGTCATCGATGAATATACCACTATACCCATTATCCGATCTACTGATTCCAACGATCTTGATGTCTATCATCTCACTGACGTGATCATTGGAGGTCAGAGTCTCCCAATAAAATTGGCACAGAGATCCCTACTTCCCAAGGGGAGGTTACAACGATGAGCAAAGCTCCTGCACTTGGTCTGCCGGGGGTTACGCTAGGACATTTACACACACTTGCACGCCCAACGCTACACTGTACTTGACTTTTACTTTCTAATACTCAAAGTTGATTTATATCCAATTTTCTTTGTAGAAACGATGGTGAGGAAGAGGAGTATGTTCGATTCTTTATGGGATGTGCAGCATCAGTCATCAAGATCACGATTTGGCTCTTACTGCAGCAGTCGAGAGTATTAAGATTCTAGCTATCACTCCAGCCATGGTCGGGGTTATAAGGAGAGATATGACAGGGACAGACCCGCTCATGATGTACACAGATCGAGATCAATATCTCCTCCTTGAAAAGGTCCTGAAAGACCGACCGAGCGTAGGGACCTGCCTATCGATCCTCCTCGCGGCCCTTCTATCGCTCTAATGCCTCCAAAACCCTTGGTTCCATCTTAGTCTCAATGGTCGAGCGATCGCCCCCGCCATGTCGAAAATACCGCAGTTCAGGCCTGGCAAGGAAAGTACCAGGGTTGAAGCTACTTCTGAAGATCTTCCAATCGATCCAAATGTTTGTATGGTGCAACTTCGAGAGGAATTTCCAAACTTATGCTTTAAAGGATTCTATTTTCCTCCCAATTTGGAGAGGGTTCCATATGATATCCAGAAGATGACCATCAATTGCATCACCAATATCCATTTTCAATACAGAGAATGGATAAAGGTGGTAGAAAAAATGTTAAATTTTTTCCTTCAAGCGTGTGGTAGAAATCGAAAAACTAAAATGACAAGAGGCCCAGGACAAAAAAATATCGACACTTTGACAAACGAGCTGGTGGCTTCTAGAACCACCTTAACAGAAGTCGAAGGGAAAGATGACGCCGCCTTGAAGTCTATAGAGGAGATGAAAACTGGTCATCTCGATATGGTTCAAGTATTGCATCACCAGAAACAGGAGATAGCACTCGAGGAGATGAAAAACTAATCATCTCGATATGGTTAAAAGAAAAGGATGATGCTCAGAAGATTACTTAAGATTCTTGTGAAGAGTTGGTTTGCGTCAGGCTTGAGAGAGATGTGGCTATCAATAAGGCCAAAAATGTCGAAACACTCGATCAATGTGAAACAGACCAGCAAAAATCCATTTTAACTGTACAACGTTAAGGGTGATAGTTTGCTAAGCACATGATATATTTTTCTCCCAAACCAATACTTAGAATATTTCAAGTAAAATCCTTTGTAAATTGTCTTACCAAAAAGCTTTTTAGATAGAAGATCTAATTGTCCAAATCCTTTTCCAAAGTATTATTCTTAATCTTCTCGGTGTTATTATTAAACATCTTATAGTCAAACTGTGAAATTCTAATCATAAGATGTTTATATTTAGATTTTGCTAATCTTGATTTCAAACTAACATTCAAATTATAACATATCTAACTATATATATTTTCAAAATATATTATTTATATTCATAAATATAATCCTAGATAAAATTATTTCATTTACTATATTTTTCTAAAACAAAAATCATTTTCATATCATTACTAAATACACGCTCTTATATAATATGCTCTCAACTCATTCTAGGATGTTACTAACCCCGTCTATAACGAGTCACCCATTCTAGGGTATTACTACCCTGTCTATATTAAGTTTTACCTCACCAAAGCCTAGGTGTTCGCTTAGCCTAAGCTCTGATACCAAATATGATTATCCACCTTCTTAACCCTCAGAAATCGACACTAATACATCTTCAGTATTCACGTGCCCTAAATCAAGTGTCGGAGAGGCAGATTATCATAGAGTAAAAGAAAATAGACAAAATAGAATGTACATGAATTTCAATATATGTATCTTTGCAGCGGAAATTTTAAATACGTTTATCAGATTCTTTCTTATAAATTAGCCTGGATAGTTATAAATCTCTGTCCTAATAAATGTTGAATACAATCAGTAAACTAATACAGTGGGAATGGAATTGGAGAACTATCTATAGTAACATCTTCAGCTCCAGACTTCAAGCTCTATCAAAGTGCTCTAAGTTAAACCTGACTACTTGGCCGCTTAGAAAAAAAGAGCAGCCAGAGTTTAAGGGAAAAAAAATAAATTCCGGATTAGTCCTGTAACTGGTGTGAAAAACTCAAAATATGGATATTTGAAAACAAAGGGTATCTTGTAAGACCATGCCGCATGTAAACACGGAATTATTTTTTACCTTATGATAACCAAAAACTTTACTGTGCAAATTTCAAGATATTATTTTTAATGACATTCTTTTGAAAACACTTTTCAAATATACACGTATAATCTTAGCCGAAATTGTTACATTGATTAAATTATAGCATTATAGGTTCTACAATCAAGTTCAAAGGCACTTATTGGAGAATGGATTTCCATATAATGGCAGGTAGCCTTCCCCACGGAACATCTCTAGAGGGATGTATCAAGGATCAACAACTTTGAAACCTCTACACCTGGCAAGACTGGCTTACCAGCAAACCCGTCTAGTGGCAGATAGAAAAGAATATGAATCACCCCGGCCGGTCCCGACCTATCTGAGAGCTCTCTTAGCATACACAACATACTCAATATATAGTGGGTAATCTATAAAGGTGGTGACCATACCCTAATGGTTGTGAACCACATAGCCTTACAACATGCCCTATTTAAGCCATTTTTGGGTGAGGAGGATCGAGGTAACGATTTCCTTTCAAATAGCACATTCCACTTTGAATGCCACATCGCCACCATCACACATTATTGATTTCCACAAATGTACATTCTCTGAGTTCGTATGTCTCAAAGAACGGTGTTAGGTGTAATAAAGTTACTTCCAACACAACTAAACAGATGTACGTTTGTAAAAATCAATGTACGTGTATTTTAGAAATGTAATGTCAGACACTTGTCCATATAAGTTGTATAGGAATAGGACAAACCAAAGGAACTCTCCTACTATATCTTTCTAGGAATCTTTTATACTTGCCTCGTTTCCAACATTTCAACCTTATCTATTCCTCGACCAAGAGGCTAGATGAGCCAAGGCACCGATTGCCCCTGAACTTCTCCTTAGTTTAAGCACCTTACGTCCATACCTCACGAATAAAAAAAGTCCAGTATACTCATCGGCTTTTAGAGCCAAGATTATATCACTTAATTATAACAGCATTTCTTTATATCATTTATTTAAACTCGTTCAAATAAATTACAAAATCTCCAAATCATCTAAAAAATACTTAATTATTTATTTGAAAACATTTATAAATGGATTAGGAAATAATACTCAAGTTCAAAGTTATATTTCAAATGTTATTGAAGGTGCTGCAAAAAGTGCTGCGAATAATGCTTTTAAAGCTTATTTGATCAAAATAGCTTTTCGATCATTTAGAAATCCATTTTTTATAACTAAAATCTCTTTTAGAACATTTTAAAATATTTATTGACATTATTCCATATTTTTAAAGAATTAAAAATATAAATTTCAAAGAATTTGTCGCTTTGGTTTCCAAATAATCAAACCGCGATTATTTTGAAATTTTTTTTTGCTCATATTCCAAATCTACTGAACAAAATCTCGATCCTTTTCCTTTAACTGAAAACTATGAATATAATGGTTCTTAAAATTCTTATTTCAAAGAATTCCAACTCCAAATCCATCGTATAAATGGGTTTAACTTTACATGGCACGAAACACGAACTATCCTTATGCGACGCGCCTGTTTTAACTAAATTTTTATAGTCTTTTCAAACTTTGTCGAAACACTTTTAAATGTTTGTGAAACATTTCTAAATCATTTAAACCATTAAAGGGGTTTAATGAATCCATGTCACTTTTATAGCTTGATTCAGAAAGTGATTTCTTTTTGTAATATCGACAAGTATTTAACGTGACTTGTTTACACAATTAAACAAACAACCAATATTTGATGATCAATGCATAGTAAACATTCATAGCAATCATATCACATCATATATATATATTAGATTTTCGCACCTTCATTGGTTTCTAACTTTACGAAAAATTGCTATAGCTTCGCTACGATCGAATCAAATCCTACGAAATCGATGCCTCGACCTTTGAATGGGGGCAGCCTAAGCTTGAAAGTGGAGATAGGCTTGTCCTTCATGGTGTGATGTGGTGGTTGTGGGTTTTGAGTGAGGGAAGGAGTGGATTTGAGCGTGTTTTTAAGTGGATTGCAAATGTATATATACTTATACAAATTTATTTTCTTTTTTGCAATATTTTTCTTCATAGTTTTCTTAAGTTGGGAAGTCATTGAAAAGCTTAAGGATGAGGAAGAGGATGTAGTAGAATAGTGTGTAAAACTATGAAGAGAATAGTGGGTGTTTATAGAAAAGTTTTGCACCAAGAATATCAAGATATTATTTCCTTACCTAAGCATGCTTGCATCACCATTCCACCTCATCCCCTCCCATCACCATTCGGCCGAACATGAAGCCCACTCCCCTTCCATGTGCCTGTCTTGTGATATGATGTAGTGCTTTGTTTTTATCTCTTATCTACTTAAGGAGCATGTATACATATATGTGTGTGTGTATGTGTGTGTTTGGATATTTTCTTTGCTTAATTTGACTAATTCCTAAACATAATTAAATGTACATGTGAATACATTTATATATTCGTTCATGTATGTGTATATGTATCACAACATTGTACTGATTTTTTTTAAATATGCAAGTATATGATTTTTTTAATGATAATATACATATATATTCATTTAAATGTAAATGTTAATGTACTATTTTATTTTCATAGATTCAATAAATATTTACTGAATAAAATAAATACCAAAGAATTTAAATTCAAATAGATATTTTATTTAAACAAATATTTATTACAATTTAGAATAGTACAAATTTGTGCTCTCACTATATACATACAAAATTTCAATTACAATACATTTCAATTTATACAGCTGTCCTCACTACATATCGCTCATTCACTCGTATTATTCCTCAACTCTATACCAGATTGAATCCAGCATTTGAGCAATCTGCAAAAATATACACTTACGCAGTAAAATTGAAAATAAAATATTTTTGCAGTGTAAAATAAAAATATAATTTTGAAAATATTATTTGCCTCAGTTATTTGGGTTATTCGCCATCATTTAAATTTGAATTCATCAAACACAAATAACTTCTGACATGCACAATGTATCACTGTACATGCCATAAGGCCGTGCACACCAATATACACTTGATAAAATTACAAAGACATGTGGGCATAAGGTCAAACCCAAATTAGAAGCCGGGTTCAACTCAAGTGAAATAAATATAAAGTCACGACAGGAGCGCAAGGTCAAACCCGAGCTACTAGCTAGATTCAACTTAGGTGAAATTCCAAAAATCAAGATAAAGGTCAAGTGAAAACAACAGTTGACAATGCATACAAATGCACATAGCAGAACTGGCAACAAATGAATCAAAGGACCAGAGCACAAGTGAAGTATACAAGCAAATGCAGCAGCATTATACATGTACTCGAGGAAACATAGAAGCAGTGCAGAAGTTCAAAATGGCAACCAACAAAGTACACTATACAGTCGAATGAAATGTCGCAGACCAAACAACACAATACAACATAAGAAATAAGGCAGCAAACAAGAATCAAGCTAACAATGGAGTTGAAACAATGTCAACATGCAATATCGACCAGTCCAGATACAACGCAACAGTGTGGAAGTGAAGACTACAAGTGCAAAGCAACAATAATGATCAGACTCGAAGCATGCACGAGCACTTATATACAAAACTACAATCACATGTGATCAGACTTACAAATAACTTTATGAATAAGACCAAGCCGTGCACATGTATCAGAACCAGGTACAAATTCAAGTGAAAACAGAATGGTACAAGTGCAAGCTCAACTGAATCAATGTGTGTAGACTACACAATGAAGACATATACAAGACTCAAGATTGCACAATTCAAAATAAAACCAGATCACAAAACAATGTACACAATGGCCGAAACTACAGATATCAACCACGACAACAGTCAATGATTCAACTGGCCAAAGGAAACCCAAGCTTGCAAATACAAGTCGATGAAGCAGACATCAAGCAGACTGTACATGAAACAAGTCATGAAATGTAACCAGGCAGAAACAAAGTCAAGCAGGAAATCAAGTCAAATGCTCACATGTAAACTTCAGGATAAATCAAAGAGTATATACAGAGCATAACAAAATAGTTCAAGTGGCCGAAGTCATGAAACGACAGGGAATAATCGAACAAGTCAAGTATGCTACAGGGATGAGCAGATATGCCGAAGTAAAAAGAATAAAATGAACACCACAAAGAACGAAATCAACATCGTCAAAACAATGTCAAGGCCGCAGTCAAAAAAAAGAATGGAATCGAATAGTTCAAAGTCAGAGATGTGGTGGCCAAGGAGTCGAACAAAGCAAATCAAAACCATGTTAATCAAGTAAACAAAATGTGCGAATTGAAACAAGTCAGAAATCATCACTAGCATCCATACGAAAATCAATGGTCGAGCAAAATTAAATAACAAATTCAAATTAACGAAATTATAGGAGTTCGATTCCTATATAAACCAAATCCTCATCGGCCGTGGAAAGTATTCGAGTTCGAGTTAAACAGAGAACAATAATCATTCAACTCGAATCAAGATCGAGTTCAAGCAAACTAAAGAGGAAAGCATAAGGAATAAATTACATACTGAAGTAAAAAGTCGAACTCGATCAGTACTGTGAGCAGCCACAAGCGAAAAGGAACCGAGCTTATCATAGTCATCGATTCAGTACATGAAGGAACCAGAGGGAAATTCAATTCGAACATCAATTTCAAGCAGCGCCTCAGATATCAGCAAAGCCTTGATTTTGTTTAAAGAGGAAACGAACGAGCAACGGAAGAGCATCGAATTACAAGGAGTTGAGCCGAAGATATAAAAAGAAAAGGGATACTCCTTTAGTTATTATTGAGCCGCTTTCCATTATATTATTATTTATCATAATTTGGGCTTACAATTATATAGGGCTTTGTATTTTTAAATTGCTTTTAATTTTGTAATTTACTTTTAAACTTTTGTAATTTCTAGTCGTGTGACTAGGGGTCGAACTACGGGGGTGTAGTTCGAGAATTCGCAACTCAGTGGCTGAGTTGCGGCAGGGTTTTGATCATAGAGTTAAGGTTAGTCTATAGCGGGTGTCGTGAGTTTACGTGTGTAAGCGTCTGACTACTTAATTTCTAGTAAAAACCGTAGGGGCAGCACATATGCAGAGTTTTGCCGAAGCTGGGTAATCCGTGTGTTCTTTTTTTATTATTCTGCTATTATCTGTGTTGTTATAATTCTGATAAATCTGTGTTGCAACTATTTTATATACTTTTGCAATAATTTTTATAATTAGTAGTATCACCTTATTCACACCCCCTGTAGGGTAAAATCAATCCTACAGATTTGTTTACAACTTCTACAAGTTAAACCGTTACGAATTCCGATTCTGATTCCCGGTCACATTTCCAATTTTTTGTTAAACTATATATATTAGTAAAAAAACTTGAAAATATACTTCTTATCATTTTAAATGAATTTAAACGATCTCATTTGAATTATAAAACCATATAAATTAATACTAAACAATTGTTTACAAAATGTGTTGTTATATCGATAAAGCGATATCAATTTCCTTATAATTTCCAATCAATAGATATCTTTATAAAATTATTATAAATGATTTATTATCACTACATAACTAACTAAAATGAATTATTATCATTTAACATAATTAATTAAATAATTACAAAAATTAATAAACCATTAAAACTCAATTTAAATTCATAAATCAATTATTAAATATGATGTCATTATTAATGATGTTATAAATACATTTTATTTTACAAAAGTAAAATAAATAACTTAATTTTATATTATTGTTTAAACGAGTATATAATTCTATGTATCCAATTCCATACGTGACTTCTATTAATTATAGAGTTGTTTATTGATAAAATGGTTTCGACCATTTTATCGATATTTTTTCAAAGTATATATTTTCGTAAATGCTTATTCAAAATAAGATTACCATTACTATGTTTTGTTTAAGACAATAAAATCTATGTTAAAAGTCCTTATATTTTGATATTTAAAAATAAATATAATTTATCAAATCCATAAATTTGCATTGTTACGTTTTAATATTTAAAATGTATATATGTTTAAAATTATAATTTCATTTAGAAATATATTTCAATATCTATGCAATGATTTTCTAAGGTAATATATAACTTCAATGAATTAAAAATTATTGATTTGAATCATTTTGAAACATGAAATACAATTAACATCTTGTTCTAAACTTTATTTGTATGTTTTGATTTTAAAGTTCCTTTTGGTTTTTTTTAAATTTCACTCATTTTGAGTGACAAAATTAATATTATATATGCAACGACTACAAATTTATCAATTTGATAAATTATATTTATTTTAAAATAGATCAAATATAATCTTTTAAAAACATAGATTATGATGTTTTGAACAATAAATAATAATGATAATCTTATTTTGAATAAGTATTTACGAAATATAAACTTTGAAGGAATATAGATAAAATGATCAAAAACCATTTTATTGATAAACAGCTCTAATCATAAAACATCACGCACGGAGCTAAATACATCACTTATTTTTATAATTGAATATGAATATGAAATAAAATTATTTATTTCATTTTTGAAAATTAAAAGTATGCATGACATCCTCAATGATGCCCTTATATTTAATAATTGATTTACGATTTTAAATTGAGATTTAATGATTTAATAATTATTATAATTATTCAAATGATTGTTTTGAAATGATTTTATTCATTTTAAATAGTTATAAAGTGATAATAAATAATTTATAATAGTTTTATAAAGATGTATAATCAGTTTGAAAATATGAGAAAATTTGTATCGCTTCATCGGTATAATTACAATTTTTGTAAATAATAGTTAATATTGATTATATGATTTTATAATTCTAGTGAGATCATTTTAATTAATTAATAATGATTATAAATTTATTTTCAATATATATATATATATATATATATATATATATATGAAATTCAAATTAGAAGTGAAAATGTGACCGAGAATCGGTTTCCTGATTTTCAACGGTTTAACGAACGAAAGTTGTTCGAAAGTCATTTCAACCTTGTTTATATGTCATGTGCATATATATAACACACAAATACATCCACTAACATATACATGAACACATATATACATAAATATGACATACACACATGTATAAATACATATACCTTAGAAATATCATGATATTTTCACCTTTCTTCATCTTTAAGCAACCTTAAGTCAACTAAGGACATGAATGGATGGCTTGCAAGTGAATGATGTGATGGTGGAAAATGGTGAGAGGGGATAACATAAGGAATATGATGGTTAAGGAGAGTATGGGCTAAGGGTAGTTTTGTCCATTCGCTTTTAAATATTTTCTACCATTTTTTCCCTATAAATACCCATGTATACTCTTCCATTTCATTCACCTTCTTCTTCATTTTTATTAACCTCCTCCTCCTCATTTTAATGGCTTCTTCCTTAATGAATTCATGAATAAATTTTAGTAGTAAAGAAAATAAAAATATTTATACATATATATGCTATTGTATTACACCTCCAAAACAAAGCAAACACCTCCACTTCCTCAATCAAGTGCAAGACCATTACCATCACCATCAAGGTCGAGCACCACTCATCCAAGGTCAAGGCCAAGTGTAATGGCCCACCTTTTCGAACCCTAGGAATCGACATTAATATATCTACGGTATTCACGAGCCGACCAACTAAGTGTCGGAAAGACAGATTGTTAGGGGAAAGAAAGGAGATAGAAGCTAGAAGAACTATAAAATGACAGAATCTCACAACGTAATGGAATAATATATATTAATCAACATAGTACTTTACAAAGTCATTTCAAAAAAAACATCAGAGTTACACTAATACAATTCTAACCTAGGACAGTTATAATAGCATGTCCTTATACACCAAATATACAGTGTATAGTATACAGTTGAAACAAGATAATAACTAGCTATCAATGAAGCCTCTTACTCCGAGCTCCTCCAAAATGCAACCTGGAAAACCTGAATTAGTTGGTTGCTCAAAAAAATTTGAGCACCCAAGAGTTTTTGGGAAAGAAAAATAAAACTCCAGGACAGACATGGGTCTGGTGTGAGTAAACTCAAACAACTTGATTATTACATTTCAAAACTTTCAAAAATTAAAGGTATCTCATAAGACCATGTCACACATAGACACGAACGGGTTTTACCTTACGATAACCAGACACTTTTATAGAAAATCCAGTGATATTATAGTAATGTCTAAAGTACAAATATTTATTAATCTTAGCGAAAATTGTTACATTGGTTAATTTTCAGCATATTGGGCTTTATAATTTGTTAGTGCCAAAATTGGTCACTAACACCCAAATCCAGACGAACGGACCAAGTATCGGTCACAGCTCACAGATAGATTTTATATAGAGAGTTTAAATGTGAAGAACAGTAAAAATTAAAATGAAAGCAGTAGATAACAATAGATTTTATAGTGGTTCGGCTAACTCTAGCCTACATCCACTTCAGAAATTTCCTTTTTATTATTGTAATAATTGATTATAGTTACAATCCAAAGTTTCACAATGGCTAAGTGCCCCAGCCTTAGAGAAGAGAAAGTCCGAGAGTCGGAAGAAGATCCTTTTTCTGAACTCCCACGTGCTATATTTATAGGCAAATCTTGAGTCGTTGGGCTTCCTTAGTAGTCAGGGCATATTAAAGCCATAGTCGAGCCATACTTCCCATCCCAACCGACCCATGCCGACCGGCTCACACCATCAATGACCGAGCCATGTGCATCCTTCGTCCCTGACCAAGCGGCATTTTCCGAACCACCTATGCCGAGTCGTCTTACCAATGCCGAGCGACCCTGATCTCGCCAATGCCGAGCCATCTCACCAATGCCAAGCGACCCTGACCTCGCCAATGCCAAGCCATCTCACCAATGTCGAGTGAACCTGACCTCCCTAATTTCGATCCATCTCACCAATGCCAAGCGATGTCTAATGCCAAACGAGGTACAATGCCGAGCGACGTCCAATGCCGAGCGAGGTACAATGCCGAGCGAGGTACAATGCCGAGCCACACCTTTTGCTGAGCGATGACCAATGCCGAACCATACCTTACGTCGAACGGTCCCACCAATGCCAAATCGCCCAACTCTCACCTCAATGTCGAGCGACCTAGAACATCCAGACCGAGCCATCCATGCCGAACGACCCACAAATTCTAGACCGAGCCATGCGACTTCTCTACTTCTCGACCGAGCGACGTATCCAAGTGAACTTCATCCTTTTAAACCAAATCCATTATATTCCAACTTCGATAATCGTGAAGTCGACTTAGTTAAATCCGCATGTCCGTGGCCTTGCCAAAAGGCGGGTTAACATTTGCCCCCCAAAACATGCCTTGCTATTGGAAGGTGTGTTTTGAATAGCCTCAAGTCCGATATCCAAAGTATGTATGTTAGTTATATCCATACTTTCCGATTCATAATCCAATCCATTTTTTTCCAAATGCCATCGCCATATCCTTATCCGAGTCTATGACTACTCTGAGTTGACATTCGACTCCGAATCTAGTAACCAAATCCTTAGCCAAATTCATATCCATCTGAACTCGACAATCGAGTTCTAATCCATCCATATCTAACAACCAATAACCACGTCCATGACATCTCCGGGTCGATGTCAAAATCCTGGACCGTTCCGGGTCCATGCTCGAATCCTTAGCTGTTCATAGCCAATATCCAAATCCGTAACCTCTTTGGGCTCTTACAAAGAGCAATCCACACTTGACAGCCTATGTTAAGTAATTCCTTGGCGTCCTCGTTCAGTGTCCCTAAATGCCAAATAATGTCGTGGCTTAAGTCCTAAGCCGAATCCTGGTCGCTTCGAACCCTTGCTGAGCATAGTCCATACTCGATGAGCAGTAATAATAACCGATAACGTGAGACCTAAATCCCAGGCCAAATCCTAATCTCTTCTGACCTTTTCCGAGCATATTCCATACTCGACGATCTGAAATAATAACCGATAATATATGGCCTAAGTCATAGGCCGAATCCTGGTCTCTCCGGACTCTTGCCGAGCATAGTCCATAATCGACGACTTTTTAGCCAAAACAAGAAGGAAAATACTAATCAAAATCCAATCTAAATTCCAAATCCAACCAGAAAACAAGAATTCCATATCAAAAATCCAAACCAAAAAACGAGCAAAATAGGGAGTTCAAACAAACTCCAAAACCAAACCAGAAAAAGCAAGTGTCCAAGTCTAAGGGAAAAAATAGATTTCACAAACCGAGGCGTCTTGGTAAACCATTATCTTAGGGCATGCCTGTGAGTTATCTCCAACCCCGTACATGAGTAAGCGATTTAGCCGATTACACAGATTTGTTACTTATTTCAAACCATCAAGATTAGTTGATGACCAACCGGCCACCATTCCTAGGCCTCATGCCCTCGTCGTTCAAGGCAGACGGTGGTTGCTCCTGTTCCACCGCCGCATTCCAAGTTCCGAAACAACTTACCATTCCTAATATGCTCCTCAATTATGTCCTTCAAATGTCGGCAGCTATTAGTATCATGCCCGTCCAGGTCATGAAAAAACAGTGCATTCCCGATGCCCTTTCGCGTTCTGAGGGCTCCCTCCTTGCCGGCCTTCGATACAGAAATCGATCTCAAGTATCCAAGAATATCTGTTCCAAGGTTGCGTTTAGTCCGGTGTAAGTGGAGAACTTTAGTTCTCCCCAGCGATTTCTTTTCCCTTTACCCTTGTCCTTACCCGAGCATTCACCGGGTAGTCCTCCATCCTTAACCAGGTTTATTTCCTTTGAACTCATGTCCAAACATGCATCCTCTTTTTGGAGAAATCTCTCAGCTTCATGGAAGAATTCCCTAAGATCCAACAGTGGGTCCCGCATCAATGGTACTTTGAAATATGAATTATCTCTGATTCCTGATACCGCAGCCATCAGAACCATTGATGGATCCGGCTGATCCACCGAGGCAACTGTTGCATTAAATCTAGTTAAGAATGTCTTGAGCGATTCGTCCGCCCCCTGTTTAACTGACGTCAACGTCATCACGTTCTTTGGCCTTTTTATGTGAACTCGAAATTGACTTAAGAACCTATCCACCAGTTCCGTCCATGTTCCAATGGATCATCTTTTAGCTGCATGAACCACATGGCAGCTATATCAGTCAAGTACAAGGGGAAACATCGGGCCATAGCCTCCTCTGTTGCCTCCAACACTTCCATATGCCTAGTGTACCTCATCAAGAGGTCAGTTTGATCTGTCTTCCCGTTGTACACTTCCAAAGTAGACAGTTTGAAATCGGGGGGATTCCTAGCTGTCTTGGTATTTCGGGTAAAAGGACTTTTGTTGACTTTCTCTGAATCGCTGTTTGTCAGACCTCCATGAATAGTCCGCCTGATAATGTCAACCAATCCAGTGTTTCCAACCAAGGGTTGCCCCTATCCATGTTTCCAAACTGCCCTCCAAGTCCCCAAGGAAATTCTGGCACGTATTCCTCATCATGTACTCCTATATTCCTGCTGGCGTCAGGCCGCGTAGCATCATCCAGTATCCCTCCATGAACTTGTCCAACATTACCTGATGATGTGCCCCCGGGTCTTGGTCCATCCAGATTTTTAGTTGTTTGTTGATTGGGAGCTGCCCCCTGTTGAATCACTCCATCCACCTGTTGGTTGAGTTCCTCTGGTCTAGTCTCTAAAACTTGAGCATCTGTAGTTCCTCATTGTCCAAATTGCCTTAGAAGAGCCGACATCATCTCCTCTTGCCATTTCGTCATCCATTCCTACATAGAATTCATCATAACCTACATTTCGTCTCGAATTATGTAGACGAATGAATGATCCTCTCCAGCTCCAAAAGAGGCCGCTTGACTTCCTTCTTGATTGCTCATTTCCCCTACTTGCTTCCTTGTTGGTGGTCTAGCCATTGCTTTCTAAAATCCAAGCTCTAAATTCCTAAATGCTAGCTTTCTCAGTGAAAGAACCAAAATGTTAGTGCCAAAATTGGTCACTAATACCCAAATCCAGATGAAAGTGCCAAGTACCAGTCACAGCTCATAGATAGATTTTATATAGAGAGTATAAATGTGAAGAATAGTAAAAATTAAAATAAAAGCAGTAGAGAACAATAGATTTTATAGTTGTTCGGCTAACTTCGACCTACATCTACTCTAGAAATTTCATTTTTATTGCTGTAATAATCGATTACAGTTACAATCCAAAGTTTAACAATGGCTAAGTGCCCTAGCCTTAGAGAAGAGAAAGTCGAGAGTTGAAAGAATATCCTTTTTCTGAACTCCCATATGCTGTATTTATAGACAAATCCTGAGTTGTTGGGCTTCCTTGGTAGTTTGGGCCCATTAAAGCCATAGCCGAGCCATACTTCCCGTCTCAACCGACCCATGTTGACCGGCTCACACCATCAATGACTGAGCCATGTACATCCTTCGTCCCTGACCGAGCGGCATTTGTCGAACCACATAGGCCGAGCCGTCTTACCAATGTCGAGCGACCCTGATCTCGCCAATGCCGAGCCATCTCACCAATCCGAGCGACCCTGACCTCACCAATATTGAGCTGTCTCACCAATGCCGAGCGACGTCTATTGCCGGGCGAGGTAGAATGCCGAGTAATGTCCAATGCCAAGCGAGGTACAATGCCGAGCGATGTCTAATGTGGAGCGAGGTACAATGCCGAGCGACGTCCAATGCGGAGCGAGGTACAATGCCGAGCAACATCCAATGCCAAACCATAAATTTTTCTGAGCGATGACCAATGCCGAACCACACCTTATGCCAAGCGGCATTTGCCGAGCCACTGCCCTATGCTGAGCGGCATTTGCCGAGCCACTACCTTATGCTAAGCGGCATTTGCCGAGCCACTGCCTTACGTCGAACGATCCCACCAATGCCAAATCACCTGCTCTCACCTAAACGTCGAGTGACCTAGAACATCCAGACCGAGCCATCCATGCCGAACGACCCATAACTTCCAGACCGAGCCTTGCAACTTCTCCACTTCTCGACCGAGCGGCGTATCCAAGTGAACTTCATCCTTTCAAACCGAATCTGCCATATTCCAACCTCGATAATCGTGAAGTTAACTTAGTTAAATCCACATGTCCGTGGCCTTGCCGAGAGGCGGGTTAACACACTCAAAACCGTAAAGGCACGTATTGGAGAATGGATTCCATACTACGACCATACAAGGAACAACCTCTGATGGGTACATCTCTAGAACAATGCACCCGAATTTGACAAGAACATCTTGTACCCAACTACATAGAACCGGCCTACCATTTAACTAGTAGTACCGACTATGTCATCATCTCAGTCTTTCGACCTTAATCGAGATCTCTCATGCACAACCAAATCCATCAAAAAGGGTAAGCTAGAAAGATGATGACATACCTAAATGGGAGAGATCCACTTAGCCCTGCTACATGCCCTGTTTTATTCATTTCCAGGTTGATAAGGCATGAGGCCGCGTTTACCTTTTATATAGCAAACCAACTTGGAATCTAGCACTTCCTACCGAGCATCAATGCAATGCTAACATTCATCCATACAAGGTATCTAGGATAAGGACAAACCGAAGGCACTACTTCTACTACATCCATTTTAGAATCACCCTTAGGATTAGTAGCAAGCAGCCCTTGCACTTGATTGCTCCATCTTCAATTCCATATTCTTTAAGATGTCTTTAGTTCAAAACGCTTGAGTTGGATCAAAGTAGTTTTCAGATAACGGATCCGACCCCGGTCTCTTCGAAACAAATTTCGATAATTTCCAGTAAACTCAACCCTGGTTCTTTAGGAAATAAATAGACAAAAGATAAGAGGAGAGTTCACCACCTAACCATTAGTGGATGGATTTCCTTATCATTTATCCTAAAAGAGTGAACCGAATTTATACGTGTAGTATAGCACCACCGACGATGACTATACCATATAATTCCCATGTTTCTCCTAGATATTTCTAAAGTTACATTTTAGCCCAGATTTGATAGTTGGTTATTTAACTATTAAATAAACAAATAATCAAACATTGATTAAATTCCATATGGGATCCTCTAAGCCTTTCTTAAGTAATGTTTAATTGATAAAATCATTTTCTAAAACTTTATCAAAGCATCTTTTCTAAAACACTTTTCTCAAACCACTTACATCTCTTTAATTTGGAAAAAAATATAAGCATTTACCAAAAATATTTGGAAAATTCGCTCTTCTCACATTCCATATTAATGGCCAAAGCATTCCCTTTCAAAACATCACTTACTATAAAACTCATTTACTTTATAAAACTCATTCACTTATTCCTTATAAAAATTCATTTATAAGTTCACTTCACATTCTAGACCTCTTTACAAATTTTCAATATTGATTTAAAACGTCTTTCAAAAATATCTATAATGATTTACAAAATCTCTTTCTATTTTTAAAACTATTTAAAATCTTACTTCATAATTCCTTAATAGAAGCTCCTTGTAAAATATCATTTTCAAGATATCATTTGTAAATCACTTTAGATAAAACCTTTTATTTAATAAACCCCTTTTAAAACAAGATATTATTTTAAAATAACTTTATAAAATAATAACAAAATTTGAAAACCATTTATGACCTTTAAACCCAAATTGATTTAAGAATGAAAGTTAATTCAAAAACATACTTTAGTAATTCGAAAAGAGGCTTAGCAATCCTAATGGTACTAATTTAAGTTACCATTAAATTTCAATTTCAATTCACTAACAGTTATTTACACAGGCCAACATAAATTTAAATACAACTCATATCCAAATCAGGGAATAATATGTCAATATAAACTAACTAGCATATACATGTTCAAATAACATAATAGAAGGGTGGTGATTTGTCCTGCTAAACAAATATCCAAACAATTCAACCATTTTATAGCAGAACGATGATTTATTCTCCTAACACATGACCAAACAACCCAGCAATCTACATTATAACTTATTCTCAGTTAAATGGTTTCTTAATGGTATCAACACTTGAATCACTTGTATTCAAATCCATCTTTAAAAAAGAAGTACCTTATAACCATTTTACCTTTTAGAACCAAAGGATTTAAAACTTTTAAACCCTTTTAAAAACAACAAACAAAAAGTTAAATCCTTATTTAAAACATATTTAATTTAAATGAATCTTAACTTAATTTAATTAAATAGTTAAACAATAGTTAGCTATCAAATCCTTTATTAATTATTAAATAATTAATTAAACCTTCATTAATAATTAATGTTAACTAATTTCAATTAATTAATTAAATAATATTTAATTAAAGTTAAATAATAAATTAAACCTTAGATAAATTATTTTTTATAAATTAAATCTTTAATCAAACAATTAAACCTTTGATTAATAATTAATCCTATATTTAATTAATGATAAATTAAATACAAATAATTTACTTAACATACATAATTAACTTAACTAATAATTAATTAAAATAAATCTTATCTTTAAAAGATAATTAATTAAGAACTAATCTTTATTTAATTAAAGTTAATAAACCTTGTTAACATTTAATTAATATCAATTACTAAAAACTAATTAATTAGAAATTAATTATTAAATCCTTAATTAACTTTTAAAAACATTATTATTTAGTTTATAAAATATTTACAAAACACTTTGAAGTATAAAACCAAACTTTGCAAAAATTGAAATTTTAAGCGAACTGCATCCATAGCGACTATCGCTACGGATAACTGTAAGCTTTAACTTGTTTCTATCCTTATTTTGAAAACTTTACCTTAAATCTCACTTTCTAAAAACAAAAATAAGTATTTAAAACAAAAACAAGTTTAAATCTAACCAAATATTCGATTTTTAAAAAGTAAAACCATAACTTTCTTACGCAAGATTCCAATTCTCCAATACCCTACAAAGGTACCAACTTCTTTTTAGCTTATACATTACATACCCAAGTCCATACACAACTATAACGTCTAGGATAACATCATGCCACAAAAATAAGTCAGATCTAATCTTTACTCATTTAAACTTTACAATCAAGTCTAATGTCCTTAAATATCCAAGCAACAAATGTGTGTGTGTGTAACCATCACATGTTAAATTAACAATACTAACCATCACATCACATAATATATTAACTAGCATAAAAGTAAAAACTTTCCCAAAAATTCATGGTTAACTCACCGGAAATCCTTTGAAAACTTGACACACTTGGAAATTCGGGAAGCTTGGTTAAAAATAGGTCAACTTCTAGTCTACTTTTGGTCCTTTTTCTCTCAATATTTTGTAAAGTGGTCAGAAGAAAAGTTTTATATTATTATTTCTTCTATCATTTAAAAAATGATTTACTTAAAAAAAAGCTAAATTTTGAGGAATCCATGGCCAAAATAGTGAAGGGTATTTTCGGACATCAAAATCTTGGTTCAAAAACATTATTGTAAAAAAATGAATTTTTGAAGCATCTAAGCTCGAAACAAGAAAAAGTGATAAACTACAAAGTTGTAGCCACTAGAGATATACATTGTACCACTAATGGAGGTTACAAATGATATTTTTTTGTGTGCTTAAATTTTGTTAATTATTTGGTTTTTCATTGTATTTTTCCGTCCTTGGAATTTTGGGGATGAAATTCTTTTAAGGGGGATAGTATGTAACGACCCGTAATTTCCGAGTCTTTAAATTTAAATATTTAATTTATTGATATATTCAAATTTTAATTTAATTATATTAAAATATACGTTTCAAATTAAGACCTGATTTATAATGGCGTATTTTTAATTTAGTTTATAGACTTTTTCATAACTTTTAATTTTGAAAAATAATTAATTTAATGACGTACTTTTCCCTCTATCCTTGCTTCCACTTGCACATGTGCATGTCCCAAGATTTTTGACTTTGGATGCTTAACATTAATTGCTTATACTTTGTTTAACTTAAATGTGAAGTAATATTTGTATATATTCATATAAAGAGCACATGGTAGAGGGAACTCTTGAAAAGAAAAGAAATACAAATGTTGGCACATTTTTTTCTTCAAAACATGAAAGTGAACACACGAAGGAAATTAAAGGAAAAATAAAAGAGAACATGCAGAAATCAAATTTATATATTCATGCATACACATTTACATGGGGGGTCACACATGCATGGACATACGAAGGAGGAGGTGGCTTGGTTACTTGCGCTAATGTTTATGTTATGCCTTGACTTATGCTTGCATAAGGAGGTGAAAGAGCTACTATAAAAGGGGAAGTTGGTTTGGAGAAGGTAGGTGCACACATGGTTGAGATGGAAAAAGGCAGTTTGTGAAATTAAAGGAGGAGTGGCAATTTGCATTTTGGTCCTTCGATTTTGGTGTATACCGCATGCACGTGAATGAATAAAAGTGGGATTGTGTGGTTCGGCCGTGGGTGTATTAGCCTTACTGGGTATTGATTGGAAGTGGGGTGTGAAGTATTTTTATTTACTGAGTTAATTTGATTAAGCTATTTATAGTAGTTGATTTAAAAAGGTTTAACTTTTCCATATGGAGTCCATTTAACCCGCGGTCTTTGACGTTATATTCATATTAAGGAATAAAATGCACCAGTATAGTTATTTGACACATTTGACGAAGTATAAAACATTGATAAATTGTTAGTGATTGAATTTAATTACAGTTTCATAAGTAAATAACTATAATTCATTAGTGAAATTTAATTAGCAGAACAAATTCAAATTCTGCTATTATAAATTTAATAGATTATTTTTGGATATCTATTTAGTAGAATTAATCCCCTTTATGAGCTTGCAAAATAAGTTGATTGTTTTGAAGTTAGTTAATATGTTGTTTAATTATTACTGAATAAATAGACATGTTCGCTATTTATTATTGTTGTTGATTAATGGTGTGATTTACTCTCGACCAGTTTATGAGCTATTACCATTTTCTGTTTGTCATAGGTTAGGTAGAAAACAATTATAGGCTAACACCTTGTGTTTTATTTCACAATTTGACTATAAGGTATTTAGCGATAATACATGTTTACCTCAATTTAAATAAAATTATTTTGAAAGATGGTTTTCATATGAAATGAAATGTTTTATTTTAAAGAAAGAGGAAATATTTGGAAATAAATATTTTGGAAATGATTTTAAAGCGATTTTATAAAGATATTTATAAAAATGTGTTTCATGAATAAAGAGAATTTTGAGGATTAAAAGCCTCGGTGGTTTTAAATGGCTTTCCAAAGATTTGGGGAAATAAACAATACTGTGTTTTTTTAAAATATTTTTGATTATAAGTGCATAATGATTTGTCACTTCTGGAAACAAAATGATTTGTCATGTTACCAATGATTCGGGTAACCATAAATAAAAAGTGGGCAGGAGGGTTCATGTAACCTTGGGTATAGTCCACTCTTTGTATAGAGGGATAAGCTTTTTTTATTTATCTTGTGAAGGCTGTGACCTAGTTGCCTTTTTATTCGGAGAAACCTCCTGATCTGGTTGCATATATTTTAATATGCTTTTATAGGATAGTATTTTTGGATTTCCAAATAAATATATCAAATATACCATTGTATTAATATACAGAATTACTGATACCTGTTTTTGAAAAGGTTTTGACTTATTTCATGAAGAAAAGTATGATTTGTGATAATATATATATTATGATTTCGGTTCGAAATGAAACCAAGAATTTATTTCAAAGAGATTGTTTTCGAATTAGTATTTTCAAAAGATTCAAAATAATAAAATTAATTAGATTTCATAAATTTAAATGTGAAGATTAATCCGAAGGGGTAGTTTGGGAATTGCATGTTTGTTTGTTGGCTGCTTGAGTCCTATTTGTGAATAGGAGAACTACGTTGCCTTAATCTTTTATTTAAATGGGTACCCAGTTATATAAAGGTACGTGGGCAGTCACAAGTAGTACAGATGCAGCCCCAATAATAATATTCTTTTTCATGTTTATTGTCTGTGTTGTTGTATCTTTCCTGCTCATCTTTATATTCAACATTCGACTTATTATCTGAGTTTGCAGGAATGGTTATTGCTGTCTCTCTTGTCTTAGTTGTGCAGCGCTAGATTTATCATATATCGAGTCTCTTTTGTATTTAAATACACTGTAGAATAAATAATTACTATGGTAGCTTGCATAATTGAAATTTGTATCGTATACATTTAGTAATATTAAATATTTATTGAATAATATTGTGTTTTTAGTCGGTACTTTTCATTTATAGTTTTAGAATAGACGAGTTTTGAGCCTTTTTTGACAGGTCTGAAAATCCATTTCATTACTGTTAGTATCGGAGCTTAGTTAAGGTGCCTAAGTAAAATTCATTTAGGGTTAGTATATCAACCTAGGAATTATTGAAACAACCTTAATTTGATAAATAAAATAGATAGAATAAGGCATTGTACCTCGCACTGAGGTTATAGGTGGGTTTTTTTTGTGCTTAACTTTTGTTAATTATTTGACTTTCATTATATTTTTCGTCCTTGGAATTTAGGAGATGAAATTCTATTAAGGGGGAAAGTATGCAATGGCCCGTAATTTTTGAGTGTTCAAATTTGGATATTTGATTTATTTAAATATTCAGATTTGAATTTAATTATATTTAAGTCTATATTTCAAACTAAGACCTGATTTTTAATGATGTATTTTTTATTTAATTTATAGTATTTTTTAATAACTTTTAATTTGAAAAATAATTAAATTTTCTTTTGACGTATTTTACGTTCAAAAAATAAGTTAATCTGTCTATTTTATTGTTGTTTTGTGATCGTCTTACGTTGTAGTGCGCGATTTTTTTTGTTTGCAGCTCATACGCGAACTTGTTATTACGTGGTGGGGTACCGCAAATCTAACTTTTTTAAGCAAATAGATGTATACACGTCATGCACGCGCATCACCTTTCACTGTACTTTTCCCCCTATCCTTCCTTCCACTTGCACATGTGCATCCCCTAGGTTTTTGACTTTGATTGCTTAAAATTAATTATTTGTACTTTGTTTTACTTAACTATGAAGTAATATTTATATATATTCATATAAAAAGCACACAGTAGAGGGGACTCACGAAAAGAAAAGGAACATAAAAATAGGATCATTTGTTCTTTTCTTCAAAACATGAAAACATGATGGAAAAAAAGAGAAAAACAAAAGAGAATACGTAGGGAATATATATATATATATATATTCATGCATACACATTCACATGGAGGGGGGTTACACACACATGGACGTAGGAAGGAAGAGGTGGCCCGGTTGCTTGCACTAGAGTTTGTGTTGGGCCTTAACGTGTGCTTGCATAAGGAGGTGAAGAGGTACTAAAGAAGGAGCCATTGGTTTGGAGAAGGTAGTGCACGCATGGTTGAGAAGGAAAAAGGAAATTAGAGAAAATAAAGGAGGAGTGGCAATATGCATTTTAGTCCTCGAGGTTTTCGAGTATAGCGCATGAGCATGAATATGAAAGTTGGATTGTGTGGTTGGGTCGTGCATGTCTTAGCCTTGTTGGGTATTGATTGGAAGTGGGTGAGAAGTAGTTTTATTAACTTAGTTAATTTGATTATGCTATTTATAGTAGTTAACTTTAAAAAGGTTTAACTTTTCCATATGGAGTCTTTTTAACACACGGTCTTTAACGTTAGATTTGTTTTAGTAAATAGAACGCACTAGTGTAGTTATTTGACACATTTGTCGAAGCATAAAACATTAATAAATTATTAAAGATTGAAATTAATTACAATTTACGTAATTAAATAACTATACTTCATTAGTGAAATTTAATTAGCAGAACAAATCCCCGTTCTGCTATTATAAATTTAATAGATTATTTTTGGACATTGATTTAGTAGAATAGACCGCCTTTATGTGCTTGCAAAAATAAATTGATTGTTTTGAAGTTGATTAATACGTTGATTGATTATTATTGGATAAATAGATATGTTCGCTATTTATTATTATTATCGATGGTGTGATTTACACTCGACCGGTTTATGAACTATTACCCTTTCTGTTTGTCATGGGTTGGGTAGAAAAAAATTGTACGCTAACACCTTGTGATTTATTGCACAATTTGACTAAAAGGTGTTTAATGATAATACTGGTTTACTTCAATTTAAATAATTTTTTGTAAAAGATTGTTTTCATAAAAGAATATGAAATGAAATGTTTTATTTTAAAGAAAGAGGAAATATTTGGAAATAAATATTTTTCAAATTATTTTAAAGCGGTTTATATAAAGATATTTATAAAAAAAAGTGATAAAGAGAATTTTGAGGATTAAAACTCCAATGGTTTTAAATTGCTTTCCAAAGATTTGAGGAAATAAATGATACTATGTTTTTAAAGCATTTGCGATTATTAGTACAAAATGATTTGTCACTTCGGGAAACAAAATGATTTGTTATGCAATGATTCGGGTAACCCATAACTAAAAAGTGGGCGGAAGGGTTCATGTAACCTTGGGTATAGTCCACTCATTATATAGAGGGATATGCTTTGTTTATTTATCTTTTGAAGGCTGGGACTCAGTTGCCTTGTCATTGGGAGAAATCTCATGTTCTGGTTGCATATATTTTGATATGCTTTCACAGTATAGTATTTTTGGATTTCCAAATAAATATATTAAATATACCACTGTATTATTATATAGAGCAATATAGAGTAATTAATACCAGTTTTTGAAATGGTTTTTACTTAGATCCTAGAGAAAAGTATGATTTGATATAAAAGATATATACTATGATTTTAAAAGGATTTGAAATGAAATGGAGAATCTAGTTCAAAGAAATTGTTTTCGAATAAATATTTTCAAAGGAGATTATTTTTGAAAATAATGAAGTTAATTAGAATTCATAAATCTAAATATGAAGATTAAACCACAGGGGTAGTTTGGGAATTCCATATTTGTTTATTTGTGCATTGTAGGCTCCTTGAGTCCTATTTGTTTGTGAATAAAATAACTACGTTGGCTTGATCCTGTATCTAATTGGGTATCCAGTTAGATAGGAATACATAGGCAGACACAAGTGGTAGTGACACAGCACCAATAATAATATATCTTTTTCATATTTATTGTTTGTATTGTTGTATCTTTCCTACTCATCGTTATATTCTTTATTCGACTTGTTATTTGAGTTTGCAGGAATGACTATTGTTGTCTTTCTCATCAATATTTTACAGCAGTAGATTTATTGTATTTTGAGTCTTCTTTGTATTTAAGCACACCTGTAAAATAAATGATTACTCTGGTAACTTATATAATTGAAAGTTATATCGTATATGTTTAGTAATATTGAATATTTATCAAATAATATTGTGTATTAAGTTGGTAGTTTTCATTTATAGTTTTAGAACAGATGGATTTTTAGTGATTTCGACTGGTCTGAAAATCTGGTTCACCGCAATAATCCTTTGTGAAAACGCTTGAAATTAGTGCATGAAAATCATGCATTTGTAAATGTACTGATAGAGTAAAACCTCTGTGGAAATAAAAGCATTAAGAAGACATTCAAAACACAGAAATAGGCCATGAAATCATTATCAAAACAAAGCTCAAATTGCAGTGAAACAAGCACATAAAGCAGTAAGGAAAAACGAAAAACGAGCAGCACGAGAGAAGAGAAGAAGCTGCTTGAATACATGCGTAGGCCTATGATAAAAAAATGCAATTTCGACTCTTAAAAACTCAAGATTTTGCAAAAATAAAAACTTCAAGTTGCAGATAAAATTCTATAACTTCCCACCAAGAAAAAGTTCATTATATTCGGACTTATGGTTCAAAAGTAATGGTCAAAATAAGTTTAAGGTTTAAATTTCTTAATCGTCCATTCTTAGGCCAGCGACAAAGAATGCAATTTTGACAATTTAAACCTCACAATTTTGCAAAATTAAAAACATGGAAGTTGTATATAAAGTCTAAGCTTTCCAATAAGAAATAGATCATCAAATTTGGACTTCTGGTCAAAAGTTACAGTTAAATTAAGTTTTAGGTTTAAATTCCATAATCATATCTTTCATTCTCAGTCCAAAGATAAAGAAATGCAATTATGACCATATAAACCTTAAAAATTTTCAAACTCAAAACATGAAAGTTGTAGACAAAAGTCTAATCTTTCCGGCAAATAAAAAATCAATGAATTCTAACCAGAAACATAAAAGATATAACAAAATTACTAATAATGGCTGGTTTTAGTTCATAGCAATATAATAGACAAGTGATTAGTTAAACTTCCTTCAAAATTCACATACAAACAATCATTTCAACATGCAATTAAATTAGAACAAGATGTTGGATTCAACTGACCTTTTTATCCTAGAATTAGCTGCCTAAACCCTTGAATCATTGTATATCTTCTTTCAGTAGTAAACCCTAGAAAATTTTCAACAAACAACCCCAAAACCCTAAATTTAAACATTGAAAAAAATTGAAATAAGAATCCTTAAAAGATGAATCTAAGTTTAGAGATGATTACCTGAAATTATCTAACTTTAAAATTAATTGATTTTAAGTTAAAGATGAGAAGGATTCACTACAAGGAAAAAACCTATTTAACAACTAAGAAATAATGTTGTTAAAATACTTTAATGACATTTTTCATAACGTTATTATATCCATAGTTGTAGAAGGGTTTTAAAAAACTTACGATATTTGTGAAAACGTTGTTAAAAATGTTGTAAAAGCATTTTCTACCGTACTTCATAAACGTTGTGAAAATTTATAAAAATGGCAACCAACCTTACTGTAATATCATTTAAGTGTTGTAATGTGTAGATTTGACTACATTTCTTTTTTGTTGTTACACTGGTACTTAGAACGGCAAGTGAAATATTCTATATAATGGTTACACAATAATTTAAATTGGCCATAGTACTTTCTAGAACATTGCATTAGTGATGTCTGTAAAATGTCATATGTATTATTATTCACAATATTTCGTGTATGCTGTTAATGTAATAATAACGAAATTCTGCAAATATTGTAAATATAATTTAGAGATCATCATATTAATGTTGTAAACTGAATTTTATCAACATTTATATATATATAACATTATCAATGAAGTACGAAGAAAAGAAATAGTGCATTGAACTATAAATTATCACTTATTCATACATTCATAGTTGTTACAAAAGTTATCAACAATACAGTATAAATGGGAAATATTTCATGAACATGGTAATAAACTATTACAACAAACATGGTATACACCTGCTAAAAGGTTTGCTTGCCCAGATGAGAGCTTTTGTAGGATAGAAGTAGCCCACTCCGCTTATGGCGAATGTTATGGTGATGTCTTAGATACTTGAACAACTTGTTGAAACATCAAGAAGTCCAAAAAAGAAAACGTAGTTCTTTCTATTGTCCCTGAGAATAAAATATCATCACCTTAGAAAATACAGGAACATTCTAAACAGTACATATATGATTATCACATGTATGGTATTAATATCACAACACCAAGATAGAAATCTATTGTTGATCTTATTTAATATATGCAACTGAGATAGCCTTAGGAAATTATAGGCTTATGATTGCCAAATGCTTTGAACAAATAATATAAAGTAGTTTATATCCACGTATGTAAAGGTATAAGTGGAAAATTCAGCCAACTTATCTAAAATAACAATATCGAACAATTCGTATGCAAGTTTATTCATCTAAAATAACAAAAGTGAACCAAGTGGTAAACCCATAACAATTGGACATCACAGTATCTCAGAAAATGAGACCGATGTTCTTCTTTTAATGGCCCTCTTATTAAAGGCCACATAAATAGTTGCAGCCTAGCATAAAGGATATCATTGCAATCATAACTGAAATAGATGACAATCATCTGCATAATCGTCGAGTGCATAACCCAGTTGCAAAGGATGTTCCCTCATAATCTTTATAAATAAAGAAATATGGGAGAAGAAATAAATATAACATCAATTGTTGTTTGGGAAAATAAACAAAGGTAATACATGTTTAACATAGTTGTGGTTAACTTGGATGTTGTTCATATAACATGGGTTTTTTCATCAACAGCCGAAACTCCATTTGTTACCATATTCATATAACATGCTTTGGAACCTAATCATGTATAAGTTTCTCAATGGGACCTTTAGCGCTTGGTTATTATAGAAAAATTTGAAGTATGATTGTAACAAACAACCTAGGCGAACCTGGCGCTAGACAAGACTATCCATTTTGCCTCGACTTGATGACCTAGCTAGTAACTGGGTCCACCTATGCTAACTTAAATTCGAGCTTAAAGCATTTTAGTATTTATACTACATTATCACCAACCAATTTTAAAAGGCCAATATATACACAAGTCTAGCTTTCTAAGTAGATAAAAGAGATGAAGCTATTGGTACGCTGGTGTTTATATAGGTAATTCAGTATAGGATATAGCCAACGTGGGACTAAAGCACCTAAAATTGGACTACTAATCAATACAAGTGCTCTAAGTCGTACGTTGGATCATGCAAAGAGAGAGAATTTATTTTAATTTACTTCTACGATCTCACATCATCATAGGCAATGAAAACGATATGAAGTAGAAATCTTAAAAGAAATAATAGTGTATATTTTGATCTTCAATATATATAACAAATCATGTAATTGCACTGTAACGTTTGCATAATAGGTTTTTAAGTTCAGTAACTTAAATAAAATCAAGTTGGTGTAATATTATGGATGATAGTCAAATGCTTATTTTTTATAATTTGGCAATCAAAGTTTTTATTTTTAAGGTTGCTAAAAGTGCCGAATGATAAAGAAAAAAGTGTACGTATCTGTAACAAAACCGTTATACTCCATGATTGCATCAGTAAAGCCTTTCATTCACTTAATTTTTAAAATCTCTTACGTAAGACATGCTTCAACATCCATATTGCTTTGTTCCAATCTTTAAGCACGGACATTTGCACTTCTTGGAACTCATATTGTTTGGATGATAAAATGTGTTATTATTCATATTGCAGGTAATTCATAGCTAAATGTTTTTTTTTTGAATTACCCAGAGAACCAAGCTTCGCTTGTAAACTCTAGGGAAGTATGTGCCTGCCAAACACATACTTCGGGTACTTGTTACAGGGTTGTCAGTATCGGGGCTCGAACTCGTTACAGGCTTGCCAAACATTCATAGCTAAATGTTGGTCCTACGGAGATATAAAATATTTCATATTCATAAATTTATGTTGATGAGTAAATAACAATCAAACTTTAAAATGGTATTATAATCAGATTTATCATATATAACATGCGAAGTTATGTAAACTTTGTTAACTTGGGCTATAAATTTATCAGCAATATATTTTGATTTGCAAAATTATTTTGAGGAATTTGGTGTTAGCAAAGCTCAATATTCTTCATTGTTATATTCTACATTTGCTTTTCTTGCGAAATCATATTTTAATCCATGCAATAGTCGAACCTTCCAATAAATTTCAAAGGCAAACATACGAAAAATATCTAGGTATACTTGCATCAAAGAGGATCCCTTAAAAGAATATAGTGTTTAGTTTTTAGTGTAAAGAGATATAGAAGGCTTGTGCTAATTGTGAGACTGTGCTACACTGTCATAGAAAACATGGTAAACCTCTAATTTTGATGCATATATAGAAGGCATGTGATTGATTTCAAGTGGCTCAAATTATAGTTTAATTTAAACGCCTTAATAGGAGAAGTTTCATCTTATTCACAATAAAAATATGAAGCAAACTATATTCAAAGGACAGAATATGTAGAAGTATCTACACGGAGTTTAGCAATTGTCACTGTTCATCGAACTTATAATTAATCAACACCACCTCACTGTTAAATTAAAAAGTTGATACATGACTATTTTGCTTTTTATTCCATTCATAAAATAAGGTAACTCTTGAGAATAGGAAATGTTAAATCATAATTTCACAGTCTAAAACCACTAAAATATTATAAATTCATATAATAATTTGACAGATTTACTAATAGCACACTCACGCTCTTATTAAGCTTAGAAAATATGGTTGAATGCAAGGTATCATATAGAGACCATGTTTATTCTGGATTACTGTATATACACACATTTGAAATAAACAGTGTAGGTGTAGTATAATTTACTTACGATATCTTAATTTGAATTAAACATAAATTTACCAAGAGCTACTTTTTTTATCAACTAAAATATTTAATCATTAGTAATTCAAATAAATAAATAAAATTAATCGGGAGTAGAATAAACTAAATGGCACATAGTGAACCAAAATATCAACAGCTTCTAGATAAAGAGAGTTTTTCCTAGATGCTTGCATTTGAAGACAGCAGTGTCAATTAGGCTTCACAGGATAATTATTTTGAAAATAATTATACCATGGTAAACAGAGATGGCTAGCAAAGCAAGGTGAATAGTGGTTACGAGCTTCACCAAAGGGAAAGCTAGTTGAGATTTAGCTAAAGACAAAGCAATTTATTATACTGATGCCAAGGCAATGCAGACCTACAATGAACAGCAAATAGTGATGTTTGGCGATGATTAATTGTGGCAATGAATGACGGTTAAGGTGGAAAATCACTTTTTTGGCACCTAGAAGACAGGGTAGTTTGGGACAAAAATAAAAGATACATATGGATAAAAATAGGGTATTATTGTTATAATAGTACACAAACATTAACTTTCTTATCATTTACTTTTGCGGTATTTATAAGCTCATGTGATATTTGAAATAACTAATTTTTTTTAGTGAGCATGATAACCTTCTTACAATATTTCATATATAAGAATACTATGTTAAATTACAAAAAAAATGGTTCATATCAGATAGTAGTAAGAGATCATCAAATGCTCTAAGATGCATATGACAGAAAATATGATTTTTTTCTACATGTATTTTTTAACCTGATTTTTTTTACAAGACTATAAGATGTCTAAACAAAAGTTTTCGAGGCGAAAAAGCCTTAGAAACCCTAAGCTAGCGCCTAGAGCTCTTTTGGGTGCCTTCAACATTTCATTTCCCATTTCAATGAGTAAAAAGTGCATTCGAAAGTGCTACTAAAATTAATTTTTGAACTTCAAAAAATTGCATATACTTGCAATATTGGTAAAAATAATAATAATTTTGAAATTAAAATTCAATTTAAAAAAATTCAAATTCAATTTGAAACCTAAACTTTAAACTTTAAAATTTTGGACTTTAAACTTAAAATTCAATTCAAAATTAAAACTTTAAAAGCTAAAACTTAAAATTAAACTAAACTAAACTTTAAATTTAAAATTTACATTTAACTTAACTTTAAATTTAAAATTTACACTAAAATAAATTTTAAATAATTTTAAGTTAAAATAAAACTAGATTTTAGACTTTATAATTTAGATCTAAAACCGACACTCAAAACTAAACTAAACTGCTGCTTATAGTGTTCTCATGTATCAAAATAAGCAATGGTTTCAATAGTTAGTCAATGAAAATCATGTGTAACCTATGGGTTTTTATTCATTTTGCAACTTCTTAACACTGTAAAACATCAACATAAATAAATTTATTAATAAAACCACTTCATTTTAGGAGTTAACTTCTAATAAAACATAACTATGAATTAGCCACAACCAAATATAACCACGTATGCATTTTCATATGTAGGTTTGAATGAAACAAAATCTCCGTATAATGAAGGTTTGACTTATGTGAAGCCAGTAATTTTGGATTAGTTAACTTCTAATAAAACATCACTATGAATTAGTTATAACCAAATACAACCATGTATGCATTTTCATATGTAGGTTTGGATGAAACAAAATCATATAATGAAGGTTTGACTTATGTGAAGCCAATAATTTTGAACAAAGGAATATACAAAAAAAATTAAATAGTCAAAATATTAAACTGTAGGTGTTAATCGATTAAATCATAGTACGGAGTATGCCGACTTTGCAAATTATAAAATGTTGTTAATCCATAGTGGAAGCTCAAAATCCAACTGGTTATTATTCGAGAAAAAATTTCATATAGTTTTTCATTAGATATTAAAAAAAGAAGTAAATCTTTTGCAATTCAGTTGCAAAACCCTACCAAAATGAACTGTGATTGAATAATTAACAGAAAAACAATAACACTTATTCAGCAAAGTGTGGCTTCCCAAAGCGAATAGTAACCCAGAAATCAATAATACAGAAATGATTATCGATTCTAATGGAAATGCTCCGGATAACGGTGTTAGCAAAACAAAGTCAATTAATCATTTTACAACTATGGAAACAATGAATCAGACTAAACAACAGATTCATACTGGGCCAATACAAAATAATCACAATGAATCAGATTCAAATGATAAGATTCCAGAAATTAATCAAATCAATTTGGTTAACAAACAAAATGTACAGACAAATAAAGATTGCGTGAACCCTATCACGGTAGAAGATTACAACATAGTAGATAACTTGGCCACTCAGACTGACCACAACCATACTACCCCCACAAATTACATACTGAACCAAGCTCTACTGCTTCGCTTCACAACGACAATGCTTCAATCTTCTCGGAAATTCCCACTACTGTCATACAAACTGAACCAAAGACACTAGAACTTTCGCATTCCACCAGAAGTAAGCCATCTCGTAAAACAAGATAAGAGGAAGTGCCGTTTGAGTTTAAAGCATCATTGAATTCCGATGTAATAGAAAACCCTGAATGGTCGAATCTTGTTAGCCAAATAAAAAACAAAAACAAGAAATCCAAAAAATCAAAGCTCACCGGGAAAGCTACCCCCATGGAAGAAAGTAGCTCTCCTATTAATAGTTGTTAATGGAATTCCTCATTTGGAATATTAGGGGGATGAATGCCCTCTACAAACAGGTAGAAGTAATTGGTATTATTAAAACGAATAAATACTCTTTAATTGGCATTCTGGAAAATAAACTCTCAACTAATTCTATCAAAAACTTCATGAATAAAATAGACAGAAAATGGAAAATGTCACACAATGCTACGGGTGATCGAAAAAGTCGAATTATCATTATATGGGACTCTTCTATATGGACCACTATTATTCTTCATACTTCTGACCAATCCATTTCCTGTATTCTTCACAATGCAAATGATATAAGTATTGTGTGCACAGTTATTTATGCATATAATGAAGAAGATGGTCGGAAAAATCTGTGGGAAGATATCATCACATTATCCAAGCTAATTAACCTCCCGTGGTTAGTGGTAGGATATTTTAACACAATTCTTCATTACAATGAGAGAATAAACAACGGTAGGTTAAACTCTAATGGAGATCCCAACTTCTATGACTGTATCACTACTTCCAAACTAACCAGAATTCTCGGGTAATTTCTACACTTGGAGAGGAGGTAACTTATTCTCTATTCATAGTAAGATTGATAGAGCTTTTGTTAACTACAACTGGTTAGAAAAATTTAACAGCTTTGGCATTAACTTCGGAAATCATTCACTAAGTGACCATACCCCTATTTCAATCATTATACATGTACAGAGTATTCAAAAGAAAATCAAACCTTTTAAATATAAAAACTCTTGGCACTGCTACCCTGATTATACCCCTGTAATCAATGAGGCTTTGGAATCCCACTTCATTGGATGCCCTCTATATTCTTTGCTTTACAAAATGAAAAAAGTGAAATATAATCTGAAGAATTGGTCATGTAATCATAGTAATCTGCAGAAAAGAATTAATAGTTTGAAAGAGCATAATAACAGTATCTATAACCAGATACTTGCTAATCCTGTTGATGCTAACCTGTTGCAATTATACTCCAATAATTGTGATAGATTACACAATATGATGAAGAAAATGGCCATTGAAAATGAACAAAAAATGAAAATCAATTGGCTTATTAAGGGGGACAGGCCAACGGATTTTTTTTCCAGTAAAATTGCAGATTACAAACCATGTCGAAAAAACTATCTTACGGTCAACCATCAAGGTATGTGGATTTTAGCATCAGAGAAAATTGCTCAAGAAGCTTCTCTATATTTCTCAGATCTCTTTTTCTTACCTCATGGCCCAAACCAATTTCCAAACATTATTTGCAAGAAAATTCTTTCAGACAATGCAAAGAACCAATTATGTAAACCTTTTTTATTGGAGGAAATCAAAGAAGCTATCTTCCAAATTAATGATAATAGATCTCCTGGACCAGATGGCATCAATTCTAAATTTTTCAAACTTCATTGGGACAAAATTCAAATGGACATTTGGAAAGCTATGAATGGTATACTTCAATCTGGTAAAATCATCAAAGAAATTAACCACACTTCCATTTGTCTTATTCCAAAAATTCCAGAAGCCTCAAAAATGTCAGATTTTCGGCCTATCTCGCTTTGTAATGTCACATATAAAATTCTTGCTAACCTACTATGCAACAGGATGAAAATATACATGAATGGATTAATATCATTTAACCAAAACGCTTTCATCCCTAATAGGCTAATCTCTGAAAACTCTCTACTAGCCTATGAAATGGTCAGAAGTTTTAATAGAAAAAATTCGAACAATCTTTGTTTGAAAATTGATTTGCACAAGGCCTATGACAAGATCAATAGAGAATTTATCCATCATATGCTGATATCTATGGGGTTTCCTATCTCTTTTGCTACTCTTATATATGAGTGTATTTCTACTCCCTCGTTTTCTATTTTAATAGATGGTGCCCCATAACGTTTTATTAATAGCTCGAGAGGAACTAGACAAGGAGATCCTCTGTCGCCTTACTTATTTGCAATAGCCATGGAATATCTCACGTTAAACTTGGACATCGAACACATCAAAGGAAATATCAGTCCTATTTATCAAGTAGAATCGATAATTACCCATCTCCTTTATGCTGATGATATTCTCATAATGACAAAAGCTACCATCAAAAATGCAGAAACTATCCATCAAATCTTACAAAATATGAAAAAATTCTCTGTACTTGAATTAAATGCCGAAAAATCAAGGCTATTTTTCAGTAAAGGTGCCAGTTATAAACAGGAAATTGCAGAAATTATTAATTTCAAAATTGATAATTTGCCAATCATTTATTTGGGAATTCCCCTTTCCAATAACGCCTTGAAAACTAGAGACTTTGGATGGCTTATTGACAAAATCAACAAAAAATTTAATAATGGCAAACCAGATTCCTCAATATCAGTGGGAGAGCTGAACTTATTAAGACCATTATCCATCCCATGCTGCAGTTTTGGCTTCAAGTAGCTCAATTTCCTGTAACAATCATTCATAAGATTAACTCATTATGTGCGAATTTTTTATGGAAATCAAAATCACATAAAATGAGTTGGAATGAAGTATGCAAAACCGAAAGAGAAGGGGGATTGGGAATCAGGAAAATAGAAGACATAGCTGTAGCCTCAGCAACTAAACTGCTGTGGAACTATATTAATGGTAATTCTATGTGGGCAAGATGGATGCATAACAGATATTGTAAAAATATTAATTTTTGGACTGTCAGAATGGACAACAATGCTTCCCACACTTGGAAAACTATTCTACGCGCTAGACAATGGTGCAAAGGATATATAGACAGGAAAATAGTGAATGGAGACACAACTGACATTTGGTTCGATCCATGGATTCAAGGATCTTCATTGATTGACAAATATGGATGGATCAGCATGTATACATCGAGGGGTTGCCACAAAAAGGTCTCGAATCTCATATACAATAATAATTGGAAACAAAACCTCAATTCTATTCCCATCCGTTCTCACAATGTTATCAAGAAAATTCACATACTCAATCATATGCAACATGATTTCTGGTGGTGGCTGCCTAGCAAACAAGGCCATTTCTCTTTAAAATCTGCCTGGAATGTTTTTAGAAATAAATATAAAGAGTATGAATGGACTAAACTCATTTGGGACAAAGGCTGCGCACCAAAAATGTCAACTTGTTCTCTTTTGGCCATCAAAGACAAATTGCATACAAAAGGCAGGATTAGCAAATGGTCTCCTTTTATAGACCAAAAGTGTGCTCTATGCGCTAATCACAATGAAGATAGAGATCACCTTTTTTTCCAATGTTCTTACTCTAGAAACATTTTAGATGCCATCCTTCCTAAACTCAATATCAAACAAGGAATCAATTATGAGATCAGCCCCCTTCTGATGGATTTCCAAAAATCACAGGAAAAATTCCAACCAGCTAATGCATGCATTACAAGCATAATATGTACAACTATCAACTGGAATATTTGGTGTGAGCGTAACAAAAGGGTTTTTAACGGAACAGAAGAACCAGTTGAATTGAAAATTAATCAGATTCTAACCCAATGCAAACATCTTATTCAGCATAGGATACAGATCCACAAATTAAACGAAGAAGAAAAACTTATCTTGTTAAATCTTTTTAATGTAACAGATCTGCATGCCCTCTTTCAACCCCCTTGAATATCGGGTATTTGTTACTCAGCATCAGAAGTACAAAGACTGACTTCGCTGTCAGATGAAGCTCATCAAGTTTCTCCCTTCCTCTGATAGTAAGAGATTTTGATTTGAGAATTTGGGAACGATTATCCTCTCTCTCTCCCCACTGATTTTCTATTGCAGTGGAACGTGGTAGGCCTAGTAGTCCGTCGTTTTGTATTGGTATGGCTTTTATTTTTCCTATGTAACTTAGGTGATAGGCATTGTGCAAGATCACTGAAGCAAGCTGATCGTACGGATGGTTTTGAGACTGTTCTTCTTGTTTTTACTCCTCCATCTTTTTGACAGCTTAGCTCTATATTGATTTGTTGTATTGTTAATATATGGAATTGATATGTACTCTTTTTCCTTACAAGGCACCCATATAGGTTAGGGGGGTTGTCAGGTTTTAATGAGGCATATCAAGGAAATATATGCTTTATATAGTTTTAATAAAGTACCTTTTTCCAAAAAAAAAACACAATTAACAATAATCTTCTCTGTCCAGCTACACCAAAAGCTCATCTATTGGCAAAATCAGAGCCGCCTCTGCTCCTTTACCCCCAAAAGTGTCTGAAACTTTTCCATTGTCATATTTGAAAGCTACACAGTACGCCGCCGCATGCTATCCAACACCGGAAGGGGATGAGACATAGAAAACTTGATGAATAATTATTTGGAACGAAATAAATGAAAAAACATTAAAAAATCGATTGTTGGATTAGGTTTTTGAATAAGAACTTGGAGGAGAATAGGAAAGTAGATAGAAAGAACAAATTGGTAATGGCCGCTCTCTCTTCTCTCTTGGTTACTTTATTCTAAACTAATGCATACCGCTAGATAACATCTAACGGTCGATATTGGCAATTCATATTAGTGGTATTGTTTTAGTAAGAATTAAAGAATATGACATGGATCAGTGATACTGGTCATCTAGTTTTCATTTTGGTTTAGGAAATTTTAGAATTAAAAACAAATGTTCAAGGTAATTAAATAAATAATTTAATACTGTGGATAAATTGGCCATTGCGTTACATAATTAAAAGAACAAATATTTATTGTAGTTTTTATTATATTCAATTCAACATCAAATAGCAACATGTTGGAAATTATTTTAGAATTTTGGATTTGAACTTAAAAAACTAAAAAATTAAAAGGATAGAATTTAAGTTTAATATTGAAATTCAAGTTTGAAATTTTAATCAAAACCTAAGGTTGAAATTTGAATTTGAAATCACTAAACTTGAAAATCAAATTTCAAACTTGAATCTAAATTTGAAAATTAGAAATTACAAGACTTGAGTTTTGCATTTTGATTTTTTAAATGACAAATTTTGAATACGAAACTGAATTTGAAAATTGATAATCTAAAATTTGATTTTTTTTCTCTCCAAAAATTGAACTTCTTAAAAATAAACAGTATAATCGGCAAACCATCTTTAAAAAAGGTAAATCTTATACGAAATTTTAAATATTCAGAGTTTCTATTTTTAGATTTTGAAATTTCTAATTCTTTATTTGAAATTTTAGAAACTGAATTTCTGAAAATTTTAGTTTTTAGTTTTTTAGATTGAAATTTAAATTTTAAAATTGTGAATATTGAATCAGAAAATTTAATTTTTGAATTTGAAATTATTAAATATGAAATTTTCAATTCTTTCATTTTGTTTAGAAAAATTAAGTTTTGATTTTACATTCAAAGTTTGTAATTTGAAATTGAAAATATATAAATTTGAAACTAAAAATTTGAACATGAAAGTATGAGAATTTGGAAGTTTGTGAAGAAATTCAAATATTTTTGTAAAAATCCTCATTTAAGTATTAACTCAAGTACAAGAAAACTAATTTGAGATTTTATGGAAAAACAAAGCAAATAACACTATAAAAAATTAAAAATACATGTTAAAGACAATATTTTTAATATTCCTTATTATCCGGCTTCAACTTATTCGATTGTATAAGCCTATTGTAAACAGACCTCCCTCTAATGTTGAAATTCAAATTTGGAATTCTGATCGAAAAATCAAAGTCTGTGATTTGAAATCATAAAATTTGAAATTTAAATCTAAAGTTTGATAATCTATAATTACGAATTTTGAATTAACATTTTGATTTTCTAAATGATAAAATTTGAATTTGAAACTAAATTTGATAATTCATATTCTAAAATTTTATTTTTCCCCTTAAATTTGAATGTTTGAATGGTAAAAGGTAGAGTTGACAAACCTTCTTAACAAAAAGGAAAACGATTTATATGAAATTTGAAATACAAAAATCTTAGTTTTAAAATTTGAACTCCATACTTGAAATTTAAAATGAGATTATGAAAACTTGAATTTTTGAAAATTCAAAGATACATTTTGATTTGGTACTTGTATTTTAAATGTATGAGCTTTAATTTCAAAAATTAGGTTTTTCCAACTGAATGAGAAAATTTAAAATTTGATTTTGCATTCAAAAATTGTAACATGAAAGAGAAAATATACAAATACAAAGATAGAAAATTTTAGTTTTAACAATTTTGGTTTTGAATTTGAATTTTGAACTCAAAATATGCAAGTACGAGAATTTGGAAGTTAATGAAAAAAGACAAAATCTTTTAAAAAGAAAACTTGTTATCATTTAGATAGTAGGCCAAGTTTGAGAACCTTGATTTCATATTCATGGAGAAATAAAGTAAATAACTATGGAATGAGTTAAGGAGAAAAGCCAAATATAATATCTTTAAGGTTCCTTATTTCTTTAGCCTTTCACTATTTGATTGCACAAGCCCACAATAGACAAACCTACCTAATAGTCGGGTTGAAAACCTCACTGACATCATTTTAATTAAAAAACAAAAATAATAATTAACTCAAATAAGAACATATAGAAATTAACGAAATGATAATAAAGTGCACACCAAAAGTTATGTATAAGTGTCTAAGTTTGTTAACACTAACTAGCAATATCTTCAAAACCTTACTTTTAAGTTACTGGCTTTGAACATGATTTTTTAAACAAACAGGTATAATAGACGTCAATTGGGTTGATCATTTATAGCATTCTAAAGAAGTATGCACTACCCCACAATACATGCTTCAGGTACAACAAAGGAGATTACATTGACAGGATTCGCACTAGTGTTAAAGGGTTTCTCTATGGAAGCCTTATCCATCGGATTATCCTTTAGGAGTTTAAACATGATTAATCATCATTTGTCGGTTAATAAAACAAACAAGTATCCTAATTACAATGTGTTGGAAATCAAGGTTGTTACAATATTAACCCCTCAAACCATCACTTTAATACCATGTTGAAGTTTTAGCACCCTCTCGCATGTGCATATGCTCGAGCTTCATTGTGTGTCATCAAGCAAGACCACTAAATGAAGCTCTTTAATACAAGTTCCATGGTAGAATATGCCAAAATGCCCCCAGGGAACATGCGTGATCATGGCATAACCTACTGTTACAAAAATAATCCTCGTTCTTACTTATTACCAATCACATATATATAATCTTCTTTATGAATCTTGCGATGTAGGACTGGTCACAATTAAATCCATGCACCAACACTAATAAAATGTAAGCCACGTCAAACATGCATGAAAAAATTGTCATAATGTTCAATTAATAAAAACTTGTACATATATTATGAAACTACTTCAATTTTACAATATTCAAAGAATGTTGTTAACTAGTGTAAGCTTGCACCCTTGACAAAAGTTATTGAAATCTAATACTTTTACAACATTCAAAAGACTTCTTCAAATTTAAGCACTTTAATAACATGCATTAATCATTTTAAATTATCACAATATTGGATAAATGTTGCTGAAGTTTATTATATACAACTATTTTTTAAGATGTCGTGGAAACAATTTTATTTTAACATTTGTTAAAAGAACGTTGCCAAAAAAGTTATTTACGACATTTTTATAACAAATGTTGTAAACCATCTATTTTATGTATAATGATCTTAACAGCTGCTGCAAAATTAATGTTGTAAAATGTGTTTTTTCTTGTAGTGATTTGAGAAGTTTTGGCTTTGGGTTTGAAATAGGAGAAGTAGATAATAGCGTACTGCTTTTTCGGATTTACTAAAGTGAGAAAGTGAAATGAACATATAGTTTTTCTCAATTTTGTTTCAACTATTACCCTAGTTGATAATTTCTATTTGGGCCATAATTTGGATTTTAATTTAATAAATGGAAGGAGATTTTCTATTTTTAATTTCCAAAGAAATGGTTCGTATAGACTAAAGTTTTAAAATCATGTATTAACTTCATTTTCTAACAAAGTAACACGAGTTTATTTAGGGTCTTACTATATATAGACATCTAAACTATCCCTAACGCCACTTAAAGAGGTATTAAAATTAAGTCAGTAAAAACACTACAAAAACCCATTTCGTCTAGTTATGCAAAACTTAGTGAAAAACAATCAATCAAGCAGTTTGGTGAAACCAATTGAAGCTTATAAAAGTCATTAAACCCTAATGATCAAAAGTTAATAATAACCTCTCATTTCTTCAGTTAATAGCAGTGCATATCCACGTTAATAATATAAGAAAGACCTATTCTAATGTTTTAGAGAAATTCCTTGAATCAAAAGTGGTTTATTTCCTATCGTGCTATAAATGGAATTTATATATGTTGTAATCATTGAAGGTTGATTTGTTGTATTAGTTGTTGCTTTATTATTCAAGAAAGTGGTTAATTTCAACTTAATACTTGTTTCATACAACAGATAAGTCTTAAATAACTCGATTTTAGGTCTGACCTAGTTTCTAAGTCGGTAAATTTTGATGGTCGTAGTTGTTTACATAATTGCTCAGAAAATTTTCTTTCTTTGTCTTTTTTGAATTTATAGGTTGATGAATCTACTTTATTTTTGAATTTTTTGGGGAAGTACATGCTATTGCTCCATTTCTTCTTATTTAATACACATATTGTAAATGATATTGGGTGCTCCAATTCTATAACGACCCGAAATTTCGGACACTTCGTATTTATATATATATATGATTTATTTAAATATTTGAATCTTGAATTAAATGTTATTAAAATAATTTGATAAGCTCTTTGACCCCATTTAAACATAAGTAATGAAGGTAAACTTGCTTTGAAAAAATGTTTACAAATGTATATCCTTTGAAAAAATATTGATAATGTGACTGTAATCGGTTTATCGATAAATAGCTTTTTGATCGATATAAGTTGTTTGAACTCTTTTGCACTTAAATAATGATCAAACGAATACATAAGAAACTAATTATCACACTCTCCTCTTCATAAAGCATGGAAGGTTCCAGAAGCTTCCATATGGATAAGAGATATTATTATGTTAAGGGTATATGTGTAAAATGAATAAAAGAGAAATGACATAAAGTTATCACGATAAGAAGTAATTAATATCATAAGCAGGGGTATAACATTATGAAATAAATCAAAAATATTATAAAGCTTGAGTTCTGTTAGCCCAAAACATGGATCAACACCCTGGACTGAGTGTGGAAGCACCAGCCCTGCTCTAACAAAGCAATAATATAGAAAATAAATATCTAAAAAGTAAAAATAGAAAGGAGACAAGAAGATTTTTATAGTAGTCCAACTGTTAATGAAGCCTATGTCCACTTTATAGCTTTTATTATTCATTAATTGATGTTATAAGGTGGATTAGATTACAAAGTTCTTCAATATCCTTAGTTAGAATAAGTCCCCAATGTTGGAGTTCACTAGAAAATCGCAGTAAACTCCTTGGATGATTATTGTGAGGGAGAAGAAGAGTGAAGAAAGCTTTCTACAGAGCTTCGACAACCAGTTTGAAGAATCCCTTTTATGTTGCAGATTGGAGAGTATTTATAAGGGTTGGAGAGCTACTGTTCCAAGCTTGTTCGCTAAATGCTTGTAGAAAATCATAGGATGGTACACTAGAAATTTCGCTGCGATCCGAGCTAAATGATGGATTGCTAGCGATCTAGAGATTAGGCTCAAATGTGATCCTATGCCTTCGTATATTTCCCTTGCCTTGTTCCATGAGGGTAGCAACGAATTGATGAAAATATATGGATCGCTAGCAATCCATATACTTAGCCAATTTTTGGGCTTTGTCTTACGGATAGCATTTGTTGCCACATGTTGATGTTGTCCATGTAATCTCATGGCATATTGCCTAGTTTTGATGATGGTTTGCTTACTGGTTGCATCAAATTGCTGATTGGACTAGACGAATGCTTGTCTCTTGATTTTACTAGCTTGAATCTCATCAAATCCAACCATTGTCCTAAAATACACACTGGATCATGATGCAAGAAGATAGATGGACTCATAAGCCAACGCAATGGATCGCTAGCGATCTATAGGCTATGGATCACTAGCGATCCATGTCCTTAGGATTTTCTGCTTTCTTCTCTAGTGACTTCTCTTGGCTTGTTGTTCTAGTCTTTTTGGTTGGCTCTTGAGCTATTCTGACTTGATCAAAATGTTCTGAACTTTTTTGAATTCTACCGGGTTAAAAACCCAGATAACATTCGCCGCTAGAGCATGTCTTCGTTGAAACTAAGGCATGCTTTGGAATCACTGCTTTCCAGTTTCTGCTTATCGAGTTTCAAGCAATCGTGAGGGCCACATGAATTTGACACTTTGACCATCTAGCTGCTTGTTAAGTTTTGACCTGGACTGCCATTGCTTGTCATAACAGACTAAATTTTACTCTATAGCTTTCTAGAATTCCTTGAAGTAGCATGTGGATTTCACCAGACAAATTTGAGATCAAAGGCAAGCAACTTGATGGATCGCTAGCGATCCAATTACTTAGCAATTATTTTCCTTTCTTTCATGTAATTCTTCCATATAAATGCCTCGAATCAATCTATCTTAGTTCTTACTTACTTCTTGCAACCGAGCTTCCAACTTGCGATACGAGCTAGAAACCAGCGATTTGACCTAACTTCGACCAAGCCCTAACTTCATCCAATCCATCAGCGATGCCGATCATTCGCCACCAGAACTCTTTGACACTGCTTCGCCATCATCTCTAGTTATTTTTAGTCATCAACGACCACTTCCTAGCTCCATCCTTCCCACCTTGGATAACCGCCGACCCACTGCTTGGATCGCTAGATTGAGAACTCTGACCATCCTTACCTTTTGATTGTTAATTCAAGGTGGGTTATGATGATTATGACATTCATTTATCGAATTGGCGATGGAGTAAGATAGTAATTGAGTCTTGAGTTCTTCACGGAATGACATTCGGGCCTTGCCCCGGTGCTCCACACATTTTGTTGTCTTCGTTCATAGAATCAAAATTGACTTGTACAGAGTTGCATCACCGATGTAATACGACGCATCGCGAATTGGTTTCACCATTCCAAAGGATCCAAATTGGACTTGTTTTCTTTTGCATGCTCTTTTACCTTTACTGGAAACAACTTTCCGCGTCGCTTCGTACAACTGATTCGTTATCGATCGTTGATCAATAATAGGTAAGTGTAGAAGAAGTGATTTCAAGAAACGATACGGAGAGTCCCACTTCTTTTCCACTGCAAGCGAACTATCTACACAGGAAAGAGAACTTGTAGTGTTTAGGACACCAAGCTCACCCTCTATAGATAACACACCGCACTTACCCCGGTACATATTTGAAAACTGATGTGTCAACGTGAATTGATTTTCCTTTAGAATTCAAGTGTTGTAGGGAGGATTCTTAGTATAGAGTGGAATTACCTAACTGTTTCAGATGCAAGTCCTGTTGCTCAGAATGAAGTACCCGTCTTCTCACCGTAAGTCCGGTAGAGGAAGTCCAACACTTACGAAAGCTGAGTCGTCGACTGTCACCCCTTCTTCTTCTGCTTCATGGGCTAAATATGGTCAATTAGTACCAGTTGGTTCGGTAGTGGACCAAACTCATCTGAACTTCAGAATTCTTCTTACACCACTTGAAAGAGCCTCCTCCTTGATTTTTGTCATGGTTTTGCACAACATCATCTTGCAACATGGCATTGCAGAGGAAGACATGAATCTCCTGAAAAAGAATGAATTCATCCATATATTGCCTCCGGGATATACTGCTTGTCATCGATATATGTGTCTAAATGGAGCATTGCCCCCTTTCAACGACTTCTTGAGAGAAACCTTCTCGAACTTGGAAATTGTCTTGTTCCAGATTCACCCCGACGGACATGCAATCTTAACTTACCTACAGGTTCTTTTCATGCAGACATTTAATCGTGCTTCGAGCTTCGACGAGCTGAGATATTTTCTCTCATATTAAAGAAGAGACGAGTGTTCATTTTTAGTCATGATTGAGGCTCAAAGGAATCGCAAAATCTTGTTGCAACTGCAAAGCAATTTATCTCAATTCAAGACTTAATACTTCTCTGCTAGATATCCCAAAGGGTTCAATCGTTTTTGGAAAATAGAGGGTAAGTTCTCTTTCTTATTTATTGAGTTCCGATACATCGCTATGGAATTTATAACAAGTCAAACACTTCCTACATTTATTTGAGGCCAAATAAAGACCTATCTCTTGACGAAATTTTCCGTACCCTGAAGGTTGTTGATGCCGAGGAAAGATCAGTTAAATTCTTGCTGACAGTTGAAAACTTTTTTTGGTATGGATTGTTGCATCTAGGGAGATCTACAGTCCTATTTGAAGTCCCATCCCCTTCTCATTACAGAATACAAACACGCTCTACTTCTTCGTCTCGTAGTTCCAAGGAGGGTGCTTTTCAAGAAAGGGAAGGTTTGTCCGATAAGTCGACCGAAGAGACTCATGAGGGAAAAGATATCACAACAGAAGCCAGTTGCCCGGCTGGAATGCCCCCGATTTTAGAGGAAGGGGAAAAAGAGTATAAACAGAGAGAAGGGAAGGCTAATGATAACTACAGAAAAGAGGAGGGTGAAATTAGGAGTAGTAGTGATGAGTCCTCCTCCAATGATGGAGATTCTGAATCGTGCGACGAGACTTCGAGGATGAGTCCTGTTGCCCCGAGCTCGCCTCCTCTAGAGATTCGCAATAAAGATGATGCTCCAGAGATCGGACGGCGTCGGGATTCCTCGATTATGCAAGCTTATTGTTTCTTCCACATATATGGATCATGTTGTTGCTAAGCAAGATGAAGACGAGATGCTAAGGCTTATTAAGGAGAATGTTCATAATAGGGAAGATGATAACCAAGATCGAATGGGAGCATAGATTGATAATAAAGGGATTTTGAGGATTAATAATCGAATTTGTGTTCCGAATGTCAATGGATTGAGGCAAGAGTTACTTCAGGAAAGACTTCCTATTCATCTCGGTGTAACGAAGATGCACCAGAATATGAAGAAGCTATATTGGTGTAGTGGTACGAAGCATGATATCTCTCTTTATGCTAGTAATTTTGCCACTTCTCAACAAGTTAAGGCTGATCATCAGAAGACCGCTAGATTATTGCAACCCTTTGGGATTTCCAATTAGAAGTGGGAACAGGTTTCTATGGATTTTATTGATGGATTACCGAGGACTAGAAGGGGTAATGAGATTACATGGGTGGTTGTTGATAGATTGACCAAGTTAGCTCATTTCATTCTGGTCAGGTCGAATCGCACTGCTTCTAGTTTAGCTGGGATTTATATAAGGGAGATTGTCAAGCTTCATGATGTTCCATCCAGCATTATTTGTGATCAAGATACTATCTTTACCAGCTAGTTTTGGAAAGCATTTCAAGAAGAATTGTGTATTCGTCTGAATCTGAGCACAGCTTACCATCCGCAGACCGATGGTCAGACGGAAAGAATGAATCAGATTGTGGAAGATTTTCTTCGTGCCTGTTTCTTGATTATGGAGGATATTGGGAAGATCATCTCTATCTTGTTGAATTCACTTATAATAACAACTATCAGGTGTACTCTTAATTTTTAATTAAGGTTACAGTAATCATAAATCAATATAATCCCATCCTTTGAATTCAGGCTAGTATTATGATGTCCCTGTTCGCTGCTCACATGGACGATCTTGTAATTCTCCATCTTGCTGGGTTGAATCCGATAATCGTTTGGTTCTTGGTCCTAATATGATTTTGGATGCTTCTGAGAAGGTTGAGAAGATTAGAAGGAAGATGACGATTGCTCAGAATAGGCAGAAGAAGTATGCTGATATGCGAAGGAGGAGTTTGGAAATTGCAGCGGGTGATCAGTTTTTTCTGAAGATTTCTTCATTGAAGTATGTGATTCGCTTTGGACATAAAGGAAAGCTAACTCCTAGATTCATTAGTCCTTTTCATATATTTGAGAGAGTTGGTCCTTTAGCTTATCGAGTGTATTTTCCATAGAAGCTATTTGGAGTGCGTAATGTGTTCCATGTTTCGCATCTTCGCAAGTATCTTCACGATCCATCTTTGATTGTTCATCTGCTTTACTTGAGAGTTTGGATATTGAGCCAAATCTCACTGTCGAGAGGAAGCCACTTCGTATTGTCCATAAAGGTATGAACAGCTGAGGAGGAAATCTGTCAACCAAGTCGAAGTACAATAGAGCACTAATGATCGGGATTGTACTTGGAGACGGTGGAGAGCATGCGTGATTCAAATCCAGAGTTGTTTGTTCCAAGTACTATTCGTTGAATTTATCTTATCTTCCTTTTGTTTCTATTCCTATGCCTCATTCCTTTTCGAGGACGAAATTTTTTGAGTGGGGGAGAGTGTAACGACTCTCAAATTTAAATTATTTTAAATTAAGTATTATTTGGATATAATTTATATTTCTAAAATTAAAAAAATTGAATTTAAATAACGATTTTGGGACATGAGTGATATACTTTGCAAATTCAATAAAATGGAAAATTTTCTAAAAATTTAAGCTTTGGTCTAATCTGGTCAAAGTTTGACTTTTGTTGAAAAATTTAAATTTTAAAATTTAAAGTTTATTATTTTTTATGATACTAGACTGAGTTCTAATGTCCACTTCACTTTTCGTTTCGTTAAAGTTTGATTCCTACAGCTTTTAATCTACATTTTCCAAATGCGCGAATAATTATGTTTTTTTGATTATTTTCTTTTATTTGTTTTGGGCTTTGGATGATTTGGTTGGGCTTGATCCATTGGGCTTGAAACCTAGAGGTCACATAAATAGATACGTACCTTTTCTGAACGGACGTGTCTGTTGAGAAAGGAAATATACATACCTTTTTCTGGTTTCTCTCTTCCTCTTCCTCATCTGTTCAACTAAGAAAATTTTCAATAGCTTCATCTCCTCCATCTCCATCTTCTCCCAATTTCCTAAAGCCCAAACCAAGCCCCTCTCTCTCCATCCAATCCCTAGCCTTGTCGTACACCATCACCCAAGGCTGTACAACCTCCTGATCGAACCACCCTCTCCACCACAACCTTCTGGCCGACCCACCCTCCTCCATACACGCACCACACCCACACACCCTCGGCCTTCCCCACACACCACACCCACCACCCACACGCCGCTCCACACCCACACACGCACCCTACTTCCGTACATCGAGCCACCCAAACCCCTTACCCGTGCACACCACCCCCTAGCTAGGCCGAGCCATTTTGCCCTTTTCCTCTCCTCTTTTTATAAAAAAAGAAGAGAATTTTTTTGTTCGTTCTTGTGAATTGGCTAGTCATGCTTTTTCATGCCTTGTTTCATAGTCATAGTCATAGTCGTCTCTTTCATTTTCCATGAAAGGTGAGCAATCACTCATGACTTGCATACTTATTTTTAAGTGAATTAATATCACTTGAATTGTTATTGAAATGGAAAATTTGATTTTGTTATGTTATGTGATATGATATGTGACTAATATTATATTTATCATATATACTATTATCACACAGCAAGTTCTCTAGTTGTTGTTAGGAAAATCACAATGGGTTGAAATAATACATACCCGAACGATCTCATAAATCAGGGAAAATCGTTATGCGATGAAATGATAAGCCCAAGTGATTTTTTTGATTTTTAATTTACTTGGGATTGCAGGTTGAAAAGATATATATACTCGAAAATTTAAATTATAGCAGGTTGAAATGATATATATCTGTATCACTTGACCATAGCGTAGAAAATTATATACATGCACTGTGGTTAGTTTTTAAATTATTTTTCTAAAGTTTTGAAGTATGTTTGCTTTAAAAAAAATTAATTTTTAAATTTAATATAATGATTTTATTTGAAAATTTATATTTGGAAAATAAATTATTTTGTATGTTTAAAGCTCAAATTATAAGTTAACATATGGTTTTAAAAGAAAATTTTAATATTTTACTTATAATTTTATTTAGTTTTAAATATATAATTTGAATAATTTTAAAATTAGTTTAATAAATAATAAATACAGTCTAATATAGTAAATATAGTTTTAAATTAATATAATAAATATAGTTTAATTTAATATAATAAACATAGATTTCATATAATATAACTTTAATAAATAAATTTAAGAAGTTAAGTGGAGAATAAAATGTAATTAAATCTGATTTAAAAGATTTAAATTTAAATAAGATTTTATTTAAGTTTAAAAGATGTGATTTTTGGAATATAATAATTTGATTTGATAAGAATTGTAAAATAAATGTTTCAAATCTAAAATATAATTGGAGTTAAATATTTTAGTATTGATTTAAATTATAATTTAAGATTTATTATTTAAATGTTTTACAAAATGACCACAGTGTGGAAAATATAACGATCAGTTGTTAAAGATACCGAGGCCGAATATTGGTATACTCTCTGTCAATACTAGAACCACTTTGACAACTCTGCATGTGGTGTAGAATCAGGAACGAAGTAGGATGGTTTGGCGAACGCTACTGGTATAAGGTAAGAACGTAGCCCTGACCTTCGGGTCAGCTTGATATGACTAAAACAGGAGCCATAACCAGGCTAAGTGAGGTCGCTCCTCCGATCGAACACGCTTCTTCGAAATCATATATTTTGCTTTATGATTTATTGGTGTGCACCTTTGATTATGGTAGTGTTTCAAGGTGGGAGGTAGTTGCGGCTATGCGGTACCACCAGCCTGGTTCCGCAAAACGGTAGAATCCTACCCTGGAATAGCCTCGTGTACCTTGTCGTATGCTTTATCGAGCTCACTATGATTTTGGTTTGTGTCGTACCTATGAAGTGCTTCCTGATAGCCCACCAGTTTGGTGGAGTTTACAGTACTGTATAGACTATGACATTTATAAAAATGTGTTAAGGGGGATATGGGTAACGCCTTAACGCTATTTTCAATATTATACTTTTCTGATAGACATTACATATATAGCGTATATTACTGCATATGTAAACAGTTTAACGGATCCTTAAAGGATGGGCGATCCCAAGCATCCTTTGAGTTACTAATGCATTTTATTAGTCGTTTCACTTGAGTTTATTTACTTATATAAGTATGTTAGTCCTTATTCGAGTGTTTTGTTTTAGTTTATGCTTGGGTCAGCCTGAGTATCACAGTCTTGGATTCACCATCTGGAGCTAGAGATCTGCTAGAGATTTAGTTACCTATCTATTAATTCCTATTTCAGTTATTTCCCTTCAGTCAGTTGCTTACGTATTGGTGGACTTATGTATTTGGATTTCCGGTTGTATTTGCTTCCAGGCTTTGATATCATATATTTGTCTTGAGATTATGTATTTAGAAGCTTCATGAACTACTATGTTTTATTTATTCCGCTGGAGATATTCTACTATTCTATGTCTGTGATTGTTTTATTTACCCTAATTAAATTAACAATCAATTATTTTGAATGATTCAAGTCTGACGTGTGTGGTTTTATCGTCGATTTGAATGGTTCAAAATAGCGGATCGTTACAAGATCTGAGCAATGCCTACATCAATTTTGATGCACTCATGGGGGAGGATTTCAGACTTAAAGAGATGTCTCCTCGTTCGTGCCATGTTGCCTCCGAAATCAATCCAATTCCTACCATAATGGCTGGCTGATGTGGTTTGTGACGTCATTTTATGCCTTCCCCCAAACACATTACATGTTTCACTAGGGTCGCACTCACTTATACACACATCATTCAAGCCTATTCTCTGTTATTGAAGCTCTTTATCTATTCTTTATGTCAGGTACCATGAGAGGACATAATCTCTATGATAATCTTGAGGAATTCACCGACTCTCAACATTGGTCGAAACGATCCTCTAGTTGCCATCAGCCTCACAAAAAAGGAGGAATGGAGAAGATGGAAGGATTTGGAAGCTGAAGCTCGTCGCCGAGACGAGAGGGAATGGGGTCGAGTGTACAAATGCAGTTACGAGAAAAAAAGACTTTTGATGAATGAGAGGAACCGTCTAAAAAGTCAAAGGTCGATCATGGTTCTCATTCTTCAGGGCAACAGGTCTTCGTCCCGGTCCCTACTTCAATCGGTCCCGAAATTCCAGTTTCTTTTGTCCATATTATATCTTCGTCTCAAGTTCAATCGTATACTGTGGCGCTTGCCACCGTTTCATCACGCCCTTACCAGAGATTGGCCTTTGTTCTTCCGTCTGGTCCTCCTAGGCTTGAAGCAGCGCCTCCCGGGTGGTTTTTAAGAGGGGTAAAATTTGACCGCGATCTTTATCCAGTTCACAAAGGCTCATATATTCCCCAACCTTCAAGCGATCCGGAGTGATTTGGAGCAAGCCGAGGGATGGGAAAAATTATTCAGACAATTGATGGATACAAATCGCAATAAATACCAAGAAATCCTCTCCTTGAATTGGAAAAGGATGACTTCGAGAAAGCATTGGCGGAACGTGACGCCAAAATTGAATGACTGGTAGAAGAAAGGGACGCGGTGCTTCGAGAGAGCAAGAGTAATACCAGCTTGCTAAAAGAGTTAAAAGAGGCCCATGAGAGAATAGACATCATCTACAGAGATGAAAGTAAGAAGCCCCATGCAAAAGAAGTCAAGTGAAAGAGGAGCTGGAAGCTTGCAGCGTGACTATATAGGCCTAGAAGAAGACCATTTCCGACCACGACAAGATCGTAGAGGGGAATAACTAAATGATCATGGAATATGAGGAAGTCATGAAGTTGCGTGATAAGACCATCTCCAATCAGGCCCAGACGAACGCCATGCTCCAGGACAGAGTGTGCAACTTAGTGTCGATAAGGCTCATGTTGAAGTTGAAAAGGCCACCGTTACAGCGAATTTTTTTGGAGCTGCAAGGCACCTTTGAGAGAAAATGGAAAAGATGAATGATACCATCTTAAATTTCTACGTCAACTCCCTGTTGCACCAGGGGAGTCACAATTACTTAGGCTCCAAGTTCCCACGCAATCTTGTCATGGTTTGAGAAGAAATTTTGACCCGCTTCCAAGATGGCAGGGATGTCTACACTAAGCAGGGGCTAGAGAATGCCTACCTTAATGGAGAATCAAAGAAAGCATTGATAGAAGGGCAGTACATTTGTGTGAATTGAAAGGGAACATGAAGCTGCCAATGTTGCTATGGCAGCTACTGTCAAAACGTTGTTGGAGCCCCTTGTTTCTAGATCTAGTGAATCATCGAGGAAGTCTGGCGATCCGTTGGCAAGTCCTGGCCTGAAGCTTCTTAATAGACTATGCAACCATCTAAGGAGAGAGAAGGTGGTGAATATGAGATCGACATTCTCGGTCACTCTTATGGTGTAGGTAATCTTCTCGTTTCTTCTGGGTTCAAGAATTTTCAACTCACACCGCAAGAGCAGCATGAATTTAACGCTTTCATTTTTGATCTTACAGGCCAGTCTTCCTTATCCTTTGGTTTCCTCGATACCCAGACCTATCGCTATTTCAACTACTTTTGTGCTCATCTCTGTAGCTTCTCAGGCTATTGTGTCCGTGTCTGTGTCCATGTCCGGCTCGCAACCGAAGCCACGGTCTGAGAAAATTGTCGCATTGCATGGATTGAATGACCCTTCCATATCTTTAGAGGGCGACTTTACGGCGGCCGAAGTTTGGGAGCAGGAGATCCAAAGTGATTTCATAATTAATTCTACTCATTCTAGGATATTACAACCTATCTCTAATGAGTTTTTACCCCATAGGCTAAGGTTTTCCTAAACCTGGCTCTAATACCAACTGTAACAACTCGCTATTTTGAACCATTCAAGTTGACAATAAAACCATACTTGTCCAACTAGAATCGTTCAAAACAACAGATTGTCATATAAATTTAGGGTAAATAGAATCAATCAAAGAATCATAGACACAAAATATGCAGCGGAATAAATAAAACATAGTAGTTCATGAAGCTAATACAGAAAAAACAGAGTCAAAAGCAAATGCAACAGAAATCCAAATACATAGAGGTTTGCTAAAACATAAGCAAATGAAAAATGTCTAAATAAAAGTAACTGAAATAACTAAGCAGATAGATAGATAGATAGATCTCCAGCAAAGTCTCTAGCTCCAAAAGGAGAGTCCTAAATGTTGTACTACTCAGACTGACCCGAGCATAAAGTAAAAACAAAACACTCGAGTTAGGACTAACATTCTCATGTAAATAAATCAACTCAAGTGAAATGTCACAAATGAAATGCAACAATAACTTAAAAGATGTTTGGGATTCTCATCCTTTAAGGATCCGTTAAACTATTTACATATGTAGTATATATGCTACATATGTAATGTCTATCAGTAAAGTATAATATTACAAATTGCGTTAAGGCGTTACCCATATCCTCCTAAACACATTTTTATAGGTATCATAGTCTATACAGTACTGTATACTCCACCGAACCTGGTAGGCTATCAAGTAGTACTCCATAAGCATGACAATAATCAAAATCGTAGTAAGCTCGCTAAGGCATATGACAAGGCATCCGAGGCAATGCCCATTGTAGGATTATATCATTTTGCAGTCACAGACTGGTGGTAATGCATAGCAGCTACTACCGCCCACCTCGAGACACACTCTCGTAATCAAAGGTGCGCACTAAATCAAATAACAAAGTAATAAAGATGGTTTCGAAGAAGTGTGTTCGATCAGGGAATCGACCCCACTTGGCCCGGTATAGCTCCTGTTCTAGACATATCAAGCTGAGTCGAAGGTTAGGGCTGCGTTTCTTACCTCATAACAGCAGCGTTTGCCAAACCATCCTACTTCATTCTGGATTCTCTTCCGTGTGTACAACTGTTCAAATGGTTTCAGAATTGGTAGAGAGTATGACAATATTCGACCCCAGTCTCTTTAACAAACAGACGCTTATTTCACACCGTGGTCATTTTATAAAACATTTTAATAACCCAAATTATAAATTAAATCAATCCAAAAAATTTAAGTTATATTATAATTAGATAAGTAACATTTAACTTAACAATTCTAATAAAATCAATTATTACATTTCAAAATCATATCTATTTGAAATTTCAAAAATAAATGGACCTAATAAAATCTTATTTAAATCTAAATCTATTAAACTAGAGTTAATTACAAATTAACATTCACTTAATTTCTTGTATTTTATTTATTACAGTTATTATATTTATCCATATTTAATATATTAAATTAAGACCATATTTATTACATTAAAATAAAACTATATTGATTATATGAAATTAAAAATATATTTATTATATTAAATTAAAATTAAAAATATATATTAAATTAAAATTAAAAAATATATATTTATTATATTAAATTAAATTTAAAAAATATATATTTATTATATTAAATTAAAATATATATTAAAAATCTTAAAATTTCATGTAACACCAAATTTAGCTTATAATTTAACTTTAAAACGCATAAAATATCATTATTTTCCGAATATAAATTTTTAAATAAAATCATTAATTATATTTAATTTAAAATTCTAATTTATTAATTCAGAACATACTTTATAATTTTGAAAATAACTTAAAACCGACCAACGATGTTTGTATATTTTTTCTACCTATGGTCAAGTGATTAGGTATATATCATTTCAACCCAGAATTATAATTAAATTTTCGGGTATATATCATTTCAACCTGTATCCCAAATACAAATCAATAAAATCGCTCGGGTTTATCATTTCAATCGATAACGATTTTCCCTAATCTATAAGATCGTTCGGGTACGTATCATTTCAATCCATAGTCAAGGAACTTGCAGTGTGAGATAAATAAATAAATAATATAACAGTAAAGAGTATGCCATATAACATATCATATCCTATCACCGGTGAGTATCATATCAATCAGAATCATATAGTATAAGCTAAACAAATTTAATTATAACAATATTTCAATTTACATTTCAAATGGAGTCCATTCACTTAAACACAAGAAAGTTAGTCGTGAGTGGTTCTCACCTTTCATGGCTAACGAAGATGACAAATACAACGAATGTACACGAAGCAGATATGGACACCACAAGCCCGAAATGAACCAACCTCAACACGTACACAAACATCGATCCAAGAACTTTGAAAATATTTTTTTCTTTTTTGTAAATGAAGGGAAAAGATGTCAAGTGGGCTCGGCTAGGGTTGGTTTGGGCTCGGCCTATGGTGCAAGGGTGCGGCCGAAGTGGGTGGATGTGTGTAGGCGAGTGTGGCTTGAGTTGAGGCTTGGGTGCATGTGGGGTGTCTTGGCCGAGTGGGTAGGAGAAGGGTGTGGGTGTGAGGAGGAGGGTGGGTGCGGGTAGAGGCCGAAGGTATGAAGAATTGTGTGGGTACGATGGCCTAGGGTAGTGGGGAGAGAGAGGGAGGTTAGGGTTTGGGCTTTAGGAATTTTGGAGGAGATGGAGATGGAGGAGGATGGAGATGAAGTTTACTATAAATTTTCTCAGACCGAAAGAAACGAAGAGGAACTAAGTAAGTATGTGCTTATCATTTCTCAACAGAAAAAAAGGTACGTATCCATTTAGGTGACCTTTAGTATCCAAGCCCAATAAATCAATCCATAGCCCGAAAATAAATAAAAGAATATAGGCAAAACACACAAATATTCGCACGTTTTTACACTGAAATTTTTTTTATTAAAATCTGTAGAAATTGGATTTTCACGAAATGAAAAGTGGAGAACACTCCACATCTCAGAATTCAGTCTAGAATTAGAAGAAAAAGAATAAATTTAGATCTTTAAACTTTTAATTTTCAATAAAAAGTCAACCTTTGACTAAATTTGACCAAAATTTGAAATTTCACAAAAGTTTCCTTTTTATTGAATTTGAAAAAATATATTACTCAATGTCCCAAAATCGTTATTTAAATTTAAATTTATTTAAATTTTAAAGTATTTAACTCAAAAATTCAAATAAAATTTCTTTAAATATTTGACTGAATTTATAGGTTGTTAAACTCTCCCCCACTCAAAAATTTTCGTCCCCGAAAAGTAATGAAAAAAGAAGAATAGAAACAAGCAGAAAAGATAAGATAGATTCGAAAGGAATAGTACCTGATAAAAATAATTCAGGATTCGAGCACGCATGCTCTCCTCCATTTCCCAGGTATAATCCCGACCGCGATACTCCATTACACCTTGACTAGGTTAACAGATTTCCTCCTCGGCTACTTTGTACCTCTATTGACAATACCAAGTGGCTTCCTCTCGAAGTGAGGTTTGGCTCAACATCTAAACTATCATGTAAAGCAGGTTGAACAATCAAATATGGATTATGAGCATACTTGCAAAGATGCGAAACATGGAACACATTATGCACTCCAGATAGCTTCTCTGGACAATCCACTCGATAAAATAAAGGACCAACTCTCTCTAAGATGCGAAAAGGACCAATGAATCTAGGACAAGCTTCCCTTTCCTACCAAAGCGAATCACATCCTTCAGCGGTAAGATCTTAAGAAAAACCTGATCGCCCATTGAAAATTCTAAATCCCTTCTCCGCCTATCAGCATACTTCTTCTGCCTATCTTGAGCAATCCTCATTTTCCTCCTGATTTCCTCAACCTTCTAGGATGCTTCAAGAACCATATCAGGCCAAAGAATCCAATGATCACTGGATTCAATCTAGCAAGATGGAGATTTGTAAGGTTGTCCGTAAAGAGCAGCAAATGGAAAGGATGGGACTAAATAGATCTGATGCTTACAATAACCTTAATTTAAAATTAAACTTATACCTGATAGCTGTTGTTATAAGTGAATTCGACGAGATGGAGATGATCTCCCTAAGATCCTCCATCATCAAGAATATAGACATGAACAAGATCTTTCAGAATCTGATTAACTCTTTCCGTCTGACCATCGGTCTGCAGATGATAAGTTGTGCTAAAATTCAGACGAGTACCTAGAGCTTCCTGAAATGCTTTCCTAAATTAGCTGGTAAAGATAGGATCTCAATCAAAAACAGTGCTAGATGGAACACCATGAAGCTTGATGATCTCTCTCATATAAATCACAGCTAAACTCAAAGTAGTGCGATTAGTTTTGACTGGAATGAAATGAGATGACTTAGTCATTCTATCAATAACTACCCATACACTCCCATTACCCCTTCTTATCATCGGTATCCCATCTATAAAATCCATAGAAACCTGATACCACTTCCAAATGAGAATCTCAAGGGGTTGCAACAATCCAACGGTTTTCTGATGATCAGCTTTAACCTGTTGACAAGTAGCACATCTACTAACATAAAGGAAGATATCTTGCTTCATACCGCTCCACTAATACAGCTCCTTCATATTCTAGTACATCTTCATAACTCTTGGATGGATAGAGAGTCTGGGCTAATGATTTTCCTTAAGCACTTGTTGCCTTAATCCATCGACATTCGGAACACAAATTCGATTATTAATCCTTAGAATTCCATTTTGATCGATTTGTGCTCCCAATTCATCTTGGTTACCACCTTTCGTAGTATGAACATTATCCTTTATGAGCTTAATAATCCTATCTTCATCTTGCTTGGCCATGATACGATCCAAAAGGGATGAAGATACCACAATCTGACATAACATCGCCTTTTTGCGACTTAAGGCATTGACTACGACATTAGCCTTCCCTGCAGTGTGTTTGATGTCGAGGTTATATGTTGCTAAGAATTTGAGCCATCGAACTTTCCTTTGGTTCAAATCCTTCTGGGTGAAAATATACTTCGACGACCGGTGATCCGCAAAGAGCTCAAACTTAGTTCCCAAAAGATGGTGCTTGCATAACTTCAGAAGAAACACTACAGCAAGCAATTCCAAATCATGAGTTGCATAATTGGCTTCATGAGTCTTCAACTGACGACTGGCATAAGCAATAACCTTCCCATCATGCATCAAGACAAGTCCCAAACCTTCTCGACAGGCGTCGATGTATACAGTTAATCCTTCACTTCCATTCGGAACGGTAAGAACTAGTGCGGAAGTAAGCATTTTCTTTAACTCGTTAAATGCAGCTTCACACTTATCATTCCAAACAAACTTGGCATTCTTACGAGTCAAAGAAGTGAGAGGTACAACAATCTAAGAAAAATTCTCAATAAAACTTTGAGCAAGAGATCAATTGCATCAAAACTAAGAACATAGAAATTCCCTGTGAATCGATGCTCATTGTAAAGGAGTTTCACCCTTTCACAAATCATATTGAGGTTGGCGGGACCGTCGATAGGATTAGGTACACATAAGGATGCAGTTGCCAATTTGGGTTGCAAGATGTGTTCAAACTTATCGCAAAAACAACAGAAATGAAAGTATGAGATGCTTCAGTGTCAAATAGAACACGAATAGGAAAATTAAGTAAAGAAAAGGTTCCCCGGTGAGTACCTTAGGTATTGCTAGGAGTGGGAATGGAAGTGGTCAGAGCAAAAACTCCTAATGACTTGCCCTTCTACTGAGTGGGACAATCCTTCTTGAAGTGGCCTGGCTGCAAGAAAATGTGGCAAAGGTAGTTCTCGGTCATATGGGATGGAGGAATAGCAACTTCGGATGGATAACTGTTCGCATAATGCCCCTTTGGGTTACACTTGATGTATGTGATTGAAGATAAGTCGGTAGGCTACCTCTGACAAGAATATCCAATACCCTGAGAATCCTACCATTTCTTCTTCTGTTATAAAAAGTTGTAATTCCTCTTCTTCGAACTGCTAAAAGTTCCTTGAGACTGAGGTGCTCGCACAACTTGCTTTCCTTTGGTACTAGGGTTCTCAAATCTGGCGGCCATATATATAAGTTTAGTGAGGGTGCCGTGAACATGATTAATCGGATGATTATAATACTTAGGACGGGCTCTCGATATAAACTTCGCTTTCTTCTTGAGCAGGGTGTCCATCAAACTGGGTCCAAACTTGGATAACTCATTACACTTCCTCTCATACTCTTCAAAAGACATGTTGCCCGCTCTAAATCCATATGTTCCCTATATAACCGAGACTTCTCGGATTAGGGCATCCATTTTGCCACAAAAGAATCCTTGAAAATTTATGGATCCAAAATCTGAGATGAATTCCAAAGAGATAACCAAACAAACGAGGACAACTAAGGATTTTACCTAAATTGCTGCCAAGTGATATTCGCCTCGATGGTCTGGGCGATAACTGATTCCCACCAATCCTAGGCAGCTTCCTACAACTGCCAAGTAACCAACTGATGCATCTATGCATCGGTGATCTCAAGTCCGATAAAGATCCTCTTTAAGCTCTTCAGCCACTGCTGAGCCTCAATAATACCCTCCGATCTAGTGAACTTGGTACCTACAAGTTGAGAGTACTCCTTACAAAGAGTGGTGAACTTGATCGGCTGAGCTGGTGGAGCAACTGGTGGAACTGGGGCATACCCATAACCCCTACCTCTGACATTCTTACGGGTACTCATCTGGAAGATTCAAGAATGGGTTTTAGAACAAAGGTGGAGATTCAAAGGAATCTGAATCAAATAGAATTCTAATAAAGAAACAAGCTGAGACTATAGTGATTCCGTAATTAATTCTACTCATTCTTGGATATTACTACCATATCTCTAATGAGTTTTTATCCATAGGCTAAAGATTGCCTAAATCTAGCTCTGATACCAACTATAACGACCCGCTATTTCAAATCAATCAAGTTGACAATAAAACCACACATGTCCAACTCGAATCGTTCAAAACAACAGTTTGTCATATAAAATTAGAGTAGATAGAATCAATCACAGACACAGAATATGCAGCGGAATAAATAAAATAGTAGTTCATGAAGGTGCTACAGAAACAAAAGAATCAGAAGCTAATACAATAGAAATCCAAAAACATAGAGGTTTGCTAATATATAAGAAAATGACAAATGTCTGAACAGAAGTAACTGAAATAATTAAGCAGATAGATAAATAGATCTCCAGCAAAGTCTCCAGCTCCAAAACATGGGTCCTGAATTTGTGCTACTCAGACTGACCCGAGCATAAAGTAAAAATAAAACACTCGAGTCAGGACTAACATACTCATGTAAGTAAATCAACTCAAGTAAAATGTAATAAATGAAATGCAATAATAACTTAAGGATGTTTGGGATTCCCATCATTTAAGGATCCGTTAAACTGTTTTCATATGTAGTAATATACGCTATATATGTAATGTCTATCAGCAACTATAATATTGAAAATAACATTAAGGTGTTACCCATATCCCCCTCAACATATTTTTATAGGTATCGTAGGTCTATACAGCACTGTAAACTGCACCGAACCTGGTGGGCTATCAGAGAGCACTCCATAAGCATGACACAAATCAAAATCATAGTGGGCTCGATAAGAAATATGACAAGACACACAAGGCAATGCCGAGTGTGGGATTCTACCATTTTGCACTCCTGGATCGGTGGTAACGCGTAGCAACTACTACCGCCCACCTCTAGACACACTAATCAAAGATACACACCAAATCAAATCACAAAGTAATAAAGAAGGTTTCAAAGAATCATGTTCGATCGGGGAAGCGGCCCTACTTGGCCCGGTATAGCTCCTGTTTTAGTCATATCAAGCTGTCCCGAAGGTTAGGGCTGCGTTTCTTACTTCATATTAGTAGCTTTGCCAAACCATCCTACTTCCTTCTAGATTTTCCACCACGTGCACATATTTTAAAGTGGTTACAGAATTGGCAAAGAGTATGACAATAACCTACCTCGGCCTCTTTAATAACCAAACGCTTATTTCACAACGTGGTCATTCTATAAAACATTTTAATATCCTAAATTATAAATTAAATCAATACTAAAATGTTTAACTTATAATATAATTTAGATATGAAAACATTTAACTTAACAATTCTAATAAAATCAATTATTACATTTCAAAATCATATCTATTTGAAAATAAATGGACCTAATAAAAATCTTATTAAATTTAAATCTATTAGACTAGAGTTAATACAAATTAACATTCACTTAATTTCTTATATTTCATTTATTACAGTTATTATATTTATCTATATTTAATATATTAAATTAAAACTATATTTATATTAAATTAAAACTATATTTATATTAAATTAAAACTATATTTATTATTTAAAATTAAATTTAAAAAATATATATTTATTATATCAAATAAAATTAATATATATTTTTTTAAACTTAAATAAAATTATAAGTTAAAAATCTTAAAATTTTAGGTAACACTATATACTTATAATTTAACTTTAAAACATATATTATTTTCCAAATATAAATTTTTAAATAAAATCATTAATTAAATTTAATTTATAAATTTAATTTATTAAAACATACTTTATAATTTTGAAAATAATTTAAAACAGACCAACTGTGTTTGTATATAATTTTCTACCCTAGGTCAAGTGATTGGGTATATATCATTTCAACCCAAAATTATAATTATATTTTCGAGTTTACTTCATTTCAACCCGTATCCCAAATCCAAATCAATAAAATCGCTCGGGTTTATCGTTTCAACTCATAATGATTTTTCCTAATCTATACGATCCTTTGGGTATGTATTATTTCAACCCATAGTCATGGAACTTGAAGTGAGAGATAAATAAATAAATAATATAACAATATAGAGTATATCATATGACATATCATATCGTGTCATAGGTGAGCTTCATATCATATCAGAATCATATAGTATAAGCCAAACAAATTTAACTATAACAACATTTCAATTTACATTTCAAATGATGTCCATTCACTTAAACACGAGAAATTTAGTCGTGAGTGGTTCTCACCTTTCGTAGCTAACGAAGGTGACAAATACAATGAACGGGCATGAAGCTGATATGGAGACCACAAGCCCGAAATGAATTAATCTCCAAACTAAGACACGAACACAAACATCGAATCCAAGATCCAATATCCATGAACTTTGACAATAAAAAATTTCTTTTTTTAAATGAAGGGAAAAGATGTCAAATGGGCTCGGCTAGGTGTGGTTTGGGCTTGGCCTGTGGGTGCAAGGGTGCAGCCGAAGTGGGTGGATGAGTGTTGGTGAGTGTGGCTCGGGTGGAGGCTTTAGTGGCGTGTGGGGTGTCTTGGCCGAGTCGGTAAGAGGAGGGTGTGGGTGTGAGGAGAAGGGTGGGTGTTCATGGAGGCCGTAGGTATGGAGGAGGGTATGGGTACGGCAGCCAAGCGTAGCAGAGAGAGGCTAGGGTTAGGGCTTTACGTATTTTGGAGGAGACAGAGATGAAGGAGGAAGGAGATGAAGTATACTTTAAATTTTCTCAAGTTGAAAGAAATGAGAATATAGAGGAACCAAGAACTAAATAAGTATGTACTTATCATTTCTCAACAGAAGTGTCCGTTCAAAAAAGGTACGTACCCATTTAGGTGACCTTTAGTATCCAAGCCCAACAACTAAACCCAATAAATCAATCCAAAGCCCAAAAACAAATAAAAGAATATAGGCAAAACACACAAATATTTATGCGTTTTACACTGAAAAATGCAAATTAAAACTATAGAAATCGAATTCTGAACGAAATGAAAAGTGGAGACCATCTCAGAATTCAGTCTAGAATTAGAAAAAAGATTAAATTTAGATTTCAAAACTTTTTAATTTTCAAAAAAAAGTCAAACTTTGATTAAATTTGACCAAAATTTGAAATTTCATAAAATTTTCCATTTTATTGAATTTGGAAAAATATATTAGTCAATGTCCCCAAATCGTTATTTAAATTAAAATTTATTTAAAATTTTAAAATATTCAAATAAAAAATTCAAATAAAATTGCTTTAAAAATTTGACTCGATTTATGGGTCGTTACTGTTCTAAATGTGGTTATGAAGTGGAATGCTAAAGAGTTGAACTGTCTATCCTAAGGTGAAGTCGAAGGGAAAGGTCAGCGTTAACATTTTAAACGATATTATCACGTGGTACTATCTATCTTGAGGAGTATTCCAAGAGAGAGGACAATGTTAGCATTTATTAGAGGATTTATGTAGAGAACCTTTATGGAGGTTCGAGATCTGTTCAAGATGCTCTAATTCATGTAGTGATTTGTGATCTGTTCGAGATGGAGGAATCCATTTGAGAATTTATGATCTGTTCGAGATGATGGAATCCATTCGAGGATTTGTGTTCTGTTCGAGTGTTGAAGACTCATACGAAAGTTGCCGAATGTAGCCTCAACATCAGCAATTGACATAAAACAGAAAAGGGGCATGGCCGGGGGGTTTAGCAACTTCAAAGGTATATCAACTCCGTCTCTAGAGATGCTTATCGATTGTTCCTAGCAGGAGTTGGTATGGCTCGGATAACACATAGAGGGTGGTCCAGTTATGTTTACCTTAGAGTATATCCCATTCCCATCTAGAGATATATGTTGCTTGGAATGTAGTTTCTGATCCTTGTCATGGAGTTTGGATTCAGCTAAATCCGAGGAGATTTCTGTGGGAAAATCCATATGCGAACGCATCATAGGAGCATTGATTGTATACATATTATTGTTATGGTGTTCACATAGCAACTACCTGATATGACTTATGTGCTACACCCTTAGACATTACCTATCACATCAGTATATATTAAACTTAATGAATGGTTGATCTCTTTGAGGGAAAAACTGTTACAGGAATCTATACAGTCTCAATAGATACTATCTCATGTCATACGTATTTCTTGAGTTCTTACACTGGTTTACCAAACTGATTCTGGTGTTATTTTCTTATAATGCTCAAGTTAGCCCCATGTATGTTTTCAGATTAGCTTTGGAATCTTTGGAGCTTATAGAGAAGAGATGGAGTTCTACTTGCCATAGTATTTATTTCCACTGCATTACTATATGTGTACTATCAACATTTATGAGGATGGGTTTTTATAACTGTCCAAGCTGATCACTGTACCTCTAAAAGCTTTGTATCTTATAACGATAGTTTATACTGTCTCTTGATATTATATACGATCATTCTGTTGTAAGATTCTGATATTTTTCTCTCCTCTTTCTTATTTATTTATTTTTATTTTACCCTAACAATTCATCTTTTCGAAATTAGATGCTGACATGTAAATACCGTGGATGTATTAGCTTGACATTCGAGGGTCTAAAAGTCGAGCCATTACACTTCGATATTGTAGTAACAATTTTGAAGATGAATGTAATGAATGCATACAATATTTTTAAGGATTAAAATAGAAGATGTGATTATAGAAGAAGGTGGATTTGACATCTGTAACGTCCCGCCTTTTCGCATGGTTTTAAATCGACACACGTGCCAATTCAAACCATACGCAAGGGCGGATTGTTATGGGGTAAATAAGAAAAAAAAGAAGGAAAAAAACAAACAGAATCTCACAGCGGAAGGATAAAATATAATAATCAAATATACAGTTCATGAATCTGTTTTACAAAAACATTTGATTATATTTACATAAATATCAGAGTTCACATGCCAATCATAATCAATGCAGCGGAATTAAATAGTGTAGTGGAATATAGTAAATAATAATAGTAGAAATCTCCGTCTTCGTCCTCCAGAGCTAAAGTCTTCGATCCTAAAACGCTCGGACTGACCCGAGCGAATTTGAAAAGACAAAAACACTCGAGTCAGAACTAAAAGATCTTATGTGAGTTAAATTAACAGAAATAAATATGAGTGCAGTAACTCAAGAGATGCTCGGGATTTACATCTCCTAAGGATCCGTTAAACTATTTACTATGTAGTATATTGCGCTATTATAATAGTGTCTATTTATAAAATAAACTTACTTTTAAATAGCGTTAATGGGTTACCCATATAGCCCTTAACACAAATAATGCCAATAGTCTATACAGTGCCTGCATATCTCCTGATCGGGAGACTATGAGAAGACACTCCATAGGTACAACACAAATAGAAACTCGTACAAGGCGCGATAGGGTAGGTGACACGGCACAACTAGGCAATGCCAGAGTAGATATACCAATTATGCTTCCGGGTCGGTGGTAACGCGTAGCGCGCAGCTACCGCCCACCTCGAGCCACACCCCCAAATAAAATCAAAAGTGGCCACCGAATCAATCCAAGAGTCAAAGTATAATATCGAAGGGATGTGTCCGGTCAAAGGTGCTACCTTATTAACCCGTCAATCGCTCCTGTTTTAGCCACCATATGCCAACTCACGGGAGTTGGGTCCACGTATTTACTTTACAGGAAACGCCGCCACCAACCTACTTCATTCTGGAATCTCCACCGCGTACACGGTTGTTAAAGTGGTTTTCGGAGTTGGCAGAGAGTATGACAACTTCCAATCCCGGTCTCTTCAACAACCAAACGTTATTATAACACCGCGGTCTTTTAAAATAGTTTATACTTTAAAACCAGAAAATAATTATGCATTTCAAAACCGTATAATTACTATAGCCTTTCCATTTCAAAACAACTCATTTGATATTATTTTTATAAAAACCCAAATTAATATAATATCATTTTATTTCAAATATATATTTCCTTTCCAAAATCATATTGTTTCAAATTTATAATAATTGGAAACCAACATTGAATTATAACTTTCAAACTATAATACTTCGAAAATTCATATCTTTAAATTATAACTTTCAAAACTTAAATGGTTTGGATATTCAACAGTATATAAAATAAAACAGTTGAATTTAAAATTTCTTTAAAAGTAAATAATTTCCACACCTTCCCAATTTTTATTCACTTTAAATTCAGTCTAAACCCATAACTTTTAGATTCACTTTTAGTTTAAATAAATCACTTCGATTTCAATATTTTCAAACTTTGAGAATTTAATGAATCTCAAAACTAAGGTTGGAAATTTCAAATCAACAATTCATTTTCCTATTATTTAGTTTGAAAGGTTTATATGATAAATTCATAACCATTTAAAATAAGCTAACTTTATTTACACTAAAATTTCTTTCCATTTATTTACTAGAATTATTCATTAAATCCAGTTATAAATATCCTACCTTTAAAATTTCCAATTAACTTTCAATCTTAATTTATTCGAATCATTTATAACTCTATATATATGTATATATATACAAGAACTTAAACTCATACTAAATCGTATAATATAAATTATCAAATGCCATTTTTTAACTTATTCATTTTATTTAACAGATTTATACATAGCTTAAATTCAACAATTTAACTTTGTATGTATATAGAAAATATATTTATATCATATCCAAATTAAATATTTATTAAACCGTATCATATCCAAACCATAAAAGAAATCATTTCAAAAATAATTTTATATATATACCGCGGTGCCTATATATAATTCTCTATCCTATGGTCAAGTGATACGGATATTTATCATTTTAATCCGCAATTTAAAATTAAAACTGCGGTTGTATATCATTTCAAACCGCAATCCCAAATGAAATGAAAATGCATGATAACTTGCAGTTTATATAAGATAGAACACATCATCCATTCAACCAATATCAAACATCAACCAATTTATTTCAATCATCATCAATTTATTTCAATCATCATCAATTTAAACAAACATCAATATATGACATATACAATATAACAGGAATTAAATGACAGTTATTAACTAACAGTTTATATTCAAAATAAATTTATTAACTGTGTAACTATCAGTTTATATGCAAATAAATTAATTCTAACTGTCAATTTATATGCAATAACAAAATTAATTAACATTTATATTAAATAAATGCAATTTAACTGAAATAATGAATAAAACATGCCAAACAGTCCTAAATAAATTTTACTCATATCTAAAGTCAATTTAACAGAGATAAGAAATTTTAGAAATTGTGAGTGGGTTAAAACACTCACCTTTTTGAATTTAAATCGAATTTAAATTCAATTTAAACCAAAAAATTTGACCGTCTCAGAATTTGTCTAAACCAGGGTCATCGAGTCCGGAATTTCAATACGATCCTAACAAAAAAAAGCGCACGTGAAACGGAGTTCGTATGCGAGAGATATTGCGAAAATTGTGATTGAATTTCAATTAAAAATAAAATAAAAAGAGGACACTTTACAACCCAGGCCACGTCATCCAAGAAACATGTACAGTACCTTCTTCTCAGCAACCCAAAACTGCGTACACGAGAAGCCATCCCTGTATCACGTCGCGCGCGCTTCCACGTCGAAGCCAACCATCGCGGCCATCAAAATTTTCGCCGCCGACCTCCCCAAGGTTGCGATCACCCAGCCGCATCTCTCGGCTTTGACCGAAGCCCCAAAATATACCAGCCTCCGCCTACATATTAAAACCCTAGACAAAAATTGCTCCATATCCAACCGTTGATTATCGAAACAAACTACATGGATCGACTCCCCTCGGTCCCCTCTGCAAAACCCAGAAACCGTTTCCCGATCCGACAAACTTTGTTGCGGCGATGATGAACGGCCGTGGATAAACTTTAAACTTCAAAGCAAACGATGCAACGAATTGAAAAACGAATTACTCTACTGAATTTCACTCGTCGAGAGCATCAACATATATTTTTTTCGAATTTTTCTGAAGACTTTGAATTTTTGACTTTTGATTTGAATTGTAACTGGATCTAGGGTTTACAGCCATTGGAAAGGAGGAGTTGAGGGAAAAGAACGCACAAATAAATGAAGATAGATGGAGGCTAGGGTTTATAATTGGGTTTATATAGGTAGGTTAGAGATTTAAATAGATGGATTAGGTTGGATAGGTATATGTGCTTCCGCTAACGTGGCCCAAAAAGCCCGTTCTGACCCTGGAACGAAATTGGGTAAACCCATATATCCAAACAGGTGTTTTAAAATATTCTGAACGTGATGGAAAAAATTTCACGTCCAAATTCCATCATATGAAGAAGTTATGCTGAAAACAATATTTTCAAATTTATTTCAAATTGATTTCAATTAAATCGATTTCAAGGCGTTTCGCGTTCGTACGATCAAACGACAAGTCCGATCGCTACGAAACTTGAAACCCTACAATAATTCACTATTACGGATCCGATGAAACTGGTTTCACCGAAATCCGAGTCCGTGACAAAAATGGCTATTTTTATATTAATTAAATGAATTTAAAATAAATAAATTAAATAAATTTTATATTTAGATTCTAGAATTTGACCCATTTTATCACTCTTAAAATTTCTTAATCATTTACAAAATTTCAAACAAGTTTAGGTATCAAATTAAAGAAGGTAAATTTATAAATTTCAATATAAATCCTTAATTTCATTAAATTCACAAATCATAAATTAACTTTCTAATAATTTATATTAATCAAAGAAATCAATGGTTATTCCATTCATATATTTCAAATAGATGGGTTTAATATTAGATTCAAAAATTATTATCCTAATATTCTTCGATTACACTTAAATCCCTATTAACGTAAACTTCAAACATTTAATCCATTTAATTCCAATTACTCCTTTCATTAAATTTTAGATTCAAATCAATTTATAAAGCTTTACTTCCATTCTTTATATACACTAACCATCATTAAATGAAGAATTTATTACGTTATTTCCCATTATTACCTAAATTTATTTATCGTAACATTTAATTTATAATTATTGCAATGATTTCCGATTTAATTGAAGGAACTAAGTATATAACTTATAATAGTTGTGGTAAAACTCTTAATCCTGCATTTATAAGTATATCCTTATCCGTTATATCAATTAATTAATTAAATTCCATTTTTAAGTCCTTTTAAATTTATTACTAAATATCCATTTACCTTTCCCATCAAATTTGAATTCCATCAAATTAATATAACCAATCAGATTTCCATTCACACTTTATTATAAACCTAAAATTTGCAATTCATTATCTTGTATTGATTTTATACAATTACCATTAACTTTACATTCCATTACTATTCAATATATATTTATTCATCAATCAATTCGATATTTATTCATCTTTCCTTCTATTTGATAAATAACCTAGTATACACTTACATAGATTCATTTCATTCCATTCATTTATGGGTATTGCATTGAAATTTAATTTATTAACTAATACCAACGTTATTATCATTAATTACAATTGGATTCCCAATTTTATTCAATACCCTGAACAAATAACATCTATATTAATCAAATCCTTACATTTGTTTTTCTCATGTTCCATTAAAAATCAAATCATAACATTTAAATGATTTTATTGAATTGGAATCTCATTCAAGTCAAAAATTATTAACTTGCACTAATATGATTCCTTAATTTATTCCAATTTCCGTTTACAATCTTTTATTGCATTAAATCAAATTAATACTTTCATAAATTTCTCATATTAAATTTTATATCCAGGTAAGAATCTTTTTCCTACTTAATTCATTTGGATTTTATTTAAATTTCTGTAAATAGGTTTTAAGTCACCATTTACATAATTTATTTTAGCCTTCATTTTAACATTTATATCCAAATGCGACAATTTCCACTATTTCAATTAATTGCAATATATAATCTAATTTGTAAATTTTAGATTACCCTTGATACATCTAATTTTCAACATCCTCTTTCATATAAATAAATAAGATTTCTATTTCTTTCTAAACTTAAAATAAAATCCTATTAATTTAATTCATTTTAAACATCGAATTTACACGGGTCGTTACAACATCTATTTGAGATATTTTTGGAAGAGGAAACGAATCTATGCAAACAAAAATAAATTAGGTGGGTGTAGATGGGTGTGTGGAGTGTTTGATTAGGTGAGATGATAAATGAGTGTAGAGTGTTAATTAGATGTGTAAATAGTAATACCCTTTATTTATTACATTTTATTCGCAATAAATGGATTAAATTTTCAAATTCAAACTTTTAGCAAAAGATGTTATTTTAATTACATTCAATTAATTAGAAATAAATAGCCTCTTAAGTTGCAAAATTTCTATTATTTTCTTTTCAATTAACTAGAAATAAATAGCATCTTGAGTTACAAATGCCAATTTTGAAAAGAAACCATGATTTCATTAATTTCAAGAAAGTTGATTGAATTCGTTACAATGTTGTAATGGTAATGAAGTATGTTATTATATTAAGCTTATAAATAAGAATGGTTTTGTAATCATTGTTCCCATTTTATTAAATTTTAAATCACTTACCATCCAATTCAACTTGATGCATACAATTTTATTTCAATATGGTTTAATCAACCAATTCGAATGCTAAACCATTTGAGACTATAACATGCAATTGTATTACAATCACCTCAAGCATTTGCGTCCAAAATTATAGCAATTCATATTCAAATAAGACATGCAATTTATTTTTATTTTTATTATAAAATCCTAATCAATAAAATTCCCAAAACAATTTTTAATCATGCCCAAATTGCTTAAGTCATTCACAAGGATTTTACTTCCTTAAAATTCAAATTATTTATCTTGAATTTAGACTACATTATTATACAACAAATAAATTTCCACTTACAAGGATAAAATCTCCAATCCCTTCATTTTTAAAATGCTTGGAAAATTTTGATTTCTCATTTAAATTTCCAGTTTAAATCATTATTTATTTTATTCAAGTAATTTCAAAACCATGGTTGTTACAAACTCCCCTCCTTAAAGAAATTGCATCCTCGCAATTCACTAGATAATTTTATAATCGATTTAACCAGTGATATTAATTACAGAATATAATATACACATTATTCATCACTGTGCTTATGCTACACTAAACTTACATATAGTACGTTTCACTTGTAAAAAATAATTTCGTTGGCACAACCAAACACAAGAATTGTTTTATTTCATTCAAATGAAAAGTATAATATTATAGGTGTAGCAATATATATACTTATAGCTTTTAATAGTCCTTTAAAATTTTCCTTTAACTTCAAAACGTGTAAAATTTAATAAAAATTTCTAAATGTCAAAAATATTAAAAAGTTTTGACAGACTCCTTTGTACATAGAGCCTTTGGAAGAACTATAATATAAGTAAATAGATATACATTGACCAAAACATGGTTGGAAACAAATTATATATCAAAAGTTGCCACACGGGATCTATCAACAATATATATAACAGTTTAAGTAAAAACTTACCTTGTTTTACTACTTTTAAATCAATTTATTAAATTTTATTCGAGCGAGAGCGAGTTTGCACCTCATTAAACCAAATAGTCATCATGAACTCGTACTTAATCATAGAAATCATACGAGGTCATTCCTTATAATAAAAAGTAGTATGGCCTTAATATAATACAATAATAAAGTTGAATTTTCAATTTGGTTACTTTGCATCTAATTTTTGGCTATCAAAACTTAGATTTATATAGTGTTTCCAAGAGCAAACTTATAGTTTGACCAAATAGATTTTCACAAAGCCTTTCTGATCATAAAAATATACCGTACGGCAAAAGTTATAAATATTTTAGTGAGTGCAACCATTTCAAAAAATTTCTGCATACATAGTAGGTCCACCTTACAAATCTGCATTTTTAGCCTATTAAATAATAAAATTTTATAAAACACTTAAAATAAAGGTTGTTCCTTATGTCACTAGCTTTTCAAAAGGTGCAAGATCATCAAAATTGATTTACCGTTTAAAAGTTATGGCCGATTGAATTCTGTATTGTTAAGAGAAGTTTAACATTTCTAAACAGCGACATACATGAATTTTAATTCACACTTGAAATTTAGTTAACCTCAAAATGATTAACATGAAAGTCGTAACTTATGAAGATATCTTACGAACCAAAGAAAATCATTAAAATCTGATCGCATAATCCAGAGTTATTGATGTTAAACTATAGCACTACAAAATAATTTGTAATACGTTGCATACAACCTTCTTATAATTAGATATATACATGGCCACAAGAATTGCATTCCATTAACTTAAAATATTTCATCATTCCAAACTTCGTTTTAAATAGATATCAAAATCACCCCTTCACACTCGGCTAACTCAGAATTCTCAACGTATTAAATAAATTCTTCCTTAATTTAAAACAATAGTTTTTCAAATAACTAACTTCAAATTTAGTTAATTGAAACCTCAAAAATTCAAAATTTTGTTTAACAATTATCACTAACATCTTTTTGTGTAACGATCGAAATTTTCGACAAATAGTTATTTTAATAAGGTTTTGTGATTTAATGTTGGAAGAAATCAAAAATTATGATTTATTAATGAAATAATAACTCATATGAAATATGATAACGTTAATTTAAGTTAATTTTTAACAATTTGAATGAAAGTTCAATTAATTGAAATAATTTGAATGTTATATTTGATTATAAATTAAATATAAGAAAACGAATGTAAATATTATATTAATGAATGAAATAGTATATAATTAACGGTAATTGTTAACCAGTATTATGTAAGTAATTATAATATTTTTTTAATAATAAACCTAAAAATGTTATTAAATATAGAAATGATGACAATTGTTATTTATGACCAATTCATTTAATCAATTGCAACTAAATATAATTTAATGTTACGCTAATATGAGTTAAGACGATAACTGAAAAGGGTAAATGCAATAAAATGTGTAGGAATGTTAATTATGTTCACAAGGCTATAATTGAATTTATAAAAGCGTAAATCAAAGATAAATAAATTTATTCAGATTTTAAATTATAATAAAATTAACAAAAATTCATTTTAATTGAAACTCTGCAACTAATATGGTAAAAGATGACAATTGGAGAATATTAGTGTAATAAGGCATAAACAAATGTGAACTAGGCCTATAAAGTAATAATTGACTGAATAAAAAGATTGAAATCAAATTAAATCAATTTATTGGAATTAAATTTTAAATTAATTGGATTTGATTAAATTGAAATTTAACACTATAACTGGTGTAATTTTTAACAGTTAATTGACATGTAAAATTGATTTAATTTATTATAAATGTCCACGTAATCAAAAATGATGAAAATAGTTGGTCATTAAATTTGAAAATTAAAAAGTGATTTAATTGATTCGATAATAATTTATTTAATTAATGTAATAATAGCCATTTTGGTCACTGACTTGGATTTTGAAGAAACCAGTTTCATCAGATCTGTAACGGTGAACTATTGTAGGATTTCATGTTTCATAGCGATCGGACGTGTCGTTCGATCATACGGACTTGAAACGCTTAGAAATTAATTTAATTGAAATCAATTGAAATAAGTTAATTTTAAGCTAACTTCTTCATATGATGGAATTCAGACTTGAAACCTATTTCATTTAGTTTAAACCTATTTAAAACATCTATTTTGATATATGGGATTATCCACTTTCGTTTCGGGAATGAAATGGGCCTTTCAAGTCGTTTATCGTTCCAATCCAAATCGATATGGTCCATTCTCTTCTATTTCAGCTATACCTATAAATAGCTCATTATAAACCTAATTGTTTATCATATTCTCATTTCAGTATGTACAATCCTATTTGCTTCTTTCTTGTTAATGGCAGAAACCAATTCAAACTCGAAAACCTAATTCCCAAATTGCAAATTCAATTCCAAAATAAAATTCCTCCAAACCCTATCAAATTACATACCGTTTCGAAGCTCTCGACGAGCACAAGTCAGATCTGCATCTTGTTTTTTGATTTGGATTTCTATGTGGCCAGAATTGGGCTAATTAATCTCGTCATTCATTGCGTTGTGATCAACGTCGACGGATCATCGAATCAAGGTTATCGTTGCATGGAGATCGACGAGTGGAACGCATCGAAGAAGTTCGTTTGGTCGTGTGATGGATGGATTGAGGCGATTAATTCAATTAGGGTTTCTTTATGATGGCAGCGGTAGTGTCCTTCTCGTGTGATGTGGTGGCCTTCGCATGCATGGGGTCACGAGGTTAGGTCTTGGTCGAGCATGAGGATTGCAGAGTACGCAGGCGGCATTGTGGAGGTACGTGGTCGAAGTTCGTGGTGACCATGGGTGATATGTTCAATCATGTATTCTGTAGCAGCGCTGATGGGTTTCGAATAGCCTGGAAGAGAGAATGAGGGTGACAGGCAGGTGACATGGCATTTTGTTTATATCTTTTGTTTGTTTGTTTTTTAATTTAAAATTTAATCATTCTAACTATAATAAATTTTACTTATGAATTCGGATTCACGTGAGGTTTGCTCTGTCGTGATCACATTTAAATTTCGGATATTCTAATGCTAGTTTGGACGAATTCGATGACTGTTGAATTTTGGGCCCTATTTTGGATTTCAAATCAATTTGAAATCAAAGGTGAGTGTTTTAACCCACTCACAATTACTAATCTATCTTATGTTAGTTAAATTAAATTTATAATGTGATTAGAAATCAATTGATTGATGTTGAGTGTGTTTAAATTATTATTCTGGTTAAATTTGATTTTTACTGCATTTAATCATCATTTAATTTAATATTTAATTTAAATTGTCAATTTAATGCCTGTTAATGTTAACCGGTTATTTTTTGATGTTTTGCTGGTTGATTTGAATGATGATTGTGATGTACGTTTGATTATTGATATTGGATGACTAGATGTTGTATTTTTATATGTTATAACACTACAAGTTCCTTATGGATTTAAATGATACATACCCGAATGATCTATAGATTAGGAAAAAAAATTGTTATGGGTTGAAATGATAGACTCGAGCTTTTATGGATTTTTATTTAACTCGAGATTGTGGTTTGGAACGATATATGACCGTAAAATTTTAAATTGTGGGTTGAAATGATAAATATCTGTATCGCTTGACCGTAGGGTAGAAAATTATATACGGACACCAGATTGGTTAAATCAAATGATTTTCAATTCTTTAAATTTTTGAATTCAGTTAACTGGTATTTTGAAATCGAAATTGATTTATATAAACTGGATTATTTTCATAAGTCCAAGCGTAAATGTTGAAATTGGAATTGATTTAAAGAATTGTTCAAAGGATTTAAATTGGAATTTCAAGTTGAAATGTCAAATATAAATAAATTTGTCGAGATTGAGTTATTGAAATGTTTGGGTATAACTTTGAAACCTATTTAAACTAATTTAAATTATTTTAATAAAATTAACTATTTTAATCAATTTAAACTATTTTTAATATATTTTAATCTACTATAACCTATTTAATCCATTCTATCAATTTTAAATTAATTGAATTTATTTAATCTATTTTAAAAATCTATTTAATATAATTTAAATCTATTTATTCTATTTTAAATTTATTTAATTTGTTTAAAAATCTATTTAAGATAATTTAAATCCATTTATTCTATTTTAAATTTATATAAATCATTTTTAATCTAATTAAATCAAAGTTAAATCTATTTTTACTATTTAAACTATTTTTACCATTAAACTATTTTACTATTTAAACTACCTCAATCTATTTTAAACTATTTTAAAACTATTTAAACTATTTATGACTACCTAAAATATTTTATAAAATTTCAGACTGTAAAGTTGAAGTATTTATATTTTATCCTTGATGATGATACAACCTAAGTTGGAATTTGGAATTGATACTTTTTTTAAATGACATATTTAAGTAAATATGATTATAGGGTGGAAATGATTTTGGAAGTAAATGAAATTTTGGAAGTGAATATGAATTGGAAATGATACGGTTTGAGAATATGGTATTTTGATATCAATTATGAATTAACCTTTCGAAATGTAAAAAGCCATCCAATGTGTAAAAAGCGTTTAATTGTTAAAGAGACTGGAATCAGATATTGTCATACTCTCTACCAATACCAGAAACCATTTTAACAACTGTGCATATGGTGAAGATTCCAGAAATGAAGTAGGATGGTTTGGCGAACGATTTTGTATGAGCTATTTATATGACCCTGACTCCCGTGAGTCAACTTGATGGGACTAAAACACGAGCTACGTCGGGCCTAGTAGGTCATTCTTCCTATCAGGCACATTTCTTCGATACCATTTTATTACTTTGTGATTGATAGCCACCCCTTGATTTTGATTTAGGAGTGTGTCCGAGGTTGGTGGTAGTAGCTGTAATATCCCGCCCTTTTGACCGCCCCTAGTCGGTAATTAAACCAACTTGAAACGTTCAAAATGACGGATTGTTATTTAGTTTATAGAGTTTAAACAGAATCAGCCATAGAATCACAGAATAATAATATTTCACAAAAATGAATTTTTTACATATATCAGAGTTTATACAATGAATTAATTTATACAGCGGAATATTTCTTTTAAGTACGAAAATCCCCGAAAAGTGAAGCTTTTCCCCTTCTCTCTCTAACTTCGCTGCCCGAAAATCTTCAAGCTGCAAAATACTCGGTCTGACCCGAGTATTACATTCAAAACAAAATAATACACGGGTCAGTCTAATTCAAACTCAGTTATTAGTGCATAAAGGCAATAATAATCAAATAACAATTAGACGACAGTCACAATAATTCTCGTCTATCCGACCCTTTTAACAAAGAAATCGGATAACGTTAAATATAACACTTAACAGTGTTAAACAATAAATCAGCAAATTAAATTATTAAGGAAGATAGATGAAGGGATTATTAATGAAGGTAATTTAGGAAAAACATCAGAATTGCCTAAACGGCAATTAACAACAAAATCATCAAATTAAACCAAATCAAAATGCGATTCAAAATATATTGAATTGGCAACATAAAACAATTTCCATCAACAGAAAACATCAATTAAAACATTAGAACAAGTAGGGCTGCAGCACACACATGCGTGTATGGCCTTGCCACATTTAAAACGTTAAATCTGTGTGGCTGCAGTACACGCACGCTGTACTGCCTCGCCACTACAGTATGAAATGCACAAAAGATCAACGGAAGTTCCAAACGAGTACAAGGTCAAACCCGAGCGTTTCAGCTGGATTCAACTCAAGTGTAATTAGAAAAACAAATCCAATGTATATCAGATCAGTGATGCTTAAACCCAAACCAGATTATAGTGCAACTTGGTCAGAACCAAGGCAACAGATATGCAACACTTCAAATATCAATGCCGCTGCCATTTGAACAGCTGGCCAAAATCAACACAGCAACAACCCAAAACATTTAAGCATATGAATGCAAGTAATGTCACTAAGAAGCAATATTTAGCATACATATGAATTAATTTCATATGTACAACAAAACACCAAGGACAACTCAGCAATGCAAAGGCCAGTGATGGAACTAAATGCATATACCAAAATTTTCGACCAGAAATACTTGCAACATGAATGGTGCAAAGAAAACAACAGTGGAAAAACTATATGGATATTGAAACAGGCTATTGCAACTGATGGTATACAAGTGTATATATACAAGTGCAGTCCAGTTCATGCACAGGAGCTCAAGAGCATCCCAAAATCAAAACATATACAGGCAAACTGGAACAACATCATGCATAAGCACACTAGTGAATCATGACCAAAGGCCATAGTATCACTCAATTCAAATATAAAGAAGAATACCCTAATCTCGGTAAAAATAACAAGAGTAGTGGCAACATAGAGTATACCAGAATGAAAGGAATATCACTGCAACATAAGAAACTACAACCACCACAAGTATTCAAGGGCAAGACTGCAACGAAAATGCAGCTGCCACCTGAATACAAGGGCACAGCAAATACAAACTGCAACAACAACATGTTGTAATTACACTTGAAAACTAATGCACAACATACATAAAAAAATGAATAGCATCAAGGCACAAAGGCCACAAGTTGACAACAATTGAAATTTGCATGCAACCTGTACTCGGCAGTTGAGATAACAAGGACACACAAGTGCATAGTGCATAATAAATGTCCAGCAAAAACAAGCACATAGGCAAGGCACCAGTACAACTACATGAACACAGCAGTATGAAGGTGAGGGAACCATGGATATGGAACCACAGCACATAAATACATGAATAAGTGATACAACATTTCTGTATCAAAGAAACAGCCGAACAAAAGTGCTACAGGTTACTGCATATCTAATATGCAACCCAAAGTTGCACTAAAACAACAAAAAGGCTCAAGTCAACATATATAATCCAAAAGTGCAACAAAAATGGAACTGCCGCCACACAAGGATACAAGGGTAAACTGCAACAAATACTGCAGCCACCATAAGTTCGCAAGGGCACAGAAATTACAAAGAAATCAAAACAAGCAGCTTCAACATCAAAGATCATAACACTGAAACAATATTCAAGTCATTCCAGCAAGTAATAGTGCAACCAGTGCATATAAAGGCACCAAGGAATATGCAACTACAAAACTGGGTCAAGCAAGTGCAACACAGTGACGAGCTACCCAAATTCAAAGAGGCAATCTGTACAACAAGACTGCAAATTTCAAGAAGGCACCAAACTACCACAAAATGCAACAAAACATTGCAACTATACTTGAAAACAAATGCACAGCAGTTCATATATATATATATATATATATATATATATATATATATATATATATATACATACACATAACATATACAATGCAGAAGATCCAAGGCTACAACTTCAAATGAATCATATGAACACATGGCCGAGAAACAACATCCAGACCAGAATGCATATGAAACCACCATGGCCAAGATGAAATACCAGTAAGCATTACAGTGACATATTACAGGAACAAATGACTTAGGCTACAACTTCAATACTATAAAATACTTACACACGCATGTAGCTAGGAAGACTTACACACGCATGCAGTATCAACTATGGTCTGTAACAAAATAATATGCACTCAAGATTCCAGGAGCAGAAGATACATGCATATACAAGTCGATGCAAACAGTTCGAAGAAGACTACAAGATGAACCAGACCAATACACGTGAATGCACAGTGCAAACAAAATGCACAAATATAATTTACATATAAATGCAGACCAAATAATTAATATCATCAAATGAAATCAAGAGCGTGTATGCAATTTTGAAAAAGTCAAAAATCACGATAAAACAGGAAAGTTTCTGCCGTATCGATCAAGGAATGATCGAACGTTTCAAAATCAAAACCGTGGGAATCAAGCAAATCAAAAATATCACAAACTGAGAAAGGAAAGTGACCGAAGTCAAGTATATGGATACGAACTAATTTAAGGGTCTCGAAGTTCATATAAATACAACCCCAAAAAAAATCATCATCGGCAAAGCGATTTAGAAAATCAAAGTGACTAAAGTCAACTAGGAAGCAGCAATTTCAAAACCGTGAAAATCAGTTACTCAAGCAACAAAAATCCCAAATTTGAACAAGCTAGAAATCACTAGAAACTTGAATTAGATGTGAGTAAATCAAATTACACACCTTATATTGACGAGCACGCGCCGAAGAATCGATCGAAGTACTGAGGCCGACCGCCTCCGAATTTTTGAAAAGCCCTAGCTTGGAAAGGAGGAATGAACGACGAACGAGCAAGCCCTAGTTTGGATCGAAGGACGAAAAGGAACGGGCGAACGAAAGAAGACTTTTTTTCTAGGCCGCCATTTTTCTTAGTTTTGAAGAACGAAATCGGAATGATAATTTGATGTGTACATGAAGTTAAGGTATACAAGGTATTAATATTTTGATTTGTACTGGTGATGTATAGTTTGTACAACAGGGTGATATTTTTCTTCCTTGTATGGTGGCTGTATTTATTAGCTTTCTACAATTATATATTTAATTTGTTTCTTCTTTTGCTTATTCTAGCCTTGAATTATTTTGCTTTGCTTTGTTTCATAGCTTTGCATTTTTAAAACTCACAGGCTACCTATTTTGCAGATTTTGTTATGGTGGCTAAAGATATTGGCATTAAATGCCTTGGTACCCTATGTTTCATATGCCATGCTTGTTGACTTCGGCTGGTATGAAGTTGTGATGATAGATATGTTTGCATTTATTTATAAATCCCAATTCAAATTTAAATCCAAATATATTTCTCATATTAAACTTGAAAAATTCAAACAACTCCACAATTTTTAATCAACTCTCAATAGATTAAATTCTAAAATTTAATCGCCAAATTCATTCTGATAATTTGAAATTCAAGTCAAACCATCATTCAAATATTTAAAATTTATTAAATACTTCCAATTTAAATTGTTCAAAATTTAGGGTCATTACAATCTTCCCCCTTAAAAGAATTTCATCCCGAAATTATAAGTTAGGAAAAACGATTGTTAAAATCTCACCGATATTTATACCCTACACAATTTTACCAAGATCGAAACTTGTTAAAAATAAATAAATATAGGATTCATTCCATTTGTTTTATCTCACTAGCTTTGTTCATTATCTTCTTTGTTTATTGATTTCTACAATCAAGACGCAAAAGTCTTTTACCAAAAATTTCGACTTACAAAACTCAGATTTAAACTTGAAATTCTTCATGTTAGAAATTTGCATATTATATCTTTTCCAAAGCTACGGACTTTCAAGACATTTTAAAGATCTTCTTCCTTAGTTCATTTGGTTGGAATTATGTATTTTTAATTTCAGACTATTGATTTGCTATCTAAAGTTTTGAAAATACTTACTAACTCGAAGTTTAACAAGTCTATCTCCATTCTCACAGACATTAGGCATACGCTGGCCAGGCGCAGGACTAAAAATCTCCAAGTACTAAATGTACTTGCTTCAACTCCCAGTGAAAATACTTAAAAATCTTTTAAAAATGGATATGAAAAGCACGTTCCCCCATGGATCACAGTTACCCGGCGGTTACGCTACTATCCCAGTAGAATCGCTTGTAATCTGTAGATTTCACATCTCTTGAATTTCGCCATGGTTGTTGCCATAGATCGCAGTTCACATGGCGGTTATGCCACTATCCCAGTGGAATCGCTTGTAACCGTAGGCATCTCGCCCCTCGAATTTTGCTTTGGCATCTAGATCGCAGTTTACGCGGCGGTTGCGCCACTATCCCAGTGGAATCGCTTGTAACTGTAGGCATCTCGCCCCTCAAATTACGCTAGCATACATCATAATCAATCAACATGATCCCATCAACATGATCCTATCACGAGGGATTCTAATCCAATTGGACACTCCAACTTATGGAAATTCTACGTAGCTACGAATTTCAAATGGACACTCATATCGAGTTCCAACACCTTCACAAATTTTAAATGGAAGGTACTTTTCCATATCCTCAGTTTAGAAAACATAATGTCATATACATATAGTACTTCATTTCACATTTCGTACATATCATACCTATGTAAACTTACATAGGATTTCCATAACAATTACCTTCCAAACTGATGGTTTTCGAATTACTACATTCTCATATATAAGTTCCGGAAACCTCCGTATCCCATAACCATAACTAATAGAGGATTCCTGAATTTTCCATCTCATTACCAATTTAAAATTTCCTCTAAGTCGATTTGGAAATTTAAGGTTATCTCACACCCAATTCATATTCATAATTCAATTTATTATCGACTCTACACTCGATTTGGATTTCACGTTACATCGTCAATTCTCAACACATAATTGATGTCTACCGATATATAACCTCTGAGCTCGTACGTCTCAGAGAAGGGTGTATATAGCTAAAAGAATAAATTCTCCGCCACCACAGATATATATTTAATAGAGATTAATTGCTATGTCATTAATTCACCATGTTAGACATAAAATCCAAACCGACTATCTGAAATTAAAAACACAACTTATATTGTTTTTGGTGTCGAAGTTAAACTCAATTTAACTCAAGATTCAATCTTTTTGAAAAATTTCAAGTTGAACTAATTGTTCAAATTTCCCATAAATATCTTTACAAGATATATAATTTTCCACTCTTAACCATTTGAAACAAATTTCAAATATTCACTTTTCAATTTATCTTTAAAAGATAAAATTTCAAACCTTTCATTTCATATTGGAAAACATTTCCATACTTATTTAATAATAAGTAATTCACAAATCCATTTATTTTCAACACTTGGAAATATTCAATATACTTAAATAATAATTAAGTATATATTTCATTCTTTAAGGAAAGCGTTCTTTTAAACACATTTATTTGAGTCAAAACAAATGTTGCGTAAAACATCGTTATGACAACTCAAAATCACTAGTATAGGGATTCTAATTTAAGATAGATATATATCCCAATACTATATAAAACATTTCCTTTCGGAAACCATTTACTATAACAACAGTGTTATAGTCCACCATTTCCTTATTTCTCGAAAACGTCTATTTCGACAATGAATGTTGAAATCTATGTATTCAATACTTAACACATTTTAAAACATCTTTAAAACCATTAACTTCATTTCATAATATCACTTCCCCAAAACATATCCTTTAATATATTATTCACTGTCCAAAATCGTGAATATACTTCGTTAACCAATTTCATTATTTCTACACATTTTATTTTAAAGGATTATCCACTGTCCAAAATCGTGGATATAACTCTTTTAATAAGCTATAACAATTTACTTATCAAATTCCCAAGTTATAGTTCAATGATCCCCTTGGCTATAACTAAATTGACATGTCATTTTATTTCCCAATTATTACTTTGGAGATATTCAAAATATTTGATTTAAACCAATTCATTAATTCACTTAACTAATATTTTATTTTTCATAAATCTCAGCAATTCGATAATGGGTTTTCGAATGATCGGGACTCAAATCTAAGGAGACCTTACCGAAGAGAAACAATCGTAAACCTAAATTTAGAGAGGGGGATTTCCGAAAAAGATTTGAATTTTCAAAATACCTTTTACTTTTCAAAAAAAAACAATTTTATACTTCTTTAGATTTGAAAAAACGTTTTCTTTTCAAAATATGCTTTCTTAAAGTGATTCTAGTGACTATTCATATTAAACATCACAAACTAAGCTTTGTATAAGCCAAAGCTCTGATACCACTTTGTAACATCCCGCCCTTTTGACCGCCCCTAATTGGTAATTAAACCAACTTGAAACGTTCAAAATGACGGATTGTTATTTAGTTTATAGAGTTTAAACAGAATCAGCCACAGAATCACAGAATAATAATATTTCACAAAAATGAATTTTTTTATATATATCAGAGTTTATACAATGAATTAAATTTATACAGCGGAATATTTCTTTTAAGTACGAAAATCCCCGAAAAGTGAAGCGTTTTTCCCCTCTCTCTAACTTCGGTGCCCGAAAATCTTTGTAACAACCTGCATATTTATCGATTTTATATTTAAATATTTTATCGCTAGTCGGATTTTAGTCCGAAAAGCTACTTTTTGCATACGGTCGAATTAGGACTCGGGACCACTCCCATTGAGTTTAAAATGCCGTTTGCGACCTTTTTGAGTATAAGCTTCGATATGTTTGGAGAAAGTTGATTTTTGCTACTTTTTACTTTGGGTTTGGTTTTTGGGCTCAGCCCTATGTTAACTTATACTCCAAAACTGAACCACTCTCCCCATTCTCCCTCACTTCTTTCTCTTTTCAGTTTTCTTAGCTTTGATGGTGGGAGAGATAGAAAATTAAAACTCCAAAACCCTAGTTTCTCTTGCAAATCAAATTCCAAGCTCCAAACTCAAGAAGAACCCATTGGTAAGCTTCTCTTCTTCTTCTCCAACTTATTCTCTTACCAATTTCAGAAATTCCTAAACCTAATTTTGGGAATGTTCTTTTTTTGGAGCATAGATTCAAGCTCATTTGGGTTGTGTTGAAGAGAGGTTGATTCTCCATTTGCTTTCAAGCTTCATCTTCATAAATTTTAGTGAAAAGGTGAAATTTTTATCTCACATCTTAGTCTATAATTATCTTCGATTGTTAGGTATGAATTCCTAACGTTTATTCGTGTGCAATTGATTTTGGTTTGGATCGATTTCGTGTATATTCCAATTTTTGGTGTTTTGGTCTAATTTATGAAAATCCTATTATGGATAATTGGACATTGATATTTAAGGCGTATCGAAGAGCCGTTTAGGCTGGGTTATCGTTCGACGTAATTCCTTAGTCATTGCCATTTGCTCGTTCGATCGTTTTCGATATCCGTTTGGCCATTTCTGGTCTAGGTTCAGGGAATGCCCTGAACCCCAGATTCAGACGTCTGAAACGTAATATTCAGACGTCTGAATATTGTTCTGGGAAGATTTCTATTCCCAGATTCAGACGTCTGAATATATGGTTTCAGACGTCTGAATTGGTTCATTTGGAACCAGAAAGGAAATAGGCCAAAATATGCCTATTTCAGACGTCTGAAACACTTGATTCAGACGTCTGAATTGTGTTCTGGAAATTTTTATATTTCCAGATTCAGACGTCTGAACTAAGTGTTTCAGACGTCTGAAACTGCTGTATTTTGCCTATTTGCCTATTCGTTTGAGAATTCCAATTTAAATCGATTCGTGATAATCCTATTTGTTGTTATCATTTATTATGACTTTGATGACTCTTTTTAGGGATTTTTGAATATCCATTTCGATGGATTCTTTATCGGTTTCTTTGGATTTTTATTCACATCTTCGAATGTGGTCTTTGTGATTGATTGTTTCTACAATCCCCCTTGTGCTTTGTCACTTTAAAAATATAAAGGTTTTCTATAATAGTAGTAAATATCAAAACTCTTTCCTCAAATGATTTCAATACTATATTAATACCAAATTCGTTTATAAAACCGTTTTCCAATCTATTAGTATATATAAACCTTTACCTCACTCGTATGAGAAATCTAATTAAACTGTTTGCGCAAAAAATGGGCAAACACCTCCAAGTCGTGTGATTTAGTTGATTTTATGTGATTCTTAATGATTTAGATGAGTTATGTGAATATGAAAAAAGCAGGGGCTGAAATGTAAAAGACACACAGATTTATAGTGGTTCGGCCAGAACGTGCCTACGTCCACTTTATATGTTATTATCTTCTTTGTTTCAGATTACAAGTACAATGCTTTGTGTACAAGTATATGAAAGTAGTTTGAATGTTCCTTCCGTGCTTGAGCTCTCAAACTTGTCTGCCATTGTTGTACCCCTGCCCCTCTATTTATAAAGTGAGGTAGGGGGCAGGGGTCTTGGATGTATATAGCTGCTGGTGGGCCCGGGCTGAAGCAATCTGGACTGATAGTTGTCTGGTTCGACGAGGTCTCATTCGGCATGGAGCTTGGACCGGTGGTAGGTGTGGACCGGTGGTAGCGGTGTGGATGTGGAACGGCAGTGAGTGTGGACCGGTGATAGGTGTGGACCGGTGGTGAGGTGGTTTGGTGCTTGCTTGGACCGGTTGTGGAGTTGGTCCGGTAGGTCTTTTGGTTCGGCATAGGGGTGTGAAGGTTGGTGGACCGGTAGTGACTGGACCGGTAGGAGAGTTGGCTCGGTGGATAGCTGGTTATGCCGAATGGGTTCGGGCTTGTATTGCCAAATGAGAAGGAGGCCGAATGGGAAGGAGGCCGAATGAGAAGGGGGCTATCCAAGCCGAATGGACTTGGTCTTGCATTGTCGAATGAGAAGGTGGCTGGTCGTGCTGAATGAAGTGGAGATTGCGAACCCGAGTGAAACTGTGGCTTCTTGGTCTCGAGATCTTCTGGGTGAGAATTCGCCCAACATTTTGCCCCCCAAAGTGGGGCATGTGCTTGCATGTGTCGCGCTTTGTTTCCTCGTGGTAGGAAGGTTTGTTTTGTAACGCCATGGGCTGGATGTTCGTATCCTGTTGATGTCCTGCAAAGGAATTTACAGTTTTAGTGTGATTTCGAAATATTCGAGATGAAGTGAACTGTGTCGTTCGGGACGAGAGAGTGAGCCCCGAGGGGGCTTAGCATCATCGATGCCAGGTTCACGTTAGAGTGGGCCCCTGGATCGTTTGGTTTATCGCCAGCTCAGAGCATGCCTAAGGGTTGCTCTCGACCTCGTACATGTGTAAGCAGCTTAGCCATTTCCTAATTATCAGAATCAAATATCCGTTTAACCAATGAGCTTAAAAAGGGATGCCAAAGTGTAAATTCTCACGACGATAGGGTTAATAGCCATTTAGAGCGTGCCTATGGACCGTTCGTGGTTGCGTACACGTGTAAATGATTAACCCATGTTAGTGAGAGATTTACGACTTATTCATTGTTATCATATTCTTTATTTTATTAGTAAGCTCTGGAGTTCGGTACTTATCTGAGTGAGGCGCCCTGCGTGCCCCCGCTTCTGACTTTCGCTGGTGGAGACAACGTCATTCGGTGTTTGGTTGGTCCGGATGGATGTTTTCATTCGGCATATGGTTGGTCCGGTAAATGTCGGTCCGGTAGCCGGACCAGATGGTTCAGCAGATCTGAGCGCGCCTATATATAGAGCTACGCCCCCTTAGTTTTTTCCTTACCGAATCATCAAGTGTCGAACCAACACTATACCGAGCCAACACTCTTACCGAATCAAACGCAAGCCGAACCATTTCGTGCCGAACCAACTTGCCTACCGAATCAGGTATACACTTATTGCCGAATGGACTTACTACCGAATGGGCCTAATTTGCCGAATACATACGAAGGTCTTCGTTTTACCGAATGGGCCTTAGGCCTTAGTGCCGAATGGATGTATACCGAATGAACTTCTAGTGCCGAATGACATATGTACCGAATGAACTCCTAGTGCCGAATGACATGTATACCGAATGAACTCTTGTATTTGGACTTTGAGTGGAACTCTGGACTTATGCATTCTTTTTTTTTGCTTACATCTCTGTACTCCTTGTTCTAACAACCTGTCTTTTCACTTTTGTGTAAGCAGATAAATGTCTCGCAAGACGGAAACACGATCAGACAGACGGAAGTCGAGGGATGGAGGAGAATCTTCTTCCGTGCCCCCAGCCCAATCGGGGTCCGGGGAGCATGGAACTGCTTCGAGATCGCTGGTGGAGGGGTATGGACCCCAGGAGCTCCTGGTCTCCCCTCCCGACTGCTTCCCTAGTTCTCTAAAGGAGGAGCAGCTTGATGCTATATCCCGTTCTTTCGGGATAGATAGGACGCTTATGTTGCTTCCGGGAGTCGGGGTGATGCCATACGACCCTCCCGAAGGGTATTTCGCCTACAGCAGGTACCACTGCATGTGCGGGGCCATTCCCCCTATCAACGCCTGGGTTGTTAGCTTCCTTACATATCTAAAGGTGGCGCCTTTCCAGCTTCAGCCCAACTCGTATGCCATCTTGGTGTGCTTATATTCTATCTTCCAGAAGAGGTACGGGCGCTCTCCATCCAACCGGGAAATCCGGTATCTATATAATCTGAGGGGCTATAGGAAGGGGTCCCCCTACATTAGCTTAGAGTCGGCCGTCTCCTTCAAGCCGGTCCTGGACCTGTACTCAAAGTACAACATGTTCAAGAAGGAGTGGTTCTTTGTGAGGGACGATTCTGTCTCCATTCGTCGCTTCACTTCCGGATGTAAGTTAACTCTTTATTCGTAATTCCTGTCTTGATTGCAATTCCTTTCCTTATGTGCTTCTGTTGTTTGTTAGCGACATGTGGCTTTGCGGTGGTGGAGAGCGATCGCCTAGTCCATATGGCAGCAGAAGTTAAGGCTATCTCCGAGAGGGACAGGTCAGCCGCCTATCTGATCAGGAACGCTACCCTCCTGGAGTACAATTTGATCCTGCCGCACCAGTCCGTGGTTAAGCAGAGGGACACGGTTGAGGAGAAGGCCGCTAAAGCTAAGGAGGGGGCCACGGTGAAGAGTGGCAAGAGGAAGCCCTTTGCACAACACCCAGTCGTGGGGGGTAAGAAGCTCAAGGAGTCTGATGGCCCCTCTCCTAGTACTCGCCCGATCATCCCGGAGGGGGAAGGTGTGGAAGAGGGCGAAGGAAGCGATGTGGGAGGAGAGTCAGAAGGCGGAGGAGATGGCGATGGAGATGGTGATGGTGATGCTGGTGCCTTAACCTCTGGGAAAGATCCTGAACTGGATGAGGCCCTCCGTCAGGCCTTCGGGGAATCCGAGGAAGAATCGGAAGCGGAAAAGGCAAAGGAGGCGGGCAAGGCTGTGGCTGGTGCCGATCCATCCCCTAAAGGCTCCTCAGCTAGGGTAACTTCGGCGGTGCAAGGTGAACTTTTGTCCTCTGTCGATTCCCTTTTCGATAAGGACTTAGAAATATTTTATGGTTCACTTCCGTCCTGGAATGAGATTTAGGACTTATTGCAGTACCCCACTCCTCCGCAGGGTTTGTATAATAGACGTGCCTTCACACTTTTCTTTCTTTTTACTTAACATGTTTCCTGAATTGGGGACCATTGTATGTTCGTAACACTTGTTCTTTATTTCAGGGGCAGGCCAGGTGGTTACAACGTCAGACGTTCGACACCGCCTCGAACAATTCAAGTTGATGAGAGCTTCTGCGAAGCCTCCCACTGGTCGTACTGGGGACGTGGTCAAATACCGTCCTCTTCTTGGGGTCATCGAAGAGAGCATTCAGAAAAAGAAGAGGAGTCGTTCTTTATTTGAGCCTTCCCCTGGTCCGCAGCTTCCTGTTCAACCTCCTCGTGATGCCACGGAGGAGAGCACGGAGTTTATCCCCCCTCCACCTCCTTCCCAGAATCCCACAGTTATCCGTATAAGGCGTCCTGACGTGCCTCGTGACCCCTTTGTCGGTCATCCTGATTTAGATCCAAGCTCTCGGGATATTTCATTTGATGAGGCCACGGGTGAACACCTCCTTCCCCGCAACCCCATGGTACGAGTGTTAGACGAGGCTAAGTCCCTAGATCTTGATCTGCTTACCACTCGGGTAGTTACCATGGGAGACGAAGCCAAGGCTAATATCGATCGGGTGGCCGAAGAGACCAAGAAGTTAATGAAGTATCATGCTCAATTGGTCAAGGCCGGGGAGGAGATTGGGAGTGCCAATATTCGGTTGCGGCTGAAGGTTGCTGATCAGGCCGAACAGCTTGCCGGTCAAGCCGTTCAGATTTCTCGGCACGAGTAAGCCTCCAGGCGTCTGAAAGAGACCATGGAAAAGGCTAGTAGGGCGGAATTACGGAAGATGGAGGCCGCCTGTAAGGAGCGGATCGACATGGCCATTGCGACAGTGGATGAGGTTCGGAATGCGGATCTCGAGCAGGTAGAGGAGTTGTCTGGAAGGCTTGAGGCCGCGGAGATGGCTCAAGTCAAGTTAAAGGAGGAGATGGAGGAGATGAGGAGGTCTCTCCAGCCTGACTGCTCGAGATACCGATCAGAGAGGGATGTCGCTGTCGCCAAGTTGCAGGCTTCCGAGGCCCGGGTGAGGGAGTTCGAGGAGAATGAGGGGATGATGGATGAGATGCTGCAGGACATGTACTTCTGCACTTGGAAGGAGGGCAGCTTGTCTTGGATGGATGACTATCCCTGGGTCATGGCCAAGATATATCTTTGGGCTTTAGAGGAGGCCAGGGTCGATGCGGGTAAGGAAGGTGGAGCGGCTTTTAGTCTGGATGTGGTCACTGCTCAGTTCTCGAAAGAGGAGCAAGCGGCGGTGAAGGAGGGGATGCGGTTGCTTGCTGCGGAGGAAGCGGGTGTGCAACTGGAGGATGAGGATCAAGCGGCGGACGCTGGTGAGTTATTCTTCTCTTTTCCTTTTCTTTCTGGGTTTCCATAACTTGATCGTTTATCGTTTGTTTAATGGATTCCTCTTCTGAATTGGACAGGTGAAACTTCCGATCAACATGCTGGGGGTTCCGGCCCTGCGGTCAAGTAGGCTTGGGAAGTTGGTGATGGAGTGTGGACGCAGCTGGTTACTTGTCCGGATTCGGCCGCTTTTTATTTCTTTTTACTGTTGTTTACGTTAGTCCAAAACATTGATGTGACTGTAATAATATTATTTGCAGAGAATAACTTTGTGTGATTTTATAATATAAGCTGATTTTGTTATGTTTAAATGTTGTTGTCATTTTGATGTGCTGCGTGAGAAGTATAACCATGTATATGCCTGTGATTTTAGTCGTGTTTGATGTTAAGCCTTTGCTTGAAATATAATTTCATGTTTTGCAATGTTAGTGTGATGTATGAATAAGCTGTATTTATGTACAAGAGAAGAGAGTACCGCCCTTCATATTTTATTTGCAGGCGGTGGTTTTGAGCGTCTTGTGTAACTGATCATGAATATATCTGAGTACCTTGCCACCCAGTACGCAGGCTTAGATTCTCATGAGTGAATGCTCCCTATTCGGTTTCCTGTACTTTAGAGTTTGTTATACAGGATAGGAGAAAAGTATTTAAATGAAATGGAAATATAGAAAAAGTAAAACTTCCAGTCACGGAAGGCCGTCGATGTGCTTAAGTTCGTGGCAAACGGGTTTTGTAGTCACTTTCCCTAGCTGTGGGTCTTGGAGACATTTGTCACCCATCTTACGCCTCCGCGGGGAGTTTTCTTTTTTACCACAGCCGCACTTAAGACACATCGGAGCCGAGATCGCGCACGGTAACTACCCGAACCATTATGGTCCGTAATCGTGGGTATTATTCGATTTACCGTGGCCGGCTAGCGTGGGTGCCGTTGGCCGTGAACTACCCTTGGCTGGCCACACCTTATGTTGGGGCTTAAAGTAGGTTCACAGTTGCCGGCAAGCCGAACGTCGTAATGAGCTGCCATCGGCTATAGTCGGCCTTTATGATGACTTATAATCAGCTCATTACAGTTGGCTTTGAGGGCAGGCGCGAGCAATGAGTTAACCCGCAGCAGAGGGATGCTGGAGCAAAAGAGTCTCATTGGCGAGTGCATAGAATCGTAGCGTACCTGTTAGGCCTTGTCCAGATGAGGCCGTGGTGCGTCTTGAGTGGAGATGCCATAAGATTTTGTTCAACAGAAAAGGATAAAGCTTAACAAGCAGCCAAGATATAAAGGAACAAGTTAAAAAGAGACAAGATTTTTTAAAGTGGTTCGGCATGAAAATGCCTACGTCCACTGATTCTCGTTGTTAATTCACTTCATATGGGCAGTACAAGTTAAGAAAAGTATCGACGGAGGTGTCGGATGTTCCATGCCCTCTGGAACACCTCTCCGCCCACTGTTGACAAAATATAAGCTCCGTTGTGGAGATCTTTATGAATTACATATGGTCCGTCCCAGATGGGGTCCAATGCCCCGGGGCGCGGAAAGATTCGCCTGAGGACAAGATCTCCTTCTTGTAAGATGCGATGTTTGACTTTGGAGTTGTATAGTGCTGCCACTTTTTGTTTGTGAGCTGCTGCTTTGAGTGCTGCATCGTTTCTCCTTTCCTCAATCAGATCCAAAGACATGAGGAGGAGTTCTTCGTTTTCTTCTGGATTGTAGTGGATCCTACGGTGGGAAGGAACAATAGTCTCAACAGGGAGCATTGCCTCCGATCCGTATGCCAAAGAGAAAGGAGTATGTCCCGTTGATGTTCTGAAAGATGTGCGGTAGGCCCAAAGTGCCGTAGGAAGTTCATCCACCCAAGCGCCTTTTGACTTTTCAAGTTTCTTCTTGATTAGGGTTTTGAGAATTTTGTTGACAGCTTCGACTTGTCCGTTTGCCTGAGGATAAGCTACCGATGAGAAGCTTTTATGAATTCCATGCTCTTGGCACCAGTCGGCGAATTCTTCGCTGTCAAATTGGAGTCCGTTGTCTGATATGATCTTGAGTGGTACTCCGTACCTGCACAGAATATTTTTGATCAAGAAGTTGATAACTTTTGCTGAAGATATTTTATTTAGAGGTTCCGCTTCCACCCATTTGGTGAAATAATCGACTGCCACTATAGCATATTTGGCTCCGCCTCGGCCCGTTGGCAGTTCGCCAATTAAATCAATTCCCCATACCGCAAAGGGCCAAGGGCTGGTCATTTGAGTAATCTCATTCGCGGGTAGTCGAGGAATCTTGGCAAATTTCTGACATCTGTCGCATCTCTTGACGAAGTCTAAGGCGTCTTCGTTTAGTGTGGGCCAGTAATATCCATATCGGAGTATCTTTTTCGCCAAAGTCTGCCCTCCAGTGTGATCTCCGCAACTTCCTTGATGGATGTTGAATAAGATTTCCTTGGTTTCCCTTCCAGTGACGCATCTGAGTAAGGGGCTAGAGAAGCCACGCCGGTAGAGGATGCCTTCTTGTATTGTGTAGTGGGGAGCTTTCCTCAAAATTCTCCTTACTTCATCACGTTTGTCTGGTAGTGTGCCGTCCTGCAAATATTTTCGGATAGGAGTCATCCAAGTTCCTTCTTCAATTGCAGTTATCAGATTCACTTGTTCGAAACTTGGGGCTAGCTGTCCCGAGATGGCTAGTGCTCCGGAAATGGTGCTATTCTTCATACTAGCTTGCTTTGCTAGTTCATCGGCCTCTTGGTTATCTTCTCAAGGAATGTGTTTGATTAGATAATGGTCCGATTGATCGAGCAGCAGTTTGGTTTTCTTTAGATATGCTGTGAGTCGTTCTCCTCGTGTCTGGAATTCTCCTAGTACTTGGTTTACGATAAGTTGAGAATCACTATGAAGACATAAAGAATTGACTCCAATTTCTAAGGCAAGCTCCAATCCCGCTATTACTGCCTCATACTCCGCATCGTTGTTAGTGGCCACGAATTCTAACCTTAATGCATAGTACATCTTTCTCCCCCTGAGGGTGATTATAACAATACCTGCCCCTGAGCCTTGTTCGTTCGATGCTCCATCTACAAAGAGGTTCCACTTGATGTCTTTTGCTATTTCAAACTGATCCTTGCCTTCGTTGGTAGTGAATTCGGCAATGAAATCGGCCATGGCTTGTCCCTTGATAGCGGTGCGAGGATGGTAGGTGACGTCATATTAACTTAGTTCAATGCACCATTTGAGGAGTCGTCCAGAAGTGTCGGGACGATGGAGCACCTGTCTTAGTGGTTGATCGGTTAGAACTCTGATGGAGTGAGATTGGAAGTAGTGTCGCAGTTTTCGTGACGCGATCAATAAGCAATATGCCAATTTCTCAAGTTTAGGATATCTGGCTTCTGCCCCTGTAAATCTCTTACTTATAAAGTACACCGGGCGTTGTGTGCGGTCTTCTTCTCTTACCAGGGCAGCGCTTAGAGCATGAGATGATACAGCGAGGTATAGGTATAGCTCTTCGCCTTCGTTTGGAGTTGAGAGTACTGGTGGTTTCTGAAGGTGTTCGATCAGGTTAAGGAAGGCTTTTAAGCATTCATCGGTCCACTCGAACTTTCCTTTGTCTTTCTTGAGAGCTTCGAAGAAAGGGACGCACTTGTCAGTTGCTTTGGAAATGAATCTGCTTAGGGCAGCCACCTTTCCGTTTAGGCTCTGCATTTCTTTTCGAGTGGAAGGTATCCTTATTTCTTTTAGAGCCCAGATTTGTTCAGGGTTTGCCTCAATTCCTCTGGCATGGACAATGAATCCTAAGAATTTTCCCGATGACACTCCGAAGGAGCACTTTAGAGGATTCAGCTTCATTCCATATTGGCGAAGTACCTGAAACATCACGCTCAGGTGGCTTACATGATCGTCGGCTCTCCTGGACTTTACCAACATGTCATCCACATATACTTCCATAGTTCGTCCTATTAATTCCGCGAACATCTTGTTGACGAGGCGCTGATAGGTAGCTCCGGCATTTTTGAGTCCAAAAGGCATGACTTTGTAACAATATAATCCCCGGTCAGTGATGAAGCTAGTGTGGTCTTGATCAGGAGCGTGCATGGGAATCTGGTTGTATCCGGAGTATGCATCCATAAAAGATAAAAGTTCGTGCCCGGCAGTGCTGTCCACAAGCTGATCGATTCGGGGGAGCGGGAAGCAGTCTTTCGGGCAAGCGTCATTTAAGTTGGAGAAATCAATGCATGTTCGCCACTTCACATTAGCTTTCTTTACAGTACTGGGTTAGCGATCCATTCTGGGTAGATGGCTTCTCGTATGAAGTCATTAGCAAGTAGGTTCTTTACTTCCTCATCGAGGGCTGCTGATCGTTCTTCTCCCATGCTTCTCTTTTTCTGCTTTATCGGTACCTTGGTGGGATCGACGTTCAGCATGTGGCATGCTATGTCTGGGGAGATTCCTGTCATATCGGCATGTGTCCACGCAAATACATCTAAGTTGTGGCGGAGAAAGTCAATGAGTTGATCCTTCAATTCTGTTTTTAGCTGAGATCCTATTTTTAATAGTCTACTTGAATCATGTTTGTCTATAGATACGAATTCCATGGCCTCTGCAGGCTCAGCGGTAGCCTCCTCCTCCTTATCCCTGGGGTCTAGTTCATTGAAAGGATCGCTGGTGTATCGAAGAGGAGGGGCTTTCTTTAGTTGCTATGCTTCCAAGTTTTTCATGCAGAGAGTAGTCTCTGCATCTTTCCCTTTATTCTTTCTACGGTTATTGCGAAGTTCAGTTACATAGCAATCTCGAGCGGCGTCTTGATCTCCTTCAACTTCTCCTATTCCGTTATCCGTTGGGAATTTCATCTTTAGGCACCACGGGGCTAGGACAATTTGGAAGTCAGACAAGGCTGGTCTTCCCAAGAAGGCGTTGTAGGCCGAGTGGTTTTCTATTAGTACGAACGTTTGTTTTCGCACAACGGAGCGGGGATGACTTCCTATTTCGACGAAGAGGTCAAGTTGCCCGAGCGGCATTTTCGCATCTCTAGTGAAACCGTGCAGGGGTTTGTTGCAGGGAGACACATCCTTCATTGACAGCTTCATTTTGTCGAAAGCATGCTTGAATAGGATATTTACGGAGCTTCCTGTGTCTATTAGAATTCGGAAAACTTTAGCTGGACCGAACCAGGCAGAGATGACCATGGGATCCATATGCGGATACTGTCTTCCTTCTAAATCAAGTCTGCTGAATACGATGTCATCACTCTCTTTTCGTTTCGGGTGGTGTTCTTCCATAATGGAGTTAACATAGCCTTCAGCATTTCTAAGTGACTTGCCGTATCTTTCCATCTCTGCCCAGCTTCTGTCGGCGATGTGTGGTCCTCCCGAGATGGTATGGACCACTATCTTCTCTTGACTAGAGCCACTGGTGTTGCGATTCCCTCCTCCTACTTCTGGGACGGGTCGCTTTGAGTTCTCCTTGGCAGGAGTTGGAGTCCTGTTCTGACCTTTCACATAGCGTTCCATCCTTCTTCTTCTGATGTGTTCTTCGATCAACTCCCGGAGATGGTGGCATTCATTGGTGTCATGTCCGTGGGATTCATGGAAGCGGCAGAACTTTCCAGACTTGAGTGCGTCATCAGATTCTTTCTTGTGCGGGGGGCGCTTGTATCCGAGTTCGCCCTGAGTGGCTAGAACGATGTTTTCGATTGTTTCATTCAAAGGAGTGTAGGAGTCAAATCTCGGTCCTGGTCGATATTGGCGTTTTTCAACCTTCCTGCCCCCCGCATTGTCTCTAGATTCATTTCTTCGAGTGTCCTTGGCTGCAGCGGGAACCTTGTCCGAAGTTGTCTTACCTTGTTGCCCTGACTGCCTCTCAGTGGCGGCGTCTTCAAGTCTCATATACTTTCTAACTTCATGGAAGAAATCAGGTAAAGTAGATGGTTTTTCCTTAGTTAGTCTTCTAGCGAACTTGGTATCTGGGTGTACACCACTACAGAGGGCCATTAGGGTGAGCTTCTCGTCGGCATCTTGGACTGCGGCCGCTGCGGCGTTGAACCGGGTTAGATATTGTTGCAGTGTCTCTTCGGATTTCTGTTTGACATTGGATAGAGAATAAGCATCCTTGGGTTGTTCTACATGGATGCGGAACTGGCTAATGAACCTTTCTTTCAACATCTCCCATGAACTGATAGATCCTTGGGGTAGATGGCAGAACCAGGAGGTGGCTAGATCTGCTAGGAATAGCGGAAAGCATTTACACAGCACCCCTTCTGTTGCTCCGCTCATGAGCATATGCTGGGTGTATCTTTGTAAGTGTACGATGGGGTCGGAAGTTCCCTTGTAAGGTTCCATGGTTGGCATTTTCCATTCCCGGGGGGTGATGGCAGTTTCGATATTGCGGGTGAAGGGGCTGGTGACCCTAGCGCCTATTCCTCGGTCCCTTTGCTCCCGTTGGACGCATTCTCTAAATAATCGTGCCATTCTTTCATCAGAATTTGGAGCGGATAGAAATGAACTTGGTTCTTCCCTGCGGGATCGATCTCGTCCAGATGACCTATAGGGATGGTATAGTCTATCACTTCTGACGTTATCCAGTGGTTGCCTCTGGCTGCTCGGATGCATGCTAGGACCAGCTACAGTTGCCCCCTGCCTTGATCTTCCCCTGTGGGGTTCTGTTTCAAGCATTTCCGTAGGGTCAACTTCGGGCTGGGTTCTAGCTCGGCTCCGTTCAGCGGGGTTTCTATGATTAGGTGGCATGACTGGCTCAGCTACATCCGACCCTCGCCTGGCGCCTCCCCCACTGGGTTCGGTTCCAAGCGCTTCCTCGAGTCGGAGTTCGGGCTGAGTCCGGGCGCGGCCCCTATCATTGTTGTTCCTGTTGATGGCTTCCTCGAAGAGGGAAGACCTTTGCTGTCTCCGAGATCCTCCAGATTGGGATTCACCCCATGATTCAGTGTTGCGGTTGGATTCTTCAACATCCCTCAAGCGTGACATGAGTTGGTTCACCAAAGCTTCTTGTTGGGATGCGAAGCGGTTAGTCACTTCCACCACAACTCTGTCTAGGTCTGCTCTAGTGATTACTGCTGGTTGTTCCGCGGCAGGAGCTGTTGGAATTGTCTGATCTATATGTGGCACCGTTGCTGTAGTGGGATGGTTCTCTTGATCTGGATCCACTGGATTTGGAGCGCTGCTAGTTGCAACGTTCTTTCCCTTGTTGGCGTCTTTTCTTGGCCTGGAGGTCATGTTTTCTAGGCAATGAAGGGTGCTATTGGGAAAGAAGGTTGAATGAGGGAAGCTGAAGCTTCGAGTTCGAAGCTCTCAATGAAAGCACCAAAAATGTTTGCGCAAAAAATGGGCAAACACCTCCAAGTCGTGTGATTTAGTTGATTTTATGTGATTCTTAATGATTTAGATGAGTTATGTGAATATGAAAAAAGCAGGGGCTGAAATGTAAAAGACACACAGATTTATAGTGGTTCGGCCAGAACGTGCCTACGTCCACTTTATATGTTATTATCTTCTTTGTTTCAGATTACAAGTACAATGCTTTGTGTACAAGTATATGAAAGTAGTTTGAAAGTTCCTTCCGTGCTTGAGCTCTCAAACTTGTCTGCCATTGTTGTACCCCTGCCCCTCTATTTATAGAGTGAGGTAGGGGGCAGGGGTCTTGGATGTATATAGCTGCTGGTGGGCCCGGGCTGAAGCAATCTGGACTGGCAGTTGTCTGGTTCGACGAGGTCTCATTCGGCATGGAGCTTGGACCGGTGGTAGGTGTGGACCGGTGGTAGCGGTGTGGATGTGGACCGGCAGTGAGTGTGGACCGGTGATAGGTGTGGACCGGTGGTGAGGTGGTTTGGTGCTTGCTTGGACCGGTTGTGGAGTTGGTCCGGTAGGTCTTTTGGTTCGGCATAGGGGTGTGAAGGTTGGTGGACCGGTAGTGACTGGACCGGTAGGAGAGTTGGCTCAGTGGAGAGCTGGTTATGCCGAATGGGTTCGGGCTTGTATTGCCAAACGAGAAGGAGGCCGAATGGGAAGGAGGCCGAATGAGAAGGGGGCTATCCAAGCCGAATGGACTTGGTCTTGCATTGTCGAATGAGAAGGTGGCTGGTCGTGCTGAATGAAGTGGAGATTGCGAACCCGAGTGAAACTGTGGCTTCTTGGTCTCGAGATCTTCTGGGTGAGAATTCGCCCAACATAAACGACTTAGTAAAACAAGTGGTATGAAACACTTGTGTTCACTTTGTTGGTTAATTCTTGGACTTGTTCGATTGAAACTCTTGTGACAATTTTCTAGTGGAGATCTACAATTTGTTCGCAAATATTTAAGTTAAGCTAGTGGTTATGGGACATGATGCTAAACTCATATATTTACTAGCTTATTGTAATTGACACTTCTCTATGATCATGACGATCATTTTTGTGATTTAGACTAGCAATGTGCGATGTCTCTTTGTCTGCGTGGGAGACTAAACCACGTTCGTGTGTCATATTTGTGGGGTAGCAACCCACGGTCTTCGGACCATTCGTGTGTCAGGTCTTCGGACCATTCGTGTGTCAAATTAATGGCCAGCTACCATGAGATAGCTTCTCGTTCGTGTGTTACGGCTGTTGGTGAGTTTTCATGCTCCCGTTCATGTGATAGGCCTCCCCCCCTTATTTTATGAAATTTTTGGATTTCGTGTGTCGAATTCTGGAATTTATACTTCACCTATTTTTGTGATTTCTATTGATATGATTTATCAATTCTTGTGCATAGGTGAATTTGTGTGTCATTGACTGGATTTCTTGTGTTGATTTATGGAATTTATGTTTCACCAACTTTGTGATTTCTATTGATATGATTTATCAATTCTTGTGCATAGGTGAATTTGTGTGTCATTAACTTGTTCCGAATGCAAGTTTTGGGTATGATACCCTTTTTGGATCTTTGAGAAGATTCATCGCTATTGATTAATCTATTGTTGGTTTTCAATTACTTATATATATCACAACTTGGCATTGTGATTATTATGTGTTTAGTCATATCTCCTATTCTATATCATGTTATCTGATATTTATAGTTAGACTGATCCGTTTATTATTTTCTTATAAATAATACTCGGGTCAGACCGAGATGTTGCAGGTACTTCGACTTGACTTCTCTCCAGGGATCCATTACTCTGACCTTTTGCTTACTACTTAGATTAGTAGTTTTTGTTGTATACTCTTGAGATATTGACTCATTGATGTATTCTTTTGTATAGCACATGTTGCTATTATTTTGTGTTATTGTGGATCCTTCTGACCACTACTCTGATGTACACTTTTATGTGTAATATTCATATCTTATTCCGCCTTTGTGATATGAATTGTCTGTGACTGATTTATGTTATGTTTGCTTCTATATTTGTTTTCTGAAGATATTATAGCCACTGTGTAGTAGCTTTGAGTTTGTGTCGGTATGTCGGATTTCCTCTTGATAAAGTATTGCATGTTATACTATCTGACATATCGGTGCTCGCGCAAAGAAATTACACGGATGGTCGCTCCTCAACAGCCTTATTCTCCGTGCTAGTCGACAGCATTCACCGTAATGTTCTTGGCTAGCGTGGGTATAGAGGTGGGGCGTCACAGCTTGGTATCAGAGCCAAACTTCGGAACAATATGGAATATTATAACAAGGATCATCGTCCTAAGTTCTTCTTAGGAGTCGTGCTTTAGGATTTTATTCGGGTCCACGTACCGTTCTATCCTATTTTCTTTTATGATTCCTTGTTTTGCCTATCAAGATTGCTTGATATTCAATTTGGTGAATAACCTTTTTCTTCCTCTTCTTTCTTTCTAAAGGAAGAGAAATGTCTAGACCTGGCCGCCCTAGAGCCGTGCCATCTAGCACTCCGCCCCAGGATGGAGTTTTTATGACTGCTCAACAGCTTCTTGATTTAGTGACGAATGCTCAAGCAGCTGGAGTTAACCCGGAACCTACTCACCCAAAGTCGGGATTTGCACGCTTGTGTAGCAATTACACTAATTTGGGTGGGGAGCCATTCAGAGGTTCCGAAACTGTTATTGAAGTGCAGGCTTGGCTAAGGTCATGCGATCGAATCTTTTCTCGCATGAATCTTATCGACCTTCACCGAGTTCAGGTGGCCTCTAGTATGCTCCGAGAAAGAGCATTGGACTGGTACGAACTTCTTATTTCTGAGATTAATGAAGCGGATCTCACCTGGGAGAAATTCCGAGAATGCTTCGAGTTGAAATTCGTACCAGAAGCAGAAAAAGTGACATTGGCTCGACGATTTATAGACCTTGTTCAAGGTGAGTCATCCGTGACTGATTACGTCGCCTCCTTCGAGTCGCTTTCCAAATATAGGGTTGAATACATCAACACCCCTCTTAAGAAGAATCAGAGGTTCGTCTATGGCTTAAACAAAGATCTCAAGAAGCCATTACTTCTAAAATTAGAAGTTTCTTTCGACCAACTCGTAGATATCGCTCTTCGTCTTGAAGAGGCGGATAGGGAGAATGATGTTGAAGTGGTGGGTTCCAAACCAAGCTTCAACAACAACAAGAAGAGGCCCAACAAATTCAAAGGCCCTTATCCCAATAAGAAAGGGAGGCAAGCAACTACTGTTGAAAAGACCTTTTCCTCTACTCAAGGGAAATGCTATAATTGTGGTTTGAAAGACCATTTTGCGAACAAGTGTTCAAAGCCTCGTACTTGTCGCTATTGCAAAAGCCCGGACCATTTTATGCATGTGTGTCCCAAACTTCAAAATAGGAGGGAGGGAAAGTTTAATGTTGCTCAAGCCCCTGGCAACACATCTCATGGCCAAGGTATTTCTCATTCTATTCTAGATGGAATTATTTTATTTCGTGATCATCCTATTCGAGTTCTTTTTGATACGGGTGCGTCCCATTCTTTTATATCAAAAGAACTTGTTGATACCTTTTCTTTGGATGTTTTGTGTTTAATGACTTCTTTGAGAATTGCGAATCCGGTTGGTGGATCCGCAATAATCAGTTTATTGTGTAAAGATGTCGAGCTTATTTTGTGTGATTTTTCTTTCCGAGCCGATTTGCATGTCATGCGTTATTTAGGCTTTGGAATGATTTTGGGAATGGATTGGCTTAACCGTTATGAAGCTCATATCCTATGTCCTGAGCGGACTATTCATCTTCGACATCCTCAATCTGTTAATCAGGTTTCTGTTATTCTTAAAGATTCAGATTCTGCTTTGGTTGCATCTTTATATTCTTTAAATCCTCATGATGACGATGATGATGATGAGGGTGATATTATTTCTCTTATTCACGTCGTTTGTGAATTTTCTGACATATTCGAGCCCGTTTTAGGATTACCACCTAAGCGAGCAATTGAGTTCAGAATTAATCTTATTCCTGGAGCTCAACCTATCACTCATCCTCCTTATCATATGTCTAATAAAGAAAACGAGGAGATGCGTAAACAATTATCTGAATTGGAAATGAAGCAATTTATTCGCTCTAGTTCCTCGCCTTGGGGAGCTTCGGCTATTTTTGTGAAGAAATCCGATGGTACACTTAGGCTTTGCTTTGACTACCGCAAGCTTAATGATCTTACTATCAAAAATAAATATCCTTTACCTCGGATTGATGATTTATTTGACCAACTTAGTGGTGCTAGAGTCTTTTCACAATTGGACTTGGCTACCGGTTTTCATCAGCTTCGTATTGCAGAGGATAGCATTCCTTTGACATCGTTCCATACTCGGTATGGATCTTATGAATGGCTTGTTATGCCATTTGGGTTAACGAATGCCCCGGCCTATTTCGTTGACTTAATGAATCGAGTTTTTAAAGACTTTCTCGACCGGTTTGTTCTCATCTTTATCGATGATATTCTTGTGTATTCTAAAACCGAGGAGGAGCATGAAAAACATCTTCGGATTGTGTTGGAAACTCTTAGGAGTAATCAATTAAAGGCAAAATTTTCTAAGTGCCACTTTTGGCAATCTCGTGTGAAGTTTCTCGGTCATATTATTTCCGAATCCGGAATTTCCGTGGATCCTTCAAAGATTGAAGCGATTCAAAATTGGAAGAGACCGGAGAGTGTGACGGAGATTCGTAGTTTTCTCGGATTGGCGGGCTATTACCGTCGTTTTATCAAAGACTTTTCTAAGATTGTCGTGCCTCTCACTAGCTTAACGAAGAAAGGTGTTAAATACATTTGGTCGGACAAATGTGAAGCTTCTTTTCAGAAATTAAAAGAACTTCTTTTTGATGCTCCTACTCTTGTTATTCCCGATGGGAATCAAGATTTCGTTGTTTATACCGATGCTAGTCGCATTGGTTTGGGTGCCGTTCTTATGCAAAAAGAACGTGTTATTGCTTATGCTTCTAGGCAATTAAAGCCTGCTGAGACTAGATATGCCACTCATGATTTAGAGCTCGCGGCTATTGTTTTTGCTCTTCGGATTTGGCGTCATTATCTTTTAGGAGAGAAATTTGTTCTATATACCGATCATAAGTCCTTGAAGTATTTATTCTCTCAAAAGGAACTTAATTTGCGTCAACAGCGTTGGCTCGAATTTCTTGCACCATATGATCTTGATATTCTTTATACTCCCGGTAAGGGTAATCGTGTCGCCGATGCTCTTAGCCGTAAACAACAAGCTGTTGTTTCTATGATGATATCCGAATGGAACGATCTTGAGATCTTATCCACTTGTCAGATTCGAGACCGCGTATCCGATTTATGTTCATCACTTGTTTTATGTAGCCTCGAGGCTCATCCTTCTCTTCTAAACCGCATTCTTGAAGCTCAAAGGCTAGATCCTGAATTGGCTCTTCTTGGCCAAAATATTAAGGATAAAATTGATATTGAAGGTTTGAAAGACTTTGATACGGATTCTCGTGGCGGCATTCGGAAATTTGGTAGACTTGTCGTGCCAAATATTGGTGATCTTCGTAAAGATATTTTAGAAGATTCCCATCATTCTAAATTTACCATTCATCCAGGAAGTAGTAAAATGTACTCAGATATGAAGCGAATTTATTATTGGAAGGGAATGAAACTTGACATCGCTAACTTCGTTAAGTGTTGCATGACTTGCCAACTCGTTAAGGCCGAACATCAAAGGCCCGGTGGGTTATTACAACCTTTAGAAATTCCAATTTGGAAGTGGGACCAAATTTCCATGGATTTTATAGATGGCCTTCCCCGTTCTCGTTCGGGTCATGATAGCTTATGGGTGATCGTTGATAGACTTACTAAATCCGCCCATTTTATTCCCGTTCGGTCTAACCGAACCGTTCCTCTTTTGGCCAAACTCTTTATCAAAGAGATTGTTAAATTACATGGAGTTCCTACTTCTATAGTTAGTGATCGTGATCCATTGTTTACTAGTGGATTTTGGAAGAGTCTTCAAAAAGCTTTAGAAACGAAGCTTAATTTTAGCACCGCTTATCACCCCCAGTCCGATGGACAAACCGAGCGTGTTAATCAAACTCTTGAAGATTTTCTTCGTGCTTGTGTGCTTGATTTCGGTGGAAGTTGGGAAGATCATATTTCTCTTGTTGAATTTTCTTATAATAATAGCTTCCAATCTAGTATTGGTATGGCACCTTTTGAGGCACTCTATGGAAGGCCATGCCGATCTCCTTCTTGTTGGCTTGAGGCCGGTGAGAAGCTGGTTTTAGGTCCAGATTTTATTCGTGATTCCACAGAGAAAATTGAACCTATTCGTCATAGGATGAAAGAAGCCCAGAGTAGACAAAAATACTATGTCGATAACCGGAGAAGGAAATTAGAATTTTCTGTGGGAGATCTTGTGTTCATTCGTGTTTCACCTATGAAGGGTGTTGTACGTTTCAGTCGATCGGGAAAACTAGCGCCTCGATATATTAGGCCATTTCCTATCACCGAACGTATTGGTTCCATGGCTTATCGCCTTTTATTACCGGCTCAATTTTCTGCTATGCATGACGTGTTTCACGTTTCTCAACTTCGGAAATGTCTTCGAGATTCCGATTCTGTTCTTGAGCCCGGTGTCGTGGAAGAGATTGAAGTTTCGCCTAATTTAACTTATGAGCAACATCCTATTCGTATCACTGCTTCGGAAGTCAAACGACTTCGAAATAAAGATGTTCCGCTTGTTAAAGTTCAATGGTCTTCAAATCCTAAGGATTGTTCTTGGGAATCTAGAGAGTACATCGAGCGTACACATCCGGATTTACTTTCTCGTGCTCTTTGAGGTGAACCTTTTATTTCAAATTTCTTTTGTGTTGAATATGCTTTTATGGTTGTTACTATATATCTTCTTCTTAAATATTGCGAGGACGCAATTTCTTTAAGGAGGGGAGTCTGTAACAACCCGCATATTTATCGATTTTATATTTAAATATTTTATTTAAATATTTTATCGTTAGTCGGATTTTAGTCTGAAAAGCTACTTTTTGCATACGGTCGAATTAGGACTCGGGACCACTCCCATTGAGTTTAAAATGCCGTTTGCGACCTTTTTGAGTATAAGCTTCGATATGTTTGGAGAAAGTTGATTTTTGCTACTTTTTACTTTGGGTTTGGTTTTTGGGCTCAGCCCTATGTTAACTTATACTCCAAAACTGAACCACTCTCCCCATTCTCCCTCACTTCTTTCTCTTTTCAGTTTTCTTAGCTTTAATGGTGGGAGAGATTGGAAATTAAAACTCCAAAACCCTAGTTTCTCTTGCAAATCAAATTCCAAGCTCCAAACTCAAGAAGAACCCATTGGTAAGCTTCTCTTCTTCTTCTCCAACTTATTCTCTTACCAATTTCAGAAATTCCTAAACCTAATTTTGGGAATGTTCTTGTTTTGAGCATAGATTCAAGCTCATTTGGGTTGTGTTGAAGAGAGGTTGATTCTCCATTTGCTTTCAAGCTTCATCTTCATAAATTTTAGTGAAAAGGTGAAATTTTTATCTCACATCTTAGTCTATAATTATCTTCGATTGTTAGGTATGAATTCCTAACGTTTATTCGTGTGCAATTGATTTTGGTTTGGATCGATTTCGTGTATATTCCAATTTTTGGTGTTTTGGTCTAATTTATGAAAATCCTATTTTGGATAATTGGACATTGATATTTAAGGCGTATCGAAGAGCCGTTTAGGCTGGGTTGTCGTTCGACGTAATTCCTTAGTAATTGTCATTTGCTCGTTCGATCGTTTTCGATATCCGTTTGGCCATTTCTGGTTTAGGTTCAGGGAATGCCCTGAACCCCAGATTCAGACGTCTGAAACGTAATATTCAGACGTCTGAATATTGTTCTGGGAAGATTTCTATTCCCAGATTCAGACGTCTGAATATATGGTTTCAGACGTCTGAATTGGTTCATTTGGAACCAGAAAGGAAATAGGCCAAAATATGCCTATTTCAGACGTCTGAAACACTTGATTCAGACGTCTGAATTGTGTTCTGGAAATTTTTATATTTCCAGATTCAGACGTCTGAACCAAGTGTTTCAGACGTCTGAAACTGCTGTATTTTGCCTATTTGCCTATTCGTTTGAGAATTCCAATTTAAATCGATTCGTGATAATCCTATTAGTTGTTATCATTTATTATGACTTTGATGACTCTTTTTAGGGATTTTTGAATATCCATTTCGATGGATTCTTTATCGGTTTCTTTGGATTTTTATTCACATCTTTGAATGTGGTCTTTGTGATTGATTGTTTCTACAATCCCCCTTGTGCTTTGTCACTTTAAAAATATAAAGGTTTTCTATACTAGTAGTAAATATCAAAACTCTTTCCTCAAACGATTTCAATACTATTTTAATACCAAATTCGTTTATAAAACCGTTTTCCAATCTATTAGTATATATAAACCTTTACCTCACTCGTATGAGAAATCTAATTAAACGACTTAGTAAAACAAGTGGTATGAAACGCTTGCGTTCACTTTATTGGTTAATTCTTGGACTTGTTCGATTGAAACTCTTGTGACAATTTTCTAGTGGAGATCTACAATTTGTTCGCAAATATTTAAGTTAAGCTAGTGGTTATGGGACATGATGCTAAACTCATATATTTACTAGCTTATTGTAATTGACACTTCTCTATGATCATGACGATCATTTTTGTGATTTAGACTAGCAATGTGCGATGTCTCTTTGTCTGCGTGGGAGACTAAACCCCGTTCGTGTGTCATATTTGTGGGGTAGCAACCCACGGTCTTCGGACCATTCGTGTGTCAGGTCTTCGGACCATTCGTGCGTCAAATTAATGGCTAGCTACCATGAGATAGCTTCTCGTTCGTGTGTTACAGCTGTTGGTGAGTTTTCATGCTCTCGTTCATCTGATAGGCCTCCCCCCCTTATTTTATGAAATTTTTGGATTTCGTGTGTCGAATTCTGGAATTTATACTTCACCTATTTTTGTGATTTCTATTGATATGATTTATCAATTCTTGTGCATAGGTGAATTTGTGTGTCATTGACTGGATTTCTTGTGTTGATTTCTGGAATTTATGTTTCACCAACTTTGTGATTTCTATTGATATGATTTATCAATTCTTGTGCATAGGTGAATTTGTGTGTCATTAACTTGTTTCGAATACAAGTTTTGGGTATGATACCCTTTTTGGATCTTTGAGAAGATTCATCGCTATTGATTAATCTATTGTTGATTTTCAATTACTTATATATATCACAGCTTGGCATTGTGATTATTATGTGTTTAGTCATATCTCCTATTCTATATCATGTTATCTGATATTTATAGTTAGACTGATCCGTTTATTATTTTCTTATAAATAATACTCGGGTCAGACCGAGATGTTGCCGGTACTTCGACTTGACTTCTCTCTAGGGATCCATTACTCTGACCTTTTGCTTACTACTTAGATTAGTAGTTTTTGTTGTATACTCTTGAGATATTGACTCATTGATGTATTCTTTTGTATAGCACATGTTGCTATTATTTTGTGTTATTGAGGATCCTTCTGACCACTACTCTGATGTACACTTTTATGTGTAATATTCATATCTTATTCCGCCTTTGTGATATGAATTGTCTGTGACTGATTTATGTTATGTTTGCTTCTATATTTGTTTTCCGAAGATATTATAGCCACTATGTAGTAGCTTTGAGTTTGTGTTGGTATGTCGGATTTCCTCTTGATAAAGTATTGCATGTTATACTATCTGACATATCGGTGCTCGCGCAAAGAAATTACACGGATGGTCGCTCCTCAACAGCCTTAATCTCCGTGCTAGTCGACAGCATTCACCGTAATGTTCTTGGCTAGTGTGGGTATAGAGGTGGGGCGTCACAATCTTCAAGCTGCAAAATACTCGGTCTGACCCGAGTATTACATTCAAAACAAAATAATACACGGGTCAATCTAATTCAAACTCGGTTATTAGTCCATAGAGGCAATAATAATCAAATAACAATTAGATGACAGTCACAATAATTCTCGTCTATCCGACCCTTTTAACAAAGAAATCAGATAACGTTAAATAAAACACTTAACAGTGTTAAAAAATAAATCAGCAAATTAAATTATCAACGAAGATAGATGAAGGGATTATTAATGAAGATAATTTAGGAAAAACATCAGAATTGCCCAAACGGCAATTAACAACAAAATCATCAAATTAAACCAAATCAAAATGCGATTCAAAATATATTGAATAGGCAACATAAAACAATTTCCATCAATAGGAAACATCAATTAAAACATTAGATCAAGTAGGGCTGCAGTACACGCACGCGTGTACGGCCTCGCCACATTTAAAACGTTAAATCTGTGTGGCTGCAGTACACGCACGCGTGTACTGCCTTGCCACTACAGTATGAAATGCACAAAAGATCAACGGAAGTTCCAAACGAGTACAAGGTCAAACCCAAGCGTTTCAGCTGGATTCAACTGAAGTGTAATTAAAAAAAATCCAATGTATATCAGATCAGTGATGCTTAAACCCAAACCAGATTATAGTGCAACTTGGTCAGAACCAAGGCAACAGATATGCAACACTTCAAATATCAATGCCGCTGCCATTTGAACAGCTGGCCAAAGTCAACACAGCAACAACCCAAAACATTTAACCATATGAATGCAAGTAATGTCACTGAGAAGCAATGTTTAGCATACATATGAATTAATTTCATACGTACAACAAAACACCAAGGACAACTCAGCAATGCAAAGGCCAGTGATGGAACTCAATACATATACCAAAATTTTCGACCAAAAATACTTGCAACATGAATGGTGCAAAGAATACAACAGTGGAAAAACTATATGGATATTGAAACAGGCTATTGCAACTGAAGGTATACAAGTGTATATATACAAGTGCACTCCAGTTCATGCACAGGAGCTTAAGAGCAGCCCAAAATCAAAACATATATAGGCAAAACTCGAAAAACAGCATGCATAAGCACATTAGTGAATCATGGCCAAAGGCCATAGTATCACTCAATTCAAATATAAAGAAGAATACCCTAATCTCAGTAAAAATAACAAGAGTAGTGGCAACATAGAGTATACCAGAATGAAAGGAATATCACTGCAACATAAGAAACTGCAACCACCATAAGTATTCAAGGGCAAGACTGCAACGAAAATGCAGCCGCCACCTGAATACAAGGGCACAACAAATACAAACTGCAATAACAACAAGTTGTAATTACACTTGAAAACTAATGCACAGCATACATAAAAAAAATGAATAGCATCAAGGCACAAAGGCCACAGGTTGACAACAATTGAAATTTGCATGCAACCTGTACTCGGCAGTTGGGATAACAAGGACACACAAGTGCATAGTGCATAATAAATGTCCAGCAAAAACAAGCACATAGGCAAGGCACCAGTACAACTACATGAACACAGCAGTATGAAGGTGAGGGAACCATGGATATGGAACCACAGCACATAAATACATGAATAAGTGATACAACAGTTCAGTATCAAAGAAACAGCTGCATATCTAATATGCAACCCAAAGTTGCAGTAAAACAACAAAAAGGCTCAAGTCAACATATATAATCCAAAAGTGCAACAATAATGGAACTGCCGCCGCACAAGGATACAAGGGTAAGCTGCAACAAATACTGCAGCCACCATAAGTTCGCAAGGGCACAGAAATTACAAAGAAATCAAACAAGCAGCTTCAACATCAAAGATCATAACATTGAAACAATGTTCAAGTCATTCCAGCAAGTAACAGTGCAACCAGTGCACATAAAGGCACCAAGGAATATGCAACTACAAAACTGGGTCAAGCAAGTGCAACACAGTGACGAGCTACCCAGATTCAAAGAGGCAATCTGTACAACAAGACTGCAAATTTCAAGAAGGCACCAAACTACCACAAAATGCAACAATACATTGCAACTATACTGGAAAACAAATGCACAGCAGTTCATATATATATATATATATATATATATATATATACATAAGATATACAATGCAGAAGATCCAAGGCTACAACTTCAAATGACTCAGATGAACACATGGCCGAGAAACAACATCCAGACCAGAATGCATATGAAACCAACATGGCTAAGATGAAATACCAGTAAGCATTACAGTGACATATTACAGGAACAAATGACTTAGGCTACAACTTCAATACTATAAAATACTTACACGCATGTAGCTTGGAAGACTTACACACGCATGCAGTATCAACTATGGTCTGTAACAAAATAATATGCACTCAAGATTCCAGGAGCAGAAGATACATGCATATACAAGTCGATGCAAACAGTTCGAAGAAGACTACAAGATGAACTAGACCAATACACATGAATGCACGGTGCAAACAAAATGCACAAATATAATTTACATATAAATGCAGACCAAATAATTAATATCGTCAAAGAAATCAAGAGCGTGTATGCAATTTTGAAAAAGTCAAAAATCAAGATAAAAGAGGAAAGTTTATGCCGTATTGATCAAGGAATGATCGAACGTTTCAAAATCAAAACCGTGGGAATCAAGCAAAACAAAAATATCACAAACTGAGAAAGGAAAGTGACAGTAGTCAAGTATATGGATACAAACTAATTTAAGGGTCTCGAAGTTCATATAAATACAACCCCAAAAAAAATCATCATCGGCAAAGCGATTTAGCAAATCAAAGTGACCGAAGTCAACTAGGAAGCAGCAATTTCAAAACCATGAAAATCAGTTACTCTAGCAACAAAAATCCCAAATTTGAACAAGCTAGAAATCACTAGAAGCTTGAATTAGATGTGAGTAAATTAAATTACTCACCTTATGTTGACGAGCACGCACCGAAGAATCGATCGAACTACTGAGGTCGACCGCCTCCGAATTTTGAAAAGCCCTAGCTTGGAAAGGAGGAATGAATGACGAACGAGCAAGCCCTAATTTGAATCGAAGGACGAAAAGGAACGGGCAAACGAAAGAAGACTTTTTTTTTCTAGGCCGCCATTTTTCTTAGTTTTGAAGAACGAAACTGGAATGATAATTTGATGTGTACATGAAGTTAAGGTATACAGGGTATTAATATTTTCATTTGTACTGGTGATGTATAGTTTGTACAACAGGGTGATATTTTTCTTCCTTGTATGGTGGCTGTATTTATTAGCTTTGTACAATTATATATTTAATTTGTTTCTTCTTTTTCTTATTCTAGCCTTGCATTATTTTACTTTTCTTTGTTTCATAGCTTTGCATTTTTAAAACTCTACAGGCTACCTACTTTTGCAGATTTTGTTATGGTGGCTAAAGATATTGGCATTAAATGCCTTGGTACCCTATGTTTCATATGCCATGCTTGTTGACTTCGGATGGTATGAAGTTGTGATGATAGATATGTTTGCATTTATTTATAAATCCCAATTCAAATTTAAATCCAAATATATTTCTCATATTAAACTTGAAAAATTCAAACAACTCCACAATTTTTAATCAACTCTCAATAGATTAAATTCTAAAATTTAATCGCCAAACTCATTCTGATAATTTGAAATTCAAGTCAAACCATCATTCAAATATTTAAAATTTATTAAATTCTTTCAATTTAAATTGTTCAAAATTTAGGGTCGTTAAAGTAGCTGCTATGCGTTACCACCAATGCAGATCGCAATTGAAATATCTACCCTGGGCATTGCCTCGAGTGTCTTGTCGTATGCCTTATCGTGCCTTCTACGAGTTTGTTTTATGTCATACCTATGGAGTTCTCCTTGATAGCCCACATACTGGTGGAGTTTACGGTATCTGTATAGACCACGACATTTTATAAAATGTGTTAAGGAGGATATGGGTAGCGCCTTAACGCTATTTTAATACTTTACTTTAAAGTAGACATATTATAGCAGCGTATTGTACTATACATAGTAGATAGTTTAACGGATCCTTAGAAGATGGAAATCCTGAACATCTCTTCAGTTATTGCACTCACCTTAGGCACTGGATAGGAGATGTCAAACCCCGTAAACATCTCTGACACCGTTACACTCATATTTTTACTGTTGATTCAACTTACATAAGATCTTTTAGTTCTGACTCGAGTGTTTTGTCTTTTTAGTTCGCTCAAGGTCAATCTGAGCTTTTCAATTTATTGAAGACTGCTTTCTAGAAGATGAAGACGAAGATTTTGTACCATTATTGTTATTTAGTATATTTATTCCACTGCACCATGTTGTTCCGATGCGTTATTCATTTATTTATTCTTGTTTATGTAACTCTGATCTGTATTATAAAGGGTAATCAAATGTTATTTGTAAAACAGCTTCATGAACTGTTTGTTTGATTATTATATTTTGTTATTCCGCTGCGAGATTTTGTGTTTTTTTTGCTTTCTTCACTTTTCCTTATTTACCCCATAATAATCTACCAATTTGTATGGTTTGAGTCTGAGATGTGTGGTTTACCGTTGATTTAAACCATCCAAAAAGCTAGTCGTTACATTTTGTTCCATTAGAAAACAACAATTCATTTTTTTCCCCGAACATGTATTAAAAATTATTAACCAAATTCCTCAAGCTAATATTTCACTAAATATTATTAAAGTTAGCATTTGAATCATGTTTTATTATAATTAGGTTTTAACTCATATTTACCTCATCTTGAATAATTTTCTCTTTTATAAATTTCTAAACTATTTATTTTACCATTACTATAATTGCCACCCAAATTTATTATCATTCAAATTAACATTGCTAACACAATCTATTCTTTTAATTCAATTATCAAAAGAGAAAAACTACTTTTGTTTTAAATATTTTCTCGATTTGAAATTTCCAAAATTCATTTACAAAAATACATTATGTCCAATATAACACCAATATCTTTTACAACGTAAAATACTAACACTTTAAGGTGTTTATAATATTTATTTATTTTATTTTTATTACCCGAAAGTGAAATAATGGAAAGACCGCTCTATAACTATTTTAGCCCTTTATAATTCAAACAGCTTTAATCACAAAATCATTTATTATTATTTAACGAAGGGTTAATTTCCAATCAAATAGGGAAATCACAATGAACTGCTTATTGTTCGACACTTACATCTTCTCGAATTAAATTTCTATTTTGGAGATTTAAGGATTGTAATAAGCAAATCTCCTAAGGATTGAAATAAGCAAATCTCTTAATAAAGCCCTTTTTTTAATACAGTGCTTCTTGTTCGCAAAATAAAATAATCCAAATTTCAATATCTCAAATTAATTTAAGTAGAGGAATTAATGTTTTACTTCATCTTTTAATTTTAGAAACGCAAAGATAAATGTTATATCATTTATTTACATCACAATAGATTAAAAATAATCTATCAAAAGTATTACATAAGTTCATTTTATAAACCATTTTATAATTGAACCTGTATAAATTTATATCTCCCAAACAATATAATGATGTTGCTTTGTCCTCCATCTATAGTGAATTGCATTGTCAATTGGCTGCAATATTAATCGTAAAATCAACATCGCCTCGCCACTGACCTCAACTGTCGCTAATACTTCGTAGCCACACTCATCATCTAAACATTAACACATATGGTGTATCTTTATTGTCTTTATTAAGATTACTCTTTAACCATCAAATTTTAAATGTATAAATTTATATATGACTATTTTCGTGTTTATAATTTCACCATCCACTTTCTAAAATAACTTTCTAAGTAGTATTATACAATCTCAAAACATTTTCTCTCTAAAAGTCTTTACATGTGTATTTATGTATATAAAACTACTGTCATATAACTTCCAAAATTTATTACCTCTTTAATTATTATTTATAATTTCGCATTGTTATCATTATACTTTTAAAATATTATAACTCAAAGAACTATTGTATTACTTAAAATTTTATGTTTTATTGTCTCGTCCAAGTATTTAGAAATCCATTTGATATGAGGTGTCACACTCTCGACCAGAATCCATAAAGCACTCGACGGGAAATTTAACACAATTTTACATACATATATTCCAGAAATTCTTTTAAATATAATATATATACAACTTTTAAAATGTTTCTTTTAAAAATTTCAGAGTAGCGACTCAGAATTTTAGTCATTGGATTTTGAATTTAATTAAATTTAAATATTGAAATAATTGGATTTTAAAGTTAATAACTTGAAGTAAATTAGAGTTTATTTACAATCTTTGAATTGTGAATAATTATTTAAATATTGGGATTTTAAATTGAATGTTTGATTTAATGGACTTGTTTAACTCCTTTTAAATTACAAATAATAACAGGAAAATTATTTTATTTTTACGACTCAATTTTTATTGATGCATTGTTAATTTAATTTACTGGATTTTTCCATAATTTTTAATTGGAAATTCTTTCAATGTCCATTTGATGATTTATCGCCAAACGGTAGTTTTTGCAATTTTTCAGAATTGAATAACCAGTGTATATTATTAATGTTTTAGGGTCACGTCACTATTCTAAGCGTGACTGTGTTCTTGTTTTGTCGTCTCAACCTATACATGAACGGTAAGTTGTGTAGCGAGATGCCAAAAATTAGAAAATAAATATAAATCAACATCCGCTACCTTAACATTTCTTTGCCCGGCCTCCTTATTGTCTTCCACATACACATTTAAATTCACTACATGCTGAAACAAAGAAAAATGAAGAAGCAAGCTTTTCTATTTTAAGGAAAAAATTCATAACTCAAATTGTACTAAATGAAAATTTCTAAAACAAAGTTCTTTGGGTTTTTTATCAAAATCTTAATTTTAGTATTCATATTAAGGGTGCGATAGCTTCTCATGATGATCGACCATGGAAGTCACGGCTTTTAGCAACTAGGGTTCGAGTTAGGGGAGTTCTAGGCAATGATGAGCCAAAGCGAGTTGATATTCAGGTTAGTCAAGTGGAAGAGCATTGGGTTTCATAGTATAGTGGGTGATGGTGTGTAAAAACCCTGGTCAAGGTTAAAATGAAATAAATATATTAAAATGGATTTTGGAGAATTTTGTTAAATTTTTGGGAATTTCGGCATTTACTGTGAGAAATAAACGATAACTATTAGAAGTGTGAATAAATTTTTCATATGCTATTGATACAGTTGAGGAAAACTAAATCTATTTCATAATTATATGATTGATAATTAAAAAAATAAAAATAAATAAGTACCGAATTAAATAAAATTAACCGATGTCGAAATATAATATTTTAAGAAAAATATGAATCAGTTTAGTTAGAGAAATAAATTTGCGAAGGAAAAAAATGATCAAACCGACCGTTAGGGAGGTTTGCTTACTGTCACTGGCCAAAATCAAATTCTCTGAAGCCAAAAACACATTTATCTTTTTCCCAAATCATATGTTTTAATTTGTTCTATTCTTTTCAATAATCATATGTTTTAATTTGCTATATATCTTTTCCCCTAATCAAAGAGGGCTTTTTTTGCATATTTCTAAATTACATGGAACAAAGATTTGTGTGGTTCTCGCTTTCATAGTGAAATATGTGTTGATGGTCTATGTCTTATGGTATATTTTGAAATGAGAACACCGGTTAGGATGTTAAAACAACGTTTTCATCCTTCGAGTTGCTGAACTATGACTTGCTGGAGCTTATGATTTATGTGCTGATGGTCTATGTGCTTGCTGGAGCTTGTGATTTGCAACAAATTATAATAGTTCAAGTTACTGAACTATGACTTGTTTGTTGTTTCGCTTCAGTGTGGTAATAAACCGCTGCTATGTAAATTTCTTTGATGATATTAATTAGTTCCAGTATAAATTTGTGTTTTCAACTGTATGCAATCTACTCTCTCCATATGCTTATATCCAACTTCATTCTACAGACACCGGCTAAAATCTTAAAACTACATCAAATCATATAGTACTCATAAATAGTCCACAAAAAAAATACCTCTTGCCACTATTGTAGCCAAGAGCCAATTATTGCATATTTATAAGCTAATATAAAAGCATTCAAAAGTTTTGCGCCTTCTAAATCTTAATTACATTTTTTCTTCTTTTTTTAGAAAATTCATTACGTGATTTGGTATCTGTATGTTGATAGAAGATCCTTAGTATCAAGTTAGCCTACATTTACAATCCTTATTATAATTGATTTTACACATTTTCAATTACTTTCAGTTTTTTTAAATGCAGTTTTTTTTTCATCAAATTATTCATAAAGGACAAAAAACTAACAAATGTTTTTTTCATTCATATCAAATAACACAACAGTCGAATTCTCCACCATTGCACGGTTATACTAGTTATTTACAAAGAGAATATAGGAAAGAAACTAAATAAATTAACAAACGGGCCAAAATCTTTAACACTAAGTTCCCACTCTATTTTTCCTAGAAAAAATAAAAACATTTGTCGACCCTCTATACTCGTTCCATTTTGTCTTATCCCATTCCCAATTATTCAAACCCCTAGCCTCACGAAAATAAAACAAAGTATAAACGAACGATGAGAACGACGATCAATCGAAGGGAGCGCGACCTGGTCGATGTTGGCATCAAGCGCGAGTTCGATGGTGGCACGCAAGCTGAAGACGCTCGAGCATGATAGTGGATTTGCGTTATTAACCTAGGGCATTATATATAGTCGCTTCGAGGTGTAGATGCTGAAAGGGGATGGCCGACGAAGTTACTAACGTGACGATTTCAGGCGGTGAAGGCAGTTAATACAGTGATTGGCTGAGCTTAGGGTTTTCGATTTAGGCGTAATTCAAGCATCGTTCTACGTGAGATTTTTAAATCTCACACAACTATATCTAATAGCATGAATGCCTGAAATGATTATTAGTTAGATTAACGTTTCAATAAATGGATGGTTTGTTAAACAATATTATCAAATTTTCAGAAAACTCATCGCTTTAAATTCATGTTTGAAGATATGATCACTCAACTTTGCTTTGGCGTTAACTGCATGCGTCCTTCATCTCGGTGCATTGTTAAACTAAGTACATTTAATTGTCTTTTGCATGGAAAAATATTTTAACTTGTCCTATTACATGATATATGGGCATGCATGTCACCAAAGCATTTTGCTTAGATATTCATTTCGCCCTGTCAGTTCATCCTTTGATCTATCCTTTTGTTTTTGATGAAAAACACTTACCAATTCTATTTTTTGTTTAGTTTCTGTCTTTTCCTTGCAATTGTGGTATCCACCTTGTACTATGACATTGAAATGTAGTATGCATCGTTTAAGTTGATCATGTTTGTTCGCCGTCGTTTTTTTGTCCTTTCTTGCTTTGATTGATATCTTTTATATGTCTGCACACTTTTCAGAGCAATGTGAAACATGCTTTTTAAACACTTTTGCTTTGATTATATTTTATTGCCTGTATATGCTTTGATTTATTTTTATTGACTGTACATGCCTATACAATGCTTTGATATCTTTTAAATGATTATATTTTATTACATGTGCATATTTTGATCACAAAGCATTCTTGCTTTGACATTCATTTGTTGCTTTGATTGAGAAAGATAGTACATGTTTATTAGCCTTGACTTGACATCACCTTGTAGCTACTTTTAATTTGTAGCCAACTTTACGAAATAAAATGTTGCATGTACATCTATGTTTCGAATTTTACCTAGCTTAGCTTACATTGCTTTGTATATATTTTACTATGTAGCCTATCTCTATATATATATTAGTTTCTAAATGCCTGTACATGCTTTTCAACTCAATGCACTACTGACTTGTACATGTCTTAGAAAATATGTTTTTGAAATGTCTTGTGATAAAGTGCTATTTATTTTTACAAATAAATTTTATTACAAGCACCATATACAATGAGTAATTAAGTAGTTTCAAATTTTATTTAAAATAAATTCTCCTTTTTTCTTTTCAATTATTTTAAACATATAAAAAGATTTTAAAACTCTTTTTTTATTTTTTATTGATTTGAATTTCCATTTGAATTTCATGATTTTCTATGAAACAAAGAATTTTAATAAACCATTGAATTGTCGGATTGGTATGGGACTTTTCATTCAATTCTTTAGTTTATTACTATAATTTGTTAAATAGACTTTAAGTGAAAGTTACTAACTTTTAGTATATACTTGAATTTACTATCTAGTATGGGACAGTTAGTTAAATTCTTATGATTACTGGAGTGACAGTAATTAACACTTAGAGTTGTATTATCCTGAGGCGTTCAGATTTTATTTGAGACCGATAGATCCCCAAGAGACCATGACTCATTTTTCATCAACCTGAAAGTTGATTCATTTTTTAGATTTTGGTAGGCAGGCCTATTTCTTAAAGTTAAGTTTGTTCTGGTATAACATAGTTGTCTTTTGTGTTGTTTAGACAGACGTTATATTGCAGCCCTATCAGTTTAACAGTTGCACAATGTTTACCTATTTATATTCGTTACGTAAATTCACTTAGTTTTATCATAAACACGACAACCTATTTCTTATCGTTAGGAGTTGGGGTTTTTACCTGATAGTCTATTTCTTTTTGTTAGACTATTGTGCTATGTGGCATGGCTTATTTAGTTTAGTTAGGTCTCATGTCATACTGTATTATATTGATAGTTGGCTACCATTATTATTTCAGTACTGATGATTATTTCCTAAGAAATTTTAGTATGGATATCCTGTATCCTTTATGGCTCTGAGGTTATCACTATATTTTGAGATGATAGTCTATTGAGACTTGATATGTATTTATGAAATAGTGATTTTGTTAGATATGCCTTGTTGAGTATTTGTTTTGGGAATATTTTATTTATGACTTATTCAGATATTATTGGGTCAAATTTTACGAGATCTGTATTTATTGGTTTGATATGCCTTTTATGGATTTTGGGATTTAGGCATATTTTGAGATGACTTATTTGGAGGTAAGTCATTTATGGATCTATAAACTAAGAAAGTGATTAATATGCCTTATTATGATTGTTTGTTTGTCATATTTTATATGGCTTATTATTTAAAGTCAAAGTTATGATATTAACATCTCACCTTTTATTAGATATAGTCTGACCCATTTATTATTTTAATACTCGGGTCAGGCCGAGACTTTACAGGTATAGAGACCCATTGACCTTTGGATTTTGGGCTAGCATTGAAGTAGACTATTTTAATAGTTTTAGTTTACTTCATATTTGTATATTTTGACAGTTAGGAATTTGTGTCATTTATATTATATAGCAGAGACCTTGTAACGGATACAAGATTTTGGATATGATGTATATATTTATGTGGGTCTAGTACTCATATTTTGTAGATTCGCCTTCTATTATGTATAAATTGATGTATATTATTCCGCTGTGATCTGTGATTCTGATTCTGATTTATCTATATTATATATTGTTCTGAATATTTTTAATTGGTTTGTTTATTACTTGGTATTAATATTGTACACGTCTAAATTTCAGTTTAGATTCTCAAAATGGTAAATAAGACGCGTTAGTGTCAGTATAAAGATATTTCACGTTTGATCGTCCTTAATCAGCCGTATTCTTCGAATTAGCAGATGACATTACTTGTAATGTTTTTTCCAAACTGGGTATAGCGGTGGGGCTGTTACATGGTGGCTCATTAGGAGGTGCGACATTTGTTGCATGGTAGTTTGGTTGCCAGATCAGGTTTTTAAGGCACTTCGGGCAAGGAGAGGGTGTGTGATACAGAAGGCACCTATGGAGTGGAGTTCATTAGCATCGTCGGATCTGTATTTTGTGGAGGGGTTGATGGATTAGAGGTGGAGGAAGGTGGTTGCATTGGTAAGGTTTGTTCAGGAAGAGAAGGGATGTGATTTGGGGGGGAGGGAAGATGTATTAATGGGTAATTAGTTTAAATTGAATTTAATTAGTGTTTTAATATGTAATTTCCAAATTGATAACTCATAAAATGTATAACTCTCTCATACAAGGCTCAAATTGAACGCGGTCAGTCGCATTGGGTTCGTAATGACGTTATCTACGCTAAGCAATTGGATTCATGGAATTTAGAGCTTATAGAAATTTCAATTAAATTTAAATGCTGCTCGATTTTAGTCGGAACTGAGATGCTTCGGCAATATTTGGAATTTAAGCGAGTTTAACTCACCTTTTTGGTTAATCAATAATGTTTTATAGTAGATAAAAATTATTGATTATTTGTTTGGATGCTTTATTTTATTGATTGTTATGGTTTTAATGAATTGTCACTTTTAAAGTGGTTAATATATAAAAGCAATTGTAAGGACTTATCTGATGTACAGGAAATTTGTAAAGGGATCCAATGGGATTCCTCACCCTCGTTAATTTATTTTCAATACTACTCCTATTATATGAATTATGAAATATCAAACCAGATTGTTTGGCCCTATGGGATATGATATTCATGTTGAAATCTTAACCTCTGTAGTATTAAATATAAATATGAACATTGGTTAAGTGATGTGATGGCGGCTGGCTTCAATTTATTATTTTGAAATACTATTAATTGCCAGTTTGACCAGGAAGGGGTTTGAATTTGAAAAATGATTTTTATTCCGACCTTTGGTTTTTTAGAATATTTTTATTTTTAGAAAATTTTGAACATCTCTATTTTACCCCAAACTTTTAATTTGTCTTTTCTAAATCGTTTAGATATGTTTTAAAGTTGTTTATTTATATTTCATAGTGTTTAAAAGTATTTATCAGTATTTTATATAGTGAAACGTTATTTACTAAACAATTAATATTTTTTGAAGTTAATAGTTATTATTTATTAATAGTGTCATGGAATTTATAATAGTTACTTACTACTAACGTTTTGGAATTTATAATTATTATTTATAACAATGTTTTGGAAGATAATTATTATTTATAGAATAAGGTTTGAAGATTGATTATCATTATTTTTATTAATAATGTTTGAAATTATTAATTATTACACTTATAATGTTTTGAAATTAATAATTATTATAAATAGAAATGCTTTGTTGTTAATAATTATTATATAATAATATTTTGAAGTAAATAATTATTTATTTATAATGTTATTGAGTTATTAATTATTATATTAATAATGTTTTGGAGTTAATAAATTGTTTTCTAATGATGTTGGAAAATTAATTTATTATTTATTTAGGGTGTTTAAAGTAAACTGATTTGGTCTGATTAATTGCATATGTGAATAATAAATTGATTTTATAAAAAGGAATCTCTTTTAATAAAAGATTATTAAAGAATCTATAAATAAAAATGGGGCTTGGTCTTATAAGAATCTTTAAAAGGCTTTATAAAAGAATACTATAAAGGATTTTTGTAAAGGGTTTTAGAAGGGATTTTTATAAGAGATCTTTATAAAGGAGTTTATAAAAGGATAAAGTTTTATAAATGGTTTTATAAATTTATAAATAGAGTTTTATAAATTGTTTTGGAGATTATAAAAGTGTTTTATAAAATTATTTTGGAGATTTATAAAAGAGTTTTATAAATGGTTTAGGAGATTTATAATAAGATTTTTATAAATGATTTTAGAGTTGTATAAATGCGTTTTCTAAGTAGTGAAAGTATAGCCTGTCTGTGAATATGCTTATATGTTGGGATAAATATATGGATAGTTTTCTAAGTATAAAAATGGAAGTATGAAGGGTCTGTGAATATATCATATAAAGGTATTTTGATGCAGGTATTTTCAAAGAAATTTTAATTCGTGAAAGGATTTATTAAAGAGGTTAGTGGCTGCTTATATGCTTAACCAATGTTGGTTTCCCTATGGAAATAAATTCCCAGTTTGATCATTACTTGTTTGTTTGTTAATTAAATAACCGACTATCAATTTGTCCAGTTTTAAACTATTAAGGTCGGTTCAGAGAAACCGGGATCCGATATATTATCTGAAAAGCACTTCGAACCAGCATAAGCGTTAGAATTGGAACCTCTTGAAGACGACTGAAGATGGTGCTTTTAAGGGTACTTGCTATTAATCCTGAGGGTGATTCCAAAATGGATGTAGTAGAGGTAGTGCCTTTGGTATCGTTCAGAACTAGAGTGAGCTTGTATAGATGAATTATGGGATTGCATTTCTGCCCGAAGGGCAGTGTTAGCATTCAAAAAGGAATTGCTATATAAAGGGTAATCGTAGCCTCAAGCCTGACATCGTAGAAATGGCCAAAATAGGGTAGATGCGGCAGGGCTATATGGGTCGCTCCCATGAGGGTGTGTCATCACCTTTTAAATTTTCATATAACGAATTTGGTTGTGCATAAGGGCTCTCGATAAATGTTGGGAACAACCTGGATAATGACATATTCGATACTATCCAAGTTTAGGGGTAGGACAGTTTTGTGTTGGCAAAGGTGGACCAAGTTAAAGGTCTAAAACCAAGTACATTTTATCTAGAAGTGTATTGTACGGAAGGTGGTCTATTACCTTGCCATTTTTGAAATCCATTTTCCAATAAGTGCTATGGAACTTGATTGTAAACATATTATGCTGGAATTTAATAATATAAAAATTTCAACTATGATTAATATGTATTTGTACCCTAGACATTATTATAATATCACTAGATTTTCTATAGAAACGTTTTGGTTATTGTAAGGTAAAAACCAGTCCGTATTTATGTGCAACATGATCTTATGAGATACCTTTATTTTTAAATATTTTTGTAACATTGACATTCAATTGCGTTGTGTTCTCATGCTGGTTTTGTTAGACTGATCCAGAAGTTGTTTTATTATAATGCTCGGGTCAGACTGAGTATATCTAAAGATTCAGTTTGGATACTTGAAGCTTCAAGAGAGATGTTGGATGCCTCCAAGTCGTATTCATGTATATTTTGTTTCTACTGCATTAGTTGTTTTATTTAATATCATTTGTGAGGATAGGTCGTTATAACTATTCAGGTTGTTGATTAATTGGTTGACTCTGATTGATATATGTATAATAAAGTTCAATTTTACTTCTGTAAAGATCTATTGTGTATTATATGTTACTTTGTTACGATGTGAGATTCTGTTATGTCTTTTCTTCTTTTTCTGCAACAATCTGTCTTTCCGACACTTGGAAGTTCGATACATAGATACCATGGGTGTAATAGTGTCAACTTTTAATGGTCGAAAAGGCGGGTCATTACATGTGGTATCAGAGCTTAGGTTGAGCCAATACCTAGTCTTTGGTGGGGTTAAGTCGTTTGAGATAGAGTAAGTGAGACCCTAGGATGAGTTTGAGTGTATTATATATATGAGCACTTATTTGTTAGTGCTATAGAATGTTTTGTACTGTGTTGATTTATCGGTTGAGTGGCTTATGAAATATGGTCGATATAGAATGTACAACTGTATTAATATGGGTTTCTAAATGCTTGAACAAGGCAAATGGACACGATATTGTTTTGAAACTAGGTAAATGAAATAATTTTACCTAAATTATATTTTTTATATAAAAGAACAATTTTTCAAAAAATTAATATAGTTATATATGGCGTGATTAGTCGTTAAAATGATAATATTCAATTATTATCAATTATTATTGGTTAATTGTGCACGGATAGTAAATGAACATTTTATTTTGTTAAATTGAATATGAAAACCTTGTGAATTCAGTTTTCGGTTTGACGATAAGGCTTCCGGGAATAATTTTGAGTTAAAGTAAAAAAAAAAATTTAATAAAAGTTGTTGATTATAATTCAAGAAGGATAACAATGGTGAAAAGGATGTTATATAAGAAGTGAAATTATATAAATAGGATTTATAAATATAGTTTACAAATAAGGATTTAAAACTGAGAATTTGACTACTTAAATGCCAAAGACTTGAAATTGTTTTTCAAAGTGTTGTGACAAATAATAATAGTATTACTGGAGAGTGTTGTGAATAGAAATTTTCTTTAAATATGGTTTGTAAATGAAAATGGATTTAAACCGAGAAATTTAGAACTTAAAGCCGGTGTTTGGAAATTGATTTCAAATTTTTGAGAAAAATAATAATGGTATTATTTTGAAAGTATTGATTAATAGAAATATTGTAAAAGGATTTGGAAGAGTTAAAAAGCATTGAACTCACTTTGGTCGTTGGAAAATAATTCTAGTAATGACTGCAACATCATCAGCATTCATTTTCGAGTTTCTAAAGCGAGGAATTCCTACCATGATAGAAATTGGTTATTGAATTGTTTTGGGTAAACCAATTTTTTTTTAAAATTCCCAAAGAGCGATTTGATATACAAAAGGGAGTTATGTATATAGTTATTATTTCAAATTGATTTAAAATAAAAACATATAGGTTTAAATTAATAAGTTCTCGGTTACCTCATGTGATGGCTGCATGTACCTTATGCATTAGAGTAGTTAGGTTTTACACCTCATTTTGATACGTTGTTTTGGGAAATTTTCATTTAAGAAATGAAATTTCTGATGATTTTGGGCGATCAGAACTTTCAAATTTGATATAGAAATTAAAGCTAATTATTTTATGAGAATATCAAAAAATAAGTTTTTGTAACTTATAAATTTGAAGAGATAGAAATTTAAAAACAATATTTAAATTCATTGAATATTCTAGTTCAGTAAAACAATTCTGAATATCGTATATAATACTCTTAGGAAATAGAAGAGTATTTGGCAAGTAGGAGCTTGAGTTACAAAATGTTAATAGATTTAAGTAATGTTTCTTAAGTAAGGTAACGATTCCTTAAAAAGGCAATAAAAATCTTGGGAAATGTTTTATTGATGAAGATAAGTCTTTATAAAGTGTCAGCAGGCTTAAGATAGTATAATGAAATGCCTCAAAAAAATATTATAGTATTAACTAAAAATATGAACTTAAGTTTTAAAGTGATAATAAACCTAAGTTGTGTTTTATAAGATGTTTACAAACTTAAGTTGTAAAATATTTGAGTTCTCATATTATGTGTTCTGGAATGGGTTTAAAGTAAAAATAGTGTTTAATGAAATGGTTTTTGGAATAATTCATAAATAATTTTAGCCTGCAAGGGAATATACTAAGAAATAATAAATGTGAATTAAAATAATTTGTACGGTTAAGAAAAGTAAAGTTGAAAATTGAGCTACGAGATAAAATTTAACTTAAGTAAAGTTAAATAAAATGATTTGTAAATGAATTTTAGTATTAAAGGAAATAGTATTGGAAAATTATGAGTGATTTAATATTCAATGTGAATAAAAATAATTTGGTATAATTTAGGAACCAATGGAATAAATACGTAAGTTGTACGTAGATCTATCGATTCGCATAACCGATTTGATCCAAATTTGAGTAAACGATTTCAAGGTTATTTACACCGGTCCGAATAAGGATTTTTCACTCGATTATTAATGAAACACTCAATACGGATTTTTGATTTGATTTCGAGGTTTCCTACCATAGTATATTACTATGTAAGGGGAACGACTGTTTCTAATCAAGGAACCTGATCGGAGTTCGCACTAGAGTTGACGAGTGAGTGATACTAGTTCGAAAGAGAAATTTGTGTCATTGAGCAAGCGATCGGATTTGATATTTCATACGAATGACATATGTACATCATATGGGCTTTAATATGAATATATGCTTTTGATATTGCAAATGCAAATTATATGGTTGGATATAATTGTAAATAAGATGTGGGTATATGGAAGCGAAGGCTAGTTGATGGCTTTGGTTTTGTAAGTAGAGTTTAGTTGCTCGATAAATAGGTATATGTTTATATTTTTGGTTTGGTTTTACGGTTTGATGCTCTATATAAGGAGGCCACTTGGCTTTTGTTTTCTTTTGTTGGATTTGGCATGTCGCTGCAATTTGTACTTTTTTCGATCGAGCCACGCAAAGGAAATGCTGTCGAAATTTTACGTAATTTTAAATGACTTAGAAAATCAAAAATTCTTTTCAACTGATTGATTTTGAAAAGTTAATGGGTTTGGAGGCATTTTCCTTACCTTGGCAGTTTCGGGGACGAAATTCTTTAAGGGGGGAGAATGTAATGACCCAGAATTTTGGTCATTGGATTTTGAATATTTAATTAATTATAAATATTGAAATAATTTGGTTTTAAAGTTTATAAATTGATGTAAAATAGAGTTTATTTAAGGCATTTAAATTGTGAATAATTATTTAAATAGTTATCTAAATATTGGTATTTCAAATTGAATATTAATTCCATGGATTTATGGACTTGTTTAACTCTTTTTAAATTATAATTAATAACAAGAAATTTATTTTTATTTTTACGACTCGATTTTTATTAACACGTTGTTAATTTAATTTATTGGATTTTTCCATAATTTTAGGTTTGGAAATTCTTTAAATTTTCGCTTGATGATTTATCACCAAACGATAATGTTTTTGTAGTTTTTCAAAATTGAATAAGTTATGTAGATTATTATTGTTTTGGGGTCACGTCACTATTCTGAATGCGACCGTGTTTTTATTTTGTCGCCTACATCCCATACATGAACGGAAAGCTATGCAACGAGATGCCAAAAATTGAAAAATAAATATAGGTCAACATTCACTGCCCAAAATTTCTCTACTCAGCCTCCTTATTGTCTTCCTCGTACATTTTCAAATTCATTACATGCAGAAACAAAGGAAAAAAAGAAGCAAGCTCTTTTATTTAAAAAAAATTCATAATTTACTCAATGAAAATTTCTAAAATAAAGTTCTTTGGGTTTGTTTTATCAAGATCTTCATTTTAGTACTCATATTAAGGGTGCGACAGCATCTCGTGATGATCGACTATGGAAGTCATGGCTTTTAGCAACTAGGGTTTCAAGTTAGGTGAGTTCTAGGCATTGGTGAGCCAAAGCGAGTTATTCCGGTTAGTCAAGTCGAAGAGCATTGGGTTTCAAAATATAGTGGATATTAATAGCTCATTGGGAGGTGCAACATTTCTTGCATGGCAGTTCGGTTGCCATATCACCTTTTAAGGCACAGCTTCGGGTGAGAAGAGGGTGGGAGTACAGAAGGCTCACACGGAGGGGAGTTCGTTGGCATCACCTTATCTGCATTTCGTTGAGGGGTCGATGGATTCGAAGCAGAGGAAAGTGGTGGCATTAGAAAGGTTTGTTTTAGGAAGAGGCGAGAAGTGATTTAGGGAGGAGAAAACGTATTAATGAGTAATTAGTTAAGTGGAATGTAATTAGTTTTTTAATATATAGTTTACAAATTGATAACTTATAAAACATGTAACTCTCGTACAAGGTCCAAATTGAATAGAGTCAGTCGCGTTGGGTTCTTAATGACATTATCTACGCTTAGGATTGGATTCATTGAATTTGGAGTTTGTAGAAATTTTAGCTAAATTCAAACATTGTTCGATTTTAGTCGGAACTGAGATGCTTCGGCGATGTTTGGAATTTAGGTGAGTTTAACTCACCTTTTGGTTAATTGTTAATGTTTTATAGTAGATAAAAGTTATGGATTATTTGTTTAGATGCTTTATTTGGTTGATTGTTTGGTTTGATGAATTGTCGCTTTTAAAGCGGTCAATATATGAAAGCAATTGTAGGGACTTATTTGATGTACAAGAAATTTGTAGAGGGATCTAACGAGATCCCTTGCCCTTATTGATTTATTTTCAATAATACTATTATTACATGAATTATGAAATATCAAACTTGATTGTTTGGCCCTATGAGATATGATATTGTTACATGTTGAAATCTTAACCTCTTTAGTGATGTAATGTGTGACACCCCACCTCTATACTCACGCTAGCCAAGGACACTACTAGGCAATGCTGTCGACTAGCACGACGAATAAGGCTGTTAAGGAGCGACCATCCGTGTAATGGCTTTGTGCGAGTACTGATATGTCAGATGGTATGTCACGCATTTCATTTCAAGAGGAAAACCCACATATCAAATACAAACTCAAAGCTACTACATAGTGGCAATGTGGTCTTTGGAAACAAATATAGAAATAAGCATAACACAAATCAGCCACAGATATTCATATCACTAAGGCTGAAAGATATGAATATAACACACAAAAGTGTACATAAAAGTAGTGGTCATACATGGTCCACTACATCACAAAAGAATAGGTACAAGTGCTAGACAAAAGAATAAGTATATATCAAGAAGTCTCTATCTCGAATGTATAATAACAAAAACTACTAAACTAAGTAGTTAGACAAAAGTCAGATGATGGTCCCAGATAAGGAGTCAAGCAGAAGCACTTGTAACATCTTGGTCTGACCGGAGTATTATTTAAAAAGAAAATAATAAACGGATCAGTCTAGCTATAAATATCAGATAAAATGAGATAGGATACGAGATATGACAAAAACTTATGACAACAGTAATGCCATACTATGAAAAGTATACATTAGATAACAACAAAAATCATACAACATCTCGAATATTCTCAAACTCCAAAAAGAATATCATATTCTTTAACATATTCACCAAACCACAAATATTGATAAAACTTATCAATGTAAATCACAAAACTTGGTGAAACACAAATTCTAGAAATCATCAATTAGAAATCCAGAAATCACAAAGGGGAGGCCTATCACAAATGGGAGCATGAAAACTCACCAACTTATGCATCACAAATGGGTCGCTATCCCATGGCCACTAACCATAAATCCAGGACATCGGCGCAGTACAATAACGGTACGTCCAATGAATCGAAACTCCAATAAATCAGACCATCAACGTAGTACAATAACGGTACGTCCAATGAACCGAAACTCCAATAAATCAGAGCATCGACGCAGTAAAATAACGGTACGTCCAATGAACCGAAAAGCCAGGATAACGACGCAGTACAATAATGGTACATCCAATGAACCAAACACCATAAAAGAACATGGGTCACTAGCCCATAAAAGAAATGAGACGAAGCTCAATAGAACGAAGCTCAATTACACTAAGCTAGTAATAAATAAGTTTAGTTTCATGTCCCATAAGCACTTGCTTAACTTAAATATTTACGAACAAATTGTAGATTTTCACTCGAAGATTGTCACAAGATTTTCAATCGAACGAGTCTAAGAATTAACCAACAAAGTAAATGCAAGCGTTTCATACCACATGTTTTGCTAAGTCGTTTAATTGGATTTCTCGAACGAACGAGGAAAAGGTTTGTATATGCTAATAGATTGGAAAATTAATTTATAAACGAGCTTTGTATTAAAAATAGAGTTGAAATCATCTTTGTGAAAGAGTTTGAATATTTACTACTAGTATTGAAACCTTCGTATTTCAAAGTGACAAATCATAAAAATAATTGTAAAAACAATCAATCACCGAAAATTCACATGCGAAGATGTGAATCTAATCCATAGAAATTCATACCGAATCCATCAAAATGGATATTTCCAAAAATCCCGAAAAAGAAATTATCGAAGCCAACAAAAGTGATAACAACTAATTGAATCAACAAGAATTGATTAAAAATTGGAAACCCATACAAAAAAGCCAATTGCCTAAGATAAGCAGGTTCAGTCGACTGAACACAGAGGTCAATCGACTGATACAGAACCCAGAAACCTTTGGTTTCCATGTTCAATCGATTGAACACGGTGGTCAGGTGACTGATACTGGCATAGGGAATTTTCTGGTTTCAGGTTTAGTCGACTGACCTTACAGTTCAGTCGACTGAACTGTCAAATGAAGTATTTTCGGCCTAGCCCCAAGAAGGGCAAAACAAATCCAAACCGGACGCGATCGAACAAGCAACGGAGACTAAGGATTTATGCCAAGTGACAACCCAGCGTCATAGGCTCTGCGTTACACCCCAAAAACATGTCCAAACATCCATAGTAGGATTTTCATAAAATTGGGCAACAAAAGCCAAAAATGGGAAAATTCACCAAATCCATTCAAATAAAAAGCAAATGAACATGAATAGATATTAGGAATTCATGCCTAACCATTAAGAGAGTTATAGACATAGATGTGAGTTCAAAAACTCATCTTTAAACCTAAAAACAATGAAGGAGAAGCTTTTAAAACAAGGCAAGATTAATTCTTCTTCACTACACCTCTAGAATCTTCAATCTATTATCAAAGATGGAGTTTTTTCTAAGTTAGGTTATAGGAATTTATGAAAATTGAAGAGGTATTGAGATGGAGAAGATGAAGAGGATGCTTACCTAAGATTCTCCTTGATTTCTAGCTTGAAGTTGATAATTCCTAAAAGAATTAGGGCTTAGGGAATTTAATTTCCTCTTCTCTCCCTCATTTTTACCTTAGCTTGAGAGTGTTAGGAAATAAGGAGTAGAATGAATGAAGAGGAGTGGAGTTGGGTTATTTGTTTGGTTAGTGGGCTGGAACCTAAACTCAAAGCCCTAAAAAAAAATATCAAAATTCTACTCAACTCCAAATATTTCGATATTTATACTCAAAAAGTTCGCAAACGCCATTTTGGCCTCAATGGAAGGGGTCTCGGATCCTAATTCGACTGTTTGAAAAAAGTGACATTTTAGACTTAAATCCAGCTAACAATGTTGTATTTAAATATACAATCGCAAATTATGCGGGTTGTTACAGACTCCCCTCTTTAAAGAAATTGCGTCCTTGCAATTTTTAAGAAGAAAACAAAGAGTAGCAACCATAAAAGCATATCAAAACAAAAGAAAATTTGAAATAAGAAGTTCACCTTTAAGGAGCACGAGAGAGTAAGTCCGAATGCATTCGCTCGATGAATTCTCGGAGTTCACCTTTAAGGAGATGAGAAAGTAAGTCTGGATGCATTCGCTCGATGAATTCTCTGGATTCCCAAGAGAAATCCTTAGGATTTGAGGACCATTGAACTTTCACAAGCGGGACATCTTTATTACGAAGACGTTTAACCTCCATAGCAATAATACGAATAGGATGTTGCTCATAAGTCAAATTGGGCGACATTTCGATTTCTTCAATAACACCGGGCTCAAGGATAGAATCGGAATCCCTAAGGCATTTTTGTTGTTGAGAAACGTGAAACACGTCATGAATAGCAGAAAATTGAGCCGGTAATAAGAGGTGATAAGCCATGGAACTTATGCGTTCGGTGATGGGAAATGGACCAATATACCAAGGCGCTAATTTTCCCGATCGACTAAAATGCACAACACCCTTTATAGATGAAACACAAATAAACACCAAATCTCCGACAAAAAATTCTAATTTCCTTCTTCGGTTATCAGCATAAGATTTTTGTCTACTTTGAGCTTCTTTCATCCTATGGCGAATAAGGTCAATCTTTTCTTTGGAATTACGAATAAAATCTGGACCTAAAACCAGCTTCTTTTAGTCTTCAAGCCAACACGAAGGAGATCGACATGGCCTTCCATAGAGTGCCTTAGAAGGTGCCATACCAATACTAAATTGGAAGCTATTATTATAGGAAAACTCAACAAGAGAAATGTGGTCTTCCCAACTTCCTTCAAAATCAAGAATACATGCACGAAGAAGATCTTCAAGAGTTTGATTCACACGCTCGGTTTGTCCATTGGACCGAGGATGATAAGTGGTGCTAAAATTAAGCTTCGTTCCTAAAGCTTTTTGAAGACCCTTTCAACATCCACTAGTAAATAATGGATCACCATCACTAACAATAGAAATAGGTACTCCATACAATTTAATAATTTCTTTAACATAGAGTTTGGCCAAAAGAGGTACGTCCGATTAGACCGAACTGAAATAAAATGGGCGGATTTTGTAAGTCTATCAACGATCATCCATAAACTATCATGATCCAAAGGAGAACGGGAAGGCCATCAATAAAGTCCCTGGAGACTTGATCCCACTTCCAAACAGGAATGTCTAAAGGTTGCAATAACCCACCGGGCCTTTGATGCTCAGCCTTAACGAGTTGGCAAGTTATGCAACGCTTAGTGAAGTTAGCAATATCAGATTTCAATCAATACCAACAATAAAGTCACTTCGTATCCACGTACATTTTACTACTACCGAGATGAATGGTAAATTTAGAATGATAAGAATCTTCTAATATGTCTTTACGATGATCACTAATATTTGGCATGATAAGTCTACCAAATTTTCGAATGCCGCTACGAGCATCGATTTCAAAGTCTTTCAAACCATCACTATTTCTATCCTGAAAACTTTGGGTAAAATAACAAATTTGGGATCATGCTTTTGAGCATCAAGGATGTGGTCTAAAAGAGAAGAATGGGCCTCAAGGCTACATAGAACAAGAGACAAACATAAATCGGATTCATGATCTCGAATCTCACAAGTGGATAAAGTCTTGAGATCATTACATTCGGATATCATTGTAGAAACAACCACCTATTATTTACAACTAAGGGCATCGGCAACACGATTTCCGTTTCCAAGAGTATAAAGAATATCAAGATCATAAGATGCAAGGAACTCGAGCCAATGTTGTTGATGCAAATTAATTTCCTTTTGAGAAAATAAATACTTCAAAGATTTATAATCGGTATAGAGAATAAATTTCTCTCCCAAAAGTTAATGGCGCCAAATTTTAAGGGCGAAAACAATAGCCGCGAGCTCTAAATCATGAGTGTCATATCTAGTCTCGACGGGCTTTAATTGCCTAGAAGTACAAGCAATAGCACGTTCCCTTTGCATGAGAATGGCTCCCAAACCAACATGACTAGCATCGGTATAAACAATAAAGTCTTCTTTCCCTTTGGGAATCACAAGAATAGGAGCATCGTGAAGGAGTTCTTTTAATTTTTGAAAAGAGCTTCACATTTGTCTGACCAAATGTACTTAACTCCCTTCTTTGTCAAATTAGTAAGATGCATGAAAATTTTAGAAAAGTCTATGAACCAAAGGTAATAGCCCGCCAATCCAAGGAAACTATGAATTTCCTTCACACTCTCCGGTCTCTTCCAATTTTGAATCGCTTCAATCTTTGAAGGATCCATGGAAATTCCAGATTCAGAAATAATATGTCCGAGAAATTTCACACGAGATTGCCAAAAGTGGCACTTAGAAAAATTTTCTTTCAATTGATTGCTCCTAAGAGTTTCCAACACAATCTGAAGATGCTTTTCATGCTCCTCCTCAGTTTTAGAATAAAAAAGAATATCATCTATAATGATCAGAAAAAATCGATCGAGGAAGTCTTTGAAAAATCGATTGATAAGGTCAACGAAATAAGCTGGAGTATTCGTTAAACCAAATGGCATAGCAAGGCATTCATAAGATTCATAACGAATATGGAACGATGTCAAAGGAATGCTATCCTCTGCAATACGAAGCTGATGAAAACCGGTTGCTAAGTCTAACTGTGAAAAGACTCTAGCACCACTAAGTTGATCGAACAGATCATCAATCCGAGGGAAGGGATATTTATTCTTGATGGTGAGATCATTAAGCTTGTGGTAGTCAACGCAAAGTCTAAGTTTACCATCGCATTCCTTCACAAAAATAGTCAAAGCTCCCCAAGTATAGGAACTAGAACGAATAAATTGCTTCTCCTTCAATTTGGATAATTGTTTACGCATCTCCTTATTTTCCTTATTAGACATACGATAAGGAAAACAAGTGATGGGTAGAGCTCCAGGGACTAGATTAATTTTGAACTTGATTGCTTGCTTAGGGTAATCCCAAGACGGGCTCAAATATGTAAGGAAATTCTCGAACAACATGAATGAGAGAAATGACATCTTCCTCATCATCATTATCGTCATCATGAGGGTTTATAGAATATAAGGATGCTGCCAAATTAGAATCCGAATCTTTAAGAACAATAGAAATTTGCTTAACAGATTGAGGATGTCGAAGATGAATAGTCCTCTCAGGACATTGGATGTGGGCTTCATAACAGTTAAGCAAATCCATTCCCAAAATCATTCTGAAACCTAAATAGTGCATAACATGAAAATCGGCTTGGAAAGAATAATCACATAAAATAATCTCGACATCATTATAAAGCAAACTAAATGTTGCAGATCCACCAACCGGATTCACAATTCTCAGTGAAGTCATCAAAGGATTACACTTAAAGGAAAAGTATCAACAAGTTCTTTTGATATAAAAGAATGGGATGCACCCGTATCAAAAAGAACTCGAATAGGATGATCACAAAACATAATAATGCCATCAGGATAGAATGAAAAATACCTTGACCAAGAGAAGTGTTACTAGGTGCTTTCGCAACATTTAGCTTTCCCTCCCTCTTGCTTGAAAGTTTGGGACATAAAGATAATAGATGACCTGAACTTTTGCAATAACGACAAAAGAGAGGTTTCGGACATCTATTAGCATAATGGTCCTTAGAACACAATTTAGCATTACCCACGACTAGAGGTAGAAGTCTTTGCTACCGGAGTTGCTTGCTTTCCTTTCTTGTTGGGATAAGGACCCTTGAACTTAATAGGCATCTTCTTGTTGTTGTTGAAGTTCTGTTTTGCACCCACAACTTCAACATCGCTTTCTTTATCTGCCTCTTCAAGTCGAAGAGCGATATCAACAAGCTGATTAAAAGAAACTTCCAGTTTAAAAAGTAAAGGCTCTTTGAGGTTCTTGTTTAACCCATAGAAAAATCTCTGATTTTTCTTCAATGTGGTATTAATATACTCGACCCCATATTTAGAGAGAGATTCAAAAGATGCGACATAATCTGTCACAGAAGATTCACCCTGAACAAGGTCAATAAAGCGCTGAGCTAAAGTTACCTTTTCAGCCTCCGGTATGAACTTTAATTCAAATCTTGTATGGAGAACGTGAAATGAATGTACCGGTTTTCTCACTTTTGTTCCGACTATTACCCTGGTTAATTATTTCTATTCGAGCCTTAATTTAGCTTTTTAATTTAACAAAATAAAAGATATTTTCTATTTTCAATTTCCGATGAAATGGTTCATGTAGACTAAAGTTTCAAAATCATGAATTAACTTTGTTTTCTTACAAAGCAACACACGTTTATTATTACATTCTATTGGCAAAAAATGGGTTAAGTTTTCAAATTCAAACTTTTGGAAAAATATGTTACTTTAGTTAGATATTAATTAGAAATAAATAGCATCTTAAGTTACAAAAGTTTTATTATTTTCTTTTCAATTAATTAGAAATAAATAACGTATTGAGCTACAAAAATCCAATTTTGGCATGAAACCATGATTTCATTAATTTCAATAAATTTCATTGAATTCATTACAATGTTTTAATGTTATGAAATATGTCATTAAATTTAGCTTATATATAAAAATAGTTTTATAAATTATTGTTTCCATTTGATAAAGTTTTAAATCATTTACCATTCAATTCCACTTGATGCATGCAATTTTATTTCAATATAGTTTAATCTACAATTTTGAACACCAAACCAATTAAGACTATAACATGGAATTGTATTACAAGCATCTCAATCATTTGCAGCCAAAATTACAGGAATTCATATTCAAATAAGACATGCAATTTATATTTATTTTTATTATAAAATCCTAATCAATAAAATTTCCAAAATAATTTTTAAACATGCCCAAATTGCTTAAATCATTCACAAGGAATTCATTTCCTTAAAATTAACATTATTCATCTTAAATTTAGAGTTATTATACAACAAACTTATTACCGCTTACAATGATAAAATCTCCAATTCATGCTTGGAAAATTTCAATTTGTCATTTGACTTTCCAATTTAAATCATTATTTATTTAATTCAAGTAATTTCAAAACGAAGGCTATTACATATACCCTCAATTTCGAAAGAGTATTATACGGCATTACCTTGATATCTTCCATTTAGACTTAGTTATATTAACCTATAGAAGACTCTTATTGGGTCGTTCTATGATTGTTCCAAACAACCATAAGTACATAACCCTTTTATGTCCCCAACAGTCATGAATAAATCACCTTTAATTGTATGGAAAGCGTTACATGGACTAGTCTCAACATATGTATGTATATTGTTTTATCAATACGTCTTGACTATCAATATTTAAGGAGTTGGTGTTTATATATGCATATATTGATACAATACTTATGGTTGCAAAAACTTTTGTAACTACTATCCATAAAACATTTCTAACGGATTTTCTACTTGCATATGTTTAATGTAAATAATTTATTATGTATATCATAATAAAACAACATATATAAAAGAAAATAAAACTAAGAAACTTCATTTCGAACGAGTTTCGAGTTAAGTTACGTAATAAAGTACATAATTATCCTTATGGGACACCCTTAACTCTATTAATCTCCCACTTATATTTAGGGCCAATTATGGTGCCTCATGCCCATACCATTAATTAGTCTACCTAAACCAGATTAAAATGGAGTCGAATGGATATGTGATATTAGTACTTTGTATTAACTTTACGATCATACTTCCCCACCACTGATAAACTCTTTTATCACATGTTAATAACCAAGAACGTATCTTGACTTCTTATCAGGCTATCAATTCCCATTGCAATCTTTATTTTATTATTATAACCATAATACGTTATTGAATTTCACTAGTGGAAATCACCTCTAGCTCTCTTATAAATTTGCATGTAAATTCTACTTTCATTATGGCGTTATTCAAGGCAATGTACTTGGCCTCTATAGTTGAATATGCCATACCTCTCATTTAAAACATTTCAAACTCAAAGCTTCTTAATTATGGTTAAATATGAAATTAAGATTGACCTACTATTCGATGTACTTATGAAGTTTGATTCTAAACAATCCTTTATAACGAGTTCATTGTCTCCATAAACAATTCTCTAGTATTTTGCAAATACTCGATAATTCTCTTAACTACCAATTAGTGGTTTTACCACAAAATTGATCTTCGCTTAATATACCAAGTGTATAAGCAAATTCTAATCGATTACATAACGTATATGATAACTCCTATTGTCGATGTAAAAAGGAATTTATTTCTTATATTCCATATTAAATATTAATATGGCACTTATGTATATCAACTGGAATAATCCCAACACCCTCGTATATCGGATATAAAAGATACCTCATTCAAACCCTTCATCGAGAATAAATCAACCAAACTAGAAACTGATTTTTAACGTAAGTACATCGTTAATAATCAGTAGTATGTTGTATGCTTATAATATTAGAAATGATTTGGTACTTTTGATTTCTTTCTTATAGACATACGTTTACTCAGCATTTTGATTCGAATCAAATTGTTTGATCAATGTACAAAATACTTACTCAACCTCTATATGCTTATGGGATGCTATTGTTGTATTAGCTCTTGGATCGTATCCAAAAACCTGTAAACGATGTTGTTTCTCCCACTGACTTTGGGGCATTTTGATTATTATGTGCAAGCAATCACTTCTAAATCACTATTAGTAATGTTTCAACGTCATTATGCCAACATTAAAAGTCAAATTATGCGATAATTACGTGTAGATTCATAATGGACTTAAGAATGTTAATTAGCAAAATTACTCCAACAATTTCAACATTTGAATCAATGAAGTCGTTTCCATTCAACGCGGTTTTATACAATTCCAACAACATTGATCTTCTTCTTGAAGACATTTGTGATCAATGGATCATATCGTTCTGGACACATTTATCAAAATCATACTTTGCCAATATGCTTGGAATTCATTTTGAATTTAAAGCATCACGCTATATGGTAGATTCTATACTCTCCATGGCCTGTCAACAACTGAGGTCATTGTTATTACTAACAATTCATTTTTCTCAACATTGATAAGAAACTGGTAGTTTCTCTTCAAAATGCGATAACTCTTATCTGACATTGTAATGTAACTATGTGTTATCTCGTCTTTTGGTAAGGCCGCGACACCAAGAAATTGACCAGAGACTGAAGATAATCCGCCTCGAAGACCGGTTATCTACAGGTCCATGATGGATGCAGGCAATCTTGGTCCGAGTCCGGATCGAGCTACAATTAGCATGGTATAACAAGCAAATCTATAAAAGGCGACATTCCAAAATTTAAGTCAATCGGAGTTCGTATGCTCAAGTTGTGGATCGCTCAAGATCCATATGAAACATGTCCATTTCATATCCATCAATCCATATCCATCATTTCGTGTCCATCCAGATCGATACGAAGTGACAACAACTCCATCCATTGGCCATCATCATTCATATCCATAGATTTCAATAGCTTTCAGTACTTCCCTGACTTATCACAGTCAACTCGTTCGACAAATATACATATCGTATCGATCCCTTATGCGATCGATACGAAGGATAGGCTGGGGATCGATATAAAACAGAGGCAGAGCATCGACACTAATGACATGGGATCAGATGGATACGAAAGGCACAGTCAAACCAAAGGAAACGGTATCAATGCGCAAAAGGTGGACCTCTAATGCCACGTCATCGATATGAAGAAAATCGATATGAACATATCGATATGAAGCCTTTAGCCCTCCTAGAAAGTTCAATCTTGGATCGATCATTTCTCTAAAACTACAAGTCCAAATGCCATGGAATTTTATAGAAGCTTGCATATCATCTCAAGAATATCTCTGATCGATCGCAACTCAAATGGAGCCATTCTTAATCGATACGAAATCCACATGGATCGATCAGGATCGATCCCAAACGTTTCCAGATCGATCATGCGGGACACCTACGCATGAAGAAGGGTATTACAAGATTTAAGGCAGCTATTCCTAGCTCTACGCGTGAATAGAACCTCCACGGCAACTAAAATGGGACTTTTATGTTGCTATTGTGCTAAAACTCCATTGTAACTTTAGTGTTGACTATTGTACTATTGTAACTCGATTGAGAATCAGCATTAAACATCAAACCATTCAAAGTGGACGTAGGTTATAACAGCGAACCATTATAAATCTTTGTCTTTTTCTATTACTACCTACTTTTCTTCGTGTGGTTGTTAGACTAGCCTTATTTTCCATTTCATTTGTTCGTTTCAATCTCTTCAGTTACATCCGACGAGTATTATGCCAATTTTGGTACAAACACTATGTTTGTTTCAGGCTTGGTTAAACTTACTTCATTTATGTAATCAGTTATTGTTTTAGAATCTCGAAATGCATTCAAGTCTGTCGCACAAATACTAATTTCTCTATAAAGAAATTTCTTTGGAAGGTGGAATTTGGTGGAATAGACATTCAAAACCTTTTTTTGAACTATCTATAGACTTACATAAAATAGATTTAGTTTTAAGTTTATAAAACTTACGTTGATAATGTAAATTGGACAACCACGTATCTTAAACTATTTAAAATTAGGGTTGCTTCCTGTTTCATATCTTATATGAAATCATAATCTCAACTTTAGATGAAATCAAATCTAAAATACATGCTTACTATTATGTTCATATCCATATAGAAAGATGTAACTCAACTTCACCCATTAGTAATCGTACTTTATCCAACAAAGTTGAATTACTCCTTATCAATACATCATTATCTAGCATAGGGAGGAGTGACTTTAAGTGTAACATCCCGCCCTTTTGACCGCCCCTAGTCGGTAATTAAACCAACTTGAAACTTTCAAAATGACGGATTGTTATTTAGTTTATAAAGTTTAAACAGAATCAGCCACAGTATCACAGAATAATAATAATATTATTTCGCAAGAAAGAATTTTTTTCTACAAATATAGAAGTTTATACAATGCATTAAATTTATACAACGGAATATTTCTTTAAGTACAAAATCCCTGAAATAAAGTGAGAGTTTTCCCCCTCTCTCTAAATTCGCTGCCCGACAATCTTCAAGCTGTAAAATACTCGGTCTGACCAGAGTATTACTTTCAAAAGAAAATAATACACGGGTCAGTCTAATTCAAACTCAGTTATTAATGCACAGAAGCAATAATAATTAAATAACAATTAGATGATAGTCAAAATAAATTCACCTATCCGATCCTTTTTATAAAGAAATCGGATAACAGTAAATATAACACTTAACAGTGTTAAACAACAAATCAGTAGATTCAAATTATCAACGAAGATATATGAAAGGATTATCAATGGAGATAATTTAGAAAATAACATAATTTCCTAAATGACAATTAACAACAAAATCATCAAATTTAAACCAAATCAAAATACGATTCAAAACATATTGAATTGGCAACATAAATGTAACGACCCGTAAATTTTCGATAATTAAAATAGCTAATTTAATAAGATTTCGTGATTTAGTGTTAGAAAAAAAATTGTAAGTCGTTTGGAATAATAATAACTAGAATGAAATGCAACAAGATTTTATCTAAGTTAATTATTTATGAATTGAATAAAATCCCAAATCAATTGAAATGATTTGTAGTCAAAGGTAATTGAATGAATTTGTATTGTATAGGTAATTGTGACGCTTGTTTGTAAATAATAAACTTATAAGTAATTAACAGTTAATGGTGATAATTATTTAAGTTACCTATTCATTTAGTTAGTCGAATTGAATTTGTGAACCAATTGAAATTGAAATGAAAGTTCATATATTAGTTGAGTGCATTATCTCTAACTGTTGATTTATAATAATGTAGAGTTCCTCTGATGTAATATAGTAAATCGGCTGATAATGAAATTTTATTTAAAAATCCAATATTGAAAGCCGTCAAATATTGAACAATTAAATTGTTTAAATTTAATATTTGGAATCTATTGAATTAATTGAATAACAGGAATTGAATAACTGTTTTAATGAAAATGGTTGTTCTATAATTTGAATTTGTTAAATTAAATAAGTTCGTTTGAATATTTCAAAAGATAGTGATTTAAGAATAATCAAATTTGTTTAAATTTAATATTACAAATGTTTGAATAATTAAATTTCGAATTTGATACGATTAATTTGATATTGGAATTTAATATATGAAAATAGAGTGAATAATTGAAATTTGATTTAATATGATTCAAATTGGTTTTCAAAGTGAATGTAAGTTATATTGGGATTATAATAGAGTTAATAAGATTTTAAAATTGGAATTATTGGATAATTGAATAACGGGTTTAATATGATTAAGAAATGATTTGCAAAATTTTATTTTATCATATTAAAGTTAGAATGATGTTGTAGAACTTTTAAAATCGAATCAAACGTAAATTTGTGAAAATTGAATATTTTAATATTTAATTATCGACTGAAAAATAGCCAATTTTCGAACAGTCTCAGAATTGGACGAAACTAGTTCCATTGGATCCGTAATAGTTTGTTATTATCGGATTTCAATTTTCATAGCAAACGGAGTTTTCGTTTGACCGTGGCAGCTCGAAACGCATCAAAATTGTTTTAATATTAATTTGACGAGTTAAAATAGTTATTTTTCAAACAATCTCAGATTTCGACGAAACTAGTTTCATCGGATCCGTAATGTGATATTATTGTAAGATTTCAAACTTTATGTCAATCGGATTTACCGTTTGTCCGGGGCAAGCTAAAACGCACAGAAATTAGTTTAAATCGATTTAATTTAAATTGATCGTTTATCGCTATAACTCTCACATATGATCGAATTAGCTTTCGAAACCTATTCCATTGTGTCCGGAACGTGGGATAAACCCTAGAAACGCCGGTCACCGCGCGTAAATCAGAGTCCGAAAACCCGTGTTCGTCGTTTGCTATAAAAGCACTTCATTAGTTCTTTTTTTTTATAAACCCAAACCCTAGAAAATGGCCGGCCGCCTCCTATAGATTCAAAGGCCAGAAACGCACGATTCTTCTTCTCTTAATCTTGTCCAATCCACTCACTTTCATCAAAAATGACCAACTTCAAAGCTGTAGATGATATCACGAACTTCAAATCCATACGGGGTTGATGGGTTATGGCGCAGTGTAGGGGAAGTTTTTAGGGCGCGTTCGTCTTCGGTATGGCGCGGTTTTCGGAGCAAAAAGGGGGGCCGAGTCGCATGGGGTTGGGCGCGTAGGTGGAGCTCGTGATGGCGCACGATATGGTGGTTCTGGATCGAGCTTTAGCGGAGAGGAGGGGGATGCGTTCGAAACCCTAGGTGCGGCCAAGGTGGGTTCGTTTACTAGGGAGTTCGCGTGATGAAGGAGACGTGCGCACGCGGCCTGGATTCATCAAAGGCAAATCAACGGCCGAGATTGGGGAAGGTTATAAAATATAAAGAAAATTTTTGTGACGATCCTGACTCGACCTTCGAAAATCGGCACCGAATATGTCACCCATATTCTAATGCCGCAGATCCAAACGTCGAACCTGGTGCGCCGGAGCTTATAACACCATTAAGTAAACAAACACAGCGGAAGAAATAATGAATATCAATATACAACATCTGATACAACATCCTGATACAACAGATGATACAATAAATATCGATATACATCAGAGATATGATACAATAAAATAGCAGCGGAAAGGAAAAATAGATAATATTAGCAACGGAACAAATAACTCTAAGATAGTCTTCAAGAAAGAACTCCAACAGCAGCTTGAACCAACATCACATTTCACCAAGACAAGAAAGACTGGTGTGCATCCAAAGACTGAAACTAGCTCCAGATAATCTACTGAACCTAACTATCTGAAAAACCCAACTTCAGGCTGCTCGTGTGGAAATTAGTGAGCAACCAGAGTTTAGGAAAGGAACAATAAACTTCGAGTCAGTCATGGGACTGGTGTGAGTAACAAAAACCGTTTATCTTTTTTTTTAAGTAAAACAAGATTTATAAAGAAATTCCGATATGCTTTTTAGAAAATGAAACTACCATAAGACCTCCCGCCATACACACAATGCAAACGCAGAATTGGAGGAGATTTCTTCTTATGATAGTCAAACATGCTTAATACGCAGAAAATTTCTTTGATATTATTATTATAAGTGCACAGTGCAGAAAACATTTCGAAAGTAGAATATAAATCTCAGCCAGCATAGACATTTCGAACTGTGCCTACTATAGCTACCATCCAAACAGTGGTGACCACCATAAGTGAATGGCAGGTTCTACAACTAAAACCGTACAGGGTTTCGTATTGGATGAATGGATTTCCAACAAATGGTCAGGCTAAGGAACTTCCTACTGCCACATGGGATCGCCTCTAGTGGGACGTCCCGAGAACCTAACCGGATCTCTGCCAACACAAGGCCGGGTTACCTCTGTAACTAGGTAACTACTACTCGAGCATGCCACTCCCCGGTCCTTTGGGACCTTTATCCGAGGCGCCTCTAAGCAACAACCACACAGTAAATGAGATTGGAGCTACCACATAGGTAAATATCTGGGCTCCATACCATGATACCACCCTTTACCAGAAGGAAATGACACACCCTAAAGGGCGCGACCCTCATAACCTTGCCGCATCTTTCCTGTTTTGACCATTTCCGGGGTGTGAGGTCCTGATGCAGTCTCGTCCACAAAGCTACGCTTTGGTACAAAGCCATGCTTTGGGTCAACAAATGATCAAAGTAATGATCACAAAGATAAATGATCAAACAAATGATCATATCACAAATGATCAAACAATGATCATTAACACACAGCAGCACTCAGCATGCCACACTACCAAATTGGGGGTATATCGCTGATAACCTTCAACTACATAACCTCTGAGCTCGTACGTCTCAGAGAAGGGTGTTAAGCTAAGAGAATAAATTCTCCGCCACCAACAGATATGTATTTGAAAGAAATCCACTTTATATCTCAAAGTGTAGTGTCAGACATACAATCCATACAAGTCTGTTCCGGGTTCGAACAGAACCGAAGGCACTTCCGAAGAAGCCCTTGCAATCCGGGTATTCACAATCCCGATCGGACTTCCCATCACTTAGGGAATCTCTATACCGGCGCGACTCAGTGCAGAGACAATCGATAGGTCATCCTATCGTTCTCGTAAATACCCGGTCTTCACCACCGGTCTTCAAATGCTATCCATAACGTCGAATCACATATTCGGAATGGGTTATATGACACAAAGGTCCTCTCCCGGCTAAACCGAATAGTGAGCGCAATATTTAAAAATATATGGATATTGGGATTTCAATTAAGTCACAACTTAATAACTCAAAACTTTCCTTTAAATGGTTTAAACCAATTACCATTTTCAAATCTCTTAAACAAAAAGATTCATTTCATTAAGTTCACCCAGCTTCACAAAGACTCATTTATGGATTTCAAATCAATTCCCATTTCAATTGGATTAACTCGTTTATAATCTTTAAATTAAAGATTTAACTAATAGCTTTCAAACCGTTTCCATAACTTGGAAAATCTTTTTCATTTTTAACTTGAAATCCCTTTTAACACAATTTGGAAGTTCACTTTAGAAAGCTTTTATTATTTGAAACAAATAGTTTTCGTTTCAGAAAGATCCAATTTTATTTACACGAGTTAAAGCCTTTGAATTTAAATTCAAATTCCCAAATCAATAACTTTAAAGTAGTTTAACTTATATAAACTGGTATAATATCTTTAGTCCCTAGTTTCCAAATCATAGAATCCAATTTCAAATATTGAATCCAAGTTTAAATCAGAATATTTAAATTTCAAAACTCAATCAAGATATTCAAAATAAATTTCATCTTTGAAATTCCATTTTCAAAAGCTTTTCACTTTAAACCCAATTCATTTCCAAAACATTTGAATTTGAATATTCAATTTTATAAATCATTTCCAAAATCTGTGATTTAATCGATTTCCTCGTGAAATCCATATTTGTGTGTGTATAAGTGTAGTCCAGGGGTTTAACACAATAGTGCAACATCATTCAATCATCACAGATCAAAATACAGAAATATAGTTGATAAGCGGTATAAACTATAACGCTTATCCATCATTCACAGATCACAGATATATATAAATCATAGATAATGAATTACATTTATCCCAAATAAATAATTACATTGCAGATCACAGATAAACCAGTATATATCACAAAGTATCACAGATCAGGGATATCAGACAATTAAATCATTTAGTCAAGTCCAAACATTCACGGGTAAAATTTATTAGTTAACAGATTTATTTAATCCTTTATTAGTTAATCTTTTATTATTAACTAATCAATCTTGATAAATGAACCAAGTAATCTTCAATTATTTAAATTATCTTAATTATTTACAATTATTATTAACCCTTCAATTGATAATTTCAACTAACCCCTTGATAAATTATTTTGAGAAATTAAACCTTTAATTACTTTCACTAGTTAATAAACCTTGCTTAAATTGATTAATCTTAGATTAATTACTTAAATAAATTTATCACTTTTTCCTTGAGTTAATTATTGCTTAATCACTTGATTAATCACTTTTAATCATTAATTAATGTTTAATTAAAGATCCTTAGTTACCAATAAATTAATCTTTAAACCTTCATATATTACTTTATCCTTTAATTATTTATTTAATTAATCCAAATTAATTAATTTAAATAAACAAATTATCCATTTTAATCAACTTAATAATTAATGAATTATAAATCTTCATTACTTAAAGTAAAATTTATTTATATATATATATACATATAGTTTAATTGTTATTTATAATATATTGAAACACTGTTACAAATTCCCTTTTTGTAATTTCAATTTAAATTCAAAATTTGAAATGGATTCTTGTTTATCTTCAAATAAGTTTAAATAAAATTCTTCTAACATTCTTAAATTCACTTATTAACAATAACCATTGATTACAAAAGAAATTTAAAGAGTTAAAAAAAAAAATCAAATTTTCTATTTAACCTTAACATATTTGACTTATTGCCACCACTTAAGTAAAGAAAATTAATTAAACTTCAAAATCTTTGAATCTGATTTAGGATTTATTTCGGGTTCTAAATTTTTCTTATCTTAACTTATTTAAGTTTCTATTTTATATTTCCAAATTCAATTCTATTTTGAATTCAAATTCCCACATACATTTAATTGTCTTTAAATTATTGAAACAAATTAGATTTGAAACTTTGTTTATTTTCAAACTAGATTTCAATTCAAACTAGAATTTACAATGTAGTTTTGACTTAAAATTCAGTTTTTAAAGTTTAAATTTGGTTTTAATTTCTGAAGACAAAACAGGTTCAAAACCCTGTAACCAACTTGACCCGAGCCTGGACAAATTTTCTTCGAGTTTCCCCCGTTCGCTACTTCGAGTATACCACTCGAACTTCTCGAGTCACTCGCATGAATCTCCTCCATGCTTCCCAGGCAAAACAACACCCAGACACAAAATACTCGTGCACGTGTACATCGCCGCTGGCGATCTTCCGGCACCGCCACTACGTCGAGCAGGTCGACAACCCCCCATGTATCAACTTCCAATCATCGAAAAACTCTATAGTCGATTCAAAAATGGATTCGAGATCAAAGTCGAAACCTGGAAATCAAATATGAACATCAGGTCAAAACCTGGAACACGAAAACCACCCCCCATCTCAAACCTGACAACGCGCCATTCGCCACGCCCCGACCACCAGAACACACCGCACCTTCGCCCAGACCTTCGTCTACGCCCCAGCTTCCATCATCCAAAAGCGCACGCAACTCGATGCTCGAACGAGGCAGTGGTGCACGATTTTCCTTCTTGTTCACAAACTAGGTTAAAAAAATTTGATCCCTTGCCGCCGACGCCACCGTCACTTCCATCCCCTCCGATCATTTTTCCAGTCACCCTCGTAGCTTCCTCCATCTCCTCAAGAACACCCAAGCCCCACGAACCAGTAGATTACCAGAGATCGATGATAGAACGAGATTTAAACAAATTCGAACTGCACTTAACATCCAATTCTAAAAATTATGATTTATGCTTCAAAAATCATATTTTTGCATAGGGATCCAGTTTAGATAACTGAATTCGAAAATTAAAAGATTCGAATTTTGATAAATTTGGAGTTGTGCTCAGACAACTTGCTTTCCAGAGATGATTCCAAGAGATTGTAGCTTGAATATATTTTTAAAATTTAGTTCAAGGTCAAACAAACATTTTTGGTTTTGATCCCACGTCCAAACATCAAGTGGATTGGGAAGAATTGATTTTTAAAATCAAAATTTGGGTGTTCAAAGCATCAGACTGTAAGCCCATATAAACACTTCCAGGTTTCAATTTAAATACAGAGGATCCATGTATACATATACAACTTATTCACAGATGTACATATAGATAAACAACGATTTAATGCCTTTAAAATTTAAGAAGAATGTGCTACTCACAGTGTTTTCCAGGAGAAGAAAACAGAGCTTGAATTTCTTTCTGCTTGCTGAACCCATTTCTTTGATTCTATGGCTTTGATTTGATTTATGTTGTTGTTTAAATTAAATTTTGTGTTAAGTTTAAAAATGGGTTTATCAACTTGAAGAAACGAACTGAAATAAGAAGGATATATATAAAAGGAAAGGATTACAGGGTAAGATATTTTTTTGTACACGTGATTATAATCTGGTTTGTACATCAGGGAGACATATATTTGTTTTGTACAAATATTGATCAGAGATATTTTCTAAGTTTGGAGGCTGAAATAAACATTTCGGCTGATATGAAATGTTGTGACCAAAGATTTTTTTTTCTTTGTTTCTATGCCTTACATTACTACTTACAGGCTTTTGTTTTTATTTAAATTTACATACTTGTAATATATTATTTTCTTCTTATGCAAGCTTCATATACATGTTTACTTGTTTTACTTTAAAATGGTGGCTGAAATGTTTGCATTAATTATATTGTTGTCTTGCATTATCTTCTTTGTCTTGTCTTTTTCTTATTGCTTTGTCTTTATTTTCTTTGTTTACCTACTTGAATGTATTTGCACTGCTTGTATTGCAAGCTTACAGATGTTTCTGTTTTCATACATATATATTTTGTTCTTCATTTTGCAAATATACATACCTGTCTTGTTTTTACAAGCTTCATGTATTTATTTTTGTTTACTTGTTCCATTCCATACTTGTTTCATATTTGTGTATTTGTTCTTATCTGTTCTTTTGTCTTATCTTCTTACAATGCAAATGAATTTCTATAGTTAATGTGTTGTTTGAATTTTAGCTAATTTGTTTAATGTGTTTATTTGATACTTTTATAGTTACATAACCAAAATTTTAAGATATTTATTTCTTTTGTTCTTGTACTTTGTAATATAAATAATTCCTATTTTAATTTAAATTTTATTTTCAACTTTAATACTTATACTGTATTTCTCTGTATATTTATTTCAATAGTTTATATTTTATATTTATTATGTTGTTATAATTTATCAAATTTGTTTACTTTATATTTTACAAAGTTCATTAATATGCTGTTTGATTTTTTTATATTTTATAATTTATCTTATATACATTTCTACTTCAATTTCTAACTTAAATTTTATTTCTAACTCTTCATGTTTATTGATTGCATATCTTTATATATATATATATTATATATATTTTATAAATATACTCTGTTTGTATTTTATTTTACTTATATAATTAATTTCCATTTGTAACTTAAAATCTTAAATCCAAATCCAATATATGCACATATACATATATATTCACATATATATGAAAAATTCAAATTCAAATTTATTTTCTAAGATGTTTAAATTTAAGTCCCAATTCATATTCAATTCAAATACATTTCTCAAAAATTTCATAATTTAACTAACATTTATATTAATTACCAATTATTTCACAAATTTTTATTCAAAAATTAAATTTAAATATCAATTTAAACTTAATAAAATTCGAGATCGCTACAATTTTAAATTTGTTATATTATAAATCGTGCAATGTTTAAAATGCGATATCTTATTGATACGAAGTCGGATTTTGACGAAACAAGTTGCGTTGTCTTCGTTTCGTCGAGCACTACGCTATGCAACTGGATTGGAATCATTTGAAGCTAGAGAAAATTTTGAGTTAAATCGAACGTCGTTCGATTTGATTTAAAATCGTAAAAATCAAGGTGAGTGTTTTATAATGCTCACAACGTACTAAATATCTTTATGCTAGTTAAATTGACATTATGAAGTGTTATGTTTTTATTTGTCGTTGTTTGATAAAATTTAATTGTCATATAGCTTGTCATTTGAATTAACCGTTGGAAATTTAAATTGACAGTTAAATTGAAATTAAAATTGAATTGCGATTAAATTACCTGACATTGATAACTATCAAATTGCCATGAATTGTATTGCCTATTGGATGATGTATATCGATGGATGTTATTGGTTGATAGTTAAATGTTTAGATGTTTATTTGCTTATATATACTGTTATGCATACATATGACACCGTGATTTGATTTAAGCGATATATATTCATTCTTGACATTTAATTGAAATAAATAATCACTTGGCCATAGGATAGAAAATTATATACGAACACCGAATTGGCTAAATTAATAATTTTCAAAAATCGTCGATTTGAAATTTATTTAAATGTTTTGATTTGAAAGTTATAAATAGAAATCGAATTTATCGAAAAATTGAGTTTGGAATGTTGAAATAAATTTTGGTTAAAAGAAATTGTTAAAAATTAAAGTGGAGACTTTGGAATTGAAAAATCGGGATATAATTGAATTTCGAAAATTGATTTGTTTAAAGATTGAACCTAAATTCGAGCTTTGAATATTTCTAAGTAAAAGCAATATAAAAATGATATTTTGAAATCGAGCTTGGAATTGAATCATATTCGAAATTGGATTCAAACTTGAATATTATTGGAAAATTTTGTTAAGTATTATAAATTGATATTGTGAAAAATCAAGCAAAAAAATCGATATACATTGGAATTGAATAAGTTGAAGGTGAATGTAAAAATTGAATAAATTTGAAGTCAAAGTTGACATTGATTTGAATTGAAATCGAAATTGAATCGGTAGAATGGAAATTGGAATTGATTTGAATGGGGAAGTTATAATTGAAATGGATTGATTTTGAACCTGTTTTATTTTGTTTTCCAAATTTCTCAGTTATATAAACTATTTTTGAATACTTAAACTATTTTAATCTGTTTTAAATCTACTTAACCCAATTTAAATTACTTTAAACTAATTTATCTATTTCAAATCCATTTTAAGATTTTAAGTATTTTTAACTAGTTTTAATGATTTAAACTACTTTTAAACTACTTAAAATTATTTTCCAAAATTCTAAGCTGGTCAATAAGGTGAAATGTTATATTTAAATCTTGAATTTAAACACGAATTGGTTTAAATGAAGTTGCAGCCTGAAATTGAAATTCGAAATGATTTTGAAATCGAAATGAGATATGGATGTGAAAAATAATTTTTGAAACGGAATCTTACATTTGAAAAGATACGATGATATTTGAAATGGATTTGATTTTTGAAGCGAATATGATATTTTGATATCAATTATGAATCGATTTGAAATGTAAAAGAGCCAACGGTGTAATAATACGTAGTTATTGAAGAGACCGGGATCAGATATGGACATACTCTCTGTCGATACCGAAAACCACTTTAATAACTATTATGCGCGGAGTGTTGATCCAGAATGAAGTGGATGGTTTGGTGAACGCCTTGACTGAAGAAAGAGAACGATATTGGATGACCCCTCACATGACTAAAACAGGAGTCGCGCCGGGCCATTGAGGTTCGCCACCTCTAGCGGACACGCTTCTTCGATACCATTTCTATTACATTTGTGATTCGATTTGGGTGCACCCCTTGATTTGGGGGTGTTGTTTCGCGGTGTTGGGGTAGCTACTGGCTATGCCCAACATCAGTCCGGATCATGCAACTACTAGTATCCTAGTTGGTATTGCCTCATGTACCTTGTCATACTGATTATCCTATTCGCGACCACTACGTTATATTTTGTGTTATACGTATGGGGTACCCTCTGATAACCACCAGTTTACGGTGGGGCTTACGGTGCTGTATAGACTATGGAATTATAAAAATGTGTTAAGGGGGATTATGGTAACACCTTAACGCTATTTTGATACTTTATATTACTGATAGGCATTATTTACTTAGCGTACATTACTACATAGTAGATAGTTTAACGGATCCTTAAGAGATGGAAAATCCCGTAACATCTCTTGAGTTATTGCACGCACGTTGACACTGGATAGGAGATGTCAAACCCCGTAAACATCTCTGACGCCGTTACGCTCATATTTATTTACGATTGATTTAACTTTCATAAGGATATTTTAGTCCTGACTCGAGTGTTTTGTCTTTTCATTACGCTCGGGTCAGTCTTGAGTTTTCAGATTTTTGAAGATCTATTCTGGAGGACGAAGACGAAGATTTGGTACACTATTACCATTATTATCTGTGCATCATGTTGTCTGTTGCATTATTTTAATTGTTCTATTGTATATGTATAACTCTGATAAATGTTGTATAAATAATTGTCAAAGTATAGTAAACAGCTTCATGAACTGTTTATTTGACTATTATATTTTATCATTCCGCTGCGAGATTCTGTGTTGTTTCTTTTCCTTTATTCCTCTTTCTTTTCTTTTCTTATTTACCCCAATAACCATCTGCCCTTTTGAATGGTTTGGAATCGGCATGTGTATTTGATCGTCGGTTTAAACTGTCCAAAAAGGCGGGTTGTTACAATAAAACAATTCGAGCAATAGAAAACATCATTTAAAACATCAGATCTAGTAGAGCTGCAGTACACGCATGCGTGTACTGCCTCGCCACTACAGTATAAAATGCACAAAAGATCAACGGAAGTTCCAAACGAGTACAAGGTCAAACCTGAGCGTTTCAGCTGGATTCAACTCAAGTGTAATTAGAAAAAAAAATCCAATGTATATCAGATCAGTGATGCTTAAACCCAAACCAGATTATAGTGCAACTTGTTCAGAATCAAGGCAACAGATATGCAACACTTCAAATATCAATGTCGCTGCCATTTGAACAGCAGGCCAAAGTCAACACAGCAACAACCCAAACATTTAAGCATATGAATGCAAGTAATGTCACTGAGAAGCAATTTTTAGCATACATATGAATTAATTTCATATGTACAACAAAACTCCAAGGACAACTCAGCAATGCAAAGGCCAGTGATGGAACTCAATGCATATACCAAAATTTTCGACCAGAAATACTTGCAACATGAATGGTGAAAAGAAAGCAACAGTGGAAAAACTATATGGATATTGAAACAGGCTATTGCAACTGATGGTATACAAGTGTATATATACAAGTGCAGTCCAGTTCATGCACAGGAGCTCAAGAGCAGCCCAAAATCGAAACATATACAGGCAAAACTGGAACAACAGCATGCATAAGCACACTAGTGAATCATGACCAAAGGCCATAGTATCACTTTTCTCAAATATAAAGAAGAATACCCTAATCTTAGTAAAAATAACAAGAGCAGTGGCAACGTAGAGTATACCAGAATAAAAGGAATATCACTGCAACATAAGAAACTGCAACCACCACAAGTATTCAAGGGAAAGACTACAACCAAAAATAAAGTACAAGGATGCAAACCATGGAACAAAAAAAAAACAAATGCACAGCAAGCATACACTTGCACACAAGAATCACTCAATGTTTCAGGTACAAGTGTAACCAGACTCAGAGTGAACTTGAACAAAGAAGAGGCATGAAAACATGGTGATTCATAGACCGGTTTTGAATACAAGTTCAAAACCAGAGACAGGCAACAAATGAATGGTCAGCTACAAGTAAATGGTCAAAGACCAGTTCACAAGTATGAAGGCATAAACCCACACAAGCATAGTCTGCATATGCATATGAAAATCAATGAAAGTTCAACAAATGTACACAATCAAAAGAAATAAAACAAGGCCACTGATCAAGTGAAGCCTCAACCAAGACACGGTGTAGACCAATTTAACTCGAAAGAAATCAAGTTCAAATGTTAGTTCACACGAATATGCAAATAGGCTACATGAAACAGAGAATGCAGATTTGAAATGCAGCGAGACTTCAAAATGCACAAGTGCCAGACTTCAAGTAGAAATGACTCGAAGCATTAAACATGATTCAAGCAGGAATACAGGAATGCATCAGAGAGTATGCAACTCTGAAATCGAAGCGCAATACAAAGCAGAATGACATGAACAATATATGCCGACTTTGTTATGCAGATAGAACTCAAGCTACAGATTGAAGCACACTGGTAAATTCAAATGTAATAGTTCCTTTTTAAAACATCATCAAACACTATCACGTAAGCATGACAATAAAAAAAACATAATGGCTAAAACAGCAAGTACAGTCGAACATGATCAACACCAAAATCAAGTGCCCGAAGTCAACAAAATCGAAACCGTGATGGTCACGAGATACATCAGTGCCGAGATAACCAGAAATAAGAAATCAATACCGTGATGGTCATGAGATATTGAACAGCTCAAAATCAAATCAGAGGCGAAGTCAATGCATATGTCTACAGAGTTCAGTGCACCAACAAGTGTACAGATGTGAATTCATATAGAATCAGAACAATGCGCACAACACTAGCACATGCATATGCAGTGCGAACACATATCCAAGTGGAACAAGTCAAAGACAATTTTCTTTGTACCAAAATCAATTTTTAAAAATGTCAGAAATTCAAATGTAATAGCGGTTTTGAATAAAGCATCAGGTAGTAGTTTCAAACGATATCAACCGCAGTGCCTTGGACAAGTCGGTGCCACAATCGAACCAGAAAAATCGAAACCATGTGGATTGAAAACACCAAAGAAATCATCAACAATAAACAAAATCGAACTAAGTCAGAAAAGTCACCAATTACCAAACAAAATCGAATTGCATAAATACCATTTTAGAGATGAATTAGATGTGAGTAACTAGAATTACTCACCTTGTTTAACGAACGGAAATAGAAGGAGCCGCGAGCTACTGAAGTCGAAGCCCTTCGAATTGAACGAGCCCTAATTTGCAAGTAAAGGAAAACGAGAACAAGCCGCCATTATCAAGAGCACAGGAAAAAGGAACGGGCCCTAGCTTTGAAATGAGGAATGAAGGAAGATAGACGAGCTGCCCTTTTTTTATTCTTTCGTTTGATTTTTTTCTTTCTGACATCGAACGAGACTTCTGCCATGCTTTGAAATGAAGGCTGCGTGATTTTGGGCGTGAGTTACGGCGTGATTTTAGGATGCTGGTGTGATTAGATTATCATATTATATTATTTTTTTAAATTCAATTTGTTTTCGACACAAATTTCAACGCGTTTATGTGTCGTATGCTCTCATAACAACTCCGATAAATACGAAATTTGAAATCCGGTAATAATTCAGTATTCCGGATCCAATGGAACTGGTTTCGTCGAATTCCAAGACTGTGCCTCGAAAGGGTATTTTTAAATTCAATTTAAACGATAAAATTTCAAAACTGAACAAATCACTTTCAAATTCAATTCTGAAGCTTCTATTATCTTCAGTATTATCAATGTGAATTTTCTAAGCCTGTAAATTATTTTTAACGAGCTTAAAATTGAAGATTCAAATTTTATTCAACTTTTAATAGATTAAATTCTAAAATTTAATCGCCAAATTCATTCTGATAATTTGAAATTCAAGTCAAACCATCATTCAAATATTTAAAATTTATTAAATATTTTCAATTTAAATTGTTCAAAATTCAGGGTCGTTACATTAAGAGTGAGTCTTATTCACTTTTAGGTACTATTAGAACTCTACTCCAAGATACTCACATATTCAACCAAATGGAATTGTTTTATTCTTTCGCATGCTATATTTTCAACTTTTGTTTTGTATTCAATGAATTAATCATAGATAATAACTTGTTACCTTTTTATATCTAAGACAATTATCAAGTGAATTTGATCAAGTAAGTGGATCTACTTTTGATGTCCTTAGGATTTAGACTGCATATATTTATATGTATCAATATGAAGAGTTTGTTAACACCTAGTCGCTTCCACTAAATGGGTGGTTCGCCCTCAATCATTGGAGATACAATTCATAAGTACCATATGATTGATAATTATATGATTAAATAATTATTTCTCTAAGGCATGGCATGGTCCATAATGACAGAGTTAGGGTATGTCGTAGGGGCATTCCTATAATTTAGTGTAAATTACTAACTCTGTAATAAAATCTCATTTGAAAGTAAACACTCTATTATATACCTATCGCATAATGTTATGTTAATTAATTATTTAATTTAAGTATATTAAATAGAAAATACTTATGTTATGCGATAATATTTTCAATGTGTTGTAATCATGAGAAATTTATCACATTAAAAATAACATATTGTTTCAAATATTCCAAGTGGTTTTGAGATAAGATAGCAGTACATCCATTGAGACAAGAGTACGTAATGCTCTTAAAATATTGGGCAATGTATTACTCATCGTTGCTTGGGAAACCAAGAGGTTATGTACTGAAGGTTATTGGATAACTATCCAATGACTCGCTAGATAGTTTTCTACTATTAATATAACTAATATCAAATACCGAATTTTAATACGACGATATTACACAGTTCTCTTGACTTGAAAATACTATTAAACTTTAATATGAACACTCCACTTTGATTATAGTTAAAATCATGGCACGACATCCATTGAACGACCATAGTTGGGTCTGAGTTGAAGCTTTGAAAGTGAAACACTCATTTATAGAGAGTTCGCCTCCTTTGTTAAATGAGGTTAGTATTAGGTCAATTGTAGTCCACTCAAAGTCAAAATCTTTATTAAGAATAGTATAATTAATAACAATTGTTATTTTTGAACTAAGGACTTTTTGTTTGGATTAAATAAGTTGAATATAGATGATATTCAAAAAAATTCCAAAACTAAATTTCATAAATTCTAAAGTGATATAGTTTTGACAAAGAGAATTGGTTTAAATTATTGTTACTACCAGGTGTTACTTAAATAGATGAAATTGGATTTTACCAAAAAATGTATAAATAATAAATTTAGTCAAATAGTTACACCACCAACTAAAGTGATGGGTGAACGTTAATGCTTGAATTTTTCAATATTAGTTACTGAATGAATTCACATCGTTGAGTTGCAGAACCACAAAGTTGAATACTCAGAAATGATGAATATGCGCTTTGCGCTTATATGATTTTTGTTTGATGATAATAAACATATATACATTCATTTAAATGTATTTGGTAATGTACTATTTTGTTTTTCACAGATTAAATAAATATTTGTTCAATAAAATTAAACAACACAGAATTTGAATTCAAACGAATATTTTATTCAAACTAATATTTATTACAATTTTGAATAGTACAATTTCATGCTCTCACTATACATATACAATTTTGAATACATCACGATTTTATATTTACATTAATAACCTCACTACATATCACTCACACTCGTATTTTATCTTCAACTGCATTCCAGTTTGAATCCAGCATCTGAGCAATCTGTAAAAATATTCACTAACGCAGTAAAATTGAAAAAGAAATATTTTTGCAACAGAAAATAAAATATGATTTCTGAAAATATTATTTGCCTCAGTTATTTGGGTTGTTCGTCATAATTTACATTTGAATTCATCACACACGAACAGTGTGACATGCACAGTGTATCACTGTATATGCCACAAGGCCGTGCACACCGATATATACACTTGATTGATTTACAGGGACAGGTGAGCACAGGTCAAACCCAAATGAAAAGCCGGGTTCAACTCACGTGCAATATGTTCATAAATGTCACAACTCTCAGCACAAGGTCAAACCCGAGTTTTAAAACTGGATTCAACTCAGGTGCAAATCAAAAGTACACATGAATGCTATGTTCAAACATGACACAGCCTTAAATCAATGAACATGCAGTCAACTCAAGTACATCAACTACAAGTTCAACAATATCAAGTTCAAGCCAGTGCCAACAAAGAATCAAAGCTCGACCAATATAATGCAAACTACACAAAGACCAAGTGAACAACTACATGTTGAACAAATGAAAACAGCATGCAAGCTCGAGCACAAATTATGAATACTGCAACAATATCCAGTATGAAGTATCAGACTCAATAGCAAGTTCAGTGTGGCAATGCAAAGACCTCAAACCAAAGATATGACATCATGGCAAATATGACAGCAAGCTTCAACTACATGGAGACGAGCCCAAATACACAAGTTCACAGTCGTAGCCAAATGTTACAAATTCAATGCCGAGAAGCACTGAAACAAAGATGGCCAAAGCATAAAAGTGCACAGCAACCAACATAAATGAAATAATACACAGTGCACATATGTCAAGTAAAGACTCAGAGACAAGTAGCAATATACAAAATGAAGTGCATGCAACATGATGAAGCAGTGATGATACAAAGACCAGCAATGCAAGCAATCTGAATCAAATGTCATCAGATCAGAGACCAAGTGAGTATGCAAATGCTACCATGACTCGAGTACATGCTACACCAACGTTACATGTCCAGTTACAACAAAGACCAAATTCACAGTGAAGTCAAGACAGAAAATTCATGAATGCAACATGGTGAACAACCAAGGTGCAACAAGAATTTTATAGTATCAAGCTCATGTATACAACATTGGAAGAACAAAATCATCAATGCAATGCACAGCAAGGTATAACAAAGTCAAGGGCATATGAAGACAGTGTAAACATCACATTGAAACAACTCGAACTCAATTGGAAAGTGCTATCAGAGATGAACACAAAAAAATGGTCAGAGCCGTAGTATACAGAAGTCAAAAAATCAAAACCGTGATCATGCCGAAGTCAACAAGAAAGACAAGGCAAATAAATCAGAGCAATGATCAGATGTTATCAAACAAAGTCAAGGCCGGAGCAAATCGAACCAAGTCAAGATCAACGCCGTATTGACCAAGCAATGAATCAACACCGTGTCAACCAAGTAATATCAATTTATACGAAATTGAAGAAGTCAGTGAAATCTCAAGCATCCAAGCATAATCAAGCGGCCAAAGAAAATAAATAGACGGATTCAAACAAAACTTATACGAACGCAAAAATAGGATTTCGAATCCTATATAAACCCATTCATCATCGGCTTTCAAATCCATCGAATTCAAGCAAGCATAAAATCAGTAAAAGCAAAAGCATTTAATTACATACCGAAGCAAGGAAGGAATTCGATCAACGAAGCAGCCGCGGTGAGCAACGAGGTCTCAAATCGATCAAGGAAGCACGTCAATCATTATTTGATTGAGGAATTCGAGCGGCGCTTCAAATTTGCACAACCCTAATTTTGGAAGCAAGGAGCAAAAGAAGCCGAAGCCCTAATTTAGTTGCAAAAGAACGACCATTATTCTCACAAGCCAAAAGAAAAGGAACAGGCCAAAGAAGAGAAAAAGGAACTGGTTAAAGAATAAGAGTGGGCCGGCCTTGTTATTTAGAGGCTTTAGTTTAATTTTTTAATTAGGGTTATTGTGTCTTTTAATTGTTGTTTAATTGTTGTTTTTACTTTTCGAATCAAACCTTTGTAAATCACCACCTAGGGAGTAGGTAGTGTCAGATTGTCTAGTTAGAATTAGTTCAGTGAGCAGGGTGTGCGAGTTTGCAAAGCTCTATAGGCGGGAGCAGAGTTTGCGAGTAAATGAAACTCTATAGGCAGGAGCAGAGTTTGCGAGTAAACGAAACTCTATAGGCGGGAGCAGAGTGTGCGAGTCTAGTAGAGTGTTTGTGAGCGGGAGCAAATGTTTACGAGTCTAGTAGAGTGTTTGTGAGCGGGAGCAAAAGGTTTGCGAGTCTAGTAGAGTGTTTGTAAGCGTGATACTGTTTAATTCTAATAGAAATCTGGGAATGCAGCAGTAGGCAGGGGTTGTCGAAGCTGGGTAAATTTTGTGTGTGATTTATTTTTCAGCATATTTATTTCTGCAGTTTGTTTCTGTGTTTAATTCGAGAAAATTTGCTATAACCCTATTCACCCCCCCCCCCCCCTCTAGGGTTAGTTTAGATCCTACAAGTGGTATCAGAGCCTGGTATTTTTCTTTAACTCTAGAGTCATGAATCTACCAAATAATGCTTTTTCTGAGGGGCAATCTATTGCTAGGCCACCCATGTTTAATGGGAACGATTATACTTATTGGAAAGTTAGAATGGGTATTTATCTTAGTTCTGTTGATTATGATGTTTGGGATATTATTGAAACTGGCTATAAACCTCCCACTATAACTGTTGGTGGTACTGAGATTCCTAAACCTAAGGATAGGTGGGATGATAACGATAAGAAGTTAAAAACTACAAATGCCAAAGCAATGAATGCTTTGATCTGTGCTCTTGATAAAAATGAATTTATAGGATTTCTCATTGTACAACAGCACAGGAAATTTGGCACACTTTGGAGGTGACACATGAAGGAACTTCTCAAGTCAAGGAGTCTCGTCTAGCCCTATTCAGCAATGAATACGAAAAATTTGTGATGGACAAAGGTGAAAGCATAAAGGACATGTTTGGACGCTTTTCAACCTTGGTGTACAATGCTAGAGCGCTTGGGAAGGTATTCACTGAAGTAGAGCTTATGAGGAAGATACTACGAGTCTTACCGATGAGCTTTGAGGCAAAATTCACAGCAATACAAGAATCGAAAGATCTGAGTAAGCTAAGCATGGAGGAGTTGATTGGCAACTTGATGACATATGAGCTTGAGCTAAAAGCAAAGGAAGAACGCAACAACTCCGAACCAAAGAAGAAGACGATTGCCTTAAAGAGCAAAGAAGAGAGCGATGAAGATGAAGTAGATCCAATTGAAGAGCTTGCAATGGCTGTCAATAAACTTAGAAACTCATCAAGATTCAAGCCACGCAAGAAGAAAACAAAGGGCAATAGGTCAAAAGATTCTGAAAATTCCGATAATGAACTGACGTGTTATAACTGCAACAAGCCTGGCCACATCAAACTAGAATGTCCACTTCTCAAATATAACAAAGGAAAGAAAAAGAAAAAGAAGGCTTTTGCAGCGACTTAGGATGATGAAGAAGGAGAGGAAGTTTCGGATAGCAGCTCAGAGGAGGCTAACTTGTGTTGTATGGCAAAATCAGAATCAGAAGCAACCTCTGAGGAATCTAGTGAGGCAGGTGAGTATTCCTACAGAGATCTTGTTTTTATGCGCTTAGATCTTACTAAAACAATTGATAGTCTTGAATCTAAAATTGAAAAACTAAAATCTGATAGGAGAGAACTTGTCCATGAAAATTCTAGGTTAGAAACTGAACTTGAAAACATTCAAAACCTAGACTGTAAAAATTGTAAGATTTTAGATTCAGAATTATCAAAACTTAAGAATAACTTTGAGAATGTGGAAAAAGAAAACTTGAATCTTAAGGAAACCATCGACACTAGGAAAAAGGATTTTATAAATCGATGCACCTCACTTGTAACTGAAAACACATCACTTAAAACCAAAGTCCAAAATCTTGAGAAATCTCTGAATAACTTTTCAAAAGGAGAAAAATCTTTCAAAATGTTATTGGGAAATCAAATTTTTGCTAACAACAGAAAAGGACTAGGTTTTGGGAAATCACAAGATGATGATAATGCAAAAGGTAAAAGTGTCTTTGCTCGATCTGAAATAATTGGACATCATGTTGAAAATTATAGTCATAGGAATAAGAACACAAAATTCAATCAAGTCAATTTAATGTACACAATTTGTAGAAAATTTGGACACAATCAAAATAATTGTTGGTATAGACCCAAACACGTGAAAACTATACCAATTTGGGTTCCAAAAGGCACAAATATAAAATCTTTGAAAGTCAAACAAATTTGGGTGCCAAAAGGAACATATATAAATAGTTTTGGGTCTCCACAAACATATTTTTCATGTTCTGCCACTAACAACCATGGACCTATAAAAACAAATAGGTCACAAAAATCTTTCATCGTGTAGGTGTGGTGGCAGGCTAAGGAACAACAACAGCGTTCTCTAGATTTTGGCTGTTCCAGAAACACAACGGGCGACAAAGCAAAGTTCCTTAGCCTAGTACAAAGGTGACAAAATCACAATGGGCAATCACGAAAAATTATCGTAAAGATAAAACAGGTAAATTTGTTTTGAACGATATATTAAATGTGATAATCTGCACCATAATCTGAATTAAATCAGCCAATATTGAGATGAACAAAAGATGATGATTTTGATTCTATGACTTTTTTTCAAAATATTGACCAATCATCTTTAAATAGAATTACTTGGAGTAATTATGATGGTTGACTGATTCGGACTTACTTGATATGATCCTACATGACTTGTTCTTATTTATGACCTTGATTTGTGCTTAAATGATGACCAATCAGATTTTCAACTTTGAACTAATCCATATAAATTGTTCGGTCAAATGATGGTATTTTATTGATCTTTGATTACTCATGCTACACGTAGATACATTTGTTTTGACATTTTGGTCACTGCTTGTAAATTTGCACGATTTCAAATTTCATGTGTAAAGCTGTTAAAAAGGATTTTAAGAAATTGTTGAAACTTCAAGAAATTGTTTTTGATTGACTGTTGATTACTCATGAAAATAACTGTTTTTGAAACTGACACTATGATATTTGTTTGATTGTTAACACGGTCTCAATTCAAATTCAAGAGAAATTCATTCAAAAATTGTTGAAAACAATTATGAGATAATTTGTTGAAATTTCACAATCTGGTCTTTGACATCCAACGAGTGAATATTGAGTGAAACTTAAATTCAGATGCAGATTACACTGGTAATATAGTTGATAGAAAAATTACTAGTGGAACGTGATTAATTTTTGAAACATTCATTTGCTGCATCGTTTTTTTTCAAAGAAAATATCTGCATATTTTTCACTTGAAATAATTTTTCAAATGGCAGAATTTTTCTCATATAACCCCTTCGAGAAAATCATTGTTGCCCATATTTTCAGATTAGTCATTTTTATTTGATTTTAAATGACAAATTTTGGCTAATCTAACTCCCTAATGATTATCAAAAAGATCAATAGTGATTGAAAATGTGATGAGTGTCGATATTTGTCATACGTTACTCAAGACGGTATATTTACAAATTTTTTTTAGAATTTCATAACAAGAGTTATAAAAACTTTTTGTTGGGTAAAAATTCCATGACCATTTCTATTTCTATCATCTTTCTATCGACCATCACTCTTCAAAATTACATATAGTATGTAAATTTGTGGTAGTTTACAAAGGAAATCATTCGTTCTTCAATATCTTTAAATCTGTGAAGGAAATTATTTGTGCTTCAATTTATTACATTTAGCAATAAAAATAAATATCCAAAGCATTCACTCTCATTTAAAAGTCCTCACGGTTATGCATGGGTGAATTACTTGGATTTTTGATTATGTGCTTCCATGCTCATTTAAAAGTCCTTATGGTTATGCATGTATGGAACGCATATCAAAATTAATTGATTAAATAGACAAGTTGATTCTAATCCCATCTAAAAGTCCTCACGGTCATGCGTGGTTAGAAGATACTTGATTTCATTTTTTAAGTTAAATTGGAATACTACTAATCTCATTTAAAAGTCCTAACGGTTATGCATGATTAGTAGATATTCAAATTTCCTGAAATAAATATACCACAAATAGACGGAACTGTATGTTTTTTGATGATTTTATCCCCATCACTTCTGAAAGTGGAATATGCGCCTGACAAGGATAATTATGATTTTTGTTTGAGTTTTATTGAAATTTGATATTTATATTCAATTGAGTTAAATGTTTGATTCATGTCTGTCACTTCATCCCTATTTTTATAACACTATTATTCTTTTGCTGATAACAAAAGGGGGAGAGAAAAGTTAAGATTTTGTCAAATAGAATCAAGCAAAGGTCAAATACTTTTCCATTTGCATCTAGGCTCATTTATATATTTCTATTTGTATGCATATATGTAGGGGGAGTATTGTATAGAGAGGGAGCATTCAAATAGGGGGAGCAAATTGAACGATCAAATACATTTAATACATTCAAAATCTTAAATATATGTTTGTTATCATCAAAAGGGGGAGATTGTTGAATATGCGCTTTGCGCTTATATGATTTTTGTTTGATGATAATAAACATATATACATTCATTTAAATGTATTTGGTAATGTACTATTTTGTTTTTCACAGATTAAATAAATATTTATTGAATAAAATTAAACAACACAGAATTTGAATTCAAACGAATATTTTATTCAAACTAATATTTATTACAATTTTGAATAGTACAATTTCATGCTCTCACTATACATATACAATTTTGAATACATCACGATTTTATATTTACATTAATAACCTCACTACATATCACTCACACTCGTATTTTATCTTCAACTGAATTCCAGTTTGAATCCAGCATCTGAGCAATCTGCAAAAATATTCACTAACGCAGTAAAATTGAAAAAGAAATATTTTTGCAACAGAAAATAAAATATGATTTTTGAAAATATTATTTGCCTCAGTTATTTGGGTTGTTCGTCATAATTTACATTTGAATTCATCACACATGAACAGTGTGACATGCACAGTGTATCACTGTATATGCCACAAGGCCGTGCACACCGATATATACACTTGATTGATTTACAGGGACAGGTGAGCACAGGTCAAACCCAAATGAAAAGCCGAGTTCAACTCACGTGCAATATGTTCATAAATGTCACAACTCTCAGCACAAGGTCAAACCCGAGTTTTAAAACTGGATTCAACTCAGGTGCAAATCAAAAGTACACATGAATGCTATGTTCAAACATGACACAGCCTCAAATCAATGAACATGCAGTCAACTCAAGTACATCAACTACAAGTTCAGCAATATCAAGTTCAAGCCAGTGCCAACAAAGAATCAAAGCTCGACCAATATAATGCAAACTACACAAAGACCAAGTGAACAACTACATGTTGAACAAATGGAAACAGTATGCAAGCTCGAGCACAAATTATGAATACTGCAACAATATCCAGTATGAAGTATCAGACTCAATAGCAAGTTCAGTGTGGCAATGCAAAGACCTCAAACCAAAGATATGACATCACGGCAAATATGACAGCAAGCTTCAACTACATGGAGACGAGACCAAATACACAAGTTCACAGTGGTAGCCAAATGTTACAAATTCAATGCCGAGAAGCACTGAAACAAAGATGGCCAAAGCACAAAAGTGCACAGCAACCAACATAAATGAAATAATACACAGTGCACATATGTCAAGTAAAGACTCAGAGACAAGTAGCAATATACAAAATGAAGTGCATGCAACATGATGAAGCAGTGATGATACAAAGACCAGCAATGCAAGCAATCTGAATCAAATGTCATCAGATCAGAGACCAAGTGAGTATGCAAATGCTACCATGACTCGAGTACATGCTACACCAACGTTACATGTCCAGTTACAACAAAGACCAAATTCACAGTGAAGTCAAGACAGAAAATCATGAATGCAACATGGTGAACAACCAAGGTGCAACAAGAATTTTACAATATTAAGCTCATGTATACAACAGTGGAAGAACAAAATCATCAATGCAATGCACAGCAAGGTATAACAAAGTCAAGGGCATATGAAGACAGTGTAAACATCACATTGAAACAACTCGAACTCAATTGGAAAGTGCTATCAGATATGAACACAAAAAAAATGGTCAGAGCCGTAGTATACAGAAGTCACAAAATCAAAACCGTGATCATGCCGAAGTCAACAAGAAAGACAAGGCAAATAAATCAGAGCAATGATCAGATGTTATCAAACAAAGTCAAGGCCGGAGCAAATCGAACCAAGTCAAGATCAACGCCGTATTGACCAAGCAATGAATCAACACCGTGTCAACCAAGTAATATCAATTTATACGAAATTGAAGAAGTCAGTGAAATCTCAAGCATCCAAGCATAATCAAGCGGCCATAGAAAATAAATAGACGGATTCAAACAAAACTTATACGAACGCAAAAATAGGATTTCGAATCCTATATAAACCCATTCATCATCGGCTTTCAAATCCATCGAATTTAAGCAAGCATAAAATCAGTAAATGCAAAAGCATTTAATTACATACCGAAGCAAGGAAGGAATTCGATCAAAGAAGCAGCCGCGGTGAGCAACGAGGTCTCAAATCGATCAAGGAAGCACGTCAATCATTATTCGATCGAGGAATTCGAGCGACGCTTCAAATTTGCACAACCCTAATTTTGGAAGCAAGGAGCAAAAGAAGCCGAAGCCCTAATTTAGTTGCAAAAGAGGAACGACCATTATTCTCACAAGCCAAAAGAAAAGGAACGGGCCAAAGAAGAGAAAAAGGAACTGGTTAAAGAATAAGAGTGGGCCGGCCTTGTTATTTAGAGGCTTTAGTTTAATTTTTTAATTAGGGTCATTGTGTCTTTTAATTGTTGTTTAATTGTTGTTTTTACTTTTCGAATCAAACCTTTGTAAATCACCACCTAGGGAGTAGGTAGTGTTAGATTGTCTAGTTAGAATTAGTTCAGTGAGCAGGGTGTGCGAGTTTGCAAAGCTCTATAGGCGGGAGCAGAGTTTGCGAGTAAATGAAACTCTATAGGCGGGAGCAGAGTTTGCGCGTAAACGAAACTCTATAGGCGGGAGCAGGGTGTGCGAGTCTAGTAGGGTGTTTGTGAGCGGGAGCAAATGTTTGCGAGTCTAGTAGAGTGTTTGTGAGCGGGAGCAAAAGGTTTGCGAGTCTAGTAGAGTGTTTGTAAGCGTGATACTGTTTAATTCTAATAGAAATCTGGGAATGCAGCAGTAGGCAGGGGTTGCCGAAGCTGGGTAAATTTTGTATGTGATTTACTTTTCAGCATATTTATTTCTGCAGTTTGTTTCTGTGTTTAATTCGAGAAAATTTGCTATAACCCTATTCACCCCCCCCCCTCTTGGGTTAGTCTAGATCATACAAGAAATACCACATGTTTAATTAATTTACATTTGTTATAAATTAATTAAATTAATTATATCTATATTTGATTTATTGAATGTCATTAGTATTTAATAAAGTGTATATATATACAGTTTATATGTGTAGTACATATCAGTGTACGAAATCGATAAACATTTAAATTGGATTTTAATTAATTAAATGCTAAATTAGCTTTAAGAGTTTTGTGGGCCCTTGTGACCCATACTATAGCTGATTATAAAGAAAAGGAAGGGGCGAGTTTGAGTGCAAAAATCTGTTTTTGAATTGGCTAAAAGAAAGAGTGAACAAGGAGATCTGAATCTCCACTTTTTACTAAAATATGGTGCCTATTTAAACCACACCTCTTCATTCATTTTGATTTTAACTTTTTTCCTTCTCTTCACCCTACCTTGGTCGCAGGCAACAAGGGGTATAGTCCTTTATTTTGAAATCAAATTCAATTTAAATCAAGAGTGGTATCTACCTATAGTTTACTACAAATTCAAGAGGTGTTCAAATCAGATCTAAAGGAGGTTTCTTTCAACATTCAAGGCACTTTTCACTGGCTATGATTTATTAGTAACTTTTTAGTTTAAATGTTATTTATATTCATATATGATGATCACTTTATTTATGTTGTTTATGTATACTGATAATATTAACGAATTCATATGTATGTTTGTTGTCGAACATATATATGCATGTATGTAAACATATGCATATATCTTTCTAAAGAAACCTTAGATATATCATTATAATCTAATATTCCTTTCGGCCATATTTTTTATATTAAAAAATAATTTTTAAATTTTAAAAGGTTTTTATTATATTTAATATTTAATATTTGTTGTTAAACGTGTATAAAATATATGTTCTATAAATTAAATTATTTAACCCTAATTTATTAGTATGTATATATATTTTCGAATAAAAATGAATTTATATATATGTATATTTGAATTATAATTTACAATATAAATATTATTTATACAAATACTGTATGTGTTATCTAAATAATTATAATATTTTTAATACAAATCCATATGGATTTGATATTTTTATTTTGGTAATATCTTTTGGTCGAAAGTTTAAAATTTTTAATTTTAAACATATGTATATATCTAAAAATAAATATGTTTTAAATTAAAAAATATTTTCTGTATGTTTTGAAATTTGAATTTAAATTGGATATTTATCTAGATCTATACCCGTTTTTAATCTTTAAAACTTACAAGATTTTTACATGTTAATTCGAATTATTTTGAATTGGTTAAAGTCTTTAAATAAATAAAAATCTTATACTTATTATATTATATATAGAGATATGTATTTTCAAATTATAGCATCGATGATAAATGTATATATGAAAGGACAAGTGTATTTGTTTCAATGTAAATTCCAGCATCTATGCACTAGAACATTCAACCATGTACATTTTGTATGTTGCATGTGCACTATACAAACATAACTGTATTTGATAAACTTATAAAATATATCTAACATAAATTAAATAAAACATTTTATATTAGTAAATTAAATAAAGATTTTATTTAAGTTATTTAGACTAGATCTAAAACTAATTAGATGCCATGGGCCTAATCTCTTCAACGGTATTAGAGCCAAAAAGCCTATGCGGACCAAATTAGTAGTATCAGAGCTAACATGTTAAAAGTCCACTTGTTTAGTATGGTGTTTAGAAAAATAATATCTAGGGTTCGGTTTGGATAATCATGTACACTACCCTACTAGCCACTGACTTGGCCCAAAGGACAGTAGAAGCCCAAAGGTTATCCTCAATAGGAAGGCTTGAATTGGTTTTGGATATGGGTCTAGTTTTCAAAATCTGTTTTGAAATTTTTTGAATTTAAAAGGTTATGTTTAAAATATATGAGAAATTTTATAAATGTTATAAAATATTTTTCAAAATTAATTAATTATTTTTGAAAATTTTGTTATATTTTTTAAGAGAAATGTGTAATCCTCTAAAGTAGAGGAGAGCACACATGTGTGTGTGTGTATCACTGAAAATAAAGGAGCTACCAACATGTCTAGCAGGTGAAAAAACATAATACACTAAAAACAAAGAAAACAAACACATGTAACTTCTTAAATGAGCTCCGGCAAGGTCACCGCCCATTACACCTCAATATCAAACTCTGACAAGGTTTGAAAATTTTATTATAATTAATTGAATTAGTTAAATAATTAAGAATTGGAAGTTAATTAAATAAATTAGAAACACACGTTGTATGTGTTTATATTTAAAAATTAAGATAATTAATAATTAAAATTTTGAAATTAATTAAATTTAACTAAAAATTTTATAATTAATTAAGTTTCAACAAATAATAAATAATATACATATATAACGATGTATGTATACACTATAAATTTTATAGTATATGTGTATTCAATTTTAAAATAAATAAAATAAAATAAATTAGTCAATTTAATTAAGTAATTAGATTTAATTAATAAAACTAAATTAAATTAAATAGAGTGGAACTATTACAACCTAAATTAGATTTAAGGATACATATGTATAATACAGATTTTAGATGAGCCTAACACTTGATTCACGATGGTATTTCATAAGAAATATTTTATTTCATGTGTGGATATCGCTCGAATGAATAACTATATTGAAGATTATGAATCTCTAATGTAAATTTTGTCCTTTATAATTTATATATTAATAAATTACTTGCAAACTCTCTAGTTATTGAGCAAACTCAAGCTAAAGATGTTATGTATAGTATTACTAGTATGTTGATGGATGTGATAAAATATATGTGTGTATTTGTTGAGCATACTCTAGGTACGTACGTTTATATTGGTAGCCATGAAAATGCAGGTACGAGTGAATAATTTTTTTCGACTTGTTAAGCAAACTTCAATTATCTTAGATTGATATATATCACCTAAGCTTACTTTTATATATTATACAAATAGTTGCAAAAATGGCATGAAAACATGTTTGCCCGTCAAATCTTCAATAACCGCAAAGCATTGTTTAGGGAGCAATGTTATTCCACAGAGTACATGATTGCTAAGAATTTTTCAATACAAAGATAAAGAATAGCATGCATGTGGATGAATACATCCTATTAATGAAAGGCTATATTAATAGGCTTTCACAATTAGATGTCACGATAACCAATGAGCAACAAGTGGACTTGATCTTAGGTTCCCTTACTCCACACTTTGCACCGTTCATATTGAACTACAATATAAACTAGTTGAATACAAGCCTTATGGAGCTACTCAATACGTTAAGATCATCGAGTCTTTATCCAAAGATCAAGATATGGTGCTTTTTATAAAGGGAAATGCATTGTCTTTGAATGTTTCAAAGAGAAGAAAGTGAGTTTACAAGAAGGTAAGAATAGCATTCTGAATGACAAAGGTGAGTGTCACGACTATCAAAAGAAGGGGCACTGGAAATGGAATTGTTTGGATTACCTAAAAGTAGTCAAAGAAATGAAAGAGAACGTTTCTGTAGCTCCTATAAGTTACCTATGATTCGAAATTGTTTTGCAGTCGATATATTATCATGCATTTTAGATACTGGGTCCAGAACTCATTTCTGTAATTCATTACGGGGACTTAGGAACAAATGACATATGGGAAATGGTGAAATGAGACTTAGAGTTGTTGATAAATCTCTAGTGGATGCTATTACAGTTGGATACTATCAATTGGCTTTGCCGAATGGATTAGATTTAATTTCAAATAATTGTTATTATGTGAAAAACTTTATTTGTGGAATAATTTCTACCCTTAGACGGTCTCAAACAATATATGTTTTGCATTGTGGTGATAATGTTATGAACATTATGTTAGATGATAAAAAATATACAATGGTTTTTTGGATAATGACATTTATATTCCTCATTCTAATTGTATATGTGTAGTGAAAAATTCTTCTAATGTTGAATTAATAATAACTATCTATGGCATTTGTAACGACCCGTAATTTTACCTCTTTGAAAATAAAATATTTAATTGATTTTAAATATTCAAATATGGAATTATTAAATACAAACAAACATGTTTTGAAAAATAAATAAGAACGATAAACTTATTTTTGGAACTGGTTTGCAAAAATAAGATATTTTTGAGTTTCATTATAAAATTGACAAAAGTCGGTTTTCGATAAAATTGGGATATACGTTTAATTTTTGGCTCTAAATGATAAATAATTCTTTTTTACTGGTTATATAATGATATGATAATAATAATATAAATCTGATTTATCATAGTTTTATAAACATATATACTTGTCTTATAAAAGTGAACAAACTTCGTCACACTTTGACTAATCGACATCGTATTCTTATAATTGGATTTTAATATTATTAAATATGGTTTTATGATAAAAGTAAAGTTGTTTTAATTATTTAAATATGATAAAAACTTATTTTTAAGTTTTTCTTAATAATTTGAATAAAAATAGAAAATTTGATCGTAAAAAGTTTTGTCGAAAATCAACTTTTGTTTAATATAAGTTGTCGCAATGTTGTTGCACCTTTGTTAACATGTTTTAACATATATATACACACATTTTAAATACCTTAACAAGTTTATTTTTACTAATCATAATTAGAAAATTCCAAAAGCAATTTGTAAAAGTAAGTAAGAACAGTCAAAAAGCACAAATCAAATCAAGTCAAATCATGCTTTACTAATGATAAGTAAAGTGACAAAGTACAATGTGATGTTTGATGGTAAGAATGCTTTTGGTGATGTTATGATTTCTAAAATATCCAAGGGTATTTTGGTAATTTAGTAAGTGGTTAGTTTGGTAATTTACCACTTCTTACTTTTCCTATAAATATCATCTTTCATTCACTCATTTTGTAATGACCCAGAATTTCAGTCATTCGAATTTGGAATATTTAAATGATTTTAAATATTGAAAAGTTAAATTTATAAGTTGAATAACTTGAAATTCAAATATAGGGTTATATTGGGTAATAAAATTATTGAATTTAATATTTGGAATTGTTTAAGTAATTAAATCTTGAATTTGATGTGAATGAAAATGATTTAGAAAGTTGATTCAAAATTCTATTTAAATAAGAATGGAGATAGTAAACTTTTAATTTAGATTTAAAAGTAATTAATTTCATTTTTTTAATAGTTCGTTTTAATCAACGTGTAAAAATAGTCTTCTGGGGCACTGTCTCAAATTAAGAAAAAACCAGTTCCATTGGATCTATAATAGTGAACTATAGTATGTCATTGAATTTCATGGCAATCGGACATATCGTTTTGTCGAGCGAGATTCAAATGCATAGAAATTAATTTTTGGAATTTAGGTTAATATGTTTGGGTTGGAAAAGCTATCTTCTAGATATAATCAAACTAGGCCTCGAGAATAGTTCCATTATGTTCAGAATATGGGTAAAACATATAGAATATCAAACGGCCCTCTCGTTTAGAGAGATTTTCAAACATTTAAAGATGAATATTTAAAAATTAAAAAATATATATTCCTTTTATTCAACCATGCTTGCCCATACTCCCAAGCATGTCGTTTCATACCTAGCTATATTCTTCCTTTCATATATTAATCATGATTATCAGAGAAATAGTTCTTTTCTTTTTTTAAATTTCAAAAATCATCCTCCTCCCATCCAAAAGCCAACGTTCATTGGTGCCTCTAGAGGTGGAATTGGGCCGCCGTCCCTACTAGAGAAACGTTCACACGGGAGAGCTCGACACGCTGACTAGTGGATCATCCTATGGCGGGGTGAGGTGGCCTGGATCCGCCTTTGACGAAGATGGGTTTTGGGCTTGGCGGGGCCTATTGCAGTGGAGTAAGGTGGCGTGGCTAGCATGGATGGATAGGCGATGAATGGGGCGACCCACAGGAGGAGAGCGGTGGTGGAAAAGGCAACGAGGCAGTAGCGTTGGTCTATTTTATGTCTTGGTCGAGTTTAACTGGGAGCGTGCGTACGAACATGGGTAGGAAGAAGATTAATTAGTTCAAAGTTGTTAATTAAAAAGTTAATTATAAATTAATTATTTCAATTGTTTATGAATTTATAAATTTTTCATACAAGGATAGTTGTAAACACGACAAGTAGTGTTGCGATCGTATCAGCGAGTTCTATGCTATAGAGTTGGATTGGATGGAATCAGAGCTAGTAGAAATTTGGGTTAAAATTGAATGTCTGTTCAATTTTAATTCAAACTGGAACATTGTGACGAAACTTAAATCAATATGAGTTAATCTTACCTTTTTGGTTAATGATAAATATTATATAGTCAATAAAAATCATTGATTGGTTGTGTGGATATTTTACTATTGATTGTTATTTACTGTTTGGATGATTTGCTAATTTATGTTGTAGGTTTGTATATATTTCTACCTCTGGAGCGGATGAGACCCTATTTCATTCCAATGCAAGAGTGGATGACCCTTTATATACGATCCAGTCTTGAAGTGGTTGATTTATATTATTTAGTCATATACAGTATGTGATGTGGGAGGATAGGTGGGAGGGATCCAACATAATTCCTCACACTGTTGATTTTATTTTCATATAATTTGATATGTTAGAGGCTATATTTGATGACATGGATATGATTTTACTTATTAGTGCTTTAGCAGCATTCCTTAATTTTGGTATTTAAAATATTATAAACTAATGGTTTGATTTAAAAAGGGATTTCAAAGTGATTTTGGAAATTATATATGTTTTAATAATTTTTCTTTAATCTTTAAAAGAAGAATTTTTTTAAAGTAAAAAGGTACGATTTTTAGAGACTATAAATTTATATTTTTATAAAATATTAAATAGAGATTTTGAACTATGATTAAAGTTTTTTAAAATCTTAAAAATAAGTCTGTGTTTTAGAATAAAGGGATACAGTTCTAAAAAGAAGATGAAAATATTTGATATAAATATTTATTAGTCGTTCTATATAAGTGATATATATATAATATATACGAATATTAACATTCATTTATAAATATGGAAATTTATAAAGGCGATAATGCATAAAGTAACATTTTTCAAATAAGGTGAAGATTTGTAAAATCATATTTTATGTTATAAAGGGATAGATTTATAAACGGTGCTCATAAATTAAGGGAAACTTTTATCATTAGGTAAATTGGGAAATAAATCACAAATTGTGGATTTTCAATAAGACATGGGATATAGGATGTGGTAAAGGAAATAGTTGATTCTATTTGGAAAGTTGAAGTAAGGATAAATTTGGAAATGTTAAACGATATTTTGTAAATAAGGAAAGAGTTATGAAAGAAATTCATAAGTATGGAGGCAACGTTCAAAACGGATTGTAATTTATGTTTTATATGGGATTTCATAAATAAGCGAGATTTATAAAGAGATAGAACTATAAATGGATTTTATGAATAAAGAGATTTTATAAAAGGGAAGTTTATAAAATAGAAATAAATTATAAAATATAGTTTTGCAAATTTGGAAATGTTTGTGTTGGGATGTAAGTATGGGTTTTTATCAAGGAAATATATTTATTTTTTGAAAAAATTGTTTATTTATATTAATATTGTTTTATAGTTGTTTATCAATATTTTAATTTCTTTGAAAGGTTAATTACTTGAAATTATTAATATGGTTCAGAATTAATTATAATTATTCATCAATAAGGTTTTGAAAATTTATTTATTATTATCTATAATAATAATTAAGTTTAATTATTATTATTTTATTAAAAATGTATTAAAATTATTAGTTATTATATTTTAAGATGTTTTGAAGTTAATTACTATTTATTTATACTGTTTATTATTATATAAAAGTGTTTGAAAATAAATTATTAGAATATGTCTATAAATGTTCAAGATATAAAAATAGAATTTTATAATGGACTTGGGTTTTATAAGGGGAGTTTTATAAAGTGGTTTAAGGGCTTAAAGGAAGATTTTACAAGATAAAATAATTTTATAAATGTTCCCTAAAATTTATGAAAAAGTTTATATATGGTTTAGAAATTTATAATGGATTTTATAAATGATTTAAAATTCGGTAATCGGGGAATATTCCTCGGTGGCAGCGAATATACTTGTACTGTTGAGATAAGTAAATGGATATTTTCCAAGTATTGAAAATATAAGGGTTTGTAAATGAATCTTTGTAAAAGTAGTTTGGTACAATATTGCAAAGTGATTTTGTTAATGAAAAAATTATTTAAAGAGGCTATTGGCTGCTAATGTGCTTAACCAGTGTATTTTCCCTATAAAATAAATCCCCAATTTGGATGTGTTTGTGGACAGTTAAATGAGCGACTATCAAACTTGGACCCAGAAGGTAACTTTGAAAATAGCTAGGAGAAACGTTGAGTTATGTGGCATAGTCATCTCCGACGATGATATACTATGCGTATAAATCTTATTTCGTTCTTCTCGGAATATGATAAGGAAATCCATCCACAAATAGATAGGAGGTGATCTCCTCTTTTATCTTTGACAGTTTATTTCCTAAAGAACCAGGGTTGAGTATACCAAAAATTATCGAAAGTTGTTTCGAAAAGATCGGGATCGGATATGTTATCCGAAAACCACTTCGTTCCAACTCAAGCGTTTCAAAGCGAAGACATCTTGAAGATGTTGGAATTGAAGACGAAGCTCTCAAGTGTTTATTTTAGTCTTAAAAAAACTTGTATGGATGAATGCTGGTATTGTGTTGTTTCCTGAAGGGCGGTGTTATCATTCCAAGTGGAAAGTGATATATAAAAAGGTAAAATGTAGCCTTAAGCCTCATCAACCGAGAATGACTAAAACAATGGAGGTGCAGCAGGGCTAAATGGGTCGCTCCTAAGTAGGGTATGATCATCCCTATCAAGGGTTGATATATTTCTCATTTTTATGCTTCGGGGCCCATTAACGGAGGGGAGATCATATTCGGTACTGCCTAGTAAGGGTAGGTCAGTTCTGTGTTGGTAAGGGATCAAGGCGAGGTCTTCGGTGTTATTTGTTTAAAGATGCACCATGACGGGCGGTGCCTGTAATGACCTAGAAGTTCAGTCATTTGAAATTCGTGTATTTAATTAATTTTAAATATTCATAAGTTAATTTTATAAGATTAATAATTTATATTTGAAATAAAGTGATTTAATTGGGTAATTAAATCGTTAACTTAATATTTGAAATTGTGTAAATAATTGGAATTTGGAATTATATATGAATAAAAATGATTTATAAAGTTGAATTAATTTCTATTTGCATTAAAATGATGTTAGAGAACTTTTGAAATTTAATTAAAAGTTAATTTGTAGAAATAGAATATTTTAATATTTGATTAACGTGTAAAAATAGTCATTTTTCATACAGTCTCGGATTCTGACGAAACTAGTTTCATTGGATCATAATGTTATATTATTGTAGGATTTCAAATTTCGTGCGTATCGGATTTACGGTTTGTCCAGGGAAGCTAAAACGCGTAGAAATTTGTTTTAAGTGAATTTTAAATTTAAATAGTCGATTCGAAAACCTATCTTCCAAATATGGTCGGATTGGCTTTCGATATATATTCCATTATGTTCGAAATAGGGGTAAAACAGTATAAACACTAGGCGGCATGTTTCATTTCGAGTTTGGAATTTTTTTGGGTGAATAGTGTCACGATATTTTATATAAAAGGACCCCATTATCTTCAATTTTCACAAAACCTAATTCATCTAAGGTTAGCCGCCATTGAGATTTCAGCAATCAAGAGAAGAAGAATTGAACGATTTCAATGGCCGAAATCATTCAATTCTTACTTCCCTCGATTTCTTCAAATCCATCAACCAATTTGAAAAGGTTTCAACTACAAAATTATATAACATCACGAGATTTGTCGATCCAAAGGCTGTGATCGAAATTGAGGTGATGGATCGTCGGCAAATTGTTCATGAAGGTCGGTGTGTCGTGGATGATATTTGAGGCATAGGGATGACCGAAAGTCATGATATTTGGGGCGTTGGTGCGGTAGTGGACAGGCTTTCGAATGGCTATGGCTGATCAACGTGAAGATGAATGAGGAAGTCGTGAAAATTCGTTGAAGTGAGGCGGCTTTAGGTTCTTGTGCTTACGATTTTGAACTGGATAGAGAAGAAAAGATACACGGCCAGATGTTCATCAAAGAGAATTGAATGGCTAGGATTTGAGATAAAAGGTTTAACAAAAATAAAAAGAAATTGAAATAAATTAATATATATTAATTCGTACAAACTTTAAAAAGCTATAACTTCATACGAGGTCCATTTTTGACGAGCAAGTTGCGTTGGGTCCGTATTGGTGAGCACAACATTTTAGAGCTAGTTTGGAGTTAACTGGAGCTAGTGAAAATTTTGGGTAAAATTAAACGGCTGTTTAATTTTATTCGGAATAAAACACTGCAACTTCTATTGGAATCAATGTAAGTACAACTCACTCTTTCTGACTCACTGATATTTTTATATAGGTGAGAATAAATATATTTTATGTTGATTGATGATTGTTTGGGTGATATGATATATTATGTATATTGATTGGTGTTTGGATATATTCCCGCCTATTGGAGCAGATGAGACCCTATACGTTCCAATGTATGAGCGGATGACCCTTTGTATGCGCGTCTGCCTCAAAGCGGACATTGTACTCATATTCTAATATGTATGTTTGTTGCAGGTGACAGGTTGAAGGGATCCAACTGGATTCTTCACTAGTATTGGTTTTATTTACAGATATTGTGATATATGATGTTATCATATGATATATGATGCTTTGGATACCGTGATTGATGTATTTAGTGTTGTTGCAGCATTGGGCCTATTTTTGAAATTTTAAAAATGTTAAAATCATGATTTCAATTTAAAAAGGATTTTCAAGTGATTTTGAAAATAGATGTTTATTAAATTTTGAATTGTTATAAAGGAATGGATTTATTTGAAATAAATAAAAGTTATAATTTTTACGTAATAAAAATTATGGTTTTTATGTAATAAGAGCAGAGTGTGATTTTTGAAACACGAAGTTAACTATTTTTTAAAATAGTTTAAATTGGGATTTTTGAATTATTGTAAACGGTATGTGTATAAGATTTATAAATTGGATATTTTATAAATCAAAATAAATGGGCTTTATAAGTAAATAAGGTTTATGAATTTGTGAAGCTATCAACTGAATAATTTTGTAAAATAAATGATTTATAAGTGATTAACTTATAATTGGACTTTGGAATACAAATAAGGTATAAATGGAATTTTTTATAAAGGAATTTAAAAAAGTGGAAGCTTTTATAGAATAGAAATGTGAATTTATAAACACTGTTTTATAAATGTGAAATCAATTTAAATTGATGAACTAGATATGGATTTTTATTAAAGGAATTACATCCACGATTTTGGACAGTGGATAATCCTTTAATTTAAATGTGCAATAGTAATGAATTTGGTAAAGGAGATATATTCACGATTTTGGATAGTGGATTATCCTTTAATAAATGTGTAGAAACATTGAATTTGGTAAGAGGACTATATTTATTATTTTGGATAGTGAATAATATTTTAAATATAATAGACAGGCTTTGGAAAGTGGTCTTTTAAATTAAATAAATGTTTGGAAAGTGATATTTAAATGGAGTTAAATGGTTTGAAGATGTTTTTTAAATGTGCTAAGTATCGAAACCATAGATTTCAACATTCATTGTTGAAATAGACATTTTCGAGAAATAAAGAAATGATGGAATATGACACTATTGTTGTAGTAAATGATTTTCGAAAGAAGATGTTTTATATAATGTATGGGATTTATATATCTATCTAATTTTCGAAATCCCTAATAATTTTGGGTTGTCGTAACGATGTTTTACGTAACATTCATTTTGTCCCAAATAAATGTGTTTAAATATTTCCCTTACATAAAAAAATATATACTTAATCCTGATTTAAAGTATATGTAATATTTTCTAAGTGTTGAAATGAATTGACTTGTGAATTACTTATTATTAAATAACTATATGGAATTTTTTTCCAATATTGGAAAGTTGAAAAGGTTTTGAGAATATATCCTTTTAAAGATAATTTGAAGTGAATATTTGGCAAAAGGTTTAATTAATAAAAGATTAATAAAAAGGGCCTAGTGATTGAATATGGTGCTAAATATTTGTTTGTCTATTTTGATAGTTAAATAAACGACTATCAAATTTGGCCAATTTTAGTTCCTTAACTCGATGAGGGAACTATTTAGTCGTATACTTAGTACGTAGCCTCCTGTGTAGGCTTGATTATGATTTGTGTTGAGGATGTTGATTCGTATTGTGTGGAGTATTACTCCAATCTATCGAGCTTCCTTCTTGGCCCGAAGGATAACAAGTTGACAGTTGGAGACGTGATAAGTCTATAAGACTTAGTTCTGTGTGAGGTTGAGAAACGCCTTTTGCATTGTTGGTGCGAGGAGACTGGGATCAGATTCATCCGAAAACCACTTTGGACCAATGTATATGCAAAGATTGTGCAGGTTGCTCGTGATGATATTGATATTTCGGATTTTCATAATGGGTGACTGCTTGTTGATCATTTGGGATTAAAATCCCTATATACATATAGAAGTAGTGGTCTATTCACTATGAAATATCCAATGCAAGGACTATTCTCTACTAATCCTCGATATTTCTCGATAGGATGTGGTAGGAAAGTACCTTCGGTTTATCCTATTACTGGACAGCTTGTATGGTTTTTATCCGACATTGCATTTATTATGATTACGTACATTGGTTTTTACTAACGTACATCAGTGGTAGCGGAGAAGGCAACTTCTCTTAGCTTAACACCCTCCTTAAGACGTATGAGCTTAAGGGTTGTATTTTTATGGAAGGCAATTAGTAGCCAAACAGAAATGGCCATGTGGCATTCAAAGTGATGTAATTGTGATTTGTGAAAGGTAATCGTTACCTCAGCCCTCATCAACCGGAAATGACCAAAAGAGGGTTAGATGTGGCAAGGCTAAGTAGGTCGCTCCCAAGTAGGGTATGATCATCCTTTTCTAGATATATCTTTACATGCTATGACGTCGTGTATCTGATTATTATGGTTTGTATGCTAGAGGGCCCTCGGTAAAGGTCGGTAATGACCGAAGATGACATATTCGATACCATCTAGTTATAAAGGTGGGTCAGTCTTGTATTGGTAGAGGGCAGATGTTCTATGCCTCAGGACATCCATCTAGAGGTGTACCCATCGGAAGGTAGTCCCTTCACCTGGTCATTTGTATAGAAATCCAAACTCCACTACGTACCTGTCATTTTGATTGTATTACCCATTTTGGGCTATATGCTGAAATTTAATCAATGTAACAATTGCGGCTATGATTAATATTATTTGTATACTAGACACTTGTATAATATAAGAGCATTTGACATGAAATGTTTTAGTTACGGTAAGTTAAAAACATGTTCATGTTTATATGTCGACTTCTTTTACGAGATACTTTTGTTTTTTATAAAGGAAAAGTTTTGGTAATTTGATAAATTAAGTTGAATGTGTTTCTCACGCTGGTTTACTAGACTGATCCGGGCATTATTCCCTTTCAATGCTCAGGTCAGACCGTGTTTATTTACAGGTTCAGATTTGGTGCTTTTGGGGCTTCAGCAGAAGAGCTGGTGATCTTCATTTCATATACATGTATATGTTTGTTTTGATTATCTGTTATGCTTAGTTGTTTTATATTATCGGCAACTATGAGGACAGGTTATTATAACTGTCTAAGCTGATAACTATTGATTGTTTGTTGAACTTTGATTGATGTATGTATATGCAGTTTCTATTTTTTAAAGATCAATGATATGATATTATATGTTTTTCGCTGCGATGTGAGATTCTGTATTGTTCTTTTTGGTTCTATCTTCTCTCTTTTTTCTCTTCTCTTCTTCTCTCTTCTTTTCTTTCTCTTGAGTTTCTGTCAGTCTGTGCTTTTGGGTCGAACATGTGGGGTTTATTGTCAATTCAAAGGGTACGGATTTGTGGGTCGTCGCAGCTAGCATCAGAGCCTAAATTTTGTATATTCCTGAGCTTTGATGTGTACTCAGTATAGATAGGGGTAGTAGCATCCTAGATTGAGTTTGAGTGTACTATATATATGAGCACGTATTTGTTAGTGATTGTAAAATGTTTTATATTGTGTTTGCTTATACTTTTCGCTGTTTGTGAATTCAAGTCGGTATGTGGGATGCCATGTTATCGATTGGTATTTCCAAACACTTAAACGAGGCAAGTCGATATAGTATTATTTTTAAATTGGGTAAATGAAATAATTTTACCTGTATTATATTTTGTATATAAAGGAAATAATTTTTCAGAAATTATTGAAGTGCATATAAATTGATTGTTTGGTTGTCGGAAAATGTAAATATATATAAGTTAATAAAAGAGGTTTGAATAATCTAAATAAAAACAACACTTGTAAAAGAATAAATTATATAAGCAAATGAATTATAAAGTATGGAATTATAATTAATATGATTTAAAATTGTGAAATAATCTTATATATAAGAAATGAAACTAAATGAGCATATTTATAAAATGAGTTGTAAATAAAAATGAATTTAAACTAGTTATTTGAAAATTAGAATCATGTTTATTTTGAAAGTTGTTTTCCAAATTTAAAGAAACTATATTATTATAAATCTAAGTGAAATAAATTAAGTTAGAATGGATCTTATATAAGTAAAGTAAAATAGTGAAATTATAAAAAAATTATAAATTTAATTTATAAATAGAATATTAAAAAAAGAATATAAAGCACTGAATTCACTACTGCTGCTGGGAAATAATAAGGGTGATGACTGCAGCATCATCAGTATCAATTTCGTGTTTCTATGTGATTGATTTGCTACCAATTTTAAATTGAAATTGAAGTTTTGTTTTTATAAACAAATTTGAATTTAAAATCCAAGTTGTAATCGATAAATATAAGTGGAATAAGTTTTGGACTTATAATATGAAATAAAAATGTAACTTTGCAAAGTTGAAGTAAATTGAGTTAGCATAATAAAATATATGATTTGAAATTTAACTAAACGAGCATTAAATGAAGTGAATTGATTTGAATTGGATTTTAACTGGATTATATAAGTTATTGAAATGGAAATTAAATTTAAAAGATAAATGATTATACAATATGAATTTGAAGGTTTAAATAAATAAGTTGTATAACTTATAAAGTGGGAAAACGTAAGTAAAACGAAATATTAAAATGGTTAAACAATTTTGTTAAGAAAAACAAAATGTTAATTTGAGTAGTGATATGAAATTTGACTTAAGTAAAAGTTAAATAAAACAGAATTTGAATCAAATTAGAGATGAACTTAAGTTATATAGTGGAAGTAAATTTAAATGAAGATGAAATGAAATATAAATTAAGTGATGTTTGATGAAGTTGAATTTGATGTCAAAACGAATTAATAAAGTGAAATGAATGAATATTGATTTGGTTATGGATTGATTGGATAGAGATTGGTTTGTTGGATGATAGTTGTTTGATGGTTGGATTTATTGCTTTTGATTACATTTGCTATATTGGCATATATAGTTGTTGTATTAGTATATGTTGTATATTAATATTACTTTCATATATACATGTTTCTCATTTGTTGTTGAGTATTTAGTAGGTATGTATGGCACTTGCTTCGCATTTGGAGCTCACTTTCGCGCTATATTAGCCGTATATGCTACTAATAATATATAAGGCACATGTCTCGGATTACATATCGTACTTTTATACTTTTTCCCTACGGTATGCCTCATCCTCGAAGATGAGATGTATATTTGTGATATATATATGTTGTGATCCTACTACGATCGAACCGCGCAAAGGAGATGATAATGCGAAATTTTTTGAAAATTTAAGGCGTTAGAAAATTATGGGAAAATTTCGAAAAATAAATTTTTGATAACTAAAATTTTCATTTTTTGATTTAAAAGTTAAAAGGTAATTAGTTGGTTTTGAAAAGATAACTATAAATGGATTTGAAAAATTAGAAAAGTTTTTGTAAGAAGTTTAACTGATGGATTTTGGAAAAGTTAAAAGGTTAAATGATTTGGGTAAATCTAAATTGAACGATTTGTTTCCAAAAATTAATGGATTTTGTGACTTTTTCTTACTCTGTAATTTTGAGGACGAAATTCTTTTATGTAGGGGAGAATGTAGCGACCCAGAATTTCATTCATTTAAAATTTGTATATTTAATTAATTTTAAATATTCATAAGTTAATTTTATAAGATTAATAACTTATATTTGAAATATATTGATTGAATTAGATAATTAAATCGTTAACTTAATATTTGAAATTGTGTAAATAATTGGAATTTGGAATTATATATGAATACAAATGATTTATAAAGTTGAACTAAATTCTATTTAAATTAGAATGATGTTAGTGAACTTTTAAAATTTAATTAAAAGTTAATTTGTGGAAATATGATCGAATTTGCTTTCGTTATATATTCCATTGTGTTCAGATTAGGGGTAAAACAATATAAATGTCAGGCGGCACACTTCGTTTTGAGTTCGGAAATTTTTTGGGTGAATAGTGTCATGAGATTTTATATAAAAGACCCCATTATCTTCAAATTTCACAAAACCTAACTCATCTAGGGTTAGCCGCCATTAAGATTTCAACGGCCGAAATCTTTCAATTCTTCTTCCCTCGATTTCTTCAAATCTGTTAACTGATTGGAAAAGTTTTCAACTACAAAATTGTTGAACATCACGAGATCTATCGATCCAACGGGCATGATTGAATTTAAAATGATGGATCGTCGGCAAATTGTTCGTGAAGGCCGGCGTGTCATGCATGATTTTTGAGGCATAGGGATGACCGAAAGTCATGATATTTGGGGCGTTGGTGCGGTAGTGGACGAGCTTTCGAATGCTTATGGTCGATCAACGTGAAGACGATCGAGGAAGTCGTGAAAATTCTTTGAAGTGAGGCAGCTTTGGGTTCTCGTTCTCTCGAGTTTGAACGGGATGGAGAAGAGAAGATACGTGGCCAGATGTTCATCAAAGAAAATCAAACGGCCAGGATTTGAGATAAAAGGTTTAATAAAAATAAAAAGAAATTGACATAAATTTATATATATTAATTCGTAAAAACTTTAAAACACTATAACTTCTTTATAAGAGGTCCGTTTTTGACGAAACAAGTTGCGTTGGATCTGTATTGACGAGCACTACATTTTGGACCTTGTTTGGAGTTGATTGAAGCTAGTGTGAATGTTGGGTAAAATTAAACGGGTGTTTAATTTTATTCGAAATAAAACACAGCAACTGCTATTGGAATCAATGTGAGTACAACTCACACTTTCAAACTCGCTGATATTTTTATATAAGTGAGAATAAATGTATTTTGTGCCGATTGATATTTTTTGGATGATATATTATATATATTGATTAGTATTTTGATATATTCCTGCCTATTGGAGCATATGAGACCCTATACGTTCCCGTGTATGAGCGGATGACCCTTTATACGCGCGTCTACCTTAAAGCAGACATTCTACACATATTCTAATATGTTTATTTGTTGCAGGTGATAGGTTGGAGGGATCCATCTAGATTCCTCACCAGTATTGGTTTTATTTACAGATATTGTGATATATGCTGTTGTCATATGATATATGATGTTTTGGATGTCGTGATTGATGTATTTAGTGTTGTTGCAGAATTAAGTCTATTTTTTGAATTTTAAAAATGTTAAAGTGATCATTTCAATTTAAAAAGGATTTTCAAGTGATTTTGAAAATAAATGTTTATTAAATTTTGAATTGTTATAAGTAAATAAAATTTATAATTTTTATGTTATAAAAATTATGGTTTTTGTGAAGTAAAATCAGAATGTGATTTTTGAAATACGAAGTTAACAATTTGGTAAAATAATCTAAATTGGGATTTTTGAATTATTATAAATGGTATATGTATAAGATTTATAAAATGGATATTTTATAAATTAAAATAAACAAATTTTATAAGTAAATAAGATTTATGAATTTGTGAAGCTATAAAATGAACAATTTTGTAAAATAAATGATTTATAAGTAATTAACTTTTAATTGGATTTTGGAATATAAATGAGTTACAAATGGAATTTTTTATGAAGGAATTTAAAAAAGTGGAAGCTTTTATAAAATTGCAATGCGAATTTATAAACATTGTTTTATAAATGTGAAATCAATTTAAACCAGATATGGATTTTTGTTAAAGGAATTTCATCCTCGATTTTGGACAGTGGATAATCCTTTAATTTAAATGTGCAATGGAAATGAATTTGGTAAAGGAGATATATTCATGATTTTGGACAGTGGATTGTCCTTTAATATATGTGTAGAAACAATGAATTTGGTAAGAGGACGATATTCACGATTTTGGACAGTGAGTAATATTTTTAAAAAAATTGATATGCTTTGGAAAGTGATCTTTTAAATTAAATAGATGTTTTGGGGAGTGATATTTAAATGGAGTTAAATGGTTCGAAAATGTTTTTTTAGATGTGCTAAGTATCGAAACCATATATTTCAACATTCATTGTTGAAATAGACGTTTTCGAGAAATAAGGAAATGATGGACTACAACACTGTTGTTATAGTAAATGATTTTCGAAAGAAGATGTTATATATAGTATGTGGGATTTATATATCTATCTAATTTTCGAAATCCCTATACTAGTGATTTTGGGTTGTCGTAATGATGTTTTACGTAACATTCATTTGACCCAAATAAATGTGGTTAAAGATTTTCCTTATAGAACAAATTATAAACTTAATCCCGATTTAAAGTATATGTAATATTTTCTAAGTGTTGAAAATGAATTTATTTGTGAATTACTTATTATTAAATAAGTGTATGGAAATGTTTTCCAATATTGGAAGTTGGAAAGGTTTTGAGAAATATTTTTAAAGATAATTTGAAGTGAATATTTGGCAAATGGTCTAATTAATAAAAGATTAATAAAAAGGGCCTAGTGATTGTATATGGTGCTAAATATCTGTTTTTTTATTTTGATACTTAAATAGCCGACTATCGAATTTGGCCAATTTTAGTTCCTCGACTTGATGTGGGAACTATATAGTCGTACACTTAGTACGTAGCCATCTGTGTAGGCTTGATTATCATTTGTGTTAAGGATGTTGATTCATATAGTGTGGAGTATTACTCCAATCTATCGAGCTTCCTTCTTGGCCCGAAGGATAACAAGTTGAAAGTTGGAGACGTGATAAGTTTATGAGACTTAGTTCTGTGTGAGGTTGAGAAATTCTTTTTGTGTTATTGGTGCGAAGAGACCAGGATCGGATTTATCCAAAAACCACTTCGGACCAACGTATATGCGACGATTGAGCATGTTGCTTGTGATGATATTGATATTCCGGATTTTCGTAGTGGGGGACTACTTGTTGATCGTTTGGGGTTAAAATTCCAATATACGTGTAGTAGCAGTGTCTCTTCATTATGAAATATCCAATGCAAGGACTATTCTCTACTAATCCTAAGGATTTTCTGACAGGATGTGGTAGGAAAGTACCTTCGGTTTGTCATGTTCCTAGACCACTTGTATAGATGTTTGTCTGACATTGCATTTCTTAAGATTACATACATTGGTTTTTACAAACGTACATCAATGGTGGCAGAGACGGCAACTTCTCTTAGCTTAACACTCTCCTTGAGATGTATGAGCTTATGGGTGTAGGATCGATTTCACCCTAGAGGGGGTGAATAGGGTGATAGTATAAATTATAAAAATTAATGGCGGAAGCTTATAAAATAATTTCAACATAGATCACAGATTAATAGCAGCACAGATAATAGCAGAATAATAAATGCAAAAATAGAACGACACAGAATTTACCCAGCTTCGGCAAAACCCTGCCTATGTGCTGCCCCCAAGGTTTCTACTAGAAATTAGATAGTCCCTCGCTTACACACGTAAACTCGCGACACCCGCTATCGACTAAATCTAACTCTGCGCTCAAAACCTTGCCACAACTCAGCCACTGAGTTGTGAATTCTCAAGCTACACCACGTAGCTTGTCCCCTAGTCACACGACTAGAAATTAAACGGTTTAAAAAAGAAAAATACAAATTAAAAACAATTTAAAACAAAATAACCCTAATTAAAAACAATAACCCTTTAATAAAGGCCTTTTATCAAAGTCGTCCCTTTTATAATTTGGCCCGTTCCCTTTTTCTTTCTATTTGCTCCGTTCGTTGTTTTGAGATAGTAGCGTTTTTGTCCTTCAATCCAAATTAGGGCTTTCGTTCCTGATTCAAATTAGGGTTTTCGAAGTGCCGACTATATGTTGATTGATTCGATGATTATTCACGTGTAGCCTTGATCGATTGTTGCTCACTTCGGCTGCTTCGTTGATCGAATTCTTTCCTTGATTCGGTATGTAATTATTTGCTTTTGCTTTATTGATTTTATGCTTTCTGGAATTCGGTACTTTGCCGATGATGATCTTAGGGTTTATATAGGATTCGAAATCCTATTTTTGCGTTCGTATAAAATTGTTTGAATTCGTCTTCGGCCGTTTGATTTCACTTTGATGTTTGAGATGTATCTGACTTGTTCAATATGAATATGCTTTCGTTGCTTGACGGTCACGTTGTTGATCCGTGACTTGGTCAATTACATTTGCTACTACGGTTTGAATCTGACTTTAATTTGTGACATTTGACTTTGTCACATTCGTGTATTTTTTAATGCTTCTGCTGGCTTCGGTTGTACTTTTGACCTTATTTGATTTTCCTGTTGTTTTTATGACTTCGGCCATTGCTGATTTATTGATTGCCTCGGCTTGTACTTGGTGTATCATCTATATTAGTGCGTTGGCTTCAAATTTAGTTGCAGGCTTGTGTCTTGGTCTTGATGATGTCTTTGTGCATACTGGTTACCTTCTTGGTTATGTATCACCATATGTCTGCAGTACTTCGGTCTTGGCTTTGATTCATTTCGTCTTTGGCCATCTTTTTCTGGTTGGTATAGTGTATGGCTCTATGTTCATGTTGGCACTGAATTTGTACGTACTCGGTTTCAAGCATTGTCTTCATTGCATTCAGATGTTGTCCAGTTGTTCACTGTTTGCATCACTTCAGTGCTTCATTACTTCATGTGCTTGTTTGTATGTTGTAAATGCTGCATTCATGTCTCAGTGCTTTGATGCATTTGCATGCTGCCATACTTGTTCACTAGAGTCAGTGGAGTTGTTTCTTTTGAGTTGTAGCTTGATGGTTTTGTGGTTGTTTGTGTCAGTTGCATCGAGTTGTTTTGTACTGATGCATATATGTTTACTGTAGTCCATGTTGTTGCTTGAGTCTCTGTTGCCTTGAGTCTGTGCACTGGTGGTCTTCATATTTATCTGGGTTGACTTTGTTTTTTCTGTAGTCTTGTTCATCCCTCTTGTATACATGGTGTATCACTGTCCACATGACACTGGTCTTGATACTGTTGAACACAGCACTCCTCTGCTGTTGGCCACTGACCTTCTTGTATTCATGTGCCACTGTTTTGTTCGAGTCAGTTTCAATGTTTCATTGTAAAGTTCAATTTGCATGTATGCTGTTCATTTGATATGTTGTCCACCTGAGTTTGAGCATTTGTACATTTGCATCTTGGGTTGTACTGTCTTGAGCTCGAGTATTTGCTGTTGCATACATGAGTTTGATACTGTTGGTCGACTATCTCCTTGATTTGCTGTACTTCATGTTGTATTCATCCCTGTTGCACTCTTTGATGATTCATTGGTGAATATGTTGGCTGCTGTGTTGATCTTGCTTGCATTGTCACTTGGTCGACACTTGCAGTTGTACTTGCTTTGATGCTGGTTTGAGGCTGTGTCATGTTTGAATATAGCATTCATGTGTACTTTTTGATTTTCACCTGAGTTGAATCCAGTTTTAAAACTCGGGTTTGACCTTATGCTGAGAGTTATAACTTTTATGTTATTGCACGTGAGTTGAACCCAGCTTTTCATTTGGGTTTGACCAGTGCTCACCTGTCCCTGTAGCATTATCAAGTGTATATATCGGTGTGCACGGCCTTGTGGCATATACAGTGATATACTGTGTATGTCACAAGTTGTTCGTGTATGATGAATTCAAATTTAAATGATGACGAACAACCCAAATAACTGAGGCAAATATTATTTTCAAAGTTCATCTTTTATTTTATATTGCAAAAATATTTATTTCCAATTTTACTGCGTTAGTGAATACTTTTGCAGATTGCTCAGATGCTGGATTCAAACTGGAATGAAGATGAAGATAAAATTTGAGTGAATGAGCGATATGTAGTGAGGACATTTGTAAATGTGAAATTGTGACGTAATTGAATTTGTATCAAAGTTGTATAGTGTATAGTGAGAGCTTGAATTTGTACTATTCAAAATTGTAATAAATATTTGTTTGAATAAAATATTCGTTTGAATTCAAATTCCGTGTTATTTATTTTATTCAGCAAATATTTATTTAATCTGTGAAAATAAAATAGTATATTAACAAATACATTTAAACGAATGTATATATGTTTATTATCATCAAAGAAAAATCATATAAGCGCATATTCAACAATCTCCCCCTTTTGATGATAACAAACATATATTTAAGATTTTGAATTTATTAAATGTATTTGATCGTTCAATTTGCTCCCCCTATTTGAATTCTCCCTCTCTACACAATACTCCCCCTACATATATGCATACGAATAAAATATGCAAATGAGTCTAGATGCAAAATGGAAAACTATTTGACCTTTTCTTGATTTTATTTGACAAAATCTTAACTTTTCTCTCCCCCGTTTGTTATCAGCAAAAGAATAATAGTGTTAGAGAAAATAGAGATAAAGTGAACGATATTAATCCAACATTAAAACTCAATTGAATATAAATATTAAATTTCAATAAAAAATCAAACAAAAATCATAAATATTTTGTTAGGCGCATATTCCACTTTTAGAATGATGGAAATGATGTCATCATATAAAACCATACAGTTGTGTCTATTTGTGGTATATTTATATCAGGAATTTGAACATCTACTAACCATGCATAACCGTTAGGACTTTTAAATGAGATTAGTAGTATTCCAATTTTATTTTAAAAAAAATGAATTCAAGTATCTTCTAACCACGCATAACCGTGAGGACTTTTAAATGGGATTAGAATCAACTTGTTTATTTTAAAAAATCAACTTTTGATATGCGTTCCATACATGCATAACCGCGAGGAATTTTAAATGAGCATGGAAGCACATAACAAATTCCAAGTAATTCACCCATGCATAACCGTGAGGACTTTTAAATGAGAGTGAATACTTTGGTATTTATTTATTTATTTATTTATTTTATTTTTTTTAAAAATGTGAAAATGAAAAACGAACGATTCCTGTTTAAAGTACCACATATCGACAAACTATATTGAATTTTGATGAGTGATGGTTGTTAGAAATTTGATAGATATAGAGATGGTCATGGAATTTTTTACCAACAAAAAGTTTTATAACTCTTGTTTAAATTTCTAAAGAAATTTATTAATTATACCGTCTCAAGTCGTAATATTTGATCAATATTATAAGAAAATGAAATTCAAAAAATCACTTTTTCAATCACTATTTTTCTTTTCGATAATCATTAGGGAATCAGATTAGTCAATATAGTCATTTAAAATCAAATTCAAAAATAATTATGAAACCAATTTTTCAAAATGACTAATTTGAAAATATGGTCAAAAATGATTTTCTCGAGGGGGTTTTATAAGAAAATTTTCTGCTATTTGAAAATTATTTGAAATGAAAAATATGCAGATATTTTCTTTGAAAAACGATGCAGTTACTAAATGTCTCAACAAAAATCACGTTTCACTAGTAATTTTTCTATCAACTAGATTACCAGTGTAATCTGCATCTGAATTTCTCTTTCACTCAAAATTATCATCAACTGAATTTTATAGACCAAAACATGAAGTGTGCATCAAAAATTTCAAACTCAATTTTTGCAGCAATTTAAATGACATTCTTTTGAATTTGAATTGAAGCCGTGTAAATAATCGAAAACCGTGAATAAAGAGTTAGCCGTATTATAACCAAATGTATTATCCAACAAAACACTATTTTTAATCCAAACTGATATATATGAAGTAATTCAAAGAATCTAGAGATTATTGTAGTGTTTTTGGCATAAGAATATACTTGGCCAACTATGTTGAATAAGTCAGAAACAAAACCATCATCTTTTCATCAATCTCAATGTTGGCTGATTTTAATTCAGAATATGGTGCAGATTATCACATTTAATATATCGTTTAAAACGTACCATTACCTGTTTTACCTTTATGATATTTTTCGATGTTGTCTATTGTGATTCTGTCACCTTTGAACTAGGCTAAGGAACTTTGCTTCGTCGTCCGTTGTGTTTCTGGAACAGCCAAAAATCCAGAGAATACTATTGTTGTTCCTTAGCCTGCCACCACACCTACACGATGAAAGATTTATGTGACCTATTTGTTTTTATAGGTCCATGGTTGTTAGTGGCAGAAAATTTTGAAAAACAATTTTGTGGAGACCCAAAACTATTTATAATTGTTCCCTTCGACACCCAAATTTGTTTAACTTTGAGAGATTTTATATTTGTGCCTTTTGGAACCCAAATCGGTATAGTTTTCACATGTTTGGGTCTATACCAACAATTATTGTGATTGTGTCCATATTTTCTACAAATTGTGCACATAGAATTAACTTGATTAATATTGCTTTCAACAATTTTCGAACTATTATATCCAAGTCCTTGTCTAACCGAATTAACCGTTTGCTTTCCTAATAGTATATTCAACGATTTTTCACTTTTGAAAAATTTATCTAAAGTAGTAGATAGTTGTTGGACTTGTGATTTGAGAGATTCATTTTCGTTTAACAATTGTGTGCACCTTTAAATAGAATTCTCTCTCCTAGTATTTTCATTCTCCTTTAAAATCAGAATTTCATTTTCAAGTGATTTTATATTGATTTCTGATTTTTTAATTTCCTCTTCGAATGTTGGACACTTATCACACTTAGGGATTTTACGTTGATAGTTCTTAACTAATTGATCAAGTTGTTCATTGCATTCTATCAAAGTATCCTTTTGAGATTCAAGTTTGGCGTATTTTCCCTAAGTCATTCATAACAGCCATTTACTTCATGGAAATAAATAAGCAATTCAGAGTGAGTAAGTTTTGATACCTCGCTTGGCTCGTCATCGTCGCTATCAGTTATATTTCCTTGAAGGCACATATCTGCTTTCTCACTCTCACTGCTAGTACTTTTATCATTCTCATCCATTTCATCCCAAGTGGCTGCAAAACTTTTCTTTTTCTGTTTCTTTCCAAAGTCGCATCGATTTTGAGGACAATTGGGCTTGATGTGTCCGAGTTGGTTGCACTTGTGACAGATGATTTCCTGTTCTTCTGAGTAGTCAAGTGCTTTGCCTATTCTACTTTTCAATTCCTGATTTCGAGCTGGATTTCCGTATTTGCGATTCCACCTTTTGAATTTCTTTATTAGTAGCGCCAGCTCTGCTGCTCCATCATCATCATCGTTATCATCATCACTTTCGGTTGTTCCTTTGAGTGCTATTGATTTCTTTCGAGTATCTCCTTCACGCTCTTCCTTGAATTTCATTTCTAGCTCATAAGTGGTGAGATTTCCGATGAGTTCTTCAACTTTCATTTGTTTCAAATCTTTTGATACTTGAATGGCAGTCACTTTTGCTTCAAATTTTCGTGGAAGGACTCTAAGGATTTTTCAGACTATCTCCAACTCTGTGTATGATTTTCCAAGAGCTTTTGATTTGTAAACGATATTGGAAAGTCGTCCATGCATCTCTTTGACATTTTCTTCCTTCGCCATTGTGAAGTTCTCGTATTCGTTGCTTAGCATGGTAAGGCGAGATTCTTTGACTTGAGATGTCCCTTCGTGAGTCACTTCTAGTGTGTGCCATATTTCCTGTGCAGTTAGACAATATGAGACACGATTAAATTCAAATTGATCCGATGAACAGATAATAGAATTCATAGCTTTAGCATTGGTATTTTGTAATTTATTTTCTAGTTCTGTCCATTGTTCCTTTGGTTTCTCTATTTCCTGATTATCTACAGTTATAGTTGGTATTCTATAACCTGTCTCAACAATATTCCAAGCGTCAATGGTTTTCAGAAAAATTTCCATCCTATTTTTCCAATAAGCATATTCACCATTGAACATTGGTGGTCTAACTATCGACTGACCCTCTGCAAAAACATTATTAAAAGAAGCCATTTTAAAATTTCAAATTTTTTAAAACAAAAATTGGTTTTTGTAAAAAATCAAATTTTTAAAACAAAAACGGCTTTTGATCCTAGCTCTGATACCACTTGTAGGATCGATTTCACCCTAGAGGGGGTGAATAGGGTGATAGTATAAATTATAAAAATTAATCGCGGAAGCTTATAAAATAATTTCAACACAGATCACAGATTAATAGCAGCACAGATAATAGCAGAATAATAAATGCAGAAATAGAACGACACAGAATTTACCCAGCTTCGAAAAAACCCTGCCTACGTGCTGCCCCCAAGGTTTCTACTAGAAATTAGATAGTCCCTCGCTTACACACGTAAACTCGCGACACCCGCTATCGACTAAATCTAACTCTATGCTCAAAACCCTGCCACAACTCAGCCACTGAGTTGCGAATTCTCAAGCTACGCCACGTAGCTTGTCCCCTAGCCACACGACTAGAAATTAAACGGTTTAAAAAAGAAAAATACAAATTAAAAACAATTTAAAACAAAATAACCCTAATTTAAAAATAATAACCCTTTAATTAATAAAGGCCTTTTATCAAAGCCGTCCCTTTTATAATTTGGCATGTTCCCTTTTTCTTTCTATTTGCCCCATTCGTTGTTTTGAGATAGTGGCGGCTTTGTCCTTCAATCCAAATTAGGGCTTTCGTTCGTGATTCAAATTAGGGTTTTCGAAGTGTCGACTATATGTTGATTGATTCGATGATTATTCACGTGTAGCCTTGATCGATTGTTGCTCACTTCGGTTGCTTCGTTGATCGAATTCTTTCCTTGATTCGGTATGTAATTATTTGCTTTTGCTTTATTGATTTTATGCTTTCTGGAATTCTATACTTTGCCGATGATGATCTTAGGGTTTATATAGGATTCGAAATCCTATTTTGCGTTCGTATAAAATTGTTTGAATTCGTCTTCGGCCGTTTGATTTCACTTTGATGTTTGAGATGTATCTGACTTGTTCAATATGAATATGCTTTCGTTGCTTGATGGTCACGTTGTTGATTCGTGACTTGGTCAATTACATTTGCTACCACGGTTTGAATCTGACTTTAATTTGTGACATTTGACTTTGTCACATTCGTGTAGTTTTTAATGCTTCTGCTGGCTTCGGTTGTACTTTTGACCTTATTTGATTTTCCTGTAATTTTTATGACTTCGGCCATTGCTGATTTATTGATTGCCTCGGCTTGTACTTGGTGTATCATCTATATTAGTGCGTTGGCTTCAAATTTAGTTGCAGGCTTGTGCCTTGGTCTTGATGATGTCTTTGTGCATACTGGTTACCTTCTTGGTTAGTATCACCATATGTCTGCAGTACTTCGGTCTTGGCTTTGATTCATTTCGTCTCTGGCCATCTTTTTCTGGTTGGTATTGTGTATGGTTCTATGTTCATGTTGGCACTGAATTTGTACGTACTCGGTTTCAAGCATTGTCTTCATTGCATTCAGATGTTGTCCAGTTGTTCACTGTTTGCATCACTTCAGTGCTTCATTACTTCATGTGCTTGTTTGTATGTTGTAAATGCTACATTCATGTCTCAGTGCTTTGATGCATTTGCATGCTGCCATACTTGTTCACTCGAGTCAGTGGAGTTGTTTCTTTTGAGTTGTAGCTTGATGGTTTTGTAGTTGTTTGTGTCAGTTGCATCGAGTTGTTTTGTACTGATGCATATATGTTTACTGTAGTCCATGTTGTTGCTTGAGTCTCTCTTGCCTTGAGTCTGTGCACTGGTGGTCTTCATATTTATCTGGGTTGACTTTGTTTTTGCTGTAGTCTTGTTCATCCCTCTTGTATACCTGGTGTATCACTGTCCACATGACACTGGTCTTGATACTGTTGAGCACAGCACTCCTCTGTTGTTGGCCACTGACCTTCTTGTATTCATGTGCCACTGTTTTGTTCGAGTCAGTTTCAATGTTTCATTGTAAAGTTCAATTTGCATGTATGCTGTTCATTTGATATGTTGTCCACCTGAGTTTGAGCATTTGTACATTTGCATCTTGGGTTGTACTGTCTTGAGCTCGAGTATTTGCTGTTGCATACATGAGTTTTATACTGTTGGTTGACTATCTCCTTGAGTTGTTGTACTTCATGTTGTATTCATCCCTGTTGCACTCTTTGATGATTCATTGGTGAATATGTTGGCTGTTGTGTTGATCTTGCTTGCATTGTCACTTGGTCGACACTTGCAGTTGTACTTGCTTTGATGCTGGTTTGAGGCTGTGTCATGTTTGAACATAGCATTCATGTGTACTTTTTGATTTTCACCTGAGTTGAATCCAGTTTTAAAACTCGGGTTTGGCCTTATGCTGAGAGTTGTAACTTTTATGTTATTACACGTGAGTTGAACCCAGCTTTTCATTTGGGTTTGACCTGTGCTCACCTGTCCCTGTAGCATTATCAGTGTATATATCGGTGTGCACGGCCTCGTGGCATATACAGTGATATACTGTGTATGTCACAAGTTGTTCGTGTATGATGAATTCAAATTTAAATGATGACGAACAACCCAAATAACTGAGGCAAATATTATTTTCAAAATTCATCTTTTATTTTATATTGCAAAAATATTTTATTTCCAATTTTACTGCGTTAGTGAATATTTTTGCAGATTGCTCAGATGCTGGATTCAAACTGGAATGAAGATGAAGATAAAATATGAGTGAATGAGCGATATGTAGTGAGGACATTTGTAAATGTGAAATTGTGATGTAATTGAATTTGTATCAAAGTTGTATAGTGTATAGTGAGAGCTTGAATTTGTACTATTCAAAATTGTAATAAATATTTGTTTGAATAAAATATTCGTTTGAATTCAAATTCCGTGTTATTTATTTTATTCAGCAAATATTTATTTAATCTGTGAAAATAAAATAGTATATTAACAAATACATTTAAACGAATGTATATATGTTTATTATCATCAAAGAAAAATCATATAAGCGCATATTCAACAATGGGTTGTATTTTTGTGGAAGGCAATTAGTAGTCAAACAGAAATGGCCATGTGGTATTCAAAGTGATGTGATTGTGATTTGTGAAAGGTAATCGTTACCTCAGTCCTCATCAACCGAAAATGACCAAAACAGGATTAGATGTGACAAGGCTAAGTATGTCGCTCCCAAGTAGGATATGATCATCCTCTTCTAGATATATCTTTACATGCTATGACGTCATGTATCTGAATATTATGGTTTGTATGCTAGAGGATCCTCGGTAAAGGTCGACAACGACCGAAGGATGACATATCCGGTACCATCTAGTTATAGAGGTGGGCCGGTCTTATGTTGGTAGAGGGCAGAAGTTCTTTACCATTTTGATTGTATTACCCACTTTGGGCTATATGCTGGAATTTAATCAATTTAACAATTTCGGCTATGATTAATATTATTTTTATACTAGACAGTAGTATAATATAAAAGGATTTGATATGAAATGTTTTAGTTATCGTAAGGTCAAAACGTGTCCGTGTGTATGTGTGGACTTGTCTTACGAGATATTTTTATTTTTGATAAAATAAAAGTTTAGTAATTTAATAAATTCAGTTGAGTGTGTTTCTCACGCTGATTTACCAGACTGATCCAGGCGTTCTTCCCTTTTAATGTTCGGGTCAGGCCGAGTATATTTACAGGTTTAGATTTGTGCTTTTGGAGCTTCAGTAGGAGAACTGAAGATCTTCATTTCATATACACGTATCTGTTTGTTTTGATTATCCGCTGTGCTTAGTTATTTTATATTATCGGCATCTGTGAGGATAGGTTATTATACTTGTACAGGCTGATAACTATTGATTGATTATTGAACTCTGATTGATGTATGTATATACAGTTTTTATATTCTAAAGATCATTGATATGGTATTACATGTTTTCCGCTATGATGTGAGATTCTGTATTATTCTGTTTGGTTCTATCTTCTCTCTCTCTTCTGTTCTCTTCTTCTCTCTTCTTTTCTTTCTCTTGACTTTCCATGAGTCTGTGCTTTTTGGGTCAGACATGTGGGGTTTATAGTCGATTCGAAGAGTACGGACTTGCGGGTCGTCACGGTACCCAGTAGCCCAGTCATTATATAGAATCCATTCTCTAATATGAGCCTTTACTTTTTTAGTTATATAACTATTATGCTAGAATTAATTAACATAACATTTTCGGCTATGACAAATAAGTATTCGTATCTAAGACATAATTATAATATTAGAGAATTTTTTATAGAAATTATTTTGGTTGTCATAAGGTAAAAATTAGTATGTGTTTATGTGCGGCATGGTCTTACGAGATACTTTTGATTTTCAAATGGTTTTCTATAGCTTAAAAATCCAATTGGGTGTGTTTTCTCACGTTATTTTTCGAAACAGACTCTGGTGTTATTCGACTATAATGCTTGGGTCGGACCGATCATATTTAGATATTGCTTTGGATGCATTGGAGATCAGGAGACGAGTTGGAGGACTTCAAGTCGTATTCACATATTTGTTTATTTTTCGAAGCTTTATTGTTGAAATCATCCACATTTGTGATGATAGGTTGTTCAACTGTCCAAGTTGATTACTTGGTTGATTACATGTTTGAATATTTAGATGTTAATATGGATGATTTCTTGGTTTGATAAATGATAAGAGATGGTTAGTAATTAACCATAGTTAATTTAATAAGAATTAAATCCATATAAATATACATGTGGAAATTATTTAGCTTCTTAATGATTTCAGAATATCTAAAATGGTTAAAATTGATATTATAATAATAAAATATTATAGTATGGAGTGAAATGAAATATGAGTTTGAAATATGAAAAATATTGTTTAAAATAAGTTTGAAATGATTTCTAAATGTTTATAAAAAACTAATACTTGTTCCAACAAAATTTAAATAGAATATGGAAAACATTCAAAATTAAGCGCGTCGCGTAACGGTAATTCGCAATTTCGCACTGTAGAATTCAAACAAGTGTAGAGAATGGAACGTAGCCCAAAATTCATCGAGATAAGAATTTTATGGATGATTATATCCATATTTTTTGAATGAAGAAAGAAAATCAAAATTTCATTAAGTAGACTTTCAAATATGAGTAAAACAAGTTTTCAGAAAAATCGCGGTTTTATATTTTAAACCGAAATTTGAAATTTATTTAAATGAATATTTTTAAATATTTAAAATATGAAATAAATTCTATAAATATTCTAAAATGTTTTAAAAGAGATTTGAGTTATATAAATTAATTTTCAAAAGATAGAAAAGTCATTTTGACCAATATAGCTTTTAAATACTTTTCGCAGCAATTTTAAATAACTTGTTAAATATGATTTTAAACTTAATCTTTCTTTCTCATATCTTTTCCTAATGGTTTGAAAAAATATTTAAGTGTTTAAATAATGATTTTTAATTAATAAATCATTTCTAAAATGAAGAGTAATAAACTAAGTATGCGGAAACGGCTAGTACATTTGTCCCGCTTGTGAAATCTAGAAAGGTAAAATGAGGTGTGTAACTAAGATTATCGATGGAGCAACCAGTGCCCTGAACTTACCTGGCCTTTGTTTTCTCTTCGTAGAGGAGGATTGGAATAGATCGAAAGGAAAGCTCGGATGCTCTAAAATAATGTTTTTCTATATGAGATTTAAATGAATAATTTGGAAATGTTTTTCTGAGGTAGAAAGTGAAATAATTTAGAACTATTCCAAGATTTCAAAAAGATTTAATTAACCAAAGGAGATAAACGAGGCTTAATGATTCCATATACTATTAAGAAGTTAGATGGAACAATTTAAAATAATATGTCTCTCTGAGATATTTATGAATGAAAAAAAGATGAATCAAATTTATTGATGGTTAATAATCACATATAAATTTAAAATCTTTTTAATCGATGATTGATGCGAAGGAACTGGGGTTAGATTTGGGTAAGCTTCTATCCAAAAACCACTTCGAACCAATATATACATTCAGAAGTGAAGACATATTGAAGATGATGATTTTGAAGGATCGAAAATCTTCATAATGTAGGGATTGCTGTCACGAATCCCAAGGGTTTCCCCATATTATATTCATATGGCAACGGTGCCTGCATTCTAAATCTTCGTTGTATTGAAGATTGAAGATCTTCATAGCGGAACGAATGCTTGTTGACATTCTCTAGGTTGCTCCCAATACAGAGATATTTATTATAGCAGTGGACATAACGTGTTTTTAAATCTTCATATTGTAATAACATTCTCTGCACTTGTTTTTACATTTATAAGGATAGAGGGTTTATAACTGTCCGGGCTGAATCCAAATTAGACTCTAATATTGTATTCAAAAATTTTCATTGAAAAGATTATACATTGAAATAATATAAGTTATTCCATTCATGTGAGATTTTGTTTTATCTTTATTTTATTTTTCCCCTAACAACCGAGCTTCCCGACACTAGGATTTACGGTACGTGAATACCGACGATGTATTAGTATCAATTTTCGAGGGTCAAAAATTCCATGTTCGTCACATTTGGTATCAGAGCTTAGGTTGAGCGAACATCTAGGCTTTGGTGGGGTAAAACTCATTATTAATTGGGTTAATAATGCCCTAGAATGAGTGACTCGTTAGAGATAGGGTTAGTAACACCCTAAAATGAGTTTGAGAGTATTATATATATAAGCATATATTTGTTATTTGACATAAAAAATTATGTAGATTTATGTATTGAGTGGTTTGTAGATTCCGGTCAATGCATCTGATCATCGTTATCGATAGGGATTCCTAAACATTTAAACTAGGCAAATCGACTCACCATTTTTAAAAGGAGTATATTTTATATATACAAAAGTATAAATATTCGTGTGATATGGGAAGTTTATGAACTATTATCACGTTGGAAACTTCCAAAAATGGGGTCTCAATCTGTTTGGTGATGATGGGAATAATCTTCTAAGTATTGCTCATATGTTGGCTTGGGCGAATGGTATTGAATGCTTGGTAAATTATTCTTCTTATCATTTACAATCAAGGCAAGTTCAAATCCAAACAAGTATGAATCGAGTAATTTGGATAAGTATAATGACCCTGATTTTTAAACAGTTTATGATTAAATATTAGAATTAGTTAATTATTGAATCTTGGATTTAATTTGAATAAATGTGATTTCCAAAGATTATTTAAATTATGTTTAAATAAGAATGATGAAAATAGGCTTTTAATTTTGAATTAAAAGTGACTAAAATTGTTTTAAAAAATGATTCATTTTAAATAACTTGTGAAAATATCATTCCGGTGCACTATTTCAGATTTTGACGAAATCAATGTCATTGGATCCGGGATAATACACTGTTGTACATCGACTAGTTTCGTGACGATCGGACATGTTGTGTGATCATGCAGATTCGAAACGCGCAACGAAAATAAAAGAGAATATAACATAATATATAGTTTCTGTAAATACATCTTAAAATGCTAAAACCTAATTTACTTTCCTTCTTTCTCTTCATTTTAAAAAATTTGCCTGCTACCACCATTATTCTTCATTCAATCGTATAAATTGCAAGGTATAGTTAATGAAATCAAATGACGTTAGATTCATTGATCACATATGGTCGAGTGCTTCATTTCAGTGGGAGTAGTTTTGTGTGTGGTGGCACTTGCTCTCGCACGATTGTTAACTGACATGAGCTAGGGCTGCAAAGGCTCGGTGATTTAGGCAGCAGTTGGTGATGGTGTAAGTGGTGATCGATTTCTAGGACGAAGGCGGATTAGAGTTGTGGTTTAGGAGGCCATAGTGCGGCCACGAGCAGTGCGACATATGAGGATGGGTGATGAACAGTGTTAGGTTGCATCTTTATTTCAGGCATTGGAGTCGAAATCAAAGCTACGGTTGAGTTCATGGAGGCGAGGTGAGTTGAATGGTGATGGTGCGGTGGTTTCTGGAGGCGGAAAGCAAAAAGCAATAAAGGAAGGCAAATTAGGGAAATGGGTCATGATACGCTATAGGCGATCAGGCTTGGGGATATTGGGGCCGGTGAGTCGAGTGCGAGGAGTGGAGTCCGATGGCGCGATCGGATTTGGGTTTCATGGAGCCTAGCTCCGTGTCATTGGAAATTTGTGCAAGCATGGATGGTTCATGCATAAGTCTGCAGGGGTGGCATTTTTGAAATGGAAGGGAAGAGATTAAGAGTGGTGTTTAAGAAGGTAATTGTTTAGTTAACTTGGTTAATTGTTAATTAGTTAATTTTGAATGTTCTAGCGATCGTATCTTGTTCATATGAGGTCCCATCGAGGCGCTATCCTGCCATTGCATTCGTATCGGGATTATCTACGCGTTGGAGTTGGACGCATCGAGTCTAGAGCTAGTTGGAATTTTAGTCAAAATCAAATGGCATTCGATTTTGGACTATTCAGAAAACGCAAAAGCATTAACTAGAGCTTTGGTGAGTTTTACTCACCAGTTGATTATATGCAGTCGTATATATAATTGTTGTTGTATTGAAAATATAAACTATATAACGAAAAATGCAAGTTATTACTTTTGGACCCAGCCTTGTTTTGTAAAACAAGTAAGACCATTATTATTGGGCATAACAATCTCTATTTGAGCATCTTTAACATGTATCGTGGCCCAGACTAGTTGTTACATGTTTGACATTGCTTTGTGAAATGTGATAGTATATTATGAATGTTAGAAATGATTTAATCATTGTAAACTTTCTATGAAATCCTCGATAACTGACATATGTTAAATTAGATAATTGTGGGAAATTGTGGGGTTATATATATATATACTAGGTTGTTTTACACACGTTTGGGTGTGTTTAACATAAATGGAATTGGTTTGTACTTTTTTGGAATTTGGGTATGGAAGAGAAAAAATAGTAGAAAAGAAACGGTCGTGATGGATGCACTTTGAAATTGTTATGATCTACGGTTTTAAAGTTAACTTTGAAAGACATCCTAAGGCTTTTTAGTATCTGATTAATAAGTACTATTAGTGCACTTATAATGGGAAATTATCAAGGTACAAATATATTTCTAAAAATCAATTATGGATTTATAAAGTGATATCTTTAAATTATAAAATAGGTTTTTAAATAGATTTTAAATAAAAGGTTTTAAAAATATAGTATAATTATTTTTAAAAACATGTTTTGCTATATATATGGTTTAAAAATTATTAAAGATTTTATTTAACAAATAAAGGGATATTATGTTATGCTATTCTACAAATGGTTTATAACATTTTATTGAATAACTTAGTTTTACAAATAAATTAGTATATGTATATATCTATACTTATATGTGTGTGTGTGTGTCTACATATCTTTTAAAAGACACTAAGTATATTTAGAAGTTTTCTATAAAGGGTATTTTATAAAGAATATTTATAGAGGATATTTATAAAGGATATTTATAAGGAGTTTTAGGTTATTACATCATGTTGTAATGGACTGTTTTATAAATTGATCAAAAAGGTATATTACCTTATTTAACTAAAGAGGGAAGCACTTAGAGTTTTGAAATGGATATTTCAAAGTTAATGCCAAGTATAAAAATGGATTTTGGGTTCATAGTATCGATGTCTGTGCAACATCCATTTTAACCCATATAACTATACTTTTGAAAAGTAATTGGATCTTTAAAATGTAGTTTTATAGATAGCAGGATAGTAAAGAGTTTTAGGGTTCGTCGTAAACAATGTTTTAGTAAAATTTGTTTTTAAACTCCTGGATAATATTTTGAAGTATTAAAATATTGTAAATGAGTTTGAAAAATACTTGTTTTAAATAATGGAATTTTAATGAGAATAAGCCGTATAAATTGGTTTTGGGTTGTTGTCGCAATAAGATAGTAACATTCGCCTTTAACCCGTATTGGTTATACTTGTGAACGTAAGTAAATCTTTGAAATGGAGTTTTAAAGACAATCATAAATGGAATGGTTTTCGGTTTGTAGTGATAGTGTTTTGGTAAAATTTATCTTAAGCCCTTTGAAATTGATTGTGAATATACTTATATGTTTGAGATAAGTATTTTAATACTTTTGGGAAGTGTTGAAATGTGTTGAAAATGAATAGCGATGTTTTGATTAAACAGCGAAGTTTAATTAACAAATGGAATTTCATTTATAAAGAGTTTATTGAGAAAAAATGAATTATACTAATAAAAGAGGATTTTAATTAATAAAGGAAGATTAATTAAAAAATGGATTAGAAGTCATTTATATGACTTGATCATGCTTGTTTGTTCCGATCGAAATTTGTGTGTGAGTGCTTATGAACAGTATACGGACTTGGTTCTCCCATATGCGATTATTCTCATTGTATTGGATCGTTTGTTTATTTGATAGTTAAATAACCGACTATCAAACCTTGGTCAAAATATACTCTGGGAATATCTAGAGGAAACACGAGGATTATATGGTACAATTTGCTTCGATGATGTTATATTGTACGTATAGACTCGTTTTTCACTTTTAGGAAAAATGATAAGGAAATCTGACTGCTTAAATGGTTTTGAGGTGTTCTCCAATCTTATGCATTATTTGTTTATTCCCTATGGAATCGGGGTTCAGATTCCCGGGAAACCGACCGATTAGTATTAGAGCACCCAGTAGCGGAGGAGTGTACTTATATGAGATGACTTGAAACCGTAACCACTCCAAAACCATATACATGTTATATGCTTTGAAAGAGGTTCGTGATTGCTTCGTAATAGCTTGTGATTGGTTCGTGATTAGCTCGTGATGCTGAAATCTCTATGGAGATTCGAGTTCTGTTTGAGATGCTCGAACATTGATAGTTGTTCATAATCTCTTCAGGATGTGGAAATCCAAGTGTGATGTCGAGGCCTGTTAAGGTAAGGGAATCCATGTATGATTTTGGGATCTATTGAGGAATCTATGTGTGGTTTCGAGATTTGTTTGAGTATGGGAATCCATTTTTGGTTTCGTGATATGTTCGAGTTGGCGCTCATGTGAAAGATCTGTTTGAGTGGTGACTTGTGGTTGGAATGCGAACATAGCCTCATCATCGGTATGGCAAAAACAAGAGATGGGAGACATAGCTAGTAGGGTTGGCAAACCTATAGAGTGCATGCAACTCCATTTTTAGAGATACTTATTGGGATATGCATGCGGGAGCGATGCATCAGGTCTTAGCAAGACCAGCTATGGTTTTCCTATTGTACATTCACTAGAGATGTATGACGCTTTAGAAGGATATCTCTAATCCTCGTGCAGTAGTTCAGATTCGGCTTCCCCGAAGAGATCTAAGTGTAAATCCTACACAATTAGCGAACGTGCCATTGCAGTTATGATTGTATACCTATTACTGTTGTGATGTACACTCACATGCATCGCAGCTATGTGATTATTTATATTCTACACCATAGACATTATTATATTATCACTTGATTTTATAGACAATGGTTTGGTTATCATAAGGGAAAAACCCGTTCGTGTTGTTGACGACGTGGTCATATGATATACCTTTGTATTGAAAGGTTTTAAGATATAATAAATTCTATGGGATTTGAGTTTCTCACACTGCTTTATCAGACTAATCTAGGTGTTATTCCCTTATAATGCTGGGGTCAGCTCGAGTATGTTTTCGATTTAGCTGATGTTCATTGGGGCTCTTGGGGAGGGGCTGGATGATTTCATACCATACTTATTTTCCACTGCATTACTTAATTGTATCTATCTGCATGTGTGAGGATAGGTTGTTATAACTATCTAAGCACTAGAGAGGTCATGGTACCTAGTAATATTTACGAAGTATTTGATACCATTTTGAAAATGATTTTAGTTAAGCCTGAAATGCATGGTTTGGATGTACTGAACTCACTTTTGTCGCTGGAAAACGATTATGATGATGACTGCAGTATCGACGACATTTATTTTCGTGTTTCAAAGTAGGGGAAGCTGCACTAGCGATTTGCTACATAGTTGTTTTAGTGAAATTGATTTTGGTTTAAATATCGAAAGTATGATTTGGTATACAAAAGTTATAAGAATATACATTTCAAAATGATATGAAATAAATCGGGTGTTTAGTTTTCAGGATTTCAATTATGATACTTATGGATTCATATATCCCATACATTGGGTAAGTTTGGTTATGCATCCTGTTTGATCTGTTGATCTGTAGTTTTTCATTTGTTCAAATGAAATTGGAATTTTCAATGATTTTAGACAGTTGAAACTTCAAAATTCCTATAAGTAATTTGAAACTAAGTGTTTTGTGTAATTATAAAGATGAGTTTATATAACACTTGAACTTAAAAGACAATAGAATTTGGATGCCAAGTGTTTATATAAGTTAAGTTTTATATAACGCTTGATTTGGAAAGATAGTAAAATTCAAACAAGCTTTAAATTGATTGAATATTCAGGCTGAGTAAAATGAATTGATGATTTTTCATATACTCTAAGGATGTAGTAATGTATTATACAGATATGAACTTAGGTTATATAATGTTTAACGACTTGAAGTAAACTTTATGAAATGATTCGTAAGTGATTTTACTATTAACCAAGGAATACTAAGTGATAATTGAACGTGAAGAACAAAACTAGAAAGCAATTGGGGTATTAAGAAACTAATTGAATGGGGCACGTAAGTTATACAAAGGTTATTTTATTCGCATACCGGTTCTTGATCTAGGATTCGAGTATATAGATTTTGGGATTATTCACACTGGTCTGTGTTAGGATTTTTCACTCGATTCTCAATGGAGAACACTTGATACAGATTCTTGATATGATTGTGGAATTTTCAATCATAGTATGTGGCTATGTAAGGAAAACAAAGGCTTCTAATCAAGGAACCAGATCGGAGTAAGCACTAGAGAGGTTGGGGAGTTTAAAATATTTATATGCTATATATGTCAACTAGTGGAGTATGGGGAATGACACTTCGAATTATTTTGGTATCATGAGTGATCGACTGAGTAATACCTGAAGCTATTGAGTATAAGGTAAAGCTTAGTGGATTGTTTGTCATCCGTGTGTGATGAGACGGTTTTTGAACTTGGGAGAACCTTGAGTTTTGGTTGCTAGTGATTACAAATCGTATAGTATTGCTATGTGATTGTTTCTATAGTTTCCAGTGATTGCAATATCGTTAGGTATTGATGTGTGATTGTTGCTTTATAGTTTATGTCAGATTTTCGGAGGCGAAATTCTTTTAAGGTGGGAAGAATGTAACGGCACGGATTTTTGAACTGTTTATAATTAAATATTGGAATTATATAATGATTGAATCTTGGATTTAATTCAAATAAATGTGATTTCCTAATATTATTTCAATTATGTTTAATAAGATTGATGATAATAGGCTTTTAATTTTGAATTAAAAGTGACCAAAATTGTTTTTAAAAATAATTCATTTAAATTAACTTGTGAAACTATCATTCCGAGGCACTATCTTGGATTTTGATGAAACTGGTGTCATTGGATCCAAAATAATAAACTGTTGTACATCGACGAGTTTCGCGAGGATCGGACGTGTTGTGTGATCGTGTGGACTCGAAACACGCAACGAAATTAGAAGAGAATATAATATAATATATATTTTCTATAAATACACCTAAAAATTTTAAAACCTAATTTACTTTCCCTTTTTCTCTACATTTTAAAACATTCGCCTGCTGCCACCATTATCTTCCGTGCAATCGGTTAAATCGCAAGGTATAGTTAATGAAATCAAATGGCATTAGATAAGTTGATTAGGTCGAGGGCTTCATTTCGGTGTGAGTATATTTGTGTGCGGTGGCACTTTGTCCCGCACGATAGTTAATTGTCGTGAGCTAGGGTTGGGGAGGTTGGGTGATTGAGGCACCGGTTGGTGTTGGTGTCACTAGTGATCAGTTTCTGGAACGAAGGAAGATTAGTGGTGATGGTTTGGGAGGCCGCGGGGCTGCCCAGAGCAGTGCAACATATGGGGATAGGTGATGAACAGTGCCAGGTCGCGTCTTAATTTTGGGCGTCGGAGTCAAAATCGAAGCTATGGTTGAGTTCGTGGAGGTGAGGTGAGTTAAATGGCGATGATGCGATGATCTCTGGAAGCAGAAAGCAAAACACGATAGGGGAAGGCGAATTAGGGCAATGGGTCATGATTCGCTGTAGGCAATCGGGCTTACGGATATTGGGGTGGTGAGTCGAGTGCGAGGAGTGGAGTCCAATAGCACGATCGGACTTGGGTTTCATGGAGCCTAGCTCCGTGTCGCTGGAAATTCGTGCATGCATGGATGGTTCGTGCACAAGTCTACAGGGGCGACCTTTTTGAAATGGAAGGAAAGAGATGAGGAGTGGGTTTAAGAAGGTAATTATGTAGATAATTATTAATTAATTAATTCTAAATGTTCTAATGATCATATCTTGCTTATATGAGGTCCGATCGAGGCGTCAACTTCGCCGTTGCGTTCGTATCGAGATTATCTATGCAGGGGAATTGGTTTCATAGAGTTTGGAGCCAGTTGGAGTTTTAGGAAAAATCGAACGGCGTTTGATTTTGGACTATTCAGAAACGTGAAAGCGTTAACTAGAGCTTAGATGAGTTTTACTCACCAGTTGATTATATATAGTTGTATATATAATTGTTGTTGTATTGAATATATAAACTATATAACGAACAATGCAAGTTATTACTTTTGGACCCAGCCTAGTCTTGTAAAATAAGTGAGAACGTTATTATTGATATAATAATTTCTATGTGATCATCTATAACATGTATTGTAGCCCAAACTACTTGTTTACATGTTTGATATTGTTTTGTGAAAAGTGATAGTATATTTTGAATATTGAAACAATTTAGTCGTTATGAACGTGCTTTGAAATCCCTGATAACTGACATATGTTAAATTGGATAATTATGGGAAATTGTGGGAATATATATGTATATGTATATAGTGGGTTGTTTTACACATGTTTAGGTGTGTTTAACATAAATGGAATTGGTTTGGACATTTGTGGAATTTGGAAAGGGAAAAGAAAAAATGGTAGAAGTGAAACGGTCATAATGGATACACTTTGAAATCACTATGATCTGCGATTTTAACGTTAACTTTGAAAGACATCTTAGGGTTTTTTCGTATTTGATTAATAAGTACTATTAGTGTACTTATTATGGGAAATTATCAAGGTTTAAATATACTTTTGAAAATCAATTATGAATTTATAAAGTGATAGCTTTAAATTATAAAATAGTTTTTTAAATGGATTTTAAATAAGAGGTTTTAAAAATATAGTATGTATTTTTAAAAATATGTTTTACTAAATATATGTTTTGAAAAGTTATTAAAGATTTTATTTAAGAAATAAAAGGATTTTATATTATAATATTTTACAAGTGGTTCATATATTTTATTAAATATCTTAGTTTTACAGATAAATTAGTATGTGTGTGTGTCTATATATCTTTTAAAGGTACTTAGTATACTTAGAAGTTTTTTATAAGGTATATTTTTTAAAGGATGTTTACAAAGGATATTTATAAAGCGTATTTATAAAGCATATTTATAAGGAGATTTGGATTATAACATCATGTTGTAATGGATTGTTTACAAACTGATTAAAAAGATATATTACCTTGTTTAATAAAGTGGGAAGTACTAAGAGTTTGGAAATGGATATTTCAAAGTTAATGGCAAGTATAAAAGTGGATTTTGGGTTCATATATTGATGTTTTTCTTTGTAACCAATATAACTATTCTTTTGAAAAGTAATTGGATCTTTAAAATAAAGTTTTAATGATAACATGATAGTAAAGTGTTTTAGGGTTTTTCGTACGCAATGTTTTAGTAACATTTGTTTTAAAACCCCTGAATGATATTTTAAATTGTTAAAATTTTGTAAATGAGTTTGGAAAATACATATATCTTTAATAATGGAATTTTAAAGAGAATAAGGCGTATAAATTGGTTTTAGGTTGTAGCAATATGTTAGTAACATTCGCCTTTAACCCATTTTGGTTATACATTTGAATGTAAATAAATCTTTAAAATGGAGTTTTAAAGATAATCATAAGTGGAATGGTTTTATGTTTGTAGTGATAGTGTTTCAGTACATTTGTCTTAAGCCCTTTGAAATTGATTGTAAATATACTTATACGATTGAGACAAGTATATGACTATTTTGGGAAGCGTTGAAATATGTTGAAAACGAATAGTGATGTTTTAATTAAATAGCAAAGTTTAATTAACAAATGGATTTCATTTATAAAGAGTTTATTTAGAAAAAAATGAGTTTTACTAATAAAAGAGGATTTTAATTAATAAAGGAGGAATAATTAAAAAAGGATTAGAAATCGTTTATATGACTTGATCGTGCTTGTCTTTTTCGATCGTGCTTTGTATGTTACTGCTTATGGATAGTATATAGGACTTAGTTCTCCCGTATGTGATTATTCTCATTGCATTGGATTGTCTGTTTATTTGATAGTTAAATAACCGACTATCAAATCTTGCCTAGAGTATACTCTAAAAATATCTAGAAGAAACATGAGGAATATATGGGTACAGTTATCTTCAGCGATGTTATACTGTACGTATAGACTCGTTTTGCTCTTCTAGGACCAATGTTAAGGAAATCCATCCACTTAAAAGGTTAGGAGGTGATCTTGGATTGTAACGACCTGCATTTTCAGTCATTTGATTTTGAATATCTAATTTATTTTAAATGTTGAATTTGAAATGTAAATGGTTTTTAATATGAAGTTTATCGATCGAATAAGTGGAATAAAATTTAAATTTCGAATATAACGATTATCGAAATATGAATATTGCAAATAATTGGAATTTGAGCTGTATATGAATTGAAATGAATTTTAAGTGAATATAAGTTCTATTTGAATTATAAATTAGTTAATAAGTTTTTAAAATTGAAATTCCAAGTAATTTTGTCGATTTTGAAAAACATCAATTTAATCGATGCATTAAAATAGCAATACAGGGCACAATCTCGGAATTCGATGAAACCAGTTCCATTGGATCCATAATAGTGTATTATGGACGGATTTCAATTTCTGTAGCGTTCGGAGTTACCATTTGGTCGTACGGGATAGAAAAGCATTGAAATTAATATTGAAAATTTAATATTTTAATTGGGTTCAAAAAGTTATCTTCTACATACAATCGAATTAGGTCGCGAAACTTATTCCACTGCGTACGGAATAGGATTATAACATTAGGAACGCCAGGCGGCACGTCTCGATCGAGGTTCGGATAAAATATCTAGATATTCTAGAATTTTAAAAAAAATATGTATATATACATATAGATACACATATATAATCTTTATTCACATCAGCCTTTTGAACATCTCCATCAGCCAACCTATACGTACGAGCCAACGTATATTTCTCTTATATATCGTGTTCCTACCAAAGAAGTTTGTTCGCTTTTAAATGCAACACATCCATATCCTACAGCCGTCAATAAACACGCCACCACAGTCGATATCATGCCTCGAGTTCAATGTGAACTTGTCAAGCTCATCGACATTGATAAGGAGGTCCATGGCAATCAGAATTCACCTTCATTCGCACGCAGTTCAATCGTCGATTTCAGGCGAATGGCGTTGGTCTAGGGCTCGAGACCCACTTATATTTTTAGGTCCAAATTGAATGCAGTCTGTCACGTTAAGTTTGTATTGACTAGAGCTATATTATGGAATTGGTTTGGGATTTTTCAGAGTCAGCTGGAATTTTAGATTTAAATCGAACGTTGTTTGATTTAATTTAAAATTGGAATGGATTGCAAATAAAAATCAAAGTGATTAAATCTCACTCATTTGGAATGCTGGATTTAATTTATAATAATTAAAATTAATTTTTGGATTATGGCTTGGATTGATATATTGTTATCAGCTAAATATTATATTTATACAGTAGTACATATATTAGTAGTTTGGTATATTCTCGTTGATTGGAGCGGATGAGAAACTATGCGCCCTGCATAATAGCGGTTGACCCTATTACTGCGATATCCCACTTCAAAGCGGTATTGTTAACATATATAACATCTGTGGATGCAAGGAAATAGGTTGGAGGGACCCAACTGGATTCCTCAAATATATTAATTATTTTTCATATATAATGATATATGATGTGTGTGGATAATTTGTTATAGACTATGGTGTGGTTTGAATTTTTTTTTATTTGGATGCTATAGTAGCATGGGCCTAAACTTTGGTATTTTAGATACCATAAATATTATTTTTTTTATTTTGAAGGAATTAAAAGGAAATTTTGGATATAAAAATGTTTATATCGAAATTTTGAATTATTTTAAAGGAAATTGATTTGGATAAAACAATGATTGATGTTGGATTTGTACTCAACTGTTCGTAAAATGTTTTAAATAGAGATTTAAAAATAATATATATATATAAGGGATTTTTAACAATGGATCATTAAGTGATATTTCTAGATTTATGGGAAAGGAGTTGAAATCGATATAAAATAGATTTGAAAATCAAATGGGATTATAAACGAATGGGTTCAAAAATGAAATGTTATAAATGAGATTATTTTTATAAACAAGTGAAACCCAAAAGAGGTTATAAGCTTATAAACGATGTTTATAAATAAGGGGAAATGATTATCGATTGATAAATTGGAAATATAAATTCACCGGGTAAATTTATATCGAGATATGAAAATTATTTTTGGAAAAATTGTGGATTCTATTTTTGAAATGTGAGAATGGTATGAAATTAGAAACATAATCGATGTGATATGAACGAGAGGGATTTATAAATTGAAATTCGGTAATATTGGATTCTAAAAATAATTTTTGTCGAGAAATTAAGTTTGTTTTAAAATGGGGTTTTTATTTATTAAACTATATAGTTAAAGCTATTTTAGTGTTGAAATATTTCGAAAAGTGGATTTTTCAAATATCTAATATTAATTGAAATAAATTCAAATTTTTATAATAAGCTTTGTAAATCGATTAGTTCTATTTTAAAATGAATTGGAAATGAGTTATCGATGTTTATTTAAAGTGTTTTGATATCTTAAATAATTACTTAAACATGTTTTAAAAATAAATTATTTTTTACAAAAATACTTATCATCTATATATAGAGTTTTGAAATGATTGAAATTTATTTATAAATCCTCTCGAGATTTAGGGGTTTATTCAAAGGATATGATTTTGATAAGAGGAATCTTATAAGAGATTTTGGGAGGAAATGGAAATTCCAAAATGTTGAAATATAGGAACTTCGAAAATGAATCTGAATTCATAAAAGAAGTTATAAATTGTTGGTTGGGTTTATAAAAGAGTATAATCGATTTTGGAAATTGTAAAACTAATTTATATATAATTTCAGGAATTTATGAGATAAATTATGAAATACTTTCCTAAGTTTGATATCAAAATGATTTTGGGGAACAGGCCTATAAATATTCTCCTAAGTATTAAAAAAGGGCTTTGGAAATTATTTTAAGAGTGAAATGATTTATATTGAAATATTTTTTCTAAGTGTTATAAATTGAATTCGGAAATATTTATAAGAATTGATATGGGTTGAAATATCCTATTATGGATTTAAGAATTTAAAATTGTTTTTATATATTGAATTATTAAAAGGAATTTAAATATATATATATATATATATATCATTGTAAATATGTTTTGAAATAAATGTTTGAAACATTTATAATATGGGTCTAGTGGCTGCTTATGTGTGTAATTTGATAGTCAAATAACCGATTATCAAATCTAACCAAATTCGTTGATCGTTTCGAAGAGATCGGGATCGGATTTAATTATCCGAAAACCACTTAGATCTGATTTGTGCATTACAAATTGTGAAATCTTAAGGATAATGAAGATGGTGTTCTTTGGAGAGATTGGTTTGTTCAGATCCAGAACAACTTGTATGGATGAATGCTATCATTACATTGTTGCTTGGAAGGCAGTGTTAGCATTCCATGTGGAATTACTATTCAAGAAGGTAAAACGTAGCCTCAAGCCTCATCAACCAAGAAATGACTAAAACAGGGTATGCGGCAGGGCTAAGTGAGTCGCTCCCATTAGAGTATGTCATAATCTATCTAGATTACCCTATATTTATGGATTTGGTTGTGCATGAGATATCTCGATTACGGTTGAAAGACCAGGATGATGATATATTCGGTACTACTAGTTAAATGGTAAACCGGTTCTGTATGGCAGGGTACAACATGTACTTGTCAGACCCAGGTGCATTGATCTAGAGACGCACCCATCGGAGGTAGTTCCTTACCTAGTCATAGTATGGAATCCAATATGAGCTATACGGTTTTAGTTGTATATTAACTATGTTGAAACGTGATATGCAAGTATTTTAGCTATTTTATAGTTTATTTTCTATAGACACTACTGTAATATCAGATGATTTTGATATAAAATGATTTGGTTATCGAAAGGTAAGAACCCGTCGTATTTATATGTGGTGTGGTCTTACGAGATACCTTTGTTTTTCAAAGGATTTGATAACAATAATAATTCAAATTAAGTGTGTTTCTCATGCTGGTTTTTCAGAATGACTCAGATGTTATTTTTTTATTACGCTCGGGTTGGACCGAGTATTATAGATTTAGGTTAGGATGCTATAGAGCTCAAGAGACGAGATGGAGGACGTACTTTGTTATTTTCGATGTGTGTGTTATGTTGTATATTCAATACTGGTGAGGACAAGTTATTGTAACTATCCAGATCGCTATGTTGACTATTGTACTCTGATGATTATATGTGTATATATTAACAATTACAGTTTCTTTTTGTACAAGATCTGTATTTATCTATTGTATATTGTTCCACTGCGATTTGTGAGATTCTATGTTGTTTAATCTTATCTTCTTTCTTCTTCTTCTCCCCTAACAATCAGGTTTTCCGGCATTCGATTTCACGGCATGTAATAAAGTGGACGTATTAGTGTTAATTTTCGAGGGTCAAAAAATCCCCGCTGTTACTGTTGGTATCAGAGCTGAAGGTTAAGCGAGAACCTTGGCTTTGGTGGGGTTAACTCATTAGAGATAGGGTTCGTATACCCTAGAATGGGTTTGAGCGTTTATATACGATCATGATTTGTTAGTGAATATAAAATATTCCATATTGTGTTGATTTATCTATTGAATGGCTTATGAATCCTGGTCTATATGTGGGATGCCACGATATCGATAGGGGTTTCTAAACACTTGAACCAGGTAAACCGACACAGTATTGTTTTGAAGCGCGTAAATGAAATAATTTTACCCAAACTATATTTTGATATGTAGTATATTGGAGTGTTTGGTTGTTGTTATTATTATAATCCAAACAAGATTATAAATTTTAAATGGTTTATATAACCAAATTGAAATTGTATAAATATGGTTTATACAAATAAGTTAAAGTAAAAATGGATTCAAACCAGGATGTGAAAATTTAAACCTGGGGATTTTGGAAACGTTTCCAAATTGTTTATAAAGAATAATAGTTTATTGGGAAATATTTTTGGATAAAAATGGTATTAAATAGATTTTGAAGGAGATATTGCACTGAACTCATTTCAGTTGCTGGAAAATAATTCTGATGATGATCGCGACATCTTCAGTGTTCATTTTCGAGTTTCTAAGTGATGGATTGTTACCATGATAATTTGATACGGATATTTTTGTTTGGAGACAAGGGTTGCTTTGAAAATCCAAAGGGAATTTGTTTTGAATAAAACCAAGTTAATTTTGAAAATTCCAAAGGAATGGTTTGTTAAACCAAAAGCGCTATATATATGTGTGTATAATTTCAAAATGATTTGAAACAAATACTTGGTGTTTGAATTCTGAAAATCTATGTTTAATATTTTTGGAAAATATCAGGAAATAAAATTTTGAACTTAAGTTAACGAAGATATTAGTAAGGGAAGAAAGTGTTAAAATTGAATTTTGGAATTAAAATTTAACGTAAGAAAGTTTAAATGGATTGAATGAATTGAGATTTAAATTAAGACAAGTTAAATAAAAAGCAATTTGGGTTTGAAATGATATCAAATTGAAGTGAATATAAAATTTGAGTTGTAAAATGATTTTATAACTATAAGTTATAAATTTTAAATTGGGATTAACTCAAGTCGAATTGAATTAAGTGATTTATGGAATGGAAATCCAAATTTGATTATATAATGGAATTGGATTTGGTTTTTGGTAAAGTGAATGTGAACTCGAGTATATAAAAAAGAACTAGACTTAAGTAAAGTTAAATGGAATGGGATTTGTTTGTAATGAAAATTAACTTAAGTATATAGTTGAAGTGTTTATATAATAACAAATTAACTTAAGCTAATATAAATATTTGAATGGAAGCTTGACTCAAATACATTCATGGGATGGGTCGTTAAATGGAATGGAAGTCAAGTCAAGATAAAAAAGTGATTTTTGGAAATGAAACTTAACTTAGTTAAGTAAATTGGAAGCAAACTAATCAGAGAATTAATTAGTAAATTGAACGTTGAAAATGGAATTGAGTTATAAATGGAATCCAACTTATATGTAAGCGAATTAAATATATTTTGAAATGTTGTAGAATAAAATAGAGATGGATTGAAATGGTGATAACTTAAGTTATAAATGAATTACATTTAAGTGTAAATTTAATATGGTCAAGAATATTATTGGTAAGAATGAAATTCAATATAAGCAACTAATTCATGAAATGATTCGTAAATAAATTAACATGGATTGAATTATCATCGGACATATATAGAAGTAAACAAAAAAAAGATTCAATGGAAAGTGAATAAATTGATTTGGAATCAATTTGGATGGATACGAATATAATGTGTACAAATATGTGTTGAATGCAAATAAATTGTTTGTGGATTATTACAAAACGAATAAAAGGTATATAAATTGATTGAAAGTGGATAATTTCATGCTATAAACTTGTAATTGCTTATGAATGCATGGAGAACATGTTTGGTTTATGCAAATGGCATGTTTAAATAGCTAAACAAATGAAATTTTAGTAAATTTCATGTTTTTGGGACTTACATGTTTAAATTGAGTAAGTACAGGTACAAGAAGACAATTTGGCTATATTTTGGTTGGGCAATTGCATATAAATTATGCGAATTTGTTTACTAACGCTAAAATAAGGTACGCTTACGAATTTAGTATGGAAAAAATAAAAATATTGATATATATTGTGTTTTCCATCCATGAGAGCTGATGTATACCCTTTTATCATATTTTTCATATTGCAAAAGGCTCCCCGTACAAGGGAGACTCTACAAAAAAAATTGGAAATTTAAGGAGTCAGAAAATTTTTGAAAATTTTTTGTTAGCCAAAATTTGATTTTGAATTGCAACTAAAATTAGGGATTTCGGTTTAGAAATGAAAAGTAAATGTCCTATATAGTACCAAAGGATTTAGAAAAGTGAAATATCGAGTTTTAACTAAGTGGTTTTGATAGGTTAATGGGTTTGGAGCATTTTCCCTATCTTAGTATTTTCGGGGACGAAATTCTTTTAAAGCGGAGGAATGTAATGACCCGGATTTTCAATCATTCGATTTTGAACATTTAATTTATTTTAAATGCCAAATTTGAAATGTAAATGGATTTTTAATATGAAGTGTATCGATCGAATAAGTGGAATAAATTTGAATTTCAAATGTAGTGATTATCGTAATATGAATAGTGCAAATAATTAGAATTTGAGTCGAATAAAATATCTAGATATTTTGGAATTTTTAAATATATATATTATTGTCTTCATTCACATCAGTCGTTTAAACATCTCCATCAGCCACCCTATACGTACGAGCCTACATCTATATCTCCTATATATCGCGTTCCTACTAGGAGGAGTTCGTTCTCTCTCGAATGCAACACACCCAAATCTGACAACCATCAATAAACGCGCCACCACAGTCGATATCATGCCTTGAGTTCAACTGCAAACTTGTCAAGCTCGTCGAGATGGACGTGGTCAACGGTTTAGATGGAGTATGGAGGTCCATAGCAACCAGAATTTGCCTTCATTTGCATGCAGTTCAATCGCAGATTTCAGGCAAACGACATTGATCTAGGGCTCGAGACCCATAGCATAAGCAAGAAGAGACTCGGGGCTAGCTTTAGCCAAGGTGCAGCAAACTCTGGTACAATAGAGAAGTGGTGCGAGGTGGTCAACGGCGAAGGAACGAGTTGACTTCGGAACCTGGGAGCAAGTTGCGTGAAGAGATGAACGTGCGTGGCTTTAGACTATTAACGAATGTAATTAAATTTTTAATTAAGGATTTAGTAAATTTATTGTGTACTTTAATAATCGTTTAGGTTAAAATTTATTAACTTACTCATTTTAGGTTCAAATCGAATGCAGTCTATCAGTTAAGTTTGTATTGACGAGAACTATTTTATGGAATTGGTTTGGGATTTTTTGGAGTCAGCTGGAATTTTAGAATTGAACCGAACATTATTCGATTTAATTTAAAATTGGAATGGATTGCAAATAAAAATCAAAGCGAGTAAATCTCACTCATTTTGATTATTGGGTTTAATTTATAATAATTAAAATTAATTTTTGGATGATTTGTTGAATTGATATATTATTATCAGTTGAATATTATATTTTATGTAGTAGTATATATATTAGTAGTTGGGTATATTCCCGCTGATTGGAGCGGATGAGACACTATGCGCCCCTGCACAATAACGGATGACCCTATATTACCGTGATATCCCGCCTCAAAGCGAGATTGGTAGTTTATGTTGTATAACATTGTGGATGCAGGAAAACATGTAGGAGGAATGCAACTGGATTCCTAAAATATATTGATCGTTTTTCATATATAGTGATATATAATGTATGTGGATAATCCGTTATAGATCGTGTTGTGGCTTGAATTTTTTTATTTGAATGCTATAGTAGCACTGGCCTAAATTTTGGTATTTTAGATACCACAAATATTATTTTTGATTTTGAAGGGATTAAAAGGAGATTTAAGATATAAAAAAGTTTATATCGAAATTTGGATTATTTTAAAAAAAATTGATTTGGATAAAACAATGATTTGATTTTGGATTCGTACTCAACTGTTAGTAAAAGGCTTTAAATATGGATTTTAAAATTATATATATAAGGGATTTTTAACAATGGATTATTAAATGATATTTTTGGATTTATGGGAAAGGAGTTGAAATCGATAATAAAAATAGATTTAAAAAATAAATGGGATTTATAAAGGAATGGATTCATAAATGAAATTTTATAAATTAGGATATTTTTATAAACAAGTAAATGTTTATAAATTAAGGGAAATGATTATCAGTTGAAAAGTTGGAAATATAAATTCACAGGGTGAATTTATATCGAGATATGGAAATCGATTTTGGGAAAAATAATGGATTATATTTTTAAAATGTGTGTATAGTATGAAATTGATAACATAATCGATGTGATATGAACCGAGAGGGATTTATAAATTGAAATTTGGTAATATTGGAATTTAAAAATAGATTTTTGCCGAGAAATTTAGTTTGTTTTAAAATGGGATTTTTATTTATTAAACTATATAGTTAAAACTGTTTTAGTATTGAAATATTTTGAAAAGTGGATTTTTCAAATATCTAATATTAATGAAATAAATTAAAAAAATTATAATAAGCTTTGTAAATCGATTAGATTTATATAAAAAAATGAATTAGAAATAAGTTATCGAAGTATATTTAAAGTGTTTTGATATTTTAAATAATTACTTAAATGTGTTGTAAAAATAAATTGTTATTCTAAAAAAATACATATAATCGATATATAGAGTTTTGAAATGATTGAAATTTATTTATAAATCCTCTCAAGATTTGTAAACGAGGTTTATTCAACAAATATGATTTTGATAAGAGAAATATTATAAGGGATTTTGGGAGGAAATGGAATTCTAAAATGTTGAAATATAGGAACTTCGAAAATGAATCTGAATTCATAAAAGAAGTCATAAATTGTTGGCTGGGTTTTATAAAAGAGTATAATCGGCTTTGGAAATTGTAAAAGAATTTATAAATAATTTCGAAAATTTATGAGATAAGTTATGAAATATTTTCCTAAGTTTGATATTAGAATGATTTTGGAGAATCTGCCTATAAATATTCAACTAACTATTAAAAAGTGGGCTTTGGAAAATATTTTAAGAGTGAAGTGATTTATATTGAAATATTTTTCTTAGTGTTAAAAATTGAATTCGGAAATATTTCTAAGAGTTGATATGGGTCGAAATATCTTGTTATCGATTTAATAAGTTTAAATTGTTTTAAAAAAATGAATTATTGAAAGGAATTTGAATATATATATATATATATTTGTAAAGATATTTTGAAATAAATGCATGAAAGATTTATAATATGGGACCAGTGACTGCTTATGTGTGTAATATCATAGTTAAATAACCGACTGACCAAATTCATTGATAGTTTTAAAGAGACCGGATCAGTTTTAATTATCTGAAAACCACTTCGATCCAATTTGTGCGTTACGAATTATGAAATCTTAAGGATAATGAAGACAGTATTCTTTGGAGAGATTGGTTTGTTCGGACCCAAAATAACTTGTATGGATGAATGTTATCATTGCATTGTTCCCTGAAAGGCGGTGTTAGCATTCCAAGTGGAATTGCTATTTAAAACGGTAAAATGTAGCCTCAAGCCTCATCAGCCGGGTATTGACTAAAACAGGGCATGCAGCAGGGCTAAGTGAGTTGCTCCCATTAGGGTATGGCATCATTTTTCTAGATTATTTGATTGTTCATGAGAGATCTCGATTACGGTTAGAAGCTCGAGATGATGACATATTCGGTTCTACTAGTCAAGTGGTAGGTCGGTTCTGTGTGGCAGGGTACAAGATGTTCTTGTCAGCCTGGGTGCATTGATCTAGAGATACACCCATCGGAGGTAGTTCCTTACCGGGTCATAGTATAGAATCCAATATCCAATACGAGCTGCACGGTTTTAGTTATATACTAACTATGCTGAAATGTGAGATGCAAGCATTTTGTGTCACAACCCATTTTTCTGTACTGATTTTTTACCACCCTTGTCTTCCAAATCGCACGGAAAGACGGATAGTGAAAGAAAGAAGGAAGGTAGAAGATAGGAAGAAGATAGAAGAAAAAGAGAACAATAACAGAATCTCACAGCGGAACGAATAATCTATAATATAAACAAGTCTTTACATGAAACAAAAACTGTTGCTCTGATAACTTATACAGACTTCAATCAGAGTTTACATCCATTCAACTCGGACATTTTGTAACAATCTTCCCTTACAACTTGTTAACGACACAACCAATCACAACGGAATATAAGCATCTATGTGAATACGTCTCCTGATTCCAGCTCCTCTCCTGAAGCTTCTAGTCTTCCAGCTAAACCTACAAAAATATGCTCGGTCTGACCCCGAGCATATAGAAAAAACACCACGCCCGGGCCAGTATGGTAAACCAGCGTGAGAAACACACTCAACTTGATTATTAAATTTTCAAAATCCTTTGAAATTAAGGGTATCTCGTAAGACCGCACCACAAATAAACATGTCGGGTTTTTACCTTACGATAACAAAAACTTTTCTTATCAAAATCCTCTAATATTATAATAGTGTCTAAGTAAAAATACTTAAATCAAGTAGCCGAAATTGTTACATTCATTAAATTCCAGCAATACAAGGTTCTACAATCAAAACCGTAAAGGCACGTAGGGAGAATGGATTTCCAACTAATGACTAGGCATTGGGTACCACCTGTCACGGTACCTGGTCTAGATCAGCATACCGAGGATCCACCCTGATCCCTTGCGATACAAGACCGGAGCTACCCCTTACTGGATAGTCCAAATAAGATCACCCCGTGGTTGAGATCAGCAACTGCCCATACAGCCAAATAAAAAGTGGCCTCTAGACAGGGATAATCTTATCCAAATTGGGAGCTACCCACTTAGCCTTGCTGCATATCCCCTGATTTTCGGTCATTCTCGGTTGATGAGGTTCGAGGCTCAACGTTACCTTTTTAGAACACTTTCACCTAGAATGCTCACCATCCTCCTAACGATGTTCTGAAAGCGTTCATCCATGTAAGTCCATTCCGGATTCGAATGGAATTGAAGGCACTATTCCTACTACATCCATTTTGGAATCACCCTTAGGATTAGTAGCGATTAGCCCTTGCACTTCACTGCTCCATCTTTGACTCCAAGCTCTAGTCTTCATCATGGAATGTACTTGTTGGATCGAAGTGGTTTTCAGATTACAAATCTGATCCTGGTCTCTTCGAAACAAAGTTCGCTATTTCCCGATAAATTCAACCCCGATTCTTTAGGAAATATATCGACGAAATAAGATCGGAGTTCACCTCCTAACCGTTAGTGTACGTGTTTCCTTATAATCGTCCTAGAGAACAAATGAGTTCATACGTACGGTACAATACCTCGAACGGTAACCATACCATATAATTCGCGATTTTCCTCTAGATATTTCCGAAGTTAAGTTTTTTCCAGATTTGATAGTCGGTTATTTAACTATGAAATCATCAATCAATTCAACCAAGTTTATTTCCCATTGCAACTATTAAGCCTTGTTCAAATTTAAAATCCCAATTGATTAAAACTTACCAAGTAAGCTTATTTCACTGGGTGAATATATTCACGAAACCATTCTTTCCAAATCGTACTTATAAAGTTTCAAATATTCTCAAGTTTTATTAAATAAAATACTCTTTATAAAAGTTTTGCCATACAATATATCATTTAAAACAACATTAATATTTAATAGATTTATTTTGAAGAAAACATACTTAAATACTAATTTCTCTAAATTAAAATTTACTTCTAAATGATCACTACATATATAGTTTTTATACATAAAATAGTTTAAATAACTCATAACTTAAAATAAAAATTTATAACTTTATAAAGATTTCCAAAAATAATAAATTAAATACTTTTGACATTTCCAAAATATTTATCAGTTCTTTTAAAACGTCATTAAAAAATAATACTCATTTTTAAACGACTTAGTTCAAAGTCAACCCAAACCAAAAAAGGTTTATCAGTCTCAACGGTACATATCAAGCTACAATTCAATTTTTAATCACAGTCTAGCATGACAATACAACTATTTATCAGGTTCCATAGATGATTCACATCATATACTCAGATATAACTAACAGGAAAATAAACAAATTTATGCATGAAAAGCAGATCAGAGATTTATCATTGCTAGTAAACATTTACAACAATTATACAAAAAATATCTCAGAATGATAGCTTGTACTACGCACAGAAGTTAAATTAAATAATTAGCGGAATGATGTTTATTTCCGCTGATCAGATGTCAAGCAATTGGAATAATCTATGATTAATCCATTTATTTTATTTGGAAACCACTTAATAGATAGGCCATATAAAATTATACAATAGCATTTATTTCTAATTGATAATTAGATTTCTGTCTGTGCAAGCTTGTAAAATTTCACTTGTTTGACTTGACAATCGGATCGTATGATAGCGTAATATCTGTTGATACGAACCATCTACTTAATAACACTTAATTATATTTAACATGTGGAATTAAATAATTATTATATATATAAAATCACTTAGGAACTTGGATTAATTCATAAGTATAAAACATTTTGTTCTACTTAAATATACTTTGAATTATTCAAATAAAACTCAAAAATTAATAATAAAATTGTTTCTAAAAGCTTGACTAATTTATGATAAAAATAATTTATTTAAATGACCTTAATTAGATAATCTTAAAGTAAAACAAGTTTTTTATTTTTAAATTCCTTTGTCTATATTAAAACTTAAATAAACATTTAATATCAAATTGGTTTAAAACATTTACTTTGACCAACTTTCTTGTTTCGTGCCTTGGGAAGATTAGTTTTTACGGGTTTTGCTTTTACATTATAACCATCTTTTATTTAATCCCGTTTAAAAAAAATCAAACGCCAAACAAGCTGAAGCACAAAACTCAAAAGCTAAAAAACAACCCAAAATCCTTCCCAACCTTCTTCCTTCATCTCCTCTCTTGTTCCAGTTCTATTCCCATGGACACAAACCCAAATCGATCGACATAAGAAACAACCCTGAGGATCGATCGATTCGAGTTTAACTCGAGACCATCTTCGATCCTAAAACGCACGCACCACCAACCATGCGAACATTTGTGTTTGCCTGGATCACTCGTGCACGGCTGACATGCGTGCATGTATACACCCGTGCCCTTAAACTTCTCGCCGATGCGCCAACGCTGCCGAGTTCCCCACCGACCCAGGACTTAGTTCGCCGCGTCGCCAATGCCAGCAACCCCTCCGATCGAAAATCGATCATCTACCTCACCCGTTCTTAAACCAAAAAATCATCTACCTCCACAAATCGACCCATAACACCCACGACCGACCACTGTTTCGCATGCCACCGACCTTTGACGAAAGCCCACTCACGCAGCCACCTCCGAGCACCACCTCTCCTAGAAATCACCGCATTGCCACCCAAAGCCAAGGCTATTCCTAAACCCTAAAGTCGATCGACCAACCCAAACCAAGCCCTAATCCAACAATTGGCCACGGTCGATCTCTTCGCCCTACCCATACGCACCTCCCTACGTCGTTGTCCCAATGCCTCCACCACCCATGCCCGTGGAATCAATTTTTGAACAAAATCTGGTCATCATTAAATCCCTCACATTATAAACTACTAAAAATCATAATTTAACTTCTGAAAATCCTATTTCTATAAAAGAATCCTGATTGCATGCTTGAATTATTGTTTTAAATATATTGAATTTTCACTAAACTGGGTTATTTATTGTAAAATTAGCATTAGATAACTACACGACATAATCTGTTCACAAAATTATTTTTAGGTTAAACTACATACAAAAAAAACACTTTCTTAGTTTACAACATCAACCAGTTTGGATTAGATTTAGAGATATAGGTTTTTGAAAATGGAATAGGTATAGTATTTTACTGTTAACATAGTGGCAAGTCACATTATTTCCAAGTTTTGAAATTAAGGTTTCTCACCTTCCACATAATTGATTCCAGAAGTTTAAAGTTGAAGTTGAGAATCTTAAATTTGAATTCCTGAAAATTGCTTTTGAATCCCTATGCTTGAATTTAAATAGAGAATGCTCCTTATCTTCACCTATCTCTAGACTAGTTACAGAGTTAACTTTTTTTTTTTTAGTTTCCTGTTTTTGCTTAAATTCTTGCTTAGAGTTTAGAACAGACATATTTCTTAAGTTATAGGATTGAAGTAAGAATAACAACTCAGCTCCAAATGCCTATATGTGTACATGCTTTCAATATCCAGATGATAGATTTGGAAAGAGATTTTTGGAGGCTGGAATCGATATCTGTTTTGATGAGAGGAATTTGAAAAGAATTTAGATGATCATTACAACATTGATCAGGTGATTTCTGCCAGATGTAAATCTATTTACTGATAAAAGTCGTTTTCTTATTTACCCTTTGTTTATGCTTGACTTAAACCAGGTTTTGTTAACCTTTTATTTTACTGCTTATGACTTGAAATCTTTTTCGTATTATTATATTTTTATATAAACCATATAATATTTAAAGTATATGTATGTATACTTATGAAGTTGGACAGCTTATAGTTATCATTGCTTTTGACAAAGTTAGTGTTTGCATTCTATATTTCATACAATTTTAAACCAATGAAACTTTGTTATCTAAATAAAATAACATTCTATACTAAACACCTTATGTATGTACGTATGTATGTATATGTTACTTAAAACAAGAACTACAAAGTGGTTAAAAATTATTTTTAAGCCTTCATATATGTGTGTGTGTGTGTGTGTGTGTTTAACCATATATACATTTTTTATTGATAATATAGAAATATATTACTTTCAAATAAACTAAGTTCATTTGATATTTATGTATATATAGTTTCTCCTATTTATACTTATGTGGATTTTATACACAACATTTTAATTTATAACATTTTTATTCATTTATAAATATTATAAATTCTCCTTTTGAACTTATCTATCTATATATATATGCACACACTCTTCCTTATCCACTATGTGTGTGTATATGTATATGTATTATTTTAGAAAAGTTCACTTGAAACTCTTTTATTTAATTTAAATTATACTGTTTTTATTCCCAAAATTAAAAATATCCTCTTTTACTTTATTATCTATTTAAAGCTATGAATTTCTATCCACATTATATATACATATAAATTCAATTATCCTTATATGTAAAAATGTATGCATATGATTTTTCCAATTAAATCAATCCTCTATTTTATTTTATATTTAGAACAAAATATACATATTTTATCTCTAAAACAAAATATACATATTTTATCTAAAACAAAATATACATATATAAGAAATTTCCATTTAATCAATCTCCTATTTAATATAGATCCAAAGATTCAAATTATATTGGTCTTGGAAAATTTGTATATTATTATCAGTTGTTGGGAATTTTTGTATATTAAAATAAAATATTATTGAATATTATGAATAAATATTCTCAACTCGAAATGTCAAAAATCCTGGATCGTTACATTCCTTCCCTCTTAAAAGAATTTCTTCCCCGAAATTCCATAGCTAAGTTAGTAAAACTATCCACGCATATTAGAACTGATTACTAACAACCCATAATGCACCTGTAAATACATAGATTTTCATACTTGTATATATGTATATCAACAATATACATTACATCTAGTACCATCCACAATATTCCTACGAGGGTTATCATCATCCACACAAATATACATATATGTATAGATTTATATATATATATATATATATATATATATATATATATATATATATATATATCGTCCTGCTAAACAATTAACACCTAACATCCATGATGTCCAAGGGTCGTAAACACATATAAAAAAGGCATACACTCCTTAGAGAATGCAAACAATCACTTACTATGGACTCCTACTACCCGAGTCTTCCCCTTCGCGTCCCGACAATTCCATGGACTCCACATCGTTGTCCAGAACCCATACAATCTCCGGACCAGGCTCTCTCTGGAGGAACTATGCATCAGTAATTGGCTCCTCGTCACATATCTCCCAAATGACTACATCGTCATTTTCCGTTTCAAGATCGTCCTCTACTTCAAACTCTTCCTCGTCGTGAAACTCATCATCCTTACCCTCAAATTCAAACTCTTCTTCACAGTCGAATTCCTCCTCGGGGTCTTCTTCTTGAGGCCGAGGTTGAGGCCGCTTGACAGGCTCTACCGGCTCCTCCGGCTCTTCCTCAGATAATGACGGCTCGTTAAGATCTGCACGAATTCTCCTGACCGGTTAAAATCACCATCCCTCCTAGCCCTAGCCAATACTCCACCTCGACTGATGCTACGTGTTCTCTACAATCAATACCAAAACCCAAAGGTGAGATCTTAAGGTTTAGAATTCTATAGGCTAAAGAGTACATCAAGTTTCACACTTCAAACGCCTTCCCCTTTTAAATTTCTATTACCCAAAATTTATAAAATCATCTTTCCAAAAATAATTTAAGTAAATATTTTTGAAAGTGATTATAAGGCAAAGGAAAAAATATACACACATAATAATATAGTAAGTTTATAAATAGTTTATTTCTTTAATTTATAGATCTATATATACACATATATTTATATACAATAAAGTAAAGTGTTATAAGGTTTTAAATCCTCAAATATCCTTTTTAGAAATCCATTATTATAAAATTATCTTTAATGGTGGAAAATTTTCCCAAAATATTAGTTTAAAAGTTTTCCAAATTCCTTAAGTAAACAGAATTCAGTAAAAATCCTTTTTTCCCAAGTTCATATTCTAAGGGTCCAGATCTATAAGGGCAAACTCAAGTCAAAAAGGACAACAAATGAAAATACTCAAGGTTGACGGCTAAGACTACCCAAATCCTAGATGATGAATTATCATCATCACAACCAATCGTTTTAAATGCCATATATTCAAAAATCATACCTTTCATATAGAAAAATATATTCTAGGTAAAATTATTTCATCTACCCCTTAAAACAAGATTGCGTTCGTTGGCCGAGTTCCAGTGTTTAGAGATCTCTATCAATAACGTTAGCTACTCGTATTGACCAGAATTCATATGCCACTCAACCAATCAATTAACACAATATATAAAACCATTTTTATATAACTAATAAATACGCGCTCTCTTGTGTGTGTATACATACACACACACTCACACACACTCAGACTCAATCAGGTTGCTACAGACCCCTTCTCTAATGAGCAACCCACCCAAACCTAGGTATTCGCTCAACCTAGGATCCGATACCACAATGTCACAACCTATTTTTCCGTACAAATTTAAATTGAATTTTTACCACCCTTGTCTGCCAAATCGCACTGAAAGATGGATAGTGAAAGAAAGAAGGAAGGTAGAAGATAGAAAGAAGATAGGAGAAAAAGAGAACAATAACACAATCTCACAGCGGAACGAATAATCTATAACATAAATAAGTCTTTACAAGAAACCAAAACCGTTGCTTTATTAACTTATATAGACTTCGATCAGAGTTTACATCCATTCATCTCGGACATTTTATAACAGTCTGCCCTTACAACTTGTTGACAACACAACCAATCATAACGGAATATAAGCATCTATATGAATACGTCTCCTGATTCAGCTCCTCTCCTGAAGCTTCCAGTCTTCCAGCTAAACCTGGAAATATGCTCGGTCTGAACTGAGCATATACGAAAAACACCACGCCCGAGTCAGTCCGGTAAACTAGCATAGAAATACACTCAACTTGATTATTAAAGTTTCAAAATCCTTTGAAATCAAGGGTATCTCGTAAGACCACGCCATAAATAAACATGTCGGGATTTTACCTTACGATAACCAAAATATTCTTATCAAAATCCTCTGATATTATAATAGTGTCTAAGTACAAATGCTTAAATCAAATAACCGAAAATGTTACATTCGTTAAATTCCAGCAATACAAGGTTCTACAATCAAAACCATAATGGCACGTAGGGAGAATGGATTTCCAACTAAAGACTAGGCACTAGGGTACCACCTGTCATGGTACTTGGTCTAAATCAGCATATCGAGGATCCAACCTGATCCCCTGCAACACAAGACCGGAGCTACCCCTTACTGGGTAGTCCGAATAAGATCACCCCGCAGTTGGGATCAGCAAACACCCACACAGCCGAATAAAAGGGACCTCTAGACAGGGATGCCCTTACCCTAATTGGGTGCTACCCACTTGGCCTTGCTGCATATCCCCTAATTTTCAGTTATTCCCAATTGAAAAAATTCAAGGCTCAGCGTTACCTTTTTAGAACACTTTCACTTAGAATGCTCACTGTCCTCCTGACGATGTCATGAAAGCATTCATCCAAACATGTCCATTCCGGGTTCGAACGGAACCGAAGGCACTATTCCTACTACATCCATTTTGGAATCACCCTCAGGATTAGTAGCGATTAGCCCTTGCACTTCACTGCTCCATCTTCGACTCCAAGCTCTAGTCTTCATCATGGAACATACTCGTTGGATCGAAGTGGTTTTCGGATTACAAATCCGATCCCGGTCTCTTCGAAACAACGTTAGCTATTTTCGGATAAACTCAACCCCGGTTCTTTTGGAAATATATCGAGAAATAAGAATGGAGTTTACCTCCTAACCGTTAGTGTACGGGCTTCCTTATAATCGTCCTAGAGAACCAACGAGTTCTTGCGTACGGTATAGCACCTCGAACAGTAACTGTACCATATAATTCTCGAGTTTCCTTTAGATATTTCCAAAGTTAAGTTTTGTCCAGATTTGATAGTCGGTTATTTAACTGTCAAAATCATCAATCAATTCAACCAAGTCTATTTCCCATTGCAACTATTAAGCCTTTTTCAAATTCAGAATCCCAATAGATTAAAATTTACCAAGTAAGCTTATTTCACTGGGTAAATATATTCACGAAACCATTCTTTCCAAATCATACTTGTAAAGTTTCAAATAAATTTCTCAAGCTTTATTAAATAAAATACTCTTTATAAAAGTTTTACCATAAAATATATCATTTAAAACAACATTAATATTTAATAGATCTATTTTGAATAAAACATACTTAAATACTAATTTCTCTAAATTAAAATTTACTTCTAAATGATCACTACATAAATTGTTCTGTACTTAAAATAGTTTAAATTACTCATAACTTAAAATAAAAAAATTATACCTGTATAAAGATTTCGAAAAATAAAAAATTAACTACTTTTGACATTTCCAAAATATTTATCAGTTCTTTTAAAACGTTATTAAAAAATAATACTCATTTTTAAACAACTTAGTTCAAAGTTAACCCAAACCAGAAAAAGGCTCATCGGTCTCAATGGTACTTATCAAGCTACACTTCAATTTTTAATCATAGTCTAGCATGACAATACAGATATTCAATGTTAATCAGCTTCCATAGATCGATTCACATCATATACCTAGATATAACTAACATGCAAATAAACAAATTTATGCATGAGAAGAAGATCAGAAATTTATCATTGCTCGTAAACATTTACAACAATAATACGGAAAATATGTCAGAATGATGGCTTATACTACCCACAGAAGTTAAATTAAATAATTAGTGGAATGGTGTTTGTTTCCGCTAACCAGATGTTAAGCAGTTTGAATAATCTATGATTAATCCATTTATTTTACTTGGGAGCAACTTAATAGATAGGCCGTATAAAATTATATAACGACATTTATTTCTAACTGGTAATTAGATTTCTGTCTATGCAAGCTTGTAAAATTTCACTTGTTTAACTTAACAATTGGATCATACGACGGCGTAATATCCGTAGATACGAACCATCTACTTAATAACACTTAATTATATTTAACATGTGGAATTAAATAATTATTATATATATAAAATCACTTAAGAACTTGGATTAATTCAGAAGTAGAAAACGTTTTATTTTCCTTAATTATGTGCTTAATTATACTTGAAATTATTCAAATAAAACTCAAGAATTAATAATAAAATTATTTCTAAAAGCTTGACTAATTTATGATAAAAATAATTTATTTAAATGGCCTTGACTAAATAATCTTAAAGTAAAACAAGTTGTCTTATTTTTAAATTCCTTTGTCTATATTAAAATTGAAATAAACATTTAATATTAAATTGGTTTAAAACATTTACTTTGACCAACTTTCTTGTTACATGCCTTGGGAAGATTAGTTGTTACAGGTTTTGCTTTTACATTATAACCATCTTTTATTTAATCCCGTTTTAAAAAAAATCAAAGGCCAAACGGGCCAAAGCCCAAAACTCAAAAGCTAAAAAAACAACCCGAAATCCTTCCCAACCTTCTTCCCTCATCTCCTCTCTGGTTCCAGTTGTAAAGGCCCGCTAATCCGTACTCCTTGAATAGACACTAATCTTCAGTGATTAACTCAAGATGAACGGAAAAAACGAATTCTTAGGGTTTAAGAAAGAAGTAAGAGGTAGGAGAAGAGGGAGAAAGATAGAAGAAGAACAGACAATTACCAGAACAGGAAAGAACAGCAGAACAATATCAGAATCTAACAATCGCAGCGGAACAACATATAATATATAAATGAATAATCTTTAAAACAAAGAACTGTACATTTTATACATTACATCATTATCAGAGTTTACAACAACAATAAACAACAGAGTCAATACATCAATGGACAGTTATATAACTTGTCCTCATACAGAATACACAGCGGAATAATACATAGTATAATATCATATACAAGTGGTACGTTTCGATATACAGCTCGCCTCCTGAGCTCCATAGCACTCCTAAATCCAGAATAACCTGATAACCTTAACTCCGACTGCCCGTGTGGAAATTGGTGGGCACCCAGAGTTTAGGAAGGGAACAATAAACTCCAGGTCAGTCATGTGACTGGTGTGAGAACTTAAAACAGTTATTTATCTTTAAAACGAAGAATAGGACAATTTTTAAATAAATTCGCAATGCTTTTTTTTGAAAATGAGACTACCATAAGGCCTCCCGCACACACACACAATGCAAACGCAGAATCGGAGGAGATTTCTCCTTATGATAGTCAAAGATGCTTGATACGCATTAAAAAGGAGCATTTTATATTATTACTAGTGCATAGTGTAGAAAACAATTTCGAAAATAGAATATAAATCTTAGCCAGCATAGGCATTTCGCACTTATGCCTACTATAGCTACCATCCAAACAGTGGGGCGCCACCATAAGTGAATGATAGGTTCTACAACTAAAACCGTAAAGGCTCGTATTGTTTCTTTGGATTTCCAACAAATGGTCAGGCCAAGGAACTTCCCATTGCCACATGGAAACGCCTCTAGAATGACGTCCCGAGAACCTAACCGGATCTCTGCCAACACAAGGCCGGGTTACCCCTAACTGGGTAACTTCTAACACGAATATGTCATTCCCCGATCGTAACCGATCTATATCCGAGGATCCCCGATTTCCAACAACCACAAAGTAATAAATTTGCAGTAACCACATAGGTTAAGTATCTGGGCTCCATACCATGATACCACCTCTATCCAGAAGGAATGACATACACTAAAGGGGCGCTACCCCCTAATTACCTTGCTGCATCTTTCCTGTTTTGACCATTTCCGGGGTGTGAGGCTCGATGAAGTCTCGTCCACAAAGCCACGCTTTTAAACAAAAGTCGTGCTTTGGGTCAACAAATGATCAAAGCAATGATCATCAAGATAAACGATCAAACAAATGATCCTATCACAAACGATCAACCAATGATCATTTCACAGCATCACTCAGTATGCCACATTACCAATTCGGGAATGTATCACTAGTAACCATCAACTATATAACCTTTGAGCTCGTACGTCTCAGAGAAGGGTGTTAAGATAAAAAATAAATTCTCCGCCACCAACAGAAATATATTTGATAGAAACCAGCTTTACATCTCAAATTGTAACGTCAGACATACAATCCATACAAGTCTGTTCCGGGATCGAACAGAACCGAAGGCACTTCCAAAGAAGCCCTTGAAATCCGGATATTCACTAATCACGTCCGGACAACCCGCCACTAAGGGTGATAAAACCTCTATATCGGAGATCAGCCGATGCAGAGTAACTCGACAGTAATCCATCCGTTTTCACAAATATCCGGTCTTCAACACCGGTCTTCAAATGCAATTCATAACGACGTATCACATATTCGGAGTGGGTTATATGACCCCATGGTCCTTTCCCGGTTAATCCGAATAGTGAGCGCTTATTTTAAAAATAAGTGTGGCATCCAATTCAAGCAATCACAACAAATACCCATTTAAAGGTAAATATTGATAGTCGGTTATTTAACTATCAATAAAGATGCGCCACATCATCAGATTCCAAATAATTTTCCAAATTATTTATTTTCCCAAAACTATCTTTACAAGATATATAATTTTCCACACTTCAAAATTAACAACGTTTACTTTGAAACCAATTTTCCCTTTTCATTTATAATTTCCATAGTGAATTTATATTTCAAATTATCTATTGATCTACAGTTTTCAATAGATTTCAAATATTCAATTCCAATTTATCTTCAAAAAGATAAATTCTCAAAAACGTTCCATTTCATATTGGAAAAGCATTTCCATACTTGTTTAATAATAAATATTTCACAAATCTTATTTATTTTCAACAATTTGAAAATATTCAATATACTTAAACCATTATTAAGTATATATTTCATTCTTTAAGGAAAACGTTCTTTTATTCACATTTATTTGGGTCAAAACGAATGTTGCGTAAAACATCGTTGCGACAACCCAAAATCACTAGTATAGGGATTTGAAATTAAATAGATATATAAATCCCAATACTATACAAAAATATTTCCTTTCGGAAACCATTTACTATAACAACAGTGTTATAGTCCATCATTTCCATATTTTCTCGAAAACGTCTATTTCAACAATGAATGTTGAAATCTATGTTTTCGATACTTGATGCATTTTAAAATATCTTTAAATCGTTTTAAATTCTATTTAAAACATCCTTTTCCCAAAAGATATCCATTTTATTTAACAATATATTCACTGTTCAAAAACGTGAATATAACTCCTTTAATAAACTTTTATATTCAATTGATCAAATTCAATTGATTACGAATTTATAAACAATGTTTATAAATTCTATTCCTTTTCATAAACTTCGATTTATAAATTTCCTTTATCAATCCAATTCAAATTATAAAATTCAATTTTATACCAAAAGTCCATATTATAAGTTAAGTACTTATAATTCATTCATTCATTTACCAAATCGTTCTTTTTTAAGCTTCACAAATTCCAAATCTTATTGCTTATAAGATTCTTTTATATTCCATGACAATTTCAACTTTAAAAAAAAATCCTTTATTTACAATTTCTATAAATATCTCATTTAAATGCCCAAAATCCATTTTATAAGTTAATGACTCATGAATCTTTTATTTTCAATATCTATTCATTTTATAACTTTCACAATTTATAAATCTATAATTTTCAATGATCCATTTTATACTTCATTTTAACACATAATAAACTCGTTTATACTTCCAATATTTTTTTTATTTATAAATATCAATTTATAAAATCTTTTATATTCATCCTTTATAATAATTCAGAAATCCAATTTAAATTATTATATAAATCTATTTATTTTTAAAACTACCTTTGGTTCTATTTCACAAAAATCTTAAATTCTATAACTTTAAAAATTAAAATTTTATTTAATAAAAAATGAATCAACTCAAAATTTCAATAAAACATATACTTTGGAAAAATCAATTTAAAATCCTTTATAATTCAAAATCGTAAAAATACTTTTAAAAATGGATCTGATGATGCAACAGCATCCAATAGTCAATCATGGCACAAATATCATATATCGATATGAAAATCAATAATCACACAATATCTATAATCATATAAATATTTGTGAGGAATCCAGTTGGATCCCTCCAACCTGTTTCCCTGCATCCACAGATGTTAGCACAATACCAATTCCACTTCGAGGTGAAATATCGCGGTATATGGGATTTTATAAAATATTATCCGCTCAATAGGCGGCGCAATAGGGTCTCATCCGCTATACAATGCGGGAAATCAATCAACTGCAATATATACATATGCCAATATATATATATTGCTGTATATAGTATATCCTACTATATCTACTATCACAATCAAACAGCAATCAATAATTGCAATCATCATTCAAAAAAATTTAAATCTAACTATTTAAAATTTAAATCGATCTGTTCGATTGAGTGAGGAGTTCTCACCTTGATTTTCTTTCTGATTTCAGCGTTCGTTTCGAATAAAATTAAACGAACGTTTAATTTTAACCGAAATTCAAACGAGCTCCAATCGACTCCAAAAAAGCTTCATCACGAAGAGCACGACCATACGATTCCAACGCACCCTGATTCGCTCAAACCGGACCTTGTATGGAAAAGATATTGCAATTTACAGATTGAACGAATTTATATAAATATAATTTACATTTTTTTTTCATATACCCTCAACAAATCCAGACCGTTCACTTTGCTTGATCAAGATCTGGGCCGATGCGCGTTCGTTCCCTATTGCTTCTCCTCTCTCGTGAGCACCCAGTAAACTTCGAACAACATTGAACCCAAGCCGCCACCCTTTGGTGGATTATCGCGGCCAACCCAGGCATCATGAAGATGATCGGCCATCGCCACTACGTTGCTCCTCCCTGCCTCTACCTTCGGCATGCTTCTTGTGAAACTCGGCTGCCTCCTCCACCCAGAAAAACGTGCGAAACGGCCCAACTTTGAACTCGAATCCCCATTGATCCACTCGCCTAGAAGCAATCACAGCCGTATGGATCTGTAGCTCTCCCCTAGATCTACAACTGTCATGTTGAACGTTTCCTTAATCGATGCTTGGATCGAAAGATTTTTGAGGAGGAAGGGGAGACAATTTCGGCCATAGGTTCGGTAGGTGGCGGCCACGACATTAAACCCTAGTTTTCTTTTTTTCTTAATTTTGTGAGTAAATGGTCTATTTATAGAAATAAAACGAACACTATTCATTCCGGTTTTCAAAACTCCGATTTATGTGCGGTGACTGACGTTCCTAGGGTTTATCCCGCATTTCGGACACAATGGAACAGGTTTCGGAAGCTAATTCGATCGTCTGTGCGAGATATGGAATTAAACGATCAATTTGAATTAAATCGATTTAAACGATTTTCTAGGCGTTTTAGCTTGCCCCGGACAAACGGTAAATCCGATTGACACGAAATTTGAAATCTTATAATAATATCACATTACGGATCTGATGAATATAGTTTCGTCGAAATCCGAGACCGTTTGAAAAATGGCTATTTTAACTCGCTAAATTAATATTAAAAACAATTCGATGCGTTTCGAGCTGCCACGGTCAAACGACAACTCCGATTGCTATGAAAATTGAAATCCGATAATAATTAACTATTACGGATCCAATGGAACTGGTTTCGTTCAATTCTGAGACTGTTCAAAAATTAGCTATTTTACAGTCGATAATTAAATATTAAAATATTCAATTTCTACAAATCAACTTTAAATTCAGTTTTAAAAGTTATAAAACATTTCTATAACTTCAATATGATAAAATAAAATTTTCCAAATCTTTTTCAATCATATTTAACTCAAATTTAAATATTTTCTGGAATTTCACTATTAAATTATCGATTTAATTGACCAATTAAATCCAAATATTCGATAAATAAATCGTTCGACTTAAAAATTCCACTTATTGATATTCAAAATTAATTAAATATCCAAATTTAGATTATCAAAAATTCTGGGTCGTTACACCAGTTCCATCCTCAGGGACACAAACTCAAATTGATCGACATAAGCAACAACCCTTAGTATCGATCGATTCGAAAATAACTTGAGACCATCTCTGATCCTAAAACGCACGCACAACCAACCACGCGAACATCTATGTTTTCCTAGATTACTCGTGCATGGTTGACACGCGTGTATGTACACGCCCGTGCCCTTGATCGTCTCGCCTCCCGCCAACGCTACCGAGTTACCAATCGACCCAAGGCTTAATTCGCCCCGTCGCCAATGTCAGCAACCCCTCCGATCGAGAATCGATAATCCACCTCATCCATTCTTAAACCAAAAAGGCATCTACCTTCACAAATCGACCCAATACACCCACGACCGACCATTGCTTCGCATGCCACCGACCTTTGACGAAAGCCCACTCATGCAGCCACCTCCGAGCCAAACCCCTCGAATTCTGATCACACCACCTCTCCACGAAATCACTGTGTTGCCACCCAAAGCCAAGGCTGTCCTTAAACCCTAAAGTCGATCGACCAACCCAAACCAACCCCCAACAATTGTCCACGGTCGATCTCTTCACCTTGCCCATGCGCACCTCCCAGCGTCGCCGTCCTGATTCCTCCACCACCTATGGCCGTGGAATTGATTTTTGAACAGAAACTGGTCATCATTAAATCCCTTACATTATAAACTACTAAAAGCCGTAATTTAAATTCTAAAAATCCTATTTCTATAAAAGAATCCTGATTGCATGCTTGAATTATTGCCTTAAATATATTGAATTTTCACTCAACTGGGTTATGTACTGTAAAACTAGCATTAGATAACTACACAGCATAATTTATTCACAAAATTATTTTTTGCTTAAACTACACATAAAAATAAACACTTTCTTCGTTTACAACATCAGCCGGTTTGGATTAGATTTAGAGACATAGATTTTTGAAATTGGAACAAGTATAACATTTTACTGTTAACAAAGCAGCAAGTCACATTATTTCCATGTTTTGAAAGTAAGGTTTCTTACCTTCCACATAATTGATTCCATAAGTTTAAACTTGAAGTTGAGAATCTTAAATATGAATTCCTGAAACTTGCTTTTGAATCCCTATGCTTGAATTTAAACAGAGAATGCTCCTTATCTTCACCTATCTCCAGACTAGTTACAGAGTTAACTTTTCTCTTCTTTTTTTTAGTTTTCTTGATTTTGCTTAAATTATTGCTTATAGTTTAGAACAGAGGACATGTTTCTTACGTTATAGGCTTGAATTAAGAATAACAACTCAGATCCAAATGCATATATATACACATGCGTTCAATATCCAGATGATAGATTTGGAAAGAGATTTTTGGAGGCTGGAATTGATATCTATTTTGATGAGAGAAATTTGAAAAGAATTCAGATGATCATTACAACATTGATTAGGTGATTTCTTCTAGATGTAAATCTATTTACTGATAAAAATATTTTTCTTTTTTTACCCTTTGTTTATGCTTGACTTAAACCAGGTTTAATTAATATGTTTTCTTCTTTTTTTACTGCTTATGACTTTAAATCTTTTTCCTATTATTATATTTTTATATAAACCGTATCATATTTAAAGTATATGTATGTATACTTATGAAGTTGGACAGCCTATAGTTATCATTGCTTTTGACAAAGTTGGTATTTGCATTCTATACTTTCATACAATTTTACACCAAATGAAACTTTGTTATCTAACTAAAATAACATTCTATACTAAACACCTTATATGTCAATATATGTTACTTAAAACAATAACTACAAAGTGGTTAAAAATTATTTTTAAGCCTTCATATATATATATATATATATATGTGTGTGTGTGTGTGTGTGTGTAACTATATATACATTTTTATTGATAATATAGAAATATATTACTTTTAAATACATTAAGTTCATTTGATATTTATGTATATATACAGTTTCTCCTATTTATACTTATATGATTCTTATACACATCTTTTTAATTTATAACATTTTTATTTATTTATAAGAATTGAATTCTCCTTTTGAACTTATCTCTATATATATACTCTTCCTTATCCACTGTCTATATATATATATATATATATATATATATATATTATTTTAGAAAAGTTCACTTGAAACTTTTTTATTTAAAATAAATTATATTGTTTATATACCCAAAATTAAAAATATCCTCTTTTACTTTATTATCTATTTACTGCTATGAATTTATATCCACTTTATATATACATATAAATTCTATTATCCTTATATGTAAAAATGTATAAATATGTTTTTCCAATTAAATCAGTCCTCCATTTTATTTTATCTTTAGAACAAAATATACATATTTTATCTTTAAAACAAAATATACATATTTTATCTAAAACAAAATATACATATATATGAAAGTTCCATTTAATCAATCTCCTATTTAATATAAATATAAAGATTCAAATTTTATTGGTTTTGAAAATTTTGTATATTATTATCAGTTGTTGGGAATTTTGGTATATTAAAATACAATATTATTGAACATTATAAATTAATATTCACAACTTGGAATGTCAAAAATCCCCAGTCGTTACATTTCAACTATTCTATAGTTTATTTTCTATAGACACTATTATAATATCAAATGATTTTGATATAAAATGTTTTGGTTATCGTAAGGTAAAAACCCATCGTATTTATGTGTGACGTGGTCTTACGACATAACATTGTTTTTCAAAGGATTTGATAATAGTAATAGTTCAAATTGAGTGTGTTTCTCACGATGGTTTTCCAAACTGACTCGGATGTTATTTTATTATAATGCTCGGGTCAGATCGAGTATTGCAGATTTAGGTTAGGATGTTATGGAGCTCAAAAGATGAGCTGGAGAGCTCGAGGATTTCAGTCGTATTACACGTACTTGGTTATTTCCACTGTGTGTATCATGCTATATATTTAGTATTGGTGGAGACAAGTTATTATAACCGTCCAGATTGCTATGTTAACTATTGCACTCTGATGATTGTGTGTGTGTGTATTAACAGTTACAGTTTCTTTTTGTATAAGATCTATATTTATCTATTGTATATTGTTCCGCTGCGATTTGTGAGATTCTATGTTGTTTAGTCTTATCTTTTTTTCTTCTTCTCTTCTAACAATCGGTTTTTTTGGCATTCGATTTCTCAGCATGTAATACAGTGGACGTATTAGTGTTGATTTTTGAGGGTTGAAAAATCTCGGTCTTTACACTGATCGTACATATTGTCTGTTTATTTCCCGCAGAACCAGGTTGAGATTCCTAGGAAATCGACCGATTGGTTTTGGTGCACCCGGTAAGCGAGGAAGTGTACTTATATGAGATGACTTGAAGCTGTAACCACTCCAAAACCATATATATGTTTTATGCTTTGGAATAGCTTCGTGATGGCTTCGTGATTGGTTCGTGATTTGTTCATGATGCTGGAGTCTATGTGGTGATTTTTGATTTGTTTGAGATGCTCGAAAACATGCAGTTGTTCATAATTTATTCAGGATATGGAATACATGTGTGATTTTGAGGCCCATGGGGTATAGGAATCCATGTGTGATTCTGGGATCTGTTGAGGAATCCATATATGGTTTCGAGATCTTTTTGAGATATGGGAATCCATGTGTGGTTCCGTGATCTATTTGAGATAAGCTCATGTGGAAGATCTGTTTGGGTGGTGACTTGTGTGCTGGAATGCGAGACGTAGCCACGTCATCAGTATGGAAAAAACCAGAGATTGGAGACATAGCCAGTAAGGTTGACAAACATATAGGGTGCAAGTGACATCATTTCTGGAGATACTTATTGGGATATGCATGCAGGAGCGATGCATCAGGTCTTAGCAAGATCAGCTATGGTTTTGCTATGGTACATTCACTACAGATGTACGATGCTTCGGAATGATATCTTTGATCCTTGTACAGTAGTTTGGGTTCGGCTTCCACGAAGAGTTCTATGTGGAAATCATACGCAATTAGCGAACACGCTTTAGCGGTTATGATTGTACACCAATTATTGTTGTGACATACACCCACTTGCATCGCTGCTATGTGATTATTTGTATTCTACACCTTAAATATTATTATATTATCATAGGATTTTATAATACAATGGTTTGGTTATCTTAAAGGAAAAAGCCGTCCGTGTTTATTAACATCGTGGTCTTACGATATATCTTTGTGTTGAAAGGTTTTACGACATAATAAATTCTTTTAGATTTGAGTTTCTTATGCAAGTTTACCAGACTGATCTAGATGTTATTCTCTTATAATGCTTGGGTCAGTCAAGTATGCTTCCAGATTTAACTGCTATTCATTGGGGCTCTTGGAGAGGGGCTGGATGATTTCTGACCATATTTATTTTCCATTTCATTACTTAATTGTATCTATTAGTATTTCTAAGGATAGGTTGTTAAAATTGTCCAGGTTGATGATAGTTTAGTTTTCTCTGACTGATATATGTATATAAAGGCTTTTTTTTGGTAAAGACCTTTTGAGGTATTATATATTATTGTTCCGCATGTGAGATTTTGATATTGTGTTCTCTTCTTTCTTGTTCCTTTTCTTTTTCTTTTCATTTTAGAGTAACAATTCGTCTTTTTGGCACTTGGGCTCTCGACACGTGGATACCATGGATGTATTAGTGTCGACATCTAAAGGTCGAAAAGTCGAGTCGTTACAATAAGTCAAGAAATTAATGGCATGAAACTTCTGATAATAACTTAGCATATTATTTAGGTCAGGATGTCTTTTTTATGCCGGGTGATGAGTTATGGCTAATCCAAAGCCAGCATGAAGAATACGTGCATAAAAAGAGGCAGAAGAGAAATAAAAACTAGGAACTTGCGTCGGCATCTTCTGTAACAGATGTGGTAAAGAAAGGCATTATGCAGTTCTGTGTAAGGGTAGGAAAATAAAGGAAAAGCATAAAAGGAAAGCAAGGAGAAAGAAGAAAGAAAAATATTTTACGGTAGATATATTCTGTTTTAATATAAAAGATATATGTATAATATAAAGGAAATCTAAGAACTCATATCCTAATCTTTTGAAAATTTAAAAGGATTATATTCTAGGTATAAAGGAATATCTTTTGAAAGATATAGGTATTTATATGTGTTATTATATGGTTGAGAGGATGAAAATTTTCGGTTATTACCATTTGTTGATTGAACGAAGATCTTGTGAATTAAGTTTCACGATTTAACTATAAAATGTTTGATAATAATAATATGGGGTTAAGTTTAATGAAATTGTATAAGAAAATAATAAAGCATATAATATAAAAATGTGTTATAGACATATAGAATAATTTTGAAAAAGATGGATATGAAAGAAATGTTATATGAATTTGAGAAACTAAATTTGGATATTTTGAAAAAGAATTATGAAATTTTAAAAGGAAGTAAGTTAATATAAGATGATTTTCTGAAAGGGGTTAATAAAATAGGTTTTATAAACAACATAATCTCTAATGGAATTTTTTAAAATGTATTTCAAATAACAAATTTGAAAAGTAAGAAAGTCTCAAATGATAACTAGTTTGAGTGGCTCGGAAATAACTAAAAATGGACAAGAGATATGTTCGGAGGGTAAACACTTCTCTTAAGTATTATCTTTCTTGTTAATGACATATATAATACTATCGGTAGTACCAAGTTCCTTGGTATTATTTCGGAGTTACTCGATTTATATAATTTTCCTCAAGTTAAAAGGATAATTTTGAATTATTATTTAATAATATTAAGGTTGGTTAAAAAGGAATATATTATAATAGAGAAGTTGATTGTAATTTTGGAAAATAAAAGTTAAATTTTCTTTTAAAATTAAAACATTCCTTTGGGATGAAATGTTTACCTTTAAGAAAAATATTTAAAAATAAAAATTTATAGCGATTATATATAAAGAAACATTTTAACATATAAAAGTTCTATGAAAATTTTTCATAAAGATTTTTAAACGTTAATAAGTACATATGAGGTACGGAGAACATTTTATCACATGATTTTGATCTAAGATTCGAGTACATACTTTAAGGTATTGTCACCGGTTCGAAGGAGGATTTATCACTCGATTCTAGCGATGAAGATTGATAAGGGTCTATGATTGGGTACTTGAGTTTTCTATCACAGTTAAGAGCTATGTAAAGTAAACAAAGGTTTCTAATCAAAGAGCCTAATCAAAGTCCACACAAGAGGATTGGGGATCAATATTAATTCAAAGTAAAGTTGTGGATTTAAGTAAAAGATTGAATCAGATATCATATATGGATGATCTATGTATATCATACAGAATCGAGTTTAAAGATTGTTTTGAGTAAGTATTATCAGATTTTTAATTTTGGTTTAATTTTCTGGGACAGAATTCTTTTGATGGGAAAAAATGTAACGACCCGTAATTTCACCACTTCGAAAATGAAATGTTTAGTTGATTATAAATATTAAAATATAGAATTATTAAATACAAACAATCATGTTTTGAATAATAAATAAGAATGGACTTATTTTTGGAATTGGTTTAAAAAAAGAGATTTTGGAGTTTCATTTTAAAACCGACGATAGCCGATTTTCGATAAAATTAGATATACGTTCAATTTTTGGCTTTAAATATAAATAATTCTTTTTTAATGGTTATATAATGATATGATAATAATATAAATTTGACTTATAATGATTTTATAGACATGTATACTTGTTTTGTAAAAGCGTACAAACTTCATCGCACTTGGACCAATTGACGTCGTATTTTTATAGTTGGATTTTGATATTATTAAATATGGTTTTATAACTAAAGCAAACTTTTTTAAATTATTTAAAGATGATCAAAAACTTATTTTCAAGTTTTTTTACATAAATAAATAGTTTGATTAAAATCAGAAAATGTGACCGTAAAATGTTTTATCGAAAATGAACGTTTTGTTCAATGTAAGTTATCGCAACATTGTTGAACCTTTGTTAACATGTTTTAACATATATAAATACACACACACATACATTTTAAATAACTAAACAAGTTTACTTTTACTTGTCATAATTAAGAAATTCTTGAAAGTAATTAGTAAAAGTAAGCAAGAAAAGTCAAAAATGCATAAATCAAATCTTGCTTTACTTAAATGATAAGTAAAGGGATAAAGTCCAATGTGATGTTTGATGGTAAGTATGATTTTGGTGATGTGATGGTTTTGAAAATATCCAAGGGCATTTTGATAAGGGGTTAATTTGGTAATTTACCACTTCTTACTTTTCCTATAAATAGCACCTTCCATTCACACATTTTCTTACACTTCTCATTCTTCTTCTTTTTCATTTTTGAGCTTGCATATGCCGATTAATGGCTTCTCCTCTTTAAGAGAGGTAGGAAAGTTAATAATAGTGGAGTGCTTAAGCATCAATCCACTTATTACCTTCTAACCTCTTCTTAATCTACTTCTTCCTCTTCTCTTATTTAATGGCCTTAGGCCATGATCAACTTGAGGGGTAGGCTATAGTAGTGAGCAATGGAGGACGAGGAGGTGCATCAGCAATGGAGAAGGCGAAGGTGTGTTTAGGTGGTGGTTTGGTGAAGTGTTGTTAGATAAGAATATTTATAGAAAGAATTAGTTAGAGACAAAGCTAAGTACTCGCATACTAATTAATCTCTAAATAATTCCAAGTTTAATGATATGAAATATAATATATAGTGGATGATTAAATGTATGATTGCTTGGTGATTACTTGTTTGAATATATGGATGTTAATATGGATGAGTACTTGGTTTGATAAATAATAAGAGAAATGGTTAATAATTAACCATAGTTAATTTAATGAGAATTAAATACATATTAATATGTGTATGGAAATTATTTGGCCTCTTAATGATTTTAAAATATCTAAAAAGGTTAAAATTGATATTATAACAATAAAATATTAATATATGGAATGACATGAAATATGAGTTTGAAATATGAAAAATATTATAGAAAATAAGTTCGAAATGATTTCTAAGTATTTTATAAACACTAAAACTAATTTCAACAAAATTTAAATAGAAAATTGAAAACAAGTTAAAACTAGGCGCGCCGGGTAACGGTAGTTCGTGATTTCACGCCGTAGAATTCAAACAAGTGTAGAGAATGAAATATAGCTCGAAATTCTTCGAGATAAGAATTTTTCGGAATATTATATCCATAGTTTTTAAATGAAGAGAGAAAATCAAGATTTGATTAAGTAGAATTTGACATATGAGTCAAACTTGTTTTCAAAAAAATTACGGTTTTGTAATTTAAAACCCGAATTTGAAATTGATTTAAAATGAATATTTTAAAATGTTTAAAAATATAGCATAAATTCTATAAATCTTTTCAAATGTTACAAAAGAGATTTTAGTTATATAAATGAATTTCAAAAAGATAGAAAAGTCATTTTGATCAATATAACTTTTAGAACACTTTTCGCAGCGCTTTTCGTAGCAAATTTAAATAACTTATGAAATATGATTTTAAACTTAGACATCCTTTTCATACCTTTAGTAAATGGTGTTTAAAATAATAATTAAGTGTTTTAAATAATGGTTTTGAAATAAATAAATAATTTCTGAAATGAAGATTAATAAACTGAGTATGCTGAAACGACTTATACATTTGTCCTGCCTGTGACATCTAAAAAGGTAAAACAAGGTATGTAACTAAGGTTATGAATGGAGCAACTACTACCCTAAACTTACCTGGTCTTTGTTTTCTCTTTGTATACGAGAGGTGGAATAGATCGAAAGGAAGGCCTAGATGCTCTAAAATAACGTTATCCATTATGAGATTTAAATGAATAATTTGGAAATGTGTTTCCGAAGTAAAAAGTGAAACGATTTAGAATTATTCCAAGATTTCGTAAAGGTTTAATTAACCAAAGGATTTGATAAATGATACTTAATGATTCCATATACTGTTAAGAAGATAAATGGAATAATTTAAAATAATATGTCTCTTTGAGACATTTGTGAATGAAAAAAAAAGATGAATTAAATTAATTGATGATTGATAATCACAGAACTTAACATCTTTTTAATCGATCATTGGTGCGAAGTAACCGAGGTCGGATTTGGGTAATTCCTATCCAAAAACTACTTCAAACTAATGTATAAGTTCGAAAGTGGAGATATGGTGAAGATGATGATTTTCGAAGACTGAAGATCTTCAAAATGTAGGGATTGCTGTCAGGAGTCCTACGAGTTTACCCCATATTATATTTATATAGTAGTAGTGTTTGCATTCTAAAATCTTCATTGTATTTAAAATCGAAGGTCTTCGTAGCGGAAGATCTACTTGTTGACATTCTCTAGGTCGCTCCTAATATAGAGATATTTATTATAGCAGTGGTCCGGTTGTGTTTGGAAATCTTTGAAATGAAAGTACTACTCGCTACTGATCTTAGGGATGATTACCAAAGATGTACTAAGAGGAGTGCCTTCAGTTTGCTTCAGTCCTAGAACAAACTTGTATGGGCGAATGTATGACATTGCATTCTGATATAACCATATTGAATTTTACAAACATACATCTGTTTGGTAGCAGAGAAGGCAACTTCTCTTAGCTTAACACCCTTCTCTGAGACGTACGAGCTCTGAGGTTGTATGTTCGTGAGTGTTAATAGTGATCGAAGGAATGGTAATGTGGCATTCAAAGTGGAACCTGTTGTGAGAAAGAAAAATCGTGGCTTTGTGTGAAATAAAGTGTGGCTTTGTAGAAGTTGAGAGTAGCCTCATGAGCTTCACATCTTAGAAATGATACGTTATACTATGTAGTATGCATGACATATTTCGGGCTATCAATTATGAGGAACGAAAGGCACATATTGCCTCAAGGCATCTGTTGCCTTAAGATGGTGAAATGGACAGGTATTGGAGGCTGACAGAGATCGTGTAAAGCCACTGAGTAATACTTTGTGCAATAGTAGTGTAGTAACTACAGTTCCAAGTAGTTGCTCGTTAAAGCTTCCGAGAGAACTATGTTTGCTCTGCGTGAATCGAAGGCCACTAGTTCCCTATCATGTTAGAAATCAAATTCAAAATATGAGCTTTACGATTTTGTTTGTAGTCGCAAAATAGTATTAATGCTTAACAAACATTTAGCTATCCCTTGCTGGAAATTAATAATGGTAACAATTTCGGCTATGTTTATATATATTTACTTGGAAAGGATTTTCAATGCATTGTTACTAGAAATAATATCAAAGTGATTCTCTGTATAAAGTATTTTGGTTATCATAAGGTAAAAACCTGTATGTATTTATGTATGGGCATGCTCTTATGAGATATCATTTTTTCAACGATTTTGATGGGCATAAGCATGATCTATACATTAAAAATTTCGAGTATCTCAGCTGGTTTCACTACACCACAAAGCTGTTTTAGCCACACCCCTATCCGCCTTATTTGATACGGGTCAAAGCCGTATCAAATTTAATACGGCTAAATGCCGTATCTAAACGTTTAGTGTAACATCCCGTATTTTTAAGCCGTTGAATTTGAACATTTAATTTGTTTTAAATGTTTAATGTGCGTTCTTAATTGATTTTGAAATGAATGGATTCGGGTTCAATCAATAAAATAAGCTATAATTTTTAATTATAGTGATTCCATTGGATTTTGAATAATGAAGAATAATAATTAAATATTCAAAATTGGAATAAGTGGTGAATCTGGATGTGAATAGTTATACAAATGGTCTTCAAATTTATTTTTAAGTCTATTTGGATATAAATAAGGTGGTTGGATTTTTAGACGGACTTAAAAGTCAATAAGTAATTATTTGGAATTTTATATTGATTTAAGAATGAATTTAATATTATTAAAATGCAATTTAATCAGATTTTGGTCCGGAATGAACCAGAATGATTTTATTTGTGTTTATAAATTTTATATGATTTATTATTAAGTTATTAAAATTTTAAAAGTAAAATTTTAAGCGTTTTCGTCAATTATGAAAATCGCTCGATTTAATAGACAAGTTAAAATAGCCTTCCGGGGCACAGTCTCGTAATTCGACGAAACTAGTTCCATTGGATCCGTAATAGTTAGTTATTATCGGATTTCAATTTTCGTAGCAATCGGAGTTGTTGTTTGACCCCGGCAGCTCGAAACGCATTGAAATCGTTTTAATCGGTTTAAATTAAAATTGATCGTTTAATTCCGTAACTCGTGCATACGACCGTATTAGCTTACGAAACCTGTTCCATTGTGTCCGGAACGCAGACAAACCTTAGAATCGCCTGTCGAAACGCGTAGATTAGAGGTCGTTTGCATCAACTGTTAAATTGAGAAATTATATACATTAAATAATATTAAAACAATTATACATATTTATATTCTCCTAAACCCTAGCACATTTCAGAGCCGCCGTTCATTATCATTTAATGGCTGATAATCATTTCGCTTCTCCTCTGAAATCTCTCGATCCAAGCTTTAAATTCAGAAACGTTCTAAACGGAAGTTGTAGATCGTTAAGGGATCTACAGATCTAACGGGTGATTTGAGTTCTCGTCGTCGTTTGGAGGCGTGGGGAGGGCGCGTTCATATGTGGTTCATGTGCGTTTTCTGGCGAGTTGGGACTACCGAGCTCGCGCGCGCGGTGGGTGGAGGTGGAGGCCGCGTCGAGCTACGCCATGATGGGTTTTGATTGTGCTCGCGTGGACGGTGGTAGGAGCGGCGGCAAGCCCGCGTTGATGGGTTTCCTTTACTGATGGATGTCACGTGCGTGTAGTTGAGAGATGGAAGAAAGGGTCGGCTGTGTTATTTTGGTATTTTAAAATTAAAATAAAGTAAAATTGGTTTTAAATCTTGTTTAAAATTGTAAAAATTCATATCTAGTTCATGTGTGATCAGAATTCAACAAATTTGGTAGCGCCGGAATTGCAGAAAAGAATACTACGCAATGGTGCAGATCCGGAGTCATTCCGGGCAAGTAGAAATTTGAGTTAAATCGAACGTTGTTCGGTTTAATTTAAATTTCGAACACTCGCCGAAACTCAAGGTGAGTTATCTCACTCACATCTGGAATGTTAGCTGATTTAAGTAGTTGATATTTAAATAATTGTGTGATTGGTTGAAATATTTATTTATATCAGTCAGGATTGATATATATATATATATATATTGTTGTGCTAATATATATGAATGCAGGGAAAACAGGTTGGAGGGATCCAACTGGATTCCTCACATTATAGTAATTATTTTATAATTGATGTTGTGATCTGTTTATATGTTGTGATTAATAAAACTGAAATAAATTGTATTGGAATATTGATGGATAAATTATAAAACCGTAATTTAATTATAAATGGATAAATTGAATTTTAGATAAATAAAGGATATTGTTAAATAATGAATTTAAAAGAATTAAAATTTGAAATCTATATGGAATGAAAATTGAAAATTAGTAAAATCTAGAATGCTAAACGAAGAGAAACGTTATCAGTTGTTAAATGTGAAAGTAAATTTATGTTATTAAAACGTAAACCTGAATTTAAATAAAACGACAGAATTTATTAGAAGGATTTTCTGGGATATTTGAGTAGGAATGAGTTTCCCTGGGAAAAACCAAGTTTGAGTTTTAAACAGATTTTATTAAAAGTGAATTTAAGTTTAAAATTTGATATAAATGAGTGTTTGGAAAAATTTTGTTTTAAAAGCTAATTAATAAAGTAGCAATAGTGGTTATTTTCGATTACATTGGTAATTATTTTTATAAATGGATTGTTTAAAAGGGCTAGTTTTGACCTAAATTATTTGAAACTAGTATTAAGCCTTTTACAACTCTATTTTTAAATTTAGTTTAACTAAAACCTTATTTTAAATCAAGTTATATCTTATAAAATATTTGAAATTATATTTTTGAGTAATAACTAATAGTACATTTCTATATTTTAAAGTATATTGCAGAATAAAGTGTTTTAAATTGTTTTTAAATCTAAATGTTTTGAACTTGGTTATTTCCTATGGGAATATAGGGTAAAGGATTTACCTTGTAAAGGAAGAACTTTGGGAATTGTTTTCAAATGGGTTTTGGAAATTTGAAAATATATCCTTTAAAGATATTTGGGCAAATAAATAATATGGGAATTATTTATTGTGTGATGGATGATTATGGATGTTTGTGAATATAAATTGATAGTTAAATCACCGACTATCAACATTGGACAAATGCGTTGATTGTTTCGAAGAGACCGGGATCGAGATTTATTTCTCGAAAACCACTTCAATCCGGTTTGTACATTTCGTGCAAAAAACGTGTTCGGAGTCGAAGATGGAGCAGTGAAGTGCAAGGGCTAGTTGCTACTAATCCTGAGGATATTTCCAAATGGATGTAGTAGGAGTAGTGCCTTCGGTTCCGTTCGAACCCGGGACGGACTTGTATGGATGAATGCTTGCGAAACATAGTCAGCTGGACGATGGGCATTCTAAGGAATATGTTCTATAAAGGTAACGCTTAGCCTCAAGCCTCATCAAATGGGAATGACTGAAAATCAAGGGTTATGCAGCAAGGCTAGGTGGGTAGCACCCAAGCAGGGTGAGGTCATTCCAGTCTAGATGTCCCTTATTGTTTCGGCTTAGTGGTGTAGTTGCTGATCCCAACCACGGGTGATCTCACTCGAGACTGTCCAGTAAGGGATGGTTCCGGCCTTGTGTTGCAGGGGAGCGGGCGTACTCCTCGGTGCGGTGATCTAGGCCCCGTACTGTGACAGGTGGTACCCCAGTGCCTAGTCATTGGTTGGAAATCAATTCTCCCTACGAGCCTTGTACGAGTTTTGTTTGTATTACCCACTCTGTGGCTAGTAGCTGCAATTTAATCATGTAACAATTTCGGCTATTTTATAAGTATTTTTATATAGACCCTATTATAATATCAGAGGATTTCTATAGAAAATTGTTTTAGCTATCGTAAGGTAAAAACCCGACATGTTTATTTGTGGCGTGGTCTTACGAGATGCTTTTGTTTTCAAAGGATTTTGAAACTTTAAAAATCAATTGGGTGTGATTTTCTCACGCTGGTATTCCAGACTGACTCGGGTGTTATTTAACTGTAATGCTCGGGTCAGACCGAGTATTATAGGATACAGGATATGATGTTGTGGAGCTCAGGAGACGAGCTGGATGACGATATGTACTCCCGTACTTGTATATATATATTATTCCGCTGTTGAGTTGCTGTGTATCCATTGTATTGTCTTGATGTGAGCTGTGACTGGTGTACTCTAATGATGTAATGTATGTAAACAGATATATTTGATTTTTGAGTAAAGATTATTTACTATCTATTATATTTTATTCCGCTGCGATGGTTAGATTCTGATGTTGATTTTGTTTTCTCTTCTTCTACCTCTTCTTCTTAAACCCAAATGGTTCGTATTTCTGTGCAACTTGAGTTGATTGTTGTAGAATAGCGTTGACTTAAGGGGTACGGATTTGCGGGCTGTCACACTTGGTATCAGAGCTTAGGTTGGTGACAACCTAGGCTTTGGTGGGGAAATTACTCATTAAACAGAGTCAATATCACTCTATAATGAGTTGAGAGTAATAATAGCTAAGAGAGCGTACTTGTTAGTGGATATAAAATTGTTTTTGTACTGTGTTGATTTACCGGTTGAGTGTTTAAGAATTCTAGTCGGTGCGGGAAGTACAACCGTATCGATAGGGGTTTCTAAACTCTTAAACAAGATAAACCGACATAGTATTGTTTTGAAATGGGTAAATGAAATAAATTTTACCCAAAAATATATTTTGATATAAAAGGAATAATTTTCTGAAATCATTATATATATTTGGTTGATTAGGTGTTAATACAATAAGTAAATAAGAATCTAAAATTTTAAATGGTTATAACCAAATAAATTCCATAAGTATAAATTATACAAAAGAAGAATAACTAAACTTGAATTGAACCAGAATTTAAATCCTGGGAAAGTTTGAAATGTTTGCTAAGGTGCTTGAAGGCAATATTGGAATATTATTTTGGGAAGTATTTTTGAATGGAAACTGTTTTGAAATGAATTTGGGAAGTAAGAAAGCATTGAACTCACTTCAGTCGCTGGAAAATAAATCCTGATGATGCTGGCCACATCATTAGAATTCATTTTCGAGTTTCTAAAGTGATGGATTGCTACCAAAGTGGTTGGTTATGATATTTGTTTGGACTTGTTGGGTATACAAGTGGTTTTATAAATTCCAAAGAGAAATTTGTTTTAAAAAACCAAGTGTTTTGGAAAAATCGGGAGATTTGATTGATATACCAAATAGGTATGTATATTGATATATTTCAAAATGGTTTTGAAATAAAACCGGGTAAATTTAAATTCTGGAAAATTATATTTAAATAATGTGTAAAATTAAAATAAATTAACAATTGAATTAATTAAGTGAAGTTGATAATAATAAGAAGGAAAGAATGAAAAATTTAATCTTGAAATTAAATTTAACGTAAGTGAATGGAAGTAAATGAAATTATTGAAATGAATGGAAAGTTGAATTAAACTTGGATAAGTTAAATAAATTGAGCTTAGAATTAAATTGGTTTGGGTTAAATTAAAATGTAAGTTGGCTTTGAAATTGTGGGTCATTGAGAAATAAATTATACCCATGAGCTATTAAGTATTATGCTTATAATTTGAGGTTGTGGATTTGAAGTTGCAAAGAATTAAATTGGAAGAAAATTTTTATCCTTAAGTATTCAGTGATACACATATATATAAAATTTGAAATTGTGATTATATGACGTAGGTGGGTTGAAATGAGCAATATGAGCTTTGAAATAAATAAGTTGGTGAACTTATAAAATAGAAATGAAGTTATAAATCACAAATGGGAAATAGTGGAATGGTATGGTGGATTCAAACTTAATCTCAAATGACATGTGGATTAAAATAAGATAAAGTGAAATATAAAAGAAGTGAATGAACTTGAGTTAGTAAATAAGTTTTGAACTTGTATATGGAAAATTACAATTACATTGAATTGAATTTAACTTCAATTGGGTGGAATTGGGATGGACTTGGATTTAATTAAAAACAAGGTTCAATTGTATTATGAATAAAAGTGAATGGAATTAAATCCTTATCTAAGATGGTAAGGGAAAATGAAATGAATGCAAGATGGCTAAATAAATTTAGTTAAAACTTGAATCTAAATTTGGAAAGACTTGAATTGGAAGAAATCTAATAGTGCTGAAAGGATATGGTATGAATAAAAGTTTGACTCAACTAAATTCAAAGGGATTATTTGAGAACGAATTTAGCATAAGCTGAATTAAATAAAGAGAAGCTTGAAGATGAATTTATTATAAGCTAAGTTAAATGAAAATAGTACTGGAATGGGTATAATTTTGGAAGCTTGTTAATAATTGAAGGGTAAAATGGAACTTTGTTCTTGTTTAGAACATTTGAAAATGGTCGTATTGTACAAAGTTCAGTATGAATTGGGAAGGTGTATTAAAACCCAATATGGATTAGGTTATTGACTAAATTGAATTACAATTTAATGGAATTTGTAATGAGATGAATAGAATTTTGATGGGTTGGTCAAAATTTGGAAAGTAAATAAAAATCCAATTGTGGCATGGGATTTAAGTTTGTGGTAACAAATAATGAAGTGTGAAATAATTTAAAATGGTTTCTTTGCTAATAAAATAAGTCTAAAATGGATTTAATAAATAGGCAAAGTGCATTAAAGTTTGTAAATGAATTGGAATTTGATTTGGATGAGAATCAAATGAAGATAAAAATTGATTTATAAGAAGATAATGGAGATATTGTAAAAAAAGCTTAAGCAAATTAAATAATTGTGATTAAGCTGAATAATGTGGTCTTAGATAAATTTGTTTAGATGCAGAGATTGAAATGCAAGTGAAGAGAATTTTAATTAATTATTGTGATGGAGTAAGCAAGTATGAATTAAAGATGGGTGAGAGTTGTAAATAATATAGAATGAGATGTTATTAATTTACACTTAAGCTGAATGTTTAAGCTAGTTGGATTAAAATTTGTAAATGGTTTGATTTGGTAAGAATCAATTAAAATGGAAATAAATTGAGACATTATGGAACTGTAATCCTTTAAGAGAATGATAAGATGGTTATTTTTAAGCTTATGAAATAGCTTTAAATAAAATTTTGTTTGCAAAATAAAGTTTGGATGCAAGCAAATGACTTTTAAGATTGTTATTGTGAGAAAGAAAAATAAATAAATATAATAAAAATAAAAATAAAAATGATAATAATATAATAAAAATAAACTTAAGATGAATAATAAATTTGAAAAGTGGGAATAAGGATTGATTTAATAATTGAAATGGAATAAGCATGCTTGGATTATGAACCATGCAAAATTGAATAAAATTAATATAAATCTAGACTGGAATTAATTTTAAATGGGTGTAAGCTGAAGTGATGATTAATTGCTTGAATGGCATGAAAATTGCATGTATTCAGAATTGAGTTGTTTAACAAGCAATTGAAATTTATTTTTGAATAAATTGAACTAAATTGGAATCTGATTCAAGGAGTTTGTAAATGAATGCAAGTGAATTGATTTAAAGTAGCAAATGGAATGGGTTTTAAATCAACTAGGATGAATTGACATTTTAATAAGTAATGTTTGCATATAAATGAAAATGGATCATAAAAGGAATGCAAATATTTTAAATTGAGAATAAGAATCGAATTGTGAATCAACTTGGAATTGAAAAGGGATAGGATGATGTTAGTGAAGCACCTGTTAATCATTTAAATAAAAATGAAGTTTGAGTTTGTAAAGAGGCTTTAAAATGATGCCGGAATTGTGAAATTGTTTTTAAAGGTGGTTAGCATGCATAATTATGAAATTGCTTGGTTTGGCTATGCAATGGATATGTTGGCTTACATTATATTGGAAATGTTGTTATAATGTTCAAATCTTTGAAAACTAATGTGTTTGTTGAGTATAGTACAGGTGCGGGAGGCGTTCGAGAGAGTTGGAGCGCGTATATGAGTTATATTAGCTGTTTGGTATTAAAATTTGCTAAAAAGGTACGCCTACGCAAATATAATTGGGTAAATGATATATATATTGTGATATATTTTGGTTTCCGACCGTATGGCTCGATGTATATATATTTGTGTGTATCGCGATATCGCGAAAGCTCCTCCGTGCAGGGGAGACTCTGCCAAAAAATTTTGGAAATTTTGGGAGTTAGAAAATTTTTGGGAATTTTGAAAATTTGTAATTAACTTGGAAAGTTATAAGTTAAAAATTAAAGACTTAGAGTAAATGAAGCAAATGAGTTTGGATTAAGCTAAAGGATTTTGGGAAAGTAAATATAAGCTTTTAACTAAGCAAATTGGGTAAGTAAATGGGTTGAAGGGTATTTTCTATCTTAGCAAATTTCGAGGACGAAATTTTTATAAGGGGGAGGAATGTAACATCCCGTATTTTTAATCCGTTGAATTTGAACATTTAATTTGTTTTAAATGTTTAATGTGCGTTCTTAATTGATTTTGAAATGAATGGATTCGGGTTCAATCAATAAAATAAGCTATAATTTTTAATTATAGCGATTCCATTCGATTTTGAATAATGAAGAATAATAATTAAATATTCAAAATTGGAATAAGTGGTGAATCTGGATGTGAATAGCTATACAAATGGTCTTCAAATTTATTTTTAAGTCTATTTGGATATAAATAAGGTGGTTGGATTTTTAGACGGACTTAAAAGTCAATAAGTAATTATTTGGAATTTTATATTAATTTAAGAATGAATTTAATATTATTAAAATGCAATTTAATCAGATTTTGGTCCGGAATGAACCAGAATGATTTTATTTGTGTTTATAAATTTTATATGATTTATTATTAAGTTATTAAAATTTTAAAAGTAAAATTTTAAGCGTTTTCGTCAATTATGAAAATCGCTCGATTTAATAGACAAGTTAAAATAGCCTTCCGGGGCACAGTCTCGGAATTCGACGAAACTAGTTCCATTAGATCCGTAATAGTTAGTTATTATCGGATTTCAATTTTCGTAGCAATCGGAGTTGTCGTTTGACCCCGGCAGCTCGAAACGCATTGAAATCGTTTTATTCGGTTTAAACTAAAATTGATCGTTTAATTCCGTAACTCGCGCATACGACCGTATTAGCTTACGAAACCTGTTCCATTGTGTCCGGAACGCGAAAAAACCTTAGAATCGCCTGTCGAAACGCGTAGATTAGAGGTCGTTTGCATCAACTGTTAAATTGAGAAATTATATACATTAAATAATATTAAAACAATTATATATATTTATATTCTCCTAAACCCTAGCACATTTCAAAGCCGCCGTTCATTATCATTTAATGGCCGATAATCATTTTGCTTCTCCTCTGAAATCTCTCGATCCAAGCTTTAAATTTAGAAACTTTCTAAACGGAAGTTGTAGATCGTTAAGGGATCTACAGATCTAACGGGTGATTTGAGTTCCCGTCGTCGTTTGGAGGCATGGGGAGGGCGCGTTCATATGCGGTTCGTGTGCGTTTTCTGGCGAGTTGGGACTACCGAGCTCGCGCGCGCAGTGGGTAGAGGTGGAGGCCGCGTCGAGCTACGCCATGATGGGTTTTGATTGTGCTCGCGTGGACGGTGGTAGGAGCGGCGGCAAGCCCTAGTTTTGCGTTGATGGGTTTCCTTTACTGGTGGATGTCGCGTGCGTGTAGTTGAGAGATGGAAGAAGGGGTCGGCTGTGTTGTTTTGGTATTTTAAAAATTAAAATAAAGTAAAATTGGTTTTAAATCTTGTTTAAAATTATAAAAATTCATATCTAGTTCATGTGTGATCAGAATTCAACAAATTTGGTAGCGCCGGAATCGCAGAAAAGAATACTACGCGATGGTGCAGATCCGAAGTCATTCCAGGCAAGTAGAAATTTGAGTTAAATCGAACGTTGTTCGGTTTAATTTAAATTTCGAACGCTCTTCGAAACTCAAGGTGAGTTATCTCACTCACATCTGGAATGTTAGCTGATTTAAGTAGTTGATATTTAAATAATTGTGTGATTGGTTGAAATGTTTATTTATATCAGTCAGGATTGATATATATATATATATATATATATATATATATATATTGTTGTGCTAATATTTGTGGATGCAGGGAAAACAGGTTGGAGGGATCCAACTGGATTCCTCACATTATAGTAATTATTTTTATAATTGATGTTGTGATCTGTTTATTGTTGTGATTAATAAAACTGAAATAAATTGTATTGGAATATTGATGGATAAATTATAAAACCGTAATTTAATTATAAATGGATAAATTGAATTTTAGAGAAATAAAGGATATTGTTAAATAATGAATTTAAAAGAATTAAAATTTGAAATCTATATGGAATGAAAATTGAAAATTGGTAAAATCTAGAATGCTAAACAAAGAGAAACGTTATCAGTTGTTAAATGTGAAAGTAAATTTATGTTATTAAAACGTAAACCAGAATTTAAATAAAACGACAGAATTTATAAGAAGGATTTTCTAGGATATTTGAGTAGGAATGAGTTTCCCTGGGAAAAACCAAGTTTGAGTTTTAAACAGATTTTATTAAAAGTGAATTTAAGTTTAAAACTTGATATAAATGAGTGTTTGGAAAATTTTTGTTTTAAAAGCTAATTAATAAAGTAGCAATAGTGGTTATTTTCGATTACGTTAGTAATTATTTTTATAAATGGATTGTTTAAAAGGGCTAGTTTTGACCTAAATTATTTGAAACTAGTACTAAGCCTTTTACAACTCTATTTTTAAATTTAGTTTAACTAAAACCTTATTTTAAATCAAGTTATATCTTATAAAATATTTGAAATTATATTTTTGAGTAATAACTAATAGTACATTTCTATATTTTAAAGTATATTACAGAATAAAGTGTTTTAAATTGTTTTTAAATCTAAATGTTTTGAACTTGGTTATTTCCTATGGGAATATAGGGTAAAGGATTTACCTTGTAAAGGAAGAACTTTGGGAATTGTTTTCAAATGGGTTTTGGAAATTTGAAAATATATCCTTTAAAGATATTTAGGCAAATAAATAATATGGGAATTATTTATTGTGTGATGGATGCTTATGGATGTTTATGAATATAAATTGATAGTTAAATCACCGACTATCAATATTGGACAAATGCGTTGATCGTTTCGAAGAGACCGGGATCGAGATTTATTTCTCGAAAACCACTTCGATCCGGTTTGTACGTTTCGTGCGAAAAACGTGTTCGGAGTCGAAGATGGAGCAGTGAAGTGCAAGGGCTAGTCGCTACTAATCCTAAGGATATTTCCAAATGGATGTAGTAGTAGTAGTGCCTTCGGTTCCGTTCGAACTCGGGACGGACTTGTATGGATGAATGCTTGCAAAACATCGTCATGTGGACGATGGGCATTCTAAGGAATATGTTCTATAAAGGTATCGCTTAGCCTCAAGCCTCATCAAATGGGAATGACTGAAAATCAGGGGTTATGCAGCAAGGCTAGGTGGGTAGCACCCAAGCAGGGTGAGGTCATTCCAGTCTAGATGTCCCTTATTATTTCAGCTTAGTGGTGCGGTTGCTGATCCCAACCGCTGGTGATCTCACTCGGGGCTGTCCAGTAAGGGATGGTTCTGGCCTTGTGTTGTAGGGGGAGCGGGCGTACTCCTCGGTACGGTTATCTAGGCCCCGTACTGTGACAGGTGGTACCCCAGTGCCTAGTCATTGGTTGGAAATCCATTCTCCCTACGAACCTTGTACGAGTTTTGTTTGTATTACCCACTCTGTGGCTAGTAGCTGGAATTTAATCATGTAACAATTTCGGCTATTTTATAAGTATTTGTATATAGACCCTATTATAATATTAGAGGATTTCTATAGAAAATTGTTTTAGCTATCGTAAGGTAAAAACCCGACATGTTTATTTGTGGCGTGGTCTTACGAGATGCTTTTGTTTTCAAAGGATTTTGAAACTTTAAAAATCAGTTGGGTGTGATTTTCTCACGCTGGTATTCCAGACTGACTCGGGTGTTATTTAACTGTAATGCTCGGGTCAGACCGAGTATTATAGAATACGGGATATGATGTTGTGGAGCTCAGGAGACGAGCTGGATGACGATACGTACTCCCGTACTTGTATATATATATATATTATTCTGTTGTTGAGTTGTTGTGTATCCATTGTATTGTATTGATGTGAGCTGTGACTGATGTACTCTGATGATGTAATGTATGTAAACAGATATATTTGATTTTTGAGCAAAGATTATTTACTATCTATTATATTTTATTCCGCTGCGATGGTTTGATTCTGATGTTGATTTTGTTTTCTCTTCTTCTACCTCTTCTTCTTAAACCCAAATGGTTCGTATTTCTGTGCAACTTGAGTTGATTGTTGTAGAATAGCGTTGACTCAAGGGGTACGGATTTGCGGGCTGTCACATTTAGATACGGTTTTTAGCCGTATCAAATTTGATACGGCTTTGAGCCGTATCAAATTCGTGCCTATTTTGGCTGGAAAATCATACACCCTGGAAAGCACGGTCTCTCCCAAATTCATTCCTTCCCTCATTTTTTTCCGTTCTCCCTCCAAAACATTTTTCGTTAATATGGTCACAACTGTAATTAAACTCCATCTCCATACCCACTTTCCTACCTTTCTCCTTTCTCTCTTTATATCCTCGCAAAAACAAAATCCCAATAAGAAAGTTAAAAAAACATGAAGCGACTTATGGAATTTCCTCGAGAAGAATCCGAAACCCCAAAAAAGCTCCGAAACAATGAAAAAGAAGCGGTGACCTCACCCTTAGTTCGAGATCTAGGTGAAGACCTGATCCTCGAAGTCCTCAAACTCGCCGACACCGAAACCCTAGCGTGTGCGGCGTGCGTGAGCAGGAGGTGGCGTGAGACCACCGCCGACGAAAGGATCTGGGAGGCCATGTGCACCCAAGGATGGGACCGCCTCGGCTGCAGAGCTCACCAGATGGGGATTGTCGTAAATGCCCTCGGTGGTTACAAAAAGCTACACTCGGTCTACCTGTTGCCGCTGCTGCAGCCGAAGTGCATAGCTAAGAGGGGCGTTTTTGGAAATTCGAAGGAGGGGAGAAAAGGTGGGGAAAGGATGAGGTCCAGCTGTCTATGGCTCTGCTCTCTATTGGCTTTTTTGAGAAGATGACTGCTAATAATTTTAAGAGGTAGGAGGTACGATTTATATATTTATTTTTTTCCTTTGGATTTTGAATCCGCTTGGTTTTCATTGACTGATGTATAATTATGTGTAGTGTGGTTTTTTTTTCTTTTTCTTGTCTTCATATTTATTTGTTTAGTTGATTTGGTGTACTTATTCACGATATTGTGTATTATATGAAGTTACATAAATATAATTCGTGATTTGCATCGAAATCGAAGCAGTTTTAATTCATGACAGAAATCAAGGTTCGCAGTTTAGGTTGCATTCTGTAACTTGTTACTGAAAATTAAGTTAATCTATTGATTGCTGGAATAAGCGATTCGTCGGAGTTTCACCCACTTTAGTTTGTTGATTCACCGGTATTTTACAATGATTCATATGGTATTTGCAAGCATATCGAAATAACAACATATATACTTCAAGAATGCTATACAATTTGTGTAATATGCAGTAGATGTACACCAAATATTTCAATTGGAATCCAATTTCTTAGCATTTATCTGGTTTTGCATTTATAATTCCGGTGATGTATATTTTTGGATGGCAGCAAGAACCCTCTCTTTATCTCTGGTTGGAAATGCTTCTAAGAGAACTCTGAAGTGTATTATTAGTACAGGTTTGACTTTTTTCATGTTTACCTTTTTATTTGTAATCATGTGGTGTCCTTTGCAAAATCTTGACCATTTCCTTTCCTGTTATACCTGTTTGCTCTCACAATTGTGTGTCTCTATTGGTTTTTACCCTTTTGAGAGATGTACGTTCAAAATTTTCATCTCTTTGTTCATAGAAAGTGTTTTCTTATTCTTCTTGTTCTTTATTGCATTGTTCTTTGTAGTCCTTACTATAATGAAGTTTACTTTGTCTCACCTGTTATACCTATCTTTTATCGAACCACTGTAAAATTGTTTGCCCATTCATAGACAAGAAAACAGTAAAAAGCAAAAATTATATTAAGTTGCAATTTAGTAAAAGAATCGAGATTTGGTGAATTAACTTGCATTTTTATGGGCTAACATCCCATGCATGCACTGATGCACATCAACTCAAAGCTACATCACTATTACCTGTAGTTTTAAATTCAAAGATTGCTTCTTCTGGGCTGGCTTTCCTTGTTAACCTTTGCCTATTTGTTGTTTGTGTTCAAGCATTTCTCTGTTCCAGAACTGCTGCATTACTATTACAAGGGGATTTTTTCTTCTATGTTAATGTTGGGTTCCAGAACTACTGCATTTGTATAATATTGACCATATTTACCGTAGTTGTTTGGACAGAGTGACTGTATTTGTATAATACTGCTTTTGTATAATATTGACTGTATTTGTATAATACTGCTTTTGTATAATATTGACCATATTTGGTATAATATTGCTTCTATTGTAATCCAACTATTGTCGTATCTATTACTGCTTTAAATACTGCTTCTATTGTATAGTACTGCATCTATGTTGTTGTAATTCACGGCTATGAGCTGTGTGAATTAGATACTGCTTTTATTGTATTATACTGCATCAATGGTATTGCAATTTATAGTCATGAGCTTTGTGAATTAGATACAGCTTACTATTGTATCTATTACATCAATTAGATACGGTCAAAAGCCGTATCTAATTCATGCGCTTATTATACGAATTAGATACAGCCTTGAGCCGTATCTAACTAGAAAATTAGATACGGCCTTGGGCCGTATCTAACTAGCAAATTAGATACGGCCCACAACCGTATCTAACTAGCAAATTAGATACGGCCCACGGCCGTATCTAATTAATAAACTTGCTTTCAATTGATACGACTTACGGCCGTGCATAATGGCATTAGATACGGCCCTAAGCACTGCCTAATTCGCCTTTCTGGTGTAGTGTTTATCAAGCCTGATCCAGGTATTTTTAATACTCGAGTCGAATCTGAGTAGTTTTACGTTTAGTTGAAGACGTTAGAGTTTCCAAAGGAGAGCTGGAGATCTTCATCTACGTATGGACATATTATATTATCCGATGTATCTACTGCATTTGTTTTTACATTTATAAGGACAAGGGGTTTATAACTGTCCATGCTAAATCCAGGTTAGACTTTAATATTGTATTCAATTTTCTGCTGTAAAGATTATATATTGAAATAATATGTATTATTCCATTCATGTGAGATTCTATTCTATCTTTATTTTTTTTTTCCCCCAACAACCAGGCTTTCCGGCACTTGAATTTGCAGCATGTGAATACCGACTATGCATTAGTGTCGATTTTCGAGGGTCAAAAATTCCCCGGTTATCATATCATTGTAAACTAGGTCATATAAGTGGAAAATGACCGCACGATAAAAAATCAAAGATTTTTTACCATTATTTGATATATACGAATCATGTCTAAAAGGAAAAATGAACCAACTACCTTTTAGTGGGAGCAATGAAAGAGTTAATGAACTTTTGGGTCTCGTACATGCTGATGTATGTGGCCCAATGCCTATAATTACCAAAGGTGATTTTTCTTACTTTTAAATTTTTACCGATGATTTCTTGAGACCAGGATGTGTATGCCTTAGGAAGAATAAATATGATGTCTATTAGAAAATTGAAAAATATACGAATGAGGCTGAAAAATAAAAGGACCATAAGATTAAATTACTTTGATCTGATCAACGAGGTGGGTATATTGGACAAGAACTCCAACAAAACTTAAAAGATAATGGGATTACCTATCATGTTACTTGTAACAAGCCGCATATTTTACGGTTGTACATTTAAATGATTTATTTAAATATAGCATCGTTAGTCGGATTAAAGTCCGAAATGTTACTTTTTGTAAACAATCGAATTAGGACCTGAGACCACTTCCATTGAGTCCAAAATGGTGTTTGCGACCTTTTTGAGTATAAACATCGATATGTTTGGAGTTGGGTAGGATTTTGCTATTTTTTTATTGGACTTTGGGTTTGGGTTACAGCCCACTAACGTGACAAAGAACCCATCTCCTCTACCAAATACCCTAACTCCTCTACTCTTCATTCATTCTACTCCTCATTTCCTAATACTCAAGCTAATGATAAAAATAGGGGAAAAGAAAGTAAATTAGAAATTCCTAAGCCCTAGTTCTCTTAGGAAATTCAAATTCATGCTCTAAAATCAAAGAAAAGCTTAGGTATGCATCCTCTTCATCTTCTCCATCTCAATCTCTCTTCAATTTTCAGAAATTCCTATAACCAAACTTAGAAAAAAATTCATCTTTGATAATAGATTGAAGATTTTAGAGGTGTATTGAAGAGGAATAAGTCTTGCTTTGTTATAAAGCCTCTCATTCGTTGTCTTTGAGTTTTAAATGTGAGTTCTTGAACTCACATCTATGTCTATAGATTTCAATGTTGTTAGGTATGAATTCCTAACATCTATTCATGTTCACTTGCTTTTGATTTGAATTGATTTGGTGAATTTTCCAATTTTCATGTTTTGAAGTCAAAATCATTAAAAATCCTATCTTGGATGTTTGGACATGTTATTTGGGGTGTATCGAAGAGACAATAAGTCTAGGTTGTCACTTGGCATAAATCCCTAGTCTCCGTCGCTCGTCCGATCGCTTCCGAATCGATTTGGCCATCATTGGCCTAGGCAAATATCTACACAACTGAACCAACCAGACGTCTGGTTGGTAATTTCAGACTTCTGATTATGGTCCCTGGAAAAAATTATATAACGAACGCAGAAAATAAAAAGGCAGAGAAAACAATCAGATGTCTAATTGGTAATTTCAGACGTCTGGTTAATGTTCGGACGTCTGGTTTGTTGTTCAGACGTCTGGGAGCTTTCTGAAATTTTCCAGAACCCAAGTCGAAACATCTGGTCGAACCTCCAGACGTCTGGAACTATTCAGTTTTTCCTATTTGCCTATTTTTGAGTGAATTTCCAATGTTTATCGATTTTTTTTATCCGATTAGTTGTTATCACTTTTATCGACTTTAATGACTTCTTTTTTCTGGATTTTTGGGAATATCCATTTTGATGGATTTGGTATCGATTTCTATGGATTTGATTCACGTCTTCGAATGTGAATTTTTGGTGATCGATTGTTTTTACAATCGTTTTCTATGATTTTTCACTTTAAAATGCAAAGATTTCTATACTAGTTGTAAATATTCAAACTCTTTCACAAAAATGGATTTCAACGTTACTTTTAATGCAATGCTCATTTTTAATTTAACCCGTTTTTCAATCTATTAGTATATACAAACCTTTACCTCATTCGTTCGAGAAATCAAATTAAACATCTTAGCAAAGCAAGTGGTATGAAGTTTACTTTTTCGGTTAATTCTTGGACTTGTTCGATTAAACTCTCGTGACAATTTTTGAGTGAAAATCTACAGTCTGTTCGTAAATATTTAAGTTAAGCCAGTGGTTATGGGACATGAAGCCAAACTCATTTATTTACTAGCTTAGTGAAATTCACACTTATTACCGATCAGTGATGATCATTTTGTGATTTAGAATAGTGATATGCGATGTCTCTTTGTCCACGTGGGGGACTATACCTCGTTTTATTAAGCTTCGTCACATTTCTTTAGTAGGCTAGCGATCTATGGGTGTTATTGAGTTCGGGTTCATTAGGTGTACCGTTATTGCATTGCGTCGTTATTCCAAATTATTTGAGTTTCGAGTTCATCGGGCGTATCATTATTGTACTACGTCGTTGTTTCGAATTATTTGAGTTTTGGGTTCATCGGGCGTACCGTTATTATACTATGTTGTTGTTTCGAATTATTCAATTTTCAGGTTCTTTGAGCGTACCGATTTTATACTACATCGTTGCATCGGCCCTATGATTAGCGACCATGGGATAGCGACCCGTTTGTGATACACATGTTGGTGAGTTTTCATGCTCCCATTTTTGATAGGCCTCCCCCTTTGTGTTTTTTGGATTTCTAATTGATGATTCTAAAATTTTTATTTCACCAATTTTTGTGATTTACATTGATAGGTTTTATCAATTTTTGTGGTTTGGTGAATATGTTAAAGAATATGACATTCTTTTTGATGTTTGAGAAGATTCGAGATATTGCATGATTTTTGTTGTTATTTAATGTATATTTGTCATGGTATGGCATTATTGTTTTCATACATTTTTATCATATCTCTTATCCTATCTCATTTTATATGATATTTATAGCTAGACTGATTCGTTTATTATTTTCTTCTCAAATAATACTCGGGTCAGACTGAGATATTTCATGTGCTTGTACTTGACTTCTTATCAGGGTCCGTCATCTAATATTTGGCTAACTACTTTAGCTTAGTAGTTTTTGTTATTATACATTCGAGATAGAGACTCCTTGATGTATACATATTCTTTTGTCTTGCACTTGTACCTATTCTTTTGTGATGTAGCGGATCTTACATGACCACTACTTTGATGTACACTTTTATCTGTTTCCGCCTTAGTGATATGAATATCTTTGACTGATTTCATGTTATGCTTATTTTATATTTGTTTCTGAAGACCATATAGCCACTGTGCTGTAGCTTTGAGTTTGTATCGGTATGTCGAATTTCCTCTTGAAAAGAAATGCATGTAATACTATTTGGCATATCGGTACTCGCACAAAGTAATTACATAGATGGTCGCTCCTCAATAGCCTTATTCTTCATACTAGCCGATGGCATTACTCCATAGTGTCCTTGGCTAGTGTGAGTATAGAGGTGAGGCATCACAGCTTGGTATCAGAGCCTAACTTCGGAACAATATAGAATAATCTAGCGAGGATCATTGTTCTACATCTTTCATAGAAATCATGCCTTAGGATTTTATTCGACTCTTAGGACTCGTTCTATCCTAATTTCTTTTATGATGCCTTCTTTTATCAATCAAGATTGTTTGACATTCATTTTGAGAATAACCTTTTTCCTCTTCTATCTTTCTTTCTTAAAAAAGAGAAATGGTTAGATCTGGCCATCCCAGTGCCGGTTAATCCAGTGCTACTCCTTAGGATGGAGTATTTATGTCTGCCTTGCAGCTTTTAGATCTTGTAAAGAATGGTCAAGCTGCCGGACCCATTCCAGAGCCTTCTCATCCTAAATTTGGGTTTGCATGCTTGTGCAGAGATTATACCAACTTGGGTGGAAGGTCATTTAAGGGTACCGAAAGTGTTATAGAAATCCAAGCTTGGCTTAGAACATGCGCCCGCATCTTTTCTCGCATGAATCTTGTGAATCTACATCGAATCCAAGTGGCTTCTAGCATGCTCAAAGAGAGAGCATTAGATTGGTATGAGCTTTTGATTTCGAAAATCGTTGAAGCGGATCTTACTTGGGAGAAATTCTGAGAAAGGTTCGAGTTGAAGTTTGTGCTGGAAGCTGAAAAGGTAACTTTGGTCTAGTGCTTGATTGACCTTGTTCAAGGTGAATCTTTCATGACAGACTATGTCGTATCTATTGAATCTCTCTTTAAATATGGGGTCGAGTACATTAATACCCCATTGAAGAAAAATCAGAGGTTTGTCTTTGAGTTGAATAAGAACCACAAGAAGCCATTAATTCTGAAACTAGAAGTTTCTTTTGATCAGCTTGTTGATATCGCTCTTTGACTTGAAGATGCCGATAAAGAAAGTGATGTTGAAGTTGTGGGTGTCAAACAGAACTTAAAAATAACTTGAAGAGCCTATTATGTTCAAAGGCCCCAATCCATACAAGAAAGGAAAGCAAGAAACTATGGCAGAAAAGACTCCTGCCTCTAGTCATGGACAATGCTACAATTGTGGTTCAATGGACCACTATGCAAATGAGTGTCCGAAACCTCTTTATTATTGCTATTGAAAAAATTTGGGTCACCATATATCTGTATGTCCCATACTTCAAAATAGGAAGGAGGGAAAGATGAATGTTGTGCAAGCCCCTAGTAACACTTCTCGTGATCAAGGTATTTCTCATTCTATCGTTGAGGGCATTATTATGTTTCGTGCTCAACCTATTCGAGTTCTTTTTGACACGGGTGCATCCCACTCTTTTATATCGAAAGAACTTGTCGATACTTTTGCTTTAAATGTTATGGGCTTAATGACTTCTTTAAGAATTGCAAATTCGATTAGCGGATCTGCAACACTCAGATTACTTTACAAAGTTGTCGAGATTATTTTATGTGATTATGCATTTCGGGCCGATTTGCATGTTATGCAATACTTAAGCTTCGGAACTGATTTTTGGGAAAGGATTGACTTAATCATTATGAAGCCATATCATATGTCCCAAGAGGACTATCCATCTTCGACATTCTCAATCTGTTAAGCAGGTTTTTAATTTTAATTAATGATTTCGATTCCAATTCGGTGGCATTATTTTATTCTTTAAACTCACATAATGAGGGAAATGATATTTCTCTCATTCAAGTAGTTTTTGAATTTTCTAGTGTTTTTGAGCTTGTATTAGGATTATCACCTGAGTAATATATTGAGTGGTGCTAAGGTCTTATCACATCGACTTTGCCATCAGTTTTCATTAGCTATGAGTTGCGGACGATAGTGTTCCACTAACAACATTCCGCACTCATTATGATTCTTATGAATGGCTTGTTATGCCATTTGGTTTGAAGAACCCTCCAGCTTATTTCATTCATCTTATGAATCAAGTATTATGTGAGTATCTCGATGACTCCATCCTTGTATTCATTGATTATGGGTAAAAATAGCAATTTAAAATTGCAAATCTTTCTAATAAGATATATTTATAAGTATAATTGGATTTTGTTCTTAAAATGAGCAAAGAATATTCGTAAAAATTTTAAGAGACAAGTTTATCATATAGAAGATGATTTTGTGTTATTTTTCCCATTGAGTATTCTAAGAATTATGGTCGATGCGCTTGATCAACGTTATCGATAGAAATCTCCTAAACGCTATGATGAGACAGTCAGACACAATAAATTGACTTATAAAAAGTAAATATTTCTAAAAAGATGATTACATAAAGTTCATTATAATTTTTAATGTCTTAGCTTTTCAGGAAAGGGGATCATTTAATAGAACTCCTTTCTGATGCCTCTGTTCTTGTGATTCCCGAAGGGAACCAAGACTTTATTGTTTATACAGATGCTAGTCGTGTTGGTTTGGGAGTCGTTCTCATGCATAGGGAACGTGTTATCGCTTATGCTTCTAGGTAATTAAAGCCTATCGAGAGTAGATATGTCACTCATGATTTAGAGCTCACGGCCATCGTTTTCGTCCTTAGAATTTGGCGTCATTATCTTTTGGGAGAGAAATTTTTTTTCTACAATGATCATAAATCTTTAAAGTGTTTATTTCCTCAAAAGGAACTTAATTTGCATCAATTAAGTTGGCTCGAGTTCTTTGCATCTTATGATCTTGATATTCTTTATACTCCCGGAAAGGAAAATCGTAATGCCGGTGCCTTTACCCGAAAGCAACAAGCAGTTGTTTCTATAATGATATCCAAATGGAATGTTCTCGAGACTTTATCCATTGTGAGATTCGAGCTCATGAATCTGATTCATGTTCATCTCTTATTTAATGTAGCCTGGAGGCTCATCCATCTCTTTTTGACCGCATTTTTGAAGCTCAAAACCATGATCCTAAGTTGGCTCATCTTAACCAAAGTTGTTGGGATAGAAATATTGATGATTTGGAAGACTTTGAAATCGATGCTCATGGAGGCATTCGAAAATTTGGTAGACTTATCGTGCCAAATATTAGTAATCATTGTAAAGACATTTTAGAAGATTCTCGTCGTTCTAAATTTACCATTCATCCCGATAGTAGTAAAATGTACACGGATACGAAGCGACTTTATTATTGGGATGGGATGAAATTTGATATCACTAACTTTATTAAGTGTTGCATGACTTGCCAACTCGTTAAGGCCAAGTATCAAAGGCCCGGTGGGTTATTGCAACCTTTAGACATTCCCGTTTGGAAGTGGGATCAAGTTTCCATGGAATTTATCGAAGGTCTTCCCAGTTCTCATTCGCATGTTGACAGTTTATGGGTGATTGTAAATAGACTTACAAAATCCGCCCATTTTATTCTCGTCCGGTCCAATCGGACCGTACCTCTTTTGGCTAGACTCTATGTTAAAGAAATTGTTAAATCACATGGAGTTCCTACTTCTATTGTTAGTGATCGTGATCCATTATTTACTAGTGGATTTTGGAAGAGTCTTCAGAAAGCTTTAGGAACGAAGCTTAATTTTAGCACTGTTTATCATCCTCGGTCCGATGGACAAACAGAGCATGTTAATGAAACTCTTGAAGATCTTCTTCGTGCATGTGTTTTTTATTTTGGTGCAGGTTAGGAAGATCATATTTCCCTTGTTGATTTTTCTTATAATAATAGCTTCCAATCTAGTATTAATATGGCACCGTTCGAGGCACTCTACAAAAGGCCATGCCAATCTCCTTCTTGTTGTCTTGAGATCGGTGAGAAGCTAGTTTTAGGTCCAGATTTTGTTCATGATTCCACGAAAAAGATCATCCTTATTCGTAATAGGATGAAAGAAGCTCAAAGTAGGCAAAAACCCTATGCCGATAACTGAAGAAGTAATTTGAAATTTTCTGTGGAAGATTTGGTATTCATTCGTGTTTCACCTATGAAGAGTGTTGTGCATTTCAATCGATCGGGAAATCTAGCACCTCGATATATTGGCCCATTTCCCATCACCGAACGTTTTGGTTCTGTGGCTTATCGCCTTTTATTATCGACTTAATTTTCTTCTATTCATGACGTTTTCCATGTCTGTCAACAACGGAAATGCCTTAGGGATTTTGATTCTATTTTGAGCCAGTTGTTATTGAAGAAATTGAAATTTCACCTAATTTGACTTTTGAGCAACATCCTATTCGTATCATCGCTACGGAGGTTAAACGCCTTCGTATTAAAGATATTCCGCTTGTGAAAGTTCAATGTCCTCAAATCCTAAGGATTGATCTTAGGAATCCAGAGAATTCATAGAGAAAACACATCCGGTCTTACTCTCTCGTGCTCCTTAGGGTGAACTTCTCGTTTCAAAATTTTCTTTTATGTTGATACGCTTTTATGGTTGTTACACTTTATTTTCTTCTTAAGTATTGCGAGGACGCAATTTATTTAAGAAGGAGAGTCTGTAACAACTCGCATATTTTACGGTTGTATATTTAAATGATTTATTTAAATATTGCATCGTTAGTTGGATTAAAGTTTGAAATGTTATTTTTCGTAAACAGTCGAATTAAGACTCGAGACCACTTCCATTGAGTCCAAAATGGCGTTTGTGACCTTTTTGAGTATAAACATCGATATGTTTGAAGCTAGGTAGGATTTTGCTATTTTTTTCTATTGAGCTTTGGGTTTGGGTTTCAGCCCACTACCATAACAAAGAACCGAACTCCTCTACCAAATACCCTAACTCCTCTACTTTTCATTCATTCTACTCCTCATTTCCTAACACTCAAACTAAAGAGAAATATGGGGGAAAAGAAAGGAAATTAGAAATTGCTAAGCCCTAGTTTTCTTAGGAAATTCAAGTTCTTGCTCTAGAATCAAAGAGAAGCTTAGGTAAGCATCCTCTTCATCTTCTCCATCTCAATCTCTCTTCAATTTTCAGAAATTCCTATAACCTAACTTAGGAAAAACTTCACCTTTGATAATAGAATGAAGATTCTAAAGGTGTATTGAAGAGGAATTGGTCTTGCTTTGTTTTAAAGCCTCTCATTCATTTTCTCTGAGTTTTAAAGGTGAGTTCTAGAAATCACATCTATGTCTATAGATTTCAATATTATTAGGTATGAATTTCTAACATCTATCCATGTTCATTTGCTTTTGATTTGAATTAATTTGGTGAATTTTCCGATTTTGATGATTTGAAGTCAAAATCATTAAAAATCCTATCTTGGATGTTTGATCATGTTATTTGGGATGTATCGAAGAGCCTATAAGGCTAGGTTGTCGCTTGGCATAAATCCCTAGTCTCCGTCGCTGGTCCGATCGTTTCCGAATCGATTTGGCCATCATTGGCCTAGACAAATTTCTGCCCAACTAAACCAACCAGACGTCTGGTTGGTAATTTCAGACGTCTGGTTATGGTCCCTGGAAAAAGTTATATAACGAACGCAGAAAATAAAAAAGCAGAGAAAAGAATCAGACATCTGGTTGGTAATTTCAGACGTCCGGTTAGTGTTTGGTTTGTTGCTCAGACGTCTGGGAGGTTTCTGAAATATTTCCAAAACCCAAATCCAGACATCTGTTGAATCCCTAGATGTCTAGAACTATTTACTCTTGCCTATTTGCCGATTTTTTGAGCGAATTTCCAATGTTTATCGATTTGTGTTGATCCGGTTAGTTGTTATCACTTTTATCGACTACGATGACTTCTTTTTTTGGATTTTTGGGAATATCCATTTTGATGGATTTGGTATCAATTTCTATGGATTTGATTAACGTCTTCGAATGTGAATTTTTGGTGATCGATTGTTTTTACAATCGTTTTCTTTGATTTGTCACTTTAAAATACAAAGGTTTCTATACTTGTAGTAAATATTCAAACTCTTTCACAAAAATGATTTCAACGTTAATTTTCATATAAAGCTCATTTTTAAAACCGTTTTCCAATCTATTAATATATACAACCCTTTACCTCATTCCTTCGAGAAATCTAATTGAATGACTTAGCAAAACAAATGGTATGAAATGCTTGTGCTTACTTTGTCGGTTAATTCTTGGACTTGTTCGATTGAACTATCGTGACAGCTTTAAAGTAAAATATACAATCTGTTCGTAAATATTTAAGTTAAGCCAGCGGTTATGGGACATGAAGCTAAACTCATTTATTTATTAGCTTAGTGTAATTCACACTTATTATTGATCAATGATGATCATTTTATGGTTTGGATTAGCGATGTGTGATGACTCTTTGTCCACATGGTGGACTGTACGTCATTTTATTGAGCTTCGTCTCATTTCTTCTATAGGCTACCGACCTATGGATTTTTTGAGTTCGAGTTCACTGGGCGTACCGTTATTGTACTACATTGTTTCAAATATATTGAGTTTTGGATTCATCGGGTGTACCGTTATTGTACTACGTTGTTGTTCTGAATTATTTGAGTTTTGGGTTCATCGGGCGTACTGTTATTGTAGTACGTTGTTGTTCCGAATTATTCGAGTTTTAGGTTCCTCAAGAGTACCGATATTGTACTACTTTGTTGCACCGGCTCTATGATTAGCGACCATGGGATAGCGATCCCTTTATGATACACGTGTTGGTGAGTTTTTATGCTTTCATTTTTTATAGGCCTCCCCTTTTGTGTTTTTTGGATTTCTAGTTGATGATTTCTAGAATTTGTGTTTCACCAATTTTTGTGATTTACATTGATAAGTTTTATCAATATTTGTGGTTGGGTGAATATGTTAAAGAATATGACATTCTTTGTGATGTTTGAGAAGATTCGAGATATTGTATGATTTTTGTTGTTATTTAATGTATACTTGTCACAGTATGGCATTATTGTTATCATACATTTTTATCATATCTCTTATCCTATCTCGTTTTATATGATATTTATAGCTAGACTGATCCATTTATTATTTTCTTCTTAAATAATACTTGGGTAAGATCGAGATATTTCAGGTGCTTCTACTTGACTTCTTATCAGGGTCCGTCATCTGATTTTTGACTAACTACTTTAGCTTAGTAGTTTCTGTTATTATACATTCGAGAGAAAGACTCCTTGGTGTATACGTATTCTTTTGTCTTGCACTTGTACCTGTTCTTTTGTGATGTAGTGGATCTTACATGACCACTACTATGATGTACACTTTTATGTGTTACATTCATATCTGTTTCCGCCTTAGTGATATGAATATCTGTGACTGATTTTGTGTTATGCTTGTTTTATGTTTTCGAAGACCACATAGCCACTGTGTAGAAATTTTTAGTTTGTATCGGTATGTCTGATTTCCTCTTGAAACGAAATGCATGTAATACTATTTGTCATATCGGTACTCGCACAAAGCTATTACACAGATGGTTGCTTCTCAACAACCTTATTCTTCGTACTAGTCGACGGCATTACTCTTAGTGTCCTTGGCTAGTGTGAGTATAGAGGTGGGGCATCACATTACTCCCCTCTATACTCAGCAACATTATGGTGTTTCGGAAAGAAGGAATCGAACCCTATTAGATATGGTTCCTTCCATAATGAATAAAGCAGAGTTACTTATTTCCTAGTGGGGGATGCGCTAGAAACCACAATGCATACGTTGAACTTGATGCTTACTAAATCTATGCCAAAGACCCCATATGAGATGTAGTGTGAGAAGAAACCCCAACTCAAATATTTGAAGGTTGGGGTTTTCTAACCTATTTTAAGAATGTTGGTCCAAATAAACTTGAGGCAAGATTAGCATTGTGTAAGGTTATACGATATCCTAAGACTTCAACAGGATATATTTTTTACAATACAAATGAACAAAAGATTATTGTTTCTTGGCAGTTGTCTTTTTGAAAAATGTATTTATTATGGAGTATAATAATAGTGAGATTGTAGATTTGGATGAGGTCTTAGAAACTAACATGGGAGTTGAACCAGTTGACGAATCAAATCCATCGGTATAAGAAAACACACAATCTATTAGAAGGTCTAATGGGGAATCTTGTGCACTAGAGAGATGCTATGGTTTTCACATGGATAGCGAGAAAGAGGACTATGTCTTAGACAATGAAACTTCTCTCTCATTCCAACAAGCAATGCAGAGTACTAACTATGCACATTGGGATGGATCTATGAAATTCGAAATGGACTCTATAAATGAAAATAAAGTGAGGAATTTGACTGACATACCCAAAGGGATAAAACCCATAGGCTGCAAATGGATTTACAAAAAAAAACTAAATTCAGATAAACAAGTAGAGACTTATAAAGTAGGAGTAGTTGACAAATAATTTTGTCGATTCAAGGTGTTGATTATGACGAAACGTTTCCATCTGTAACCATGCTTAAGTCCATTTAGACAATGCTAGTCATTGTTGCATTATATGACTACAAAATATAGAAAACTTATGTGAAATGACATTTCTAAATGGTGATTTAGAAGAGATCATTTACATGTCCCACCCGAGGGTTTCAAGGTCAGTAGAAGTGAGGGCAAGTCTTGTAAATCATTAGGATCAATTTATGCTCTCAAACTAGCTTCAAGAAATTGGAAAGAGTATTTTGATAAAATAATCAAATGGTATGGTTTTGATTAGAATATAGAGGAAGCATACGTATGTCAAAAAGAACAAGGAAATTGTATAGTATTCTTAGTTCTATATGTCGATGATTTACTACTGGTCAATGATATTGTGTTGTTGTAATTGGTGAAAGCGTGATTCAAAGAACTTTCCATGAAGTATTTGAACGAAGCAACCAATATACTTAGTATTAAGATCTATGAAGACAAATATAAAAGGTTGTTGGGATTGTCCCAATCCTTACACATATATACCGTACTGAAAAGGTTCAAACAGAGAATTCCAAGCATAGAAATATTACGAAATAATCGGAAATGGTCCTTTCTAAGAACAACGCCCCTCAATACTGATAAGGATAAAGAGCATATAAAATGGATACAATATGCATCTGCATTCAGTTCCATAATGTACACTATGTTGTGTACCAGACCGAATGTGGATTATGCATTAGGATGCGTAAGCCAATATTAGTCTAATCCCAACAAGAAGTTTTAGACACTATAAAATATATACTTAAATATTTGAGAAATACAAAGGACTTATTCCTTGTATATAGGAGTGAAGACCTCCTTATGAAAGGGTATACAGATTCCAGTCTTCGGAGTGATATTGACAATAGCAAGTCTATTTTAGGTTATGTAATTTACATAAAATGGTTGGAAAATTTCTAAACAGGAAACTGTAGTTAATTCCATGATGGAGGCATAATACATAGCCCTCAACGAAGTAGCTAAAGAAGCGGACTGGATGCGAAAATTTATATGTGAGCTAAGGGTGATTCCCAAAACGTAGAATCCAAATTACATTATTTTATGACAACAATACTGCGATGCAGATCACAAAAGAACCAAGAGCTCATAATAAATTAAGATACGTTCTTTAAAGGTTCCACCTTATTAGAGAACTAGTCGAGAAGAAAGAAGTTGTGATTGTATGACTAGAGACCAAGGACAACATAGCAGATTCATTCACAAAGGGATTAGCTCGGTTAATTCTTAGCAAACCGATTGAAGGAATGGGATTGAGATTCCATACTTGGCCAGAGATTGATAGACCTAGGTATAAACGATATGGGCAATTCTATAATTTATTGTAAATTATTTACTCCACAATAAAATCTCATTTCAAATAAAAGGTGTTTTCTTTTTATTATATACATGTCATACCATATTATGTTAATTAATTATTTGATTTAAGTATATTAAATATAAAATCCTTAAATAATATGTCACGTGATAGTGATTACAATGTGTTGTGAGTAAAGAAATTTATCACGTTAAAAATAACACGCTATTTTAAATATTTCTGGTCAAGAAGTTTCGAGACATGATATCAATACATCCCTTGAGACTAGAGCATGTAACACTCTAAACGTTGGGCAATTTATTCTTATGAATGCTGGAGGCACCAAGGGGTTATGTATTGATGGTTATTAGATAACTATAAAATGAATCACCCAAGAGTTTTTAGTTAGTTAATATAACTAAGGTCAAAAAGGGAATTTCGAAGTGATGATATCACACAATTCTTTTGACTTGAGAATACTATTGAACTTCAATGTGGACACTCCACTTTGATTATATGAAAAGACCCTGACTCGACCTTTGAAAATCGGCACCAAATACGACACTCGTATTCTAATGCCGCAGATCCAAACGTCGAATCTGGTTCGCCGGAGCTTATAACATAATTAAGTATACAACACAGCGGAAGAAAAAAATGAATATCATTGATATACAACATTCGATACAACAATGATACAATATGAATCAATATCAGAGATACAAGATAACAAAGATATAGCGGAATAACATATGATATAGCAGCAGAACCCAAAGACTTCAAACAGCAACAGCAACTCTAATTCCAAAGCACGCATCCAGAAATAGATCGGACCACCATCACGTTGCACCAAGCTAAGCAAGTCTCGTCCGGTGAATCCAAAGACTCTAATATCAAATATCTCCAAAGAATACCAAAGAGAAAACTGAAAGCTACCGAATCGATATCTACTATCCACTATCTGAAAAACCCAACTCTAGATTGCCCGTGTGGAAAATTGTGGGCACCCAGAGTTTAGGAAGGGAACAATAAACTCCGAGTCAGCCATGTGACTGGTATGAGCAAACAGAAACAGTTTTACCTTTTAAAACAAACAAAATTTAAATTTGAAATCCGCAATGCTTTTTGGAAAATGCAACTACCATAAGGCCTCCCGCCACACACGCAAAGCAAACGCAGACTTGGAGGAGATTTCTCCTTATGATAGTCAAATATGCTTGATACGTGAAATCCATTTTATATTATTATTAGAGCATAGTGCAGAAAACCTTTCGAAGGTATAATATTAATCTTAGTCAGCATAGGTACCATTATATTATGCCTACTATAGCTACCATGTTAGATGGCAGGTTCTACAACTAAAACCGTACAAGGCGCGTATTGGTGATTTGATTTCCAACAAGTGGTCAGGCTAAGGAACTTCCTGGGCCACATGGGTACGCCTCTAGAGGGACACCCCGAGAACCTAACCGGATCTCTGCCAACACAAGGCCGGGTTACCTCTGCTACTAGGTAACTACTGACACGAGTATGCCATCCCCCGGTCGTAACCAACCTTTATCCCAGGATTCACCAACAACCACAAAGTAATAAATTTGCAGCTACCACATAGGTTAAGTATCTGGGCTCCATACCATGATACCACCTCTAACCAGAAGGAAATGAACATACCCTCAGGGGGCGCTACCCCCAAATAACCTTGCCGCATTCTTCCTGTTTCGACCATTCCGGATTGTGAAGTTCGACGAAGTTTTGTCCACAAAGCTATGATTTACACAAAAGCCATGCTTTGATCAACAAATGATCAGCAGCACTTCATATGCCACATTACCAAATTGGGAATGTATCACTGATAACCATCAACTACATAACCTCTGAGCTCGTACGTCTTAGAGAAGGGTGTTAAGCTAAGAGAATAAATCTCCGCCACCAAATAGAAATGTATTTGATAGAAACCGGTTTTACATCTCAAAGTGTAATGTCAGACACACATCCATACAAGTTTGTTCCGGGTTCGAACAAAACCGAAGGCACTTCCGAAGAAGTCCTTGCAAATCCGGATAATTTCTAATCACGTCCGGACTTCCCATCACAATGGGTGCTCGAATCTCTATACCGGGGATCAGCCGATGCAGAGACATTCGACAAGAAACCCTTTCGTTTTCGAAAGCATCCGGTCTTCACCACCGGTCTTCAATTGCTATCCATAACGTCGTATCACTATTCGGAATGGGTTATATGACATAAAGGTCCTCTCCAGGCTAAACCGAATAGTGAGCGCAATATTTAAAAACATATGGATATGGGATCTCAGTTAAGTCACAACTTATTACCCAAAACTTTTCATTCAAATGGTTAAACAAATTACCATTTCAAATCTTTTAAACAAAAAGATTCATCTCAAAAACCTTCAATGGTTTAAAACAATTTCCACATTTAAATCTTTTAAACAAAAGATTAATTCACAAAATTCACCCCGTTCACAAAAAAATTCATTCATGGATTTCAAAAACAATTTTCATTTCAATTGGATTAACTCGTTAAATCTTTAAATCAAGATTTAACTTATAGCTTTCAAAATTCGTTTCCAAAGATTTGTCCATGGCTTTTCAAAACATTTCAATTCCATTTCAAACTTGAAACCTTTCAACATAGTTTGGAGGTCCTTTCTTTAAATGAAAACTATTATTATTTGAAAACAAATAGGATTTGTTTGGGAAAAACTGATTACAATTACATCAGTTATAACCATTCAAGTATAAAACTTGGATTTAAAATTAAATTTCCCAAACTATACTTTTAAATGGTGAAAAACCATATAAACATCTTTGTAACTTGTATAACATTTTTACGTCATAAATACCAGATGTAGAATTCAATTTCAGATATTAATTTCAGTTTAAATCAAATTTTCCAAATTTCAAATCTTTATTAAGTTATTCAAAATAACTTTCATTTTTAAAACACTTTTTCAAAAGTTTCTCACTTTAAACCCAATTCATTTTCAAAACCATTTGAATTAAAAATTCAAATTCAAAACTATATTTTTAAAAATCTGTGACTTAACCGATTTCCACGTGCAGTCCATATTTGTATGTGTATAGATGTGGTCCAGGGTTTACACACAATAGTGCAACAACAATCATCACACCACAGATTAAAGAGCAGCAATATCGATAAGCGGTATAACTATAACGCTTATCTTCATTCATAGATTCATAGATAAAATAAATTTATCAATAACAAAGATTCACTAATATGATTCGATGTGGGTTTCAGATAACCAACTGGAATCCGACTCCCTGTCGTATCAAAATTCAAATGTCATTTACGGGTTTGCATATTCATATAACAATATATTCATCACAAATAGCAACTCGGCATAAAGCATTGCAAAGCATCACATCACATATCAAATAAATTAATCTATCATCATAGCATTCAATAGCAATCAAACATCTACAATTAAGATGAATAATTTGAGTAGTTTTTAAATTTATCAACCACGTATTACTTTCATTAGTAATTAATTATCATTAACTATAATTGATTAAGTCTTAATTACCTTTATTAATTAAATCATTTCTTAATTAATTATCTTAATTAATTAATTCTTAATTGTAATTAATTGAATCCTTAATAAATTATCCCTAAATTAATAATGATTTCTTAATCATTTTAAATTAATTAACCTTGAATTAATTTTTCTCAATTAACAAATTAATTTTAATTATAAATTATTAATCACTTAATTATCATTAACAATATGGATTTACTTATTTTTAAGTTAATCATTTAAAATATTTGATTTATTCCTATACCACTTTATTAAGTTTTATTTAAAATAATTCGCTAAGAATATAAGAAAAAAACATTCTTTAAACTTAATTTTTTTAAACCTTCTAACTTACCAAAAATAATCATCACTTATAAAAAGAAACAATTTTAGAGTTTATTTAACTAATGTGTTAAAGTTTAAGTCTGGAAAACATAAAACCCGAGACTTACTCGAGTTACACCCGATCAAAATGCTACCCTGCTACGAATTTCACCACAAATCAGCCCCGTGCTCCAATTCTTCTTCAAACTTAAAATTTCTTAAGTGTTTACCCCTACGCATTCGAAATTTACTCGAGACAAAACTCAGGCCAATACGCGATTTTCTCGAAGCCTTCTACGAGCCCAAAGCCTTCTTCTCCAACCATATACCACTGATACCCATCAGAGGTCCATGCACTTGCACAATCGAAAACGTCACTAGTAGTCGAAGCTGCAACCACCATCGAGTCGATGGCAACTGACCTGAACCTCACAAGCACTCAGGTACACCAAACGTCGATGAACTTGCGATCGAACATCACATCCCAGACTGCAACAAAATCATGCCACCAGAAAACACCTCGTCCTCCTATCTCTGGCCATCGAAGGCCATGGAAACTTCGTCAGAGTTTCGTCTTGACCACACGCTGCTATCCCCACCGTCTTATGCAACTTGGTTCATCAAAGATGCCATGGAGACGAGATGACTGTCCTTGATTTAACTAAGGAATAAAACCCTAAATCGTTTTCGTTCATCATTCACAACGAAATAGAAAATCAGCGAGCATTTTTCCTTGACTCATCAACCTCTAAGCTTCCTCTAACATGAATTTCGAAGCTCAATTTTACATTGATCGTCAGATTTTGACAAGAACCCTAAATCTGTCCAATTCAAGAAAACTCCATATTCTCATCCTTACCAATCATGAAATTTCTATTAAAAATCAGTATTTAGCATAACAAATCAGATAAAATGATAAGAATGTAGAATTTAATTACTTGAATTTTCCTGTTTTGAGTAATTTCTCTACAAATCCTATATTTTTAAATTATTTATCATATATTTTACTCTACGTATAATTTTAAAAATAAATTTACAATGTTATAAACCTTTTTCTTTCACGAATCATAATCTTAAATTTATCGTATGAGGAGTATTGAAATTTATTAAGTAGGTTAAGACTATGATAACAACAGAGTCCTATTTTTCCATACACACATATGTTCACTCTGACATTTGCAGTCATGCAAACAAATTCACATCACTATCAAAAAAAAATTCAGATCACACTTCGAAGATCATCAAGATATTTAGGCTTAAGGTCTGATAAAAAAAGAGTTGCTCACTGAAACAAAAAGCATAGCCAGGAAATTTTTGAAAAAACTGGAACTAGAAATTGATTTCCTGGAGTTTGATCTTGTTTCAAGATTATCCTGCTACTTGCTACTTGTTATTTTCCTTGATCATACTTTGTCCAATTTTGTTTTGATTTTCAGGTTGATGAATTCATTTTTTTCTAGATCTTGTTTTGCTATTTTGATTTGCACTCTGTTTGATTTTATTTTTTATCAAAAATTTTGAGCCTGGCAGCCATAACAAGATAACACTGATACATGCATTCACCTATACATTCACATATTTTGATCACATGCAAACATAAATAGATATGGATTCCAAGTTTGCTCAGCAACATTTCAATGTATCAATCAAAATTAGGCTCTAAAGAAATAGTTTGCTCACCTTGAAATGAAGTTGAACAGAGAATAAAATGTTGAGCCTGAACTTGAATTTGTTTTATGATCTGAAATTTTGCTTCAGGCTGATTTCTTTGGTTTTAAACTTCCAGGCTGAAGACTTTGCCTTGTTTCCAGATTTTAATCTTTACTTCTGTCTTCCGGTTGATTCTTTTACTTGTTGAATTATTTTGCTTTTGATTTCATCTGGTTTTATTCTCTTGTTTTCCAGGTTTTTAAAATTTTCTTCAGATCTTTGCTTGATCTTTGAAGTGCAAACAGATTTGGCTTCAAGATTGAGCTTTACCTTAGCTTTAGTTTCGGAACTGAAGTTGTTGTTACATTTGATTTTGTTTTGCCTTGCTCAAGTCTTTGAGTTGATTTTTTTTCAGATTGAAATTTTTTTTCTGTTTTAAATTCTGCAGTTTTCTTTTCTTTGATCTGCATTTATTTTTTTCAGATTTGATAAGGAAATAAGAAGACTTACTTGAGAAAATGAAGGAGCCTAGTTTTGATCTTTTGTTAACATCATGTTTTCAAACAAAAATGCCACTTGTATTCTTTGTTTACACTTGTTAGTTTACATTAACACTTGTCAATATATAGTTATTTTATGTTTTTAACCTTGTTTGAATTATAAACAATATTATGTTTTAATACCCTTACTCTAATTTATTTTATAAATTTAGTTCTAAATATTTACATATACAATTTTAAATTTTCAAATCATATTTTCATGTTTTTCTTATTTATTTTCAAAAGATAATTTTAATTACTTGTACTTTTAAAAGAAATATTTTCCTATCAAAGCTTGAATATTTATGTACAAATAAACTAACTATTTTATTAAATCTGGTTTATTTTTTTAAACCTTCTTTTATTTATATTTATTCACATATGTATTTTATTCAAATTATACTTATTATGTTTTAAATGTTTTTTTTTGAAGAAACGGGTGTGTAGCGTGGAACTACACAGCCGATTAAGCGTAATATTAACATAATATATAGTTATCAACACGCCTGATCACTGGCGGAACAAAGTTTATGAAGCGACTACATTAGACAAAACAAACCAAAAAAAACATAACTTGCATTCTAGATCAGTATGAACCTAAGGTTGAGTCCGTTAGTGCAGCAATCAAGTAGCACAAAAAAAACATTCTAGAGGAAGTTGTTGCAGCTGCGTTAGGAGTGAGGGTTCTGGCGCGGAGGCGCGGCCGAGGAGGAGCTACCCATCGATTATGCTTAGGGGGATCTAGGGATGCGGAGGCAGAGCCTGGCTGGGGCGGAGAAGCTGGAACCTGACCAAATATTGAAAACAGTGATTATTCTATTGCAAATTTGGACCGTCGAACTATTGGGTTTGTTAAAGACACGGGCATTTCGCTCTTTCCGTATCACCCAACAAAAAATGGCTAGTACCGAGTCGGTATTAGGGTCTGGAGCGTTATACTGCCAGAAATCATAGAAGTTGGAGACTACTGGGATGAGACCGATAATATGAGCACAGGAAGAGGCCCAAATGTAGTAAGAAAAGTCGCAGTCGAAGAAAAGGTGGTCTATTGATTCGTGTTCCAGGTTGCAGAGGGGGCAGGTCGAGTCCGAAGGGATGTTGAGGCAGGCGAGGCGGTCTTTGGTGTTGATACGGCCATGGATCAGACACCATTGGAAAAAATAAGATTCGGGGGGGAGGTGAAATTTCCACAGGCGAGCAAAGGAGAAAAGTCTTCCCGGGTGGTTCAGGAAGAGGTAGCACTGAGGCACGGAATAGTGATCGGAGGGAGATAAGGACCAAATGTAAAGGTCAGGAGAAGATGGGGTCAGGTTGACGGTTTGGAGTATGTTGATGACAGCAAGGTATTCACGTAGCAGATTGTTGTTGAGGAAGGAAGGGGGGCAGAGAGATTGAGTGCTAATGGAAACCGCGTCGGTGAGTGTGAGAAGCTTGTGTGCTGCGGAGGCGAAAAGGTTGGGGAATCTGAGGTGTAATGGGGAGTGTCTGAACCAGTGATCAAGCCAGAAAAGGCAATTGGAGCCGTTACCTAGGAGTCGGTGAAAAAGGGATTTAATACGACTGATGGAGGATAGGACGCCAGACCAAAAGGGGGAGGGTTTATTAATGGGAGCTAGGTGGAGGATGCGGGATGGATTGTTAAGGTAGTGAACAGAAAGGATCCAGTCTTTCCAGATGAAGGATCCAGGTGTCAACGTACGCCAAAGCCATTTCCCCAAGAGGGAAAGGTTAAAGGTTCTAAGGTTGACAATACCTAGGCCACCATGATCTATGCTTAAGCAGGCTATTTTCCAACTGACAAGGCATTTAGCCTTCCCCCCATTCCATAGAAAGGACCTTCTAATGGAGTCTAACTTATTGGAAACCCAGATCGGAAGTTTATGGAACGAAAGCCAATACAGGGGGATGGAGGAAAGGACAGATTTGATCAGCACTAGACGACCAGCAGCCGAGACAGCGTCTGCTTTCCAGCCCGAAAGTCTGGATTCAATTTTGGAAATGAGTGGAGCCCAGTCGGCACGATGAAGTTTGGTTGGTCATAAGGGGATACCGAGGTAGGAGATTGGGAATTGAGCGATAGTACAGTTGAGGACAGAAGCGACGGAGGGGCCAAGGTGATCGGATCTACCAAGCATGATGATGGAGCTTTTCTGGAAATTGATGGCAAGTCCGGAGACAAGCTCGAAGACGTATAGGAGAACCTTCAGACAGTGGATATGATTGGGCGAGGGTGAGACAAAGAGAATAGTGTCGTCAGCGAATTGGAGGTTAGAGATGGATAAGTTGGAGTTCGGGGGGCCAATACCGGTGAGGTAATTGTTAGCGGTTGCTAGTTTAGACATACGGTTGAAAACATCTGCCACCAGAACAAAGAGGAGCAGCGAGAGGGGGTCACCCTGTCTGAGGCCGCGAGCGGATTTGATAAGACCCCCTGAAGAACCGTTGATCCGGATCGAAGAAAGACTTGAGGTTAGGATGCATTTTATCCAATCACACCATTTCACGGAGAAGCCTCTGTGGGACAAGAGTTGAAGAATGAAGTTCCAATTAACTGAGTCGAATGCCTTTGAAAAGTCTAGTTTGAGGAGGACTCCTGGCAGTCTGTTTGTGTGGCAAAAGGAGATGGCTTCTTGTGTTGCCACCACACAGTCTAATATATTGCGGCCCAGAATAAATGCAGATTGTTCCTTGCCAATCAACTGGTTCATATGTGGCTGGAGACGATTAGCTAGGACTTTAGTGATCATCTTGAGGGAGGTGTTGAGAAGACTGATGGGACGGAAGGCAGTCAGAGAATTGGCACCCTTGGATTTCGGGAAAAGAACAATAGTGGGGTAGTTGAGACAGGAAATGGTCATTGGGTTGGAGTGGAATTCGGAACACAGATCCAGAAGATCGAACTTGATGACGTCCCAGAAATGCTTGAAGAAGGAAGGGCCAAAGCCATCAGGACCTGGCGATTTTTTGTCATCCATATCTTTTAGGGCCGCTAAGATTTCTTCTTCGGTGAAGGGAGAGTCAATGTGGATGGGGGGTGGATTGGGGTAGAGGAGGTTCCAGTCGATTGGGGGGAGGGGGAGGAGGGTTGACCAAGGATGGAACGGTGAAAGTCGGTGAAAAGGTTTAGAATTTCTGGCTGATCGTTGATTGGCACATCATTATGAATTATTTCGGGGATGAACAGTGATCGACGACAACCGTTAGCTAGTCTGTGGAAGTAGGCCGTGTTTTTGTTGCCGTCCGCTAACCACCTATCCTTTGAACGTTGTTTCCAACCAATTTCCTCCTGCTTCAATAGTCTTCCAAGTTCTGCTTCAAAGCTTTTAAGTTTGTGTGACTCAGACTCATCGAGTGGGCGAGATTCCTCCAGGATGTTTAGCTTGAGGATTTCATCTTGGGTGGAGGCAATACGGTTCCTGAGTGAACCCCAGATGGATCTGGCCCAAGGTTTGAGGAGTCTACTAAGCGATCTGAGTTTGCCAATTACCCGTGCAGAGGCTGAGGTGGAGTTGAAGGGTTGGGTCCAAGCTGTTTTGATAAATTCGTCAAAGGAAGGTTCAAGGAGCCAGAGTCTTTCAAACCTGAATGGTCGATTATGGTCGGTGTGGGAGCCCGAATCTAGCACCAGGGGACAATGGTCTGAGAGGACCGATGCTAGGCCAAGGCAAGTTGATAGGGGGTGAATATCCTCCCATGCAGGGTTGAAGAGAAATCGATCTAGTTTGGCTAAAGCGGGAGCTTGACGTCTATTAGACCATATGAAAAGGCGGTTGTTGATTGGGGGTTCGATTAGAGAGCATGAGTTGATGAAAGCATTGAAGACATCTGAGTCAGATGAGAAATTCCCTGAGTTTCTTTCATCGGGGTGCCTGGTTGTGTTGAAATCACCCCCGAGTACCCAAGGTCCATTAATATGAGATGCAAATTCCAAGCATAAATTCCAAAGTTCTATCCGTTCTTGGGTGGATTGGGGGCCGTAAATGTTTTGAGAAGAAGACAATGGTGTTGGTCTGAAGGTGGGTAAGGGCAACGTGGAGGACAAACGGCTGGTGAATGGTTTGGCTAAGGGACCATACAGATTCATTCCACATGGTAATAAGGCCCCCCTGGAGCCAATAGCATTTGTGTGGGCCCACCCCGAGAGTCGTGGGCCACCAATTTGTCGAAAAAGGGCTGGAGATGGGTCAGAGAGTTTAGATTCTTGGAGCAGGAGGATGTCGGTATGTAGGGGGGACAGGGACGAGCACACTGAGATTCTTTTTGATGGGTCCCCTAGCCCACGAATGTTCCAGGAGACAATTTTCATTGGGTAGAGGAAAGATGCTCTTGTTCTAGGGTTTGCATGGCAGAATAATGCTCGTCCATCATAGTCACTTCCATGCAACGGGCTAATTTCTTGTTTAATCTAGAATTAGCAGAAGAAAAAACTACAGGTTCGTAGAAGCTACCTGTAGCTCCAGGTGGAGACATGGCTCTAGTGGTCCTCGAGCTTCTCCATATGACCGCTGGGGAAAGACCATGTGTACCAGGCTGGGCAGGGGCTAAAGCAGGCGGGATAGCTGGGCTAAAAACCGGTGCTGGGGTTGGATCCGAAGGTGGGACCTAGAGGTAGAGGGGGGTAGAGAGGTCTAGGTCAAGGAGGGGGTCCCATCTTGGAGGGGCTGGATCGAGGTTATGGGGTAAAACACAGTCGTCAAAGTTCAAAGGTGGGGTGGGAGAGGCTGGCTCGTAATTCATGGCGTCGAAACGTTCATCAGAGTCGAGTTCATCTGAGGGGATGCCAAGGGGATCATCGAACCATTTAAACGCTCTTTCTACGTCAATGCCCAGCGGGTAGGTCTCCGGTCTGAAGCGGGGGTGTGAATGATCCCATCGAGAGACCGATATGAGGTAATCAGCGTTGTTGAGGCGAATCCGGTATGAAGTGGTGGCTGGGACTCCCTTCAGAAATTGCATCTTAACATGGAGTTGGCGGCGGTCAAACTCAGACCACTCGCATCTATCGAAGTCTATGAGATGCCCTACAGGATTAAGTGCGGACCGGACAACATCTTGATTATTTTGCAGGGGTTCCGGAAAACGTTTGATGGATGCCCAGCTAGGCGGTTCCAGTTCGATGGATGGCGACGGTTCGTAGTAAGTCCAAGCTTCCAGATAAATCGAACCACTCCCTTTGGAAAGTATCTTGCAGTTGAGCGCGGCTATTTTCGAGTGAATGGAGGGGCAGCAGATCAGGAACCGATTGCTGTCTAGTAACCAGATTGCCCATTCTTCTCGGCCGAAGGTGGAGGACAGGACTGCATTGAGGCTCTCCACACTCCAGATGCCATTGATGATGGTTGCGGTGATATAATGTGAGAAGTCTGCCATTGGGAAGTGAGGAGAAGGAAGAAAAGGATAAAGGGAAGGTGTAGGGGATATGTTTTGTTTAGGAGAGGGGGAGTAATGGTGATTGGATGGATTAGATATAGTGGGGTTGAGTGTAGGTCTAGCTGTGGGGCGATTAGATGTCTGCACGCGTGGGGGAATGGGATTGGAAGCGGCAGAACCGTGTTTTGGAATTTGGGAAAAGGGTGCAGAGGGATTATTACTCACAGTAACCCTGGGTTTCTCAGAAGTCCCAAGGCAGAAGATCTGGAAGGACAACGGGCGCAATAATGACCATAAAATCCACAGTAGTAGCAGATTCTGGGGTCCCTACAATTGGAAGCCATGTGGCCCAGTCCAGCGCATTTGAAACATCTTTTTTTTATTTTAAAAATTCAAAAGTTTTTCGGTAAGAATCAAAAAGCGGGAACGGGGGCCGGCGATTAATTTTGGGAGGGGTTGGCAGAAGTGGCTGAAGGTTAGATGACGGAGCAGGGCGGGGGGTTGCGGCTACCTGGGCGTAGGTTCTACCTTTGGGTGGGTTTCCTGACTGGAAGGGTTGTAAAGTCGTTGAAGGCGGAGCTGATTCAGAAGAACGAGACAAGTATTTCGGCGGGACAAAAGCGATGCCAGTGAACGAAAGAGAAGGAGCGAATGATGGGGAGGGTTGAGAGGAGGAGGAGGAGGAGGAGGGGGAGGGTGTTGAACGATGAGACGCCATTTTTACTCTCTAATTAAAACAATTATTCAATACTTTCTTATGTATTATTTATACTTATACAAATTAAAGAAAAATGGTTTGAAATTAAATTATACATTACTAATAAATGTTAGTAAATAAATTCTTATTTTCAATACATTTATATTTTTAAACTTAAGATATCAAACTTATTTCAAATATAAATTTCTTTAAGTCTAATTAAATTTCAAGTGATTAAAATATTGAAGTGATTTCCAATTTTTATTGAAGTGATTAAAATATACATTACAATTTTTATTGAATTCAAATTCAAATTCAAATCTCAAATTATAATCTATTTATAAAATATTCACTTTTGAATTTCAAATCATTATTCTTTATTTATTTTAAAGACAAAAATATATTTTTTATTAATGAATCAAGTTATTAATTGTAATTAATTGAATCCTTAATAAATTATCCCTAAATTAATAATGATTTCTTAATCATTTTAAATTAATTAACCTTGAATTAATTTTTCTCGATTAACAAATTAATTTTAATTATAAATTATTAATCACTTAATTATCATTAACAATATGGATTTACTTATTTTTAAGTTAATCATTTAAAATATTTGATTTATTCCTAGACCACTTTATTAAGTTTTATTTGAAATAATTCGCTAAGAATATAAGAAAATAACATTCTTTAAACTTAAATTTTTTTAAAGGTTTAATTTAAACCTTCTAACTTAACAAAAATAATCATCATTTATAAAAAGAAACAATTGTAGAATTTATTTAACTAATGTGTTAAAGTTTAAATCTGGAAAACATAAAACCCGAGACTTACTCGAGTTACACCCGATCAAAATGCTACCCTGCTCCGAGTTTCACCACAAATCAACTTTGTGCTCCAATTCTTTTTCAAACTTAAAATTTCTTAAGTGTTTACCCCTACGCATTTGAAATTTACTCGAGACAAAACTCAGGCCAATACGTGATTTTCCCGAAGCCTTCTTCGAGCTCAAAGCCTTCTTCTCCAACCATATACCACTGATACACATCAGAGGTTCGTGCACATGCACAATCGAAAACGTCACCACTAGTCGAAGCTGCGGCCACCATCGAGCCGACGGCAACTCACCTGAACCTCACAAAAACACTCAGGTACCCCAAACATCGATGAACTCGCGATCGAACATCACATCCCGGACTGCAACAAAACCATGCCACCAGAAAACACCTCGTCCTCCTATCTCGGGCCATCGGAGGCCATGGAAACTTCGTCAGAGTTTCATCTTGACCACACGCTGCTATCACCACCGTCTTATGCAACTCGGTTCATCAGAGACGCCATGGTGACAAGATGACTGACCTTGATTTAACTAAGGAATAAAACCCTAAATCGTTTTCGTTCATCATTCATAACGAAATAGAAAATCAGCGAGCATTTTTCCTTGACTCATCAACCTCTAAGCTTCCTCTAACATGAATTTCGAAGCTCAATTTTACATTGATCATCAGATTTTGACAAATACCCCAAAACTGTCCAATTCAAGAAAACTCCATATTCTCATTCTTACCAATCATGAAATTTCTTTTGAAAATCAGTATTTAGCATAACAAATCTGATAAAATGATCAGAATGTAGAATTTAATTACTTGAATTTTCCTGTTTTGAGTAATTTCTCTGCAAATCCTATATTTTTAAATTATTTATCATATATTTTTACTCTATATATAATTTTAAAAATAACTTTACAATGTTATAAACCTTTTTCTTTCACGAATCATAATCTTAAATTTATCGTATGAGGAGTATTGAAATTTATTAAGTAGGTTAAGACTATGATAACAACAGAGTCCTATTTTGCCATACACACATATGTTCACTCAGACATTTGCAGTCATGCAAACAAATCCACATCACCATTAAAAAAAATCAGATCACACTTCAAAGATCATCAAGATATTTAAGCTTAAGGTCTGATAAAAAAGGAGTTGCTCCTGAAACTAAAAGCAGAGCCAGGAAATTTTTGAAAAAACTGGAACTGGAAATTGATTTCCTGGAGTTTGATCTTGTTTCAAGATTATCCTGCTACTTGCTACTTGTTATTTGCCTTGATCATACTTTGTCCAATTTTGTTTTGATTTTCAGGTTGATGAATTCATTTTTTTCTCTGTATCTTATTTTGCTGTTTTGATTTGCACTCTGTTTGATTTTATTTTTTATCAAAAAATTTGAGCCTGGCAACCATAACAAGATAACACTGATACATGCATTCACCTATACATTCACATATTTTGATCACATGCAAACATAAATAGATATGGATTCAAAGTTTTCTCAGCAACATTTCAATGTATCAATCAAAATTAGGCTCTAAAGAAACAGTTTGCTCACCTTGAAATGAAGTTGAATAGAGAACAAAATGTTGAGGCTGAACTTGAATTTGTTTTATGATCTGAAATTTTGCTTCAGGCTGATTTCTTTGGTTTCAAACTTCCAGGCTGAAGACTTTGCCTTGTTTCCAGATTTTAATCTTTACATCTGTCTTCAGGTTGATTCCTTTACTTGTTGAATTATTTTGCTTTTTATTTCATCTGGTTTTATTCTCTTGTTTTCCAGGTTTTTAAAATTTTCTTCAGTTCTTTGCTTGATCTTTGAACTGCAAATAGATTTGGCTTCAAGATTGAGCTTTACCTTAGCTTTAATTTTGGAACTAAAGTTGCTATTACATTTGATTTTGTTTTGCCTTGCTCAAGTCTTTGAATTGATTTGTTTTCAGATTGAAATTTTTTTCTGTTTTAAATTCCGCAGTTTTCTTTTCTTTGATCTGCATTTATTTTTTTCAGATTTGATAAGGAAATAAGAAGACTTACTTGAGAAAATGAAGGAGCCTAGTTTTGATCTTTTGTTAACATCATGTTTTTAAAAAAAATGCCACTTGTATTCTTTGTTTACACTTGTTAGTTTACATTAACACTTGTCAATATATAGTTATTTTATGTTTTTAACCTTGTTTGAATTATAAACAATATTATGTTTTAATACCCTTACTCTAATTTATTTTATAAATTTAGTTCTAAATATTTACATATACAATTTTAAATTTTCAAATCATATTTTCATGTTTTTCTTATTTATTTTCAAAAGATATTTTTAATTACTTATGCTTTTGAAAAAAAAAATCATATCAAAACTTGAATATTTATGTACAAATAAACTAACTATTTTATTAAATCTGGTTTATTTTTTTAAACCTTCTTTTATTTATATTTATTCACATATGTATTTTATTCAAATTATACTTATTATGTTTTAAATGCTAAAAATAATTATTCAATACTTTCTTATGTATTATTTATACATATACCAATTAAAGAAAAATGATTTGAAATTAAATTATACATTACTAATAAATGTTAGTAAATAAATTCTTATTTTCAATACATTTATATTTTAAACTTAAGATATCAAACTTATTTCAAATATAAAGTCTTTAAGTCTAATTAAATTTCAAGTGATTAAAATATTGAAGTGATTTCCAATTTTTATTGAAGTGATTAAAATATACATTACTAAGAAAGAAATCTCTCAAGTAAATACAATTTTTTTTTTGGCAAGGCCAGCGGGGTTAAAAATGGGCCCCTACCATTTATTGATATACCGAGAAGAAATACAAAGATAGAAGAACATGCTGCCCACAGACAGGCAAGCAGGAGAAACAAAGAAACATGAAAACAGAAGACAAGGCATATCAATGCAAAAGGAAAAAGAAAGAAAAACAAAAAAAACAAACAGCCAAAACACATCAACACGAGAGGACAAGCACACTAACAACTGATGGCATCAAGGAATCCCGAATCGAAGGAATGCTTTGAGGCCAAAATACCGGATCTCAGCCCTTCAGTAATAGCATGTTTCATTTGCAAAACAGATTTCCTTTTATTGTTAAAAATTATTGCATTTCGTTCATCCCAAATCATAGTAGTAAATACCTTCAGAGTGAAAAGATGCTTATATGTTGCCTCATATTTCCATCTAGTTGCCTTGTGAATTAAATCCCATTCCACCTCGCTAACCATATCCGCTCTTCTGTTCGTGGACATACTAACAGTAAAGAACCATAACTTGTAAACATATGGGCATGAAAAAAACAAATGGAGGGTATTCTCCTCGGCAGTATGACAGAAACTGCATTTGGTGTCAATAGGAACTCCTCTCTGCCGTAACATGACTTTAGTCTTTAAAGTGTTACTGAAAATTTTCCATAGAAAAAGGTTTTGTCTTGCAGAGTTGTGATTTAGCCATATACGTTTATGCCAACTGAATATTTCAGCATTACTTCGAGTAACAAGGTATTTGTACATGCCACCAATTTTGTACTTGTCCATACAGCATTTCCATGTAATGCCATCATTATGAGATTGAACTAGATTATAACTGCATATTTGATCCCAGAGAAGTCTAACAATTTGATTACTCGAGAATGGGAGCTCAGCACGACCATAGTGGATAAAGTTACTCGCATAAGCATTCAACCCAATCCCAGTTTGAACCTGCTGGTTGAAATCAAGAATTTTACCAAGAATCACTCCCTCTTTAACCCACGGGTCATTCCAGAAAGAGATACGACTATTGACACCGATTATACTCTGCACACAAGGAAGAATTTCATGCCTAAGATTAAGAATACTTCTCCAAGTCCAACTACACGAGGGAGGAGTACTCATTGTCCAAAAAAATTTATTGCCAATAATGAATTTGTAAGACCACCTCACCCACAAATTATCCTTATTATTCAGTTGGTTGTCAATATGTTGTACAATGGCAGCATGATTCCAAAGAAGCAAGTTTTTTATCCCAAGACCTCCTCTTGATTTAGGTTGCTCCAATTTGGAAAATGCACAGGGAGAAAGTTTATTTGAAATAACAGTTCCATGCCAGAAAAAGTTAGTCATAGCTCTTCTTATCATATTGATCAGCTTAATAGGGAGTATGAAGGCCCGAGACCAATACACAGACATAGAGAATAAAACAGCGTTAATGAGAGTGAGTCTACCTTCTTGACTAAGCATCCTGTTAGTCCACACAGCAAGCCTAGCAATGATTTTTTCAAACAGAGGCGTGCATTGTGCAAATGTGATTCTGGAAGTAGCCAGCGGAATACCAAGGTACATGGTGGAGTCAGCACAAAGAGAAATGGAGGTACGAGAGATGATTTGGTTTATCGTTTCATTGTTCACTCCATCAATCATCATTTCAGACTTGCTTAAATTGATCGAAAGGCCAGTAATCTTGTAGAATTTATCAAGGCCCTCCATAATAGAGTTAACTGTTGTCATGGTGGGTTTGAAGAAAACCACTAGGTCATCCGCAAACATAAGAGAAATGATGAGAGGCTCTTTGCATTTAGGATGTACAGAGAAGCTGTCAGAATCGACTTGCTGAACAAAAATTTGAGTTAGAACTTCCATTACTACTATGAATAAATAAGCTGACATTGGGTCTCCCTATCTGATGCCTTGCATACTTCGAAAGTAACCTACATTATTGTTATTAACCACTAAAGAGAAACGTGCAGTAGAGATACATGCTTCAATCCACGCGACGAAGTGCTTGGGGAAATTCATCAGGCCCAAAATTCTCACAATAGCATCCCAATGTAAGGAGTCAAAAGCTTTCGAAATGTCAAGCTTGATCATTGCTCTAGGTGAATCCATGGATGTTTTATACCCTTTTAACAGTTCATGGGACAATAAGACGTTGTCAAGAATACTACGGCCACTAGTAAAGGCTGTTTGGTTGGGAGATATAATGTTTGGCAGCACCAGCTTGATTCTGTTCGCCATTATCTTTGATATGCATTTATAGATGGTATTACAACATGAAATAGGTCTAAACTCATTAAGGCAAGCATTTTTAACCTTGGGGATAAGGGCAATGTTAGTAGCATTTACCGAGCCAAACTTGCATTTATTAAAAAAGTTATGAATTGCCCGAAGGAAGGTAGGGGCAACCGTGCTCCAACAAGCCGTGAAGAAACTCGCATTGAAACCATCAGGCCCTCCAGTAGAGTTAGCATTGAGAGAGAAAAGAGCAGATTTTATCTCATCATCAGTAATAATCGTAGAGAGGAAGGCATTATCATTTTTATTGAATTCAAATTCAAATTTAAATCTCAAATTATAATCTACTTATAAACTATTCACTTTTGAATTCCAAATCATTAATCTTTATTTATTTTAAAGATAAAAATATTTTTTTATTAATGAATCAAGTTATCAATCTTCATATGTATATATATTTATTCAAATCTCCAAATAAATTCAAAATTAAATTTGTAATTAAAATATTATTCAAAATATTTATTTCAGAATTTCCAATTAGAAATTTGATTTAAAAATCATATTCACATTCATTTATATTAATAAACGAATAAATATTTATTAAATTTTTGGAAAACACCAGTTTAAATCGTAATTAAATTCCAAAAATTAAATTTATTTCCAATTTCAATTGGATTTAAAATGGGAATGTTACATTATAGTTAAATCATGGCATAGAAACCATACAATGATCGTAGTTAGGTCGGAGTTGAAGTATTGCAAGTGAAAAACTGTTCAATAGAGAATTCGCCTCCTTAGTTATATGAGCTTGGTGTCACGGCCAACTATAATTAATATAAAGTCGGAGTCTCTGGCTGGAGTGGTATGGTTGACTACAATTATTAAACCAAGGACTTTGCATTTAAATTAAAAAGGTTGAATATGGACGATATTTAAATCTTGGCCAAAAATAAAATTTACAAGTCCTAAATTGGTATGGTTAGAACAGAATTAGTAAAAATAATCGCTGCTACCAAGTACTGCTTGAAACATAGAAATTGGATTTTACTGAAAAAATATATAAGTGATAAATTCGGACAAACCGTCGCACCACTAGCTAAAGTTATGTGTGAACGTTGATATTCAAATTGTTTGATATTAATCGCTGACTGAATTTACACCTTTGAGTCGCACACCACAATGTTGAATACTCTGAAATACCACACAATTTAATTAAATTATTATTGTTATAAATTAATTAAATTAATTTATATTTATAAAATATTAATTATTAAATTTTATTTGATTACCATTATTACTTTGTGAAGTGCATATATAAAATTTATATATATATATATAAGATATCGATAAACATTAAAATCAAGTTTAAATTAAATGAATGTTGATTGGATTTGGAGATTTTCGTAGACCCATCGAACCTATACTATAGCTGGCCATAAAGAAGAGGGAGGGTGAGTTTTGAATGCAAAGCTCTATTTTTTGAATTGGCAAAAAGAAAGAATAAACAATGAGATCTGGATCTCCATTTTTTACTTAAATATGGTGCACATATAAACCATGACTCTTCACTCATTTTGAGTTTAACTTTTTGCCTCCCCTCCTTCCTATCTTTACCACAACCAACAACGGGTATAACCTTTCATTTTCAAATCAAACTCAATTAAAATCAAGAGTGATATCCACCTTTGGTCTATTGAAAATTCAAGAGGTGTTCGGATCAGATCTAAAGAAACTTCTTTTAACATTCAAAGTACTTTTCAATGGCTACATTTTAAAAGTAATTTCTTATTATAAATGTTATTTATAATCATATATGATTATGGCCTCATTTATGCTGTTTACATATATTGGTTATAATAACGGATTCATATGTTTGTTTGTTGACCAATTTCTATATATATATATATATATATATATATATGCATCTATATTGTCAAAAAAATCTAAAACGTATCATTACAATTTAATGTTCCTTACGACCATATTTTTAAATAGTAAAAAACAATTTTAAATTTGTTAAAGTATTTTTATTAATTTTAAAATTTGAAATATGAGATATGTAGTTACATACCTTTCATCGCTTGGCTTCACCGGTTTCTGATGGAGGCAAGAGCTATGTTGGCTGAGTGTAAGAGAATGAGAGTGGATGCTGACTATTTATATACTCTAGATATTAAATACCTCCCTTGTTTTCCTCAAATCCTAGGAGACTAAGTCCCCCGCCCCCTTTCTTGCATGGCCAACCTACATTTAACCCTGGATTGGTCAAAACGTCCATTGACTCACTTTGAATCAATCATTTAATCGTTCTATTTAAGCCCGTTCTTCAATTATATTAACATTCAACTTTATACATTGTTTTAATTGATTTTAGAATTCAAATAATAATAAAAAATGCCATACAGAATAAATATAAAATTTGTATTAATTTTATTACTAATTTACAACATTTATAGATTATTATTTTTACATTGATCGAATTCGAAAATAACCAACAACTTGGTTGTATTAACTCTCTGGTGTGAACTCGATCCTCGATCGATATTTAAACAATTTGAATACTGAAGCAAGTACGGACTTTGCTTAAGTACAATATCGGGCACAATCTTGATTCTTCTAGATTGCTTGGGCAAAATCCAATTTTTAGTATATTTTAAGCTCATTGAGTAACAAATTTTGAACAAGTATTCTTTTCATCATCACTGTACACTTAGGTATCTAGAATTCGATTTATGGTCAAAAACCCTATTATTATATGTGTCTGACTATGTAGATCACTTTAAAATTCTTAATTCAATCCGATAACATTTATCGATTTACTGATTTACTTTAGTTGGGAATTTTGAATTTAAATTGATGTTAAAGTCTCTTGGGTAGTGTTTCACTTCAAGTAGTTCAACGTATACCTAACTATGTTTGTAACAAGGTCGTTATGCCAAGTGTTTAACTATAACACCTCGAAAATTTAATGGAAAATTTAATAATAAATTTAATTTAAATAAAACAAGGGCTAAAATGAAATATTCATAGACATCTGAATTTGGCAACGAAACTTGCACCATTGTATACATAGCGATTTTCTAGGAAATTTTCATTTAACACTTTGAAATCGGAGTACGAACGGAGAAGTTATGGACATTTCAAAATTTGAAGAAGAAATGAACTAACAATAAAAATTTACCCAAAATTAACACAATGAACGGTCGACCCATGGAGTTCGACGATCGACCGTTGACGTACAAATTTCATGACTTGGAAACGGATAAGATTGAACCGACTATTTTTCTTCATTGCCAAGAAATTGATGTGAATCCATGATCAAACTAAAGATATCGTAAGGTAAATTCAATGCTTCAATCAATCTCTAACTCCTATAAATTAACACCTAGGCAAATCCTTATTTCATTAGAAGATTTTCGGTAATGAAACTCCGCAAAAAAAATTCTCTCCACTTATAATTTTTCTTCAAAAATAAATTACAATCAAAGAAAGAGGATGCTGCAAATCGAATTTAGGAGGAGGCAAGCTAATGGGTGATGATTCTTCGAAGAGCTTGGATCTGAAGTGAGTGGGAATAAGTTTAATAAGTTGATTATTTATAGTAGATTTTAACCTGTTCTATCTGATCTATGATGCTAGAAATTAAACTATAAATTACAAACTCTAATTGTAAAACAGAAATCTGAATTAGAAATTGAAATTGGTGTAATTGATAAATCTATTTTTTACCCAAGTTTAACCCCTCCATTATTGAATCAAAACTCTCAATTTGCTAAACCTGGATTAAACAAGTGTAATTAAATTGTATAAATCTATGAACCAGGAATATAGACCGATCACTGTTTAGGGTTCACTGTATAATGCAGAGTTTGTGATATTAAACCAAAATTACGATCTCAGAAAATTAAAAACCCTAAATTTTACTACGCGAATCAATCGTTCATTTACCTTAAGCCTCGGCCGATGGCCTGAATTGTTGAGCGATCGATTGAGGGCTGGTTAAGGCCCGTATTGTTTAACCTCGGCCTACGGCCTAGACTTGAAATAAAATTAAAATTAATTTTAATTGGTTGTATAAGCATATTGCATGCATATGTTTATATGTTAGAGGCTGTAGGGAAGCTAGTTCCCTAAGAGATGACGCTAGAATGTTGTAGAATTAGGTAAATGCACTTTACCCAATGAGGGTCGACTATTTGACCAGGGGTAATTTTATCGCAAATTGCACTCACATGAGATTCTATGGTGGACGCGCTGCATCGAAAGATACCTGATGAAGTGTGTGGGCTTGGCACAACGAGACACCATGATATGCACGATTCTGATGCAGTGTAATGTCATGTGGTCGATGGAGCTTGGCACATGCAATAAGAGGCATGTTATATAGTCGAGAGGTGGGTACGTATGTAGAAGATCAGACATTACGATGAGTCGGCATTGTGGGCCCTCTCGATGCGTAGTTGGGTTAGGTGTAGTCGTAGTATGGGAAATTTGTTCCTATATAGGCTAATGTTCCATATCTAGTAGCCTAGTGATGGTGTTTACATATCGAGTAGTTTTAGTAGCGGTGCTCCGATATCGAGCAGCTCGTGAAACGATGGTCGATCCTTAGTTACTAAGGTTTGATCCATAGTTCCATCCTTGTAGTAGCGTACATAAGTTGTAGTGTAGGTGTGTGTTGGATAAAAACCCTTAAGTAATGAACCCTAGGAATACATGAATACCTTAGGACATCCTAGCACACATATAATATAATTAAAGTTAACTGCACATTATCAACATATATTAAACCTGTACTCATTCATCAGATTTTTGTTTGACCCACCTTTTTCCTTTCTTTCCCCAGTACAGCAGGACAGGACAATGGGTGATTTGGCCTGATTTCAGTACATGGAGAGGTGAGCTCATCGAAGGAGTTGCTTATCCTTTATTTACTGTAACACCCTGTAAAATCAACCATAAATAAATTGGATAAATTAAATTAAGTAAGATAAGAATAAAAATGGAAATTTTGCAAAAGTTTGAATTTGACCACAAAAGTTATGTCGTTTCATTCATGGCGAAATTCTAATCAATTTTAATATGTAATATATTGAAAACAGAGCTTAAACGGAAAAGCTATGGACGTTTAAAGTTTTTGGGTTTAAAGTAATAGAATTCAAATTTAAATGAATAGTTAATTTTAAACTTTAGAATTCAAAATTTAACGGTAAATAGACTTAGGGCTCAAGTAAATGTTAAAATCAATGTTAATGTTAAAGTACAATTAAGAAAAATAATAAATAAAACATTGGCACAAAATTAATGTTCTCGAAACAATGGGAGAGGTGGACCTCGATCTTAAACGGTCGACCGCTAGCGGTCGACCGATGGTAGGACGGTCGACTGCTTCCTATCAAGTGGCGGCTAGGGATTGTGAGTTTAAATGTTTCAAATTTTATAATTTCCAATTGACCATCATCCAATGGTTTCGATGCATTCCAACCACTATAAATAAGACCCTAGACCTCTCAGTTTTACTCACAAAATATTTTGAGAATATTAGCGAAGGTCTGTCAGTTCGTCTCTTCATAAATTCAAAAAACTCCATTAAGGTTTTAGTTAAGAAATCTTATACATATATTTTTGTTTATTATTTATTTTCTCAATCTATTCTCCTCCAATCCCTTAATTTTTGAATCTTATCTATATATATAAATCCATTACTGTCTATATATATAAAAGAAGAGATCCGATAAAGATTATCAATGACATGTCAAAACCAATGGAGGCAAAGCTAAGGACATATTGTGAGTGAAAATCTTAGCTTTTATATTTAGTAATTGATTAGCATAGTTTGGGTTTGCATGTGCCTTGGGGAGTTTTGGTTTGCGAAAATATAATATTATAAACTCCCAAAACTCCTTCAATGTGAAATGTCAATTTTATGTTGGAATCTCAATTGTTTATGTCAAAATAATGGAAATAGTGTAAATTTGCAGTTTTGATAATTTTATCGTCTATTCCACTCCTTATTATTTTTCTTTGAATTTGATTAAAGGATGTTGATTAAGGAATAGCATGTAAGGTATGAATTTTATTCGTAGTTTGCGCTGCTTTTTCCGATGAATTAAATAGGAATTCCTTTGTTTATTTTTATGTGAAAAATGAGTTGAATAGAGCATAAAAATTGGAATTGTAAGTTTCTAGTATCAATGCATTCCATTATTTTAATGTAATAAGATGGGTTTAAATTTTAACTGTATACTAGTCTGTTGATTGAAACATTAGATACGAATATTGGAATTTTGGGTATTATTGATAATACAAAATGAGACTTGTATAATTGTTTGAAGTGTTGACATTTAAAGCTAGTTTATGGCATATATTCTGCACGCTTAGATATATATTAGCGCAACTAACATATAATTGCATAGTTAAATAAGTGGTTAAATAAATTAGGATCGTATGTATGTATATACGTATGTACGTATGTATGTATGTATGTATATATTAGCGTAACTAATGTATAATTGCATGGTTAAATAGGTTATTAATTTTATTCAAATCCCCCTTAGGAAAGTAATTAATGTTAAAGGCTCAATAAGAAAGATATCTTATAAGACCTTGATTTTGGAAATGATGAGATGTGTGATAATATATGTAGTGAGTGATATAGATTATGATTAAGCTATAGGGATTGAGGTCAGTCAAAAGTACATGGAAGTTTGCCTAGCTAATCTGGCTAGCAGTAGTGTGACTTTGAGGTTGGTGTAAGACATCGCCTATATTAAGAAACTACGATAGGCTGGTTCCAAATTTTGTAGGAATCTGCTTAGCTAATCTAGATACCAGGTTATTCACTGGATATTAGCTAATTTAGTAAGGCTCGAGATTTTTATTCACCAGATATTTGTTGTTCTGACTCCCTCTTCATTACAACGCAGGTTAGGAAGGGCGATGCCGAAGGTAGAGACATTGATGAGACTTGTGGAGTAGTTTATTTATTTACTTGCTATATTCTACGGTTTTAATGTACCAATGAAATAAAAACAATGTCGTACTTTTGGAATATTGTATCATAGATATGTTACAGTTATTGTTGGGTTTTGGTGTTATGGTTTTGAACGACATTTCAAAATTTGAATAAAATGGGTACTATTGTTGTCATTACATTTTACCCTTCTGCTATGAGATTCTGAGTGTGTAGATAAATAGCTATGCATTGTTCTTTTTACCAACCAACTACCAGCTTCAAGATGGTTCTAAGTTTCGATGGGCCTTCTCTAAGTCGAAATTTAAGCCCATTTCATGGTGGATTGTTAGATTTGGTATCAAAGCCTAGGTCACTCAATTAACGGGGAAAACTATATATATGAGAGACGTACTTATTATTTTTGAAAAGATTTTCCAAAAACCCCTATTATACATATACACTTTGTTATGAAGTTAAGCATATACACTAGGCAAATCGTTCTTTCAGCGTACAATACTATCGCACGACAATATTGTACGATCGATTTCACCCTAGAGGGGGTGAATAGGGTGATATATTAATTAAAAAATCATTGCGGAAGTTTATATAAAATAATTTCAACACAGATCACAGCAGAATAATAGCAGCACAGATAATAGCAGAATATATAAAACAGAACACGCAGATTTACCCAACTTCGGTAAAACCCTGTCTATGTGCTGCCCCCAAGGTTTCTACTAGAAATTAGATAGTCATACGCTTACACACGTAAACTTGCGACACCCGCCATCAACTAACCTAACTCTACCCTCAAAACCCTACCACAACTCAGCCACTGAGTTGCGAATTCTCGAACTACACCACCATAGCTTGTCCCCTAGTCATACGACTAGACAATACAAAGTTTAAAAGGAAAAAAAACAAATTTAAAACAATTTAAAAATAAAAACCCTAATTGGAATGTACTAGAGCTCAAAAGCAATATAGCCGGCCCAACAACATAGTGTAAATAGATTTCTCCCTTTTTCTCTTTTATGTTGTTCGACCGGTTCTTTGTATTGAGCTGAAAATGGCATCGTCCTTTTTAGTTCGATCCTTGATAATTAGGGCTTTCTAAAATTGAAGGCGTCGACGGTTGATCGACCAGGTGGGTTGTTCTCGTGATTGCTTTGATGATCGATTGTATCTTCTCTGCTTTGTACACGGCTGCCCTAATTTTTGATCGAGTTCAGCTCCTGACTATGATATGTACTTTATGCCTTTTGCTTCTTCTGATTTGCTTGCTTGAACACGATTAATGATTCGAGTTTAATGATTATTCTTTGTTTAGCTGGAACTCGAATGCTCTTTTTGCCGATGTCCTTTATCGGTTACATATGGTTCGATCCCCTATATTTCAGTTCGTCTGATAATTTGCTCAGTCGTTTGATTTTGCATTGATGACTGTGATGATTTCTGACCTTTTCAAAATCGTATATTTTTGCTTCATTGTCACGGCTTTGATTTCCGACTTGGTTCAACTTCCTTGGTCATCACGGTACTGATCCTCTGGCGATGTTGATTTATTTTGACTTCGGCCGTGGTGATTTATGATGATATTTTGACTCTGTTCAATTTCTCATTGCTTCGACTTGAATTTTTCCATTACCTGACTTCGGCACTGTCACCGTTGCATTAAGTTGTACCTGTTTTTGCTGCCTTCATGTACATGCCAAGTCTTGTTAACATCGTCTGATATGCATTTGCTTGAGTTGAGGCAGTATGCATACAGTTTCATATATGTGTCAGTGTTTATTTACTTTGTTTTGCACTTGTTTTATACATTCACTGTATATTAATAATGTTGTTCACTGTATTCATGATTTAAGTTATGACCTTGTATTTATATATAATCTAGTTGCATATATACATATATGATGTCGTACTCGATTTTGGTTTCCCTTGAGTTCTGATAGTACTTGAGTCACTATACACTTGTAGTGTCCGGACATCTGATGCATTGTGGTTCGATGCACTTGTATATGTATCAGCCATTTGATTCATATATTCATTTGTGTCTGCTGCACCACTGTTGTCATTTGTTGCAGTTTGAATTATGATGAGTTTCATCCCTGGTCTGGTCTACTTTGAGTTTGGTTAAGTTGTTGTGGACTTGAAACACTTGTTGCTAGTTGCCATTTTAGTTCGAGGCAGAAATGCTTGCAGGCTTAGAGTCTTCGTACATTTGATGTTTGCTTTTCTTGTAGTCAAGTCTGCATTATTGTCACATGAACTGCACTTGTTCATTATAGTTTAGTTTGGCCATGCTTCATTGAGTTGCGTTGAGTCTGTGCATTTATTTCTCATTCGCTTCGAGACAGTTTCAGTTGCATTGTGTCGGGTTCAGTCATGTTCATTTGGGTTTCATTGTTTTATATGAGTCTGTGCATTCTTCACGTTTTGATTTTTTTATGCCTTTAGTTTGTAATCTCTGGTTGGTTGACTTGAACTGATCATTGAAGTGCATTGCCTTGCCTTTGCTTGTATCTATGCATGTCACTGTGCTCTGTATATTACTATGTATATGCATTCATCTTTTGTACTGTGTATGTTGACATATTCACTTAGTTGTTCCTCATGTATATCGATGCATTATATTTACATTTGTCTTTGAGCATGGGCAGTTTGGTTCCACTGTTTGGTTTCAATGCACTACATATATATGTGTGTTCATATTTGTAGCATACTCGACCTGATCTTGGCAATATCATTCACTGATGCATTTGCGTAGTTCAGTCTGATTTGTGAGATGGTTCATTTAGCTAGCCTAGTTATGTTGATTAGAAACTTCATCATATTATTGTTCCTTGATGTTCTGGCCTATCTTTCTTGGATCTGGTCTGGTGGAACTCATTGCATTGAGCACTGGTGCAGTTTGGTTAGATATTGAATAATGGTTCATGTCTAAACCTTCACTGATTTGGGTTGCAGTGACTAGTTCATTGTTTCTCACTGAATTTTTGTCGAGGCTTGTCTCATGTTGTTTTTGGATTGCTGACCATTTTATTGAAGTTGCACCTGTGTTGGATCCAGCTTAAAGCTCGGGTTTGACCTTGTGCTCGTATCCTGGCTTTATTTATTTCACTTGAGTTGAACCCGGCTTTTGATTTGGGTTTGACCTTGTGCTCACCTATCCCTGTAATTTTATCAAGTGTATATCGGTGTGCACGGCCTTATGGCATGTACAGTGATACACTATGCATGTCACAAGTTGTTCGTGTATGATGAATTCAAATTTAAATGATGACGAACAACCCAAATGACTGAGGCATCTAATAAAATAAAAATTACATTTTATTTTACAGCGTCAATATGTATTTTTGCAGATTGCTCAGATGCTGGATTCAATCTGGAATGAAGTTGAAGATCAATTTTGAGTGAACGAGTGATATGTAGTGAGGTGCATATGCAAATGATAATCGTGTTGTGTTTGAAATTGTATTGCAATTGAAATTGTATATATATAGTGAGAGCTCAAATTTGTACTATTCAAAATTGTAATAAATATTTGTTTGAATAAAATATTTATTTGAATTTAAACTCTGTGTTATTTATTTTATTCAGCAAATATTTATTTAATTATGTGAAAAATAAAATAGTACATTAACAAATACATTTAAATGAATATATATATATATATATATATATATATTATCATCAAACAAAAATCATATAGTTGCATATTCAATAATCTTCCCCTTTTGATGATAACAAACATATATTTAAGATTTTGAATTTGTTAAATGTATTTGATCATTCAAGTTTCTCCCCCTATTTGAATGCTCCCTCTCTACACAAAGCTCCCCCTTCATATATGCATGTAAAAATGAATAAACGAGCCTAGATACATATAGAAAATACAAATAAAATATTTTACTTTTATTTTCCAAAATATTAACCTTTCTCTCCTACTTTTGTTATCAGCAAAAGACTAATAGTGTTAGAAAAGTAGAGATATAGTGATAGACATTAATACAATATTAATACCTAATTGAGTAGAAATATTAAATTTCAATAAAAAAATCAAACAAAAATCGTAAATACTCTTTTAGGTGCATATTCCACTTTAGAGTAATAGGGATAATGTCATTATATAAAAACCATACAGTTGTGTCTATTCGTGTATTTATTTCAGGAATTTGAATATCTACTAACCATGTATAACTGTCAGGACTTTTAAATGAGATTAGTAGTATTCTTTTCATTAAGAAAATGAATTCAAGTATCTTCTAACCACGCATAACCATGAGGACTTTTAAATGGGATTATAATCAACTTGTCTATTTAATTAATCAATTTTAAAATGAATTCCATACATGCATAACCGTGAGGACTTTTAAATAAGCATGGATGCACATAAAAAAAATTCCAAGTAATTTACCTATGCATAACCGTAAGAACTTTTAAATGGAGTGAATACTTTGGATGTTTTTATTCGTTAAAAAAATGAAAAACGAATGATTTCCTATTTAAAATACTACATATTGACAAACTATATTGGATTTTGATGGGTGATGGTCGATAGAAATATGATAGAATTAGAGATGGTCATGAAATTTTCACCAACAACTAGTTATACTGTCTCAAGTTATAATATATGATCAATATCAACACTCATCATTTTCAATCACTACTTATCTTTTCGATAATCAGTAGGGATTCAAATTAGCTAATGTAATCATTTAAGCTCAAATTCAAAAATAATTATCCAATTTTCTAAAATTGACTAATCTGAAACAAGGTCAAAAATGATTTTCTAGAAGGGGTTTTATGGGAAAAATGTCTGCTATTTGAAAATTATTTGAAATGAAAAATATGCAGATGTTTTCTTTTGAAAATGTGATGCAGCTAACGAATGTCAACATAAATCACGTTTCACTAGTAATTTTTCTACCAACTAGATTACCAGTGTAATTTGCATCTGAATTTTCCTTTCACTCTAAATTATCATTGATAGACTAGACCGTGAAGTGTGCACCAAAATATCTTAAAATCATTTTTAACAGATTTTAAGTGAATTTCTCTTGAATTTGAATTTAAAGTCGTGTATATGATCAAACAATGATAATAATGTTAGATCCCGAAGCAATAAGATAAGAAAATATATCCATGTGTATCGTGAGTAATCAGCGATCAGTAAAACATCATCATTCGTCTAAGCAAATCTATAGCTCAGAGATGATTAGTCAATATTTTGAATAAGTCAGAATCAAAATCATCATTCATTTCTATATTAATAACTGGCTGAAGAAAATCAAATTATGGTGCAAATTATCACATTAATATATTGTTCAAGATGAATATACCATTACCACTTTTACCTTTATCAATAATATTTCGTTGTTTCCCATTGTGATTCTGCCACCTTTGTACTAGGCTAAGGAACTTTGCTTTGTCGCATGTTGTGTCCCTGGAGCAACCAGAATCCAAGTTACACTATTGTAGTTCCTTAGCCTTCCACCACACTTACACGATAAAAGATTTTTGTGACCTATTTGTTTTTATAGGTCCATGGTTGTTAGTGGCAATAGATTTGGAAAAATAATTTTATGGAGACCCAAAGCTATTTATATATGGTACTTTCGGCACCCATATTTGTTTAACTTTGAGGGATTTTATATTTGTGCCTTTGGAACCCAAATTGGAGTAGTTTTCATGTGTTTGGGTCTATACCAACAAATATTTTGATTGTGTTCAAATTTTCCACAAATTGTACACTTGAATTTGACTTGATTAATTTTGCTTCTATCAAGTTCAGATTGACTATATCCAAGTCCTTGTCTATCTGTATTAACAGTTTGTTTCCCTAATAGCATATTCAATGATCTTTCACTTTTGGAAAAATTTTCAAAAGTCGTAGACAATTGTTGGACTTGTGTTTTGAGAGATTCATTTTCATTCAATAACTGAGCGCACCTTTTAATTGAATTTTCTCTTCTAGTATTTTCACTCTCTTTCAAAATCTGAATTTCATTTCCAAGCGATTTAATTTTATTTTCTGGTTTTTTAATTTCTTCTTCGAGTGATGGACATTTATCACATTTAGGGATCCTACTTTGATTGTTTTTAACTAATTGGTCAAGTTTTTTATTTGATTCTATGAAAGTGTCTCTTAGTGATTCAATTTCAGTGTACTTCTTCCTAATCGTTCAAAACAGCCATTTACTTCGTGGAAATATATAAGTAATTCTGAGTGAGTGAGTTTTGATACCTCGCTTGGCTCAACATCGTCGCTATCAGTTATATCACCTCGAAGACACATATCTGCTTTCTCACTCTCACTGCTAGTACTTTTATTATCTTCATCACTTGTATTCCACGTGACTGCAAAATTTCTTCATTTTGATTTCTTTTATAGACCGTGTTGATTCTGAGGACAATTGGGCTTGATCTGTCTGGGTTTGTTGCACTTGTGACAGATGACTTCTTGCTTTTCTGGGTTATCTTGAACTTTGATTATTCTGCTTTTTAATTTTTGATTTAGAGCTGGATTTCCGTATTTGCGGTTCCACTTTTTGAATCCCTTCATTAACAGTGCCAACTCTGCTGCTCCACCATCAACGTCATCGTCATCACTTTCAGTTATTCTTTTGAGAGCTATTGATTTCTTTCGAGTATCTCCTCCTTCACGCTCTTCCTTGAATTTCATTTCTAGTTCATAAGTGGTGAGATTTTCGATGAGTTCTTCAACTTTGATTTGTTTCAGATCTTTTGATTCTTGAATGGCGGTCACTTTTTCTTCAAAACTTCATGGAAGGACTCTAAAGATTTTTCGGACAATTTTCAACCGTGTATGATTTTCCAAGAGCTTTTGATTTGTATACGATGTTAGAAAGCCATCCGTACATCTCTTTGACATTTTCTTCCTTGGTCATCGTAAAATTTTCGTATTTGCTAGTCAACATGGCAATGTGAGATTCCTTGACTTGAGATGTTCCTTCGTGAGTCACTTCTAGTGTGTGCCATATTACCTACGTAGTTTGACAATGTGAGATACGATTAAATTCAATACGATCCAATGAACAAATAATTGAATTCATCGCTTTAGCCTTAGCATTCTGTAATTTATTTTCTAAATCTGTCCAATGATCAAATGGTTTTTCAATTTCTTGATTATTTACAACTATAGTGGGTGCTCTATAACCTGTCTCAACTATATTTCTAGCATCAGTGGTTTTCAGAAAAAAATTTCATTCTATTTTTCTAGTAAGCATATTCACTGTTGAACATTGAAGGTCTAACTATAGACTGACCCTCAGCAAAACCAGTATTAAAAGAAGCCATTTTAAAAATTCAAATTTTTAAAACAAAAATTGGTTTTTGAAAACAAATCAAAAAAAATTTAAAAAAAAAAATTCTTTTATTCCTAGCTCTGATACCACTTGTATGATCGATTTCGTCCTAGAGGGGGCTGATTAGGGTGATACGATTAATTATAAAAATTATTGCGGAAGTTTATATAAAATAATTTCAACACAGATCACGACGGAATAATAGCAGCACAGATGATAGCAGAATATAGAAAACAGAACACACAGATTTACCCAACTTCGACAAAACCCTACCTACGTGCTACCCCTAAGGTTTCTACTAGAAATTAGATAGTCAGACGCTTACACTCGTAAACTTACGACACCCGCTATCGACTAACCTAACACTATCCTCAAAACCCTAGCACAACTCAGCCACTTAGTTGCGTTCTCGAACTACACCACCGCAGCTCATCCCCTAGTCACACGACTAGACAATACACAAGTTTCAAAGGAAAAAATACAAATTTAAAATAGTTTAAAAATAAAAACCCTAACTAGAATATACTAGAGCCCAAAACAATATAGTCGGCCCAACAACACAGTGTAAATAGATTTCTCCCTTTTACTCTTTTATGTTTTTCGGCCGGTCCTTTGTATTGCGTTGAAAAAATGGCTTTGTCCTTTTTAGTTTGTTCCTTGATAATTAGGGCTTTTCAAAATTGAAGGCACCGACTGCTGATCGATCAGGTGGGTTGTTCTCATGATTGCTTTGACGATCGATTGTATCTTCTCTGTTTTGTACATGGCTGCCCCAATTTTTGATCGAGTTCGACTCCTGACTTCAGTATGTAATTTATGCCTTTTGTTTCTTCTAATTTGCTTGCTTGAACTCGAGCGATGATTCAAGTTGAATGATTATTCTTTGTTTATCTCGAACTCGAATGCTCTTTTTGCCGATGATGTTTATCGTTTATATATGGTTCGATCCCCTATATTTTAGTTCGTTTGATAATTTGCTCGGTCGTTTGGTTTTGCATTGACGACTGTGATGATTTCTGATTTTTTTCAAAATCATATATTTTTACTTGGTTGTCACGGCTTTGATTTCTGACTTGGTTCGACTTCCTTGGTCATCATGGCTCTGACTTCTCTGACGATGTTGATTTATTTTGACTTCGACATTGCTTTGACTTTGGCCATGGTGATTTATGGTGATATTTTGATTCTGTTCAGTTTCTTATGGCTTCGACTTGAATTTTGCCGTTACCTGACTTCAGCACTATCACTGTTGCATTATGTTGTACTTGTTTTTGCTGCCTTCATGCACATGCTGAGTCTTTGACATCGTCTGATATGCATTTGCTTGAGTTGAGGCAGTTTGCATACAGCTGCATATATGTTTCAGTGTTTATTTACTTTGTTTTGCGCTTGTTTTATACATTCACTGTATATTAATACATGTTGTTCACTGTATTCATGATTTAAATTATAACCTTGCATTTACATATAACCTAGTTGCATATATACATATATGATGTTGTACTCAGTTTTGGTTGCCTTTGAGTTTTGATAGTACTTGAGTCGGTGTAAACTTGTAGTGTCTGGACTTCTGATGCATTATGGTTCGATGCACTTGTATATGTCTCGGCCATTTGATTCATATATTCATTTGTGTCTGTTGCACCACTGTTGCCATTTGTTGCAGTTTGAATTATGATGAATTTCATCCCTGGTCTGGTCTACTTTGAGTTTGGTTAAGTTGTTGTGGACTCAGAACACTTGTTGTTAGTTGCCATTTTAGTTCAAGGCAGAAATGCTTGTAGGCTTAGAGCCTTTGTACATTTGATATTTGCTGTTCTTGTAGTCAAGTCTACATTATTATCACATGAATTACGCTTGTTTATTAAAGTTTGGTTTGACCATGCTTCATTGAGTTGCTTTGATTTTGAGCATTTAATTCTCATTTTCTTTGAGACAGTTTCAGTTGCATTGTGTTGGGTTCGGTCATGTTCATTTGGGTTTCACTGTTTTATATGAGTCTACGCATTCTTCTCGGTTTTGAATTTTTGTGCCTTTAGTTTGTAATCTCTGGTCTGACATGAACTAATCATTGAAGTGCATTGCCTTGCCTTTACTTGTATCTGTGCATGTCACTATGCTCTATATATTACTATGTATATGCATTCATCTTTTGCACTGTGTATGTTGACATATTCACTTAATTGGTCCTCATGTGTACTGATGCATTGTATTCACATTTGTCTTTGATCCTAGGTAGTTTGGTTCCACCGTTTAGTTTTAACGAACTATATATATGTGTGTGTTCATATTCGTAGCATATTCGACCTGATCTTGGCAATATCATTCATCGATGCATTTGTATACTTCAGTCTGAGTTGTGAGCTGGTTCATTTAGCTAGCCGAGTTATGTTGATTTGGAACTTCATCATATTGATGTTCCTTAATGTTCTGGCCTATCTTTCTTATATATGGTCAGGTGGCATTCATTGCACTGAGCACTGGTGCAGTTTGGTTTGATATTGAATAATGGTTCATGTCTGTACCTTCATTGATTTGGGTTGCAATGACTAGTTCATTATTTTCTCACTGAATTTTTGTCGTGGCTTGTTTTATGTTGTTTTTGGATTCCTGACCATTTTATTGAACTTGCACCTATGTTGAATCCAGCTTAAAGCTGGGGTTTGACCTTGTGCTCATATCGTGGCTTTATTTATTTCACTTGAGTTGAACCCGGCTTTTGATTTGGGTTTGACCTTGTGCTTACCTGTCCCTGTAATTTTATCAAGTGTATATCGGTGTGCACGGCCTTGTGGCATGTATAGTGATACACTGTGCATGTCACAAGTTGTTCGTATATGATGAATTCAAATTTAAATGATGACGAACAACCCAAATGACTGAGGCAAATAATATTTTCAAAATTACATTTCATTTTACACTGCAAAATATGTTCTTTTCAATTTTACTACATCGGTGTGTATTTTTGCAGATTGCTCAGATGCTGGATTCAATCTAGAATGAAGCTGAAGATCAATTTTGAGTAAACGAGTGATATGTAGTGAGGTGCATATGCAAATGATAATCATGATGTGATTGAAATTATATTGTAATTGAAATTGTATATATATAGTGAGAGCTCAAATTTGTACTATTCAAAATTGTAATAAATATTTGTTTGAATAAAATATCTATTTGAATTTAAAATATGTGTTATTTATTTTATTCAGCAAATATTTATTTAATTATGTGAAAAATAAAATAATACATTTAAATGAATATATATATATATATGTTTATTATCATCGAATAAAAATCATATAGTTGCATATTCACAATTGTAACTAGAAGCTTAACCTGCAGATAGCAGGCTATGGCTGAAAGTTCTTTTTCTTTTGAGACTGGGAACCTTACTAGAGAAATGTTCGCCGTTCGAGGGATGCACGAATGTTTTAAACAATACCTTACGTGCATCGGACAAGTTCATATTCCCTAACAAACTACACCAACAGCACCCGTCATTTTGCCTACCGAGGCAGCACCTTGTCTTAACGATTTTCCCAAAATATATATGGATTTTGTGAATATGGAAGGAAGAGTATATTCTGGAAATAAAAGCTTCATGAAGACTAAGGCATGGATAATTGACTGTGGGAGGATATTTTAGGAGCTTAGTTGGGAAGATCGAGTGAATCAGAGAATGGCAGTTTGGCACCTTAAGGGAGAAATCTTAAATTGATGGAATACAAGAGCTAAGGAGGACATTGGTAGGATTTTCACTTGGGATGAGTTCAAGAACCATGTTTACACAAGGTTTATGTCAAGAATAGAAATGAGCTTACAACTATAAAATTTTATATAGCTTAGGCAGGGAGACTCCACTTTAAAGGAGTACATTAGTAAATTTACAGAACTAGCCAAGTACAAAATGAGGTTGATTAATATACCCAAGAGAAAGGCCACAGATTTATCAAAGACCTAAACTCTCCACTTAGAGAATGGTTGTTGACTTAAATACACACTGGAGCTACCTATGAGATGCTTGTTGAGATGGCTTTACTGAAATGACAAATGTGGAGGAGAAAGAGATGGAGAAGGAGAAGGCAAGACTCATCCAAAATTAGGGAGGGGCCAAGAAAAGAAATTTTTGGGAAAATAAAAAGTCAAAAGGAAAATTTATGAAAGAAGGTAAAATGTGTAATAGATGCTAAAAGGAAGGGCACCTCGTAAATGATTATAGAGTGAATTTGTTGAAGGAAGCTTTTAAAGTAAAGTGTTGTCATTTCCACGAGGAAGGGCATTTCAAAAATCAATATCTGAAGATGGCAAAAGAAGTGTAGAGTTGGAAAGCCTATGCCATTAAGGCTACCCCTATCTTGAGTAGACACACGTTAGATGTCAAGGAAAGGCAGCTATGGAAGGTATAACTCTTATTTTTAGGAATAAAAATTGTATTTTGTTTGACTCTGGAGCATCATATTCATTCACAGCTAGGAATTTGATTAGCTCTTTAAATCTTCAAACCCAAACTGTCACCCACCTAATAGTAGTTTCAAATACTATTAGAGGAATGACACATCCTTTTTAATTTGCAAAGACCAAGCATTAGACATATTTGACGTTGATTTTACATGCAGTGCGTAGGTTCTAAATTTCAAATGGTATGGACTTATTTTGGGTATGGATTGGTTGTCGCACTACGGGGCCATCTTAGACTATGACTAGAGGGTAGTATGGCTTACTAGTTGTAGTGGGCAAGACCTAGACATTCATTGTATATCCTAAAATTCAGTCGAGTTAGGTTATCTATACATGGTGAATCAATCGCAAAATGAACTTTCATCCGCACCCTTGGTTTAAGAATTCTCGGATGTCTTTGAAGAAGTCTTCGGGCTCCCGCCTTGAAGAGAGATTGAGTTTAGGATTGATCTAGAGATGGACACTAAACCAGTTGCTCTGCCATAACGACACATGTCTCTCAAGGAAAGGCGAGAATTAGATAAGCAGATCTCGGAGCTATTGTAGAAAGGATTCGTTCGACGAAGTACCTTGGAATGAGGAGACCCTATTGCCTTTTCCATGAATGTAGACGACTCATTAAGGCTTTGTGTTAAGGAACTCAACAAGTTAACAAAGAAGAATAGGTATCCCTTACCTAGGGTACACAGTTTGTTTGATCAACTTATGGGAGCTAAAGTCTTCTCCTAATTAGCTTGGCAATCTGATTTCATCGGCTAAGGTTTGTAGAAAATAGCAAACAAAGGATTGCTTTTCATACACCACATGGACTCTATGAATGGAAAGTGATGCCTTTTTCTCCTGCATACTTTGTGGATTCAATATGTAAAGTATTTAGGGACAGTTAAAAAAATTTGTTGTATTTTTTGTAGATGATATCCTGGTATTTCCCAAAAATGAAACGGAGCATGAAAGTTAATTAAAGGAGATATTATGAACCTTGAGAAGACACCAACTTAAAACCAAATTCTCAAAATGCCACATTTGGAAGAGGGAAGTGAAATTTCTTGGGCATACTGTTTCGGAACATGGATTAGCAATGGAACCTGCAAAAGTGGAAGTTACTGAAAATTAGAAGACTCCAAAGAATGCCAAAGAGGTTATAATTTTCTAGGGTTCACAGATTATTATAGGAAATTTATAAAGGATTTTGCAAAGATAGCAGTTCCTCTACCCGTTTGACCAAAAAGAATTTAGTCTTTGCTTGGGATGAGAAATACACGAAAGCGTTCGAGAAGCTAAAGGAACTATTGACAAGTGCACCAGTACTTGTCGTCCCCAATGGAGCAAAGCCTTTTATGGTTTATACAGACACATATGGCATAGGATTAGAAGCAATCTTCATGTAAGAAGGAAAAGTGATAGCTTATGCTAGCAGACAACCGAAGAACCATGAGAAGAGATGCCTAATGCATGACTTAGAGTTGGCAGCCATTGTTTTCGCCTTGAATATGTAGAGGCACTATCTTTTGAGGGAAAGATTTGTGTTGTTTACTGACCATAAATCACTTAAATATCTAGTTTTTTAAAGACTTAAATCTTAGGGAGCAGAGTTGGATAGATTTCATAGCATCTTATGACTTTGGGATACAGTATACCTCAGGAAAAGGGAATGTCGTTGCCGACATCCGTAGCCGAAGGCATGCTACCTTGGATGCTCTATACGAGTGGAGGCGGTTGAAGTTCCTCTCAAAATTCAACTTCCAATCACCAATAGAGCCCACTCAAAACGATTTGGCAGCAATGGTGGTTAGACTAGTGCCAATGGACCGTATTGAACTTGAATAAAATAAAGATGAAGGGATGATCGATATCTTGGATAAGCTAAGGAGAGAAGAACAATTTCCCATGTCATTATATATGTAGTTGACGAAAAGGGATGTTTGAGGAGTGATGGATGCCTTTGCATCCCAATGATTAATAGTTTATTAGAGGAAGTTCTTGTAAGATGTCACCGTTCATAAATGACTATTCAATTCGGAGGAGATAAGATGTATAGGATATGAAATATATTTTCTATTGGCTGGGGATGAAGGAAAATGTGGTCGAATTTGTTTCTAGATGTTTAATGTGTCAAAGGATTAAAGCTGAGCAACGAAAGCCCAAAGGATTATTATTGCCATTAGAAATCCCAACTTGGAAATAGGAAAACATATCAATGGACTTCTGCCTAAGAGTCAAAGAGGCAATGAAGAAATTTGGGTCATAGTGGATGGACTCATAAAATATTCCTATTTTATTCCTGTTAGGAGCAATAGGACCATAGCATCTCTAGCATAGATTTATATTAAGGAAGCGATTCAACTTCATGGAATTCCGTTTACCATCGTTAGTGATAGAGGTCTGTTATTTACCAACGAGTTTTAGAGGAGTTTTCAAACAGCTTTAGGAACATCAGTGAGTCTTAATAGCGCTTACCACCCATAGAAAAATGGATAAACAAAAAGAGTAGATAGGATCTTGTAGGACTTGCCAAGAGCATGCATAATTGACTTCGGAGGACATTGGGAGCAGCACCTCCCTTTAGTGGTATTTGCTTATAATAATAATTATCAATCATGATTTGTATGGCACCCTTTGAAGCGCTTTATGGGGGGCCATACAGATCATTAAATTATTGGTGAGAAACCATCGACAAATTTTACTCATATTATATTTGATTCGTGAAACTTCAATGAAGGTAGAGTTGATTAGACGGCGAACGAAGCCAGTGCAAGATCGCCAAAAATCCTACGCAAATAAGAGAAGGAAAGAATTAGAGTTCGAGGTTGGAGACATGGTATTTATCAAAGTCTCCTCACTTAAGAAAGTTGTGAGATTCAAAAAATTAGGTAAGTTGGCACCAAGATTCGTTGGGCCTTTTCGAGTTGTGGAAAGAATTAAAAAACTGGCATATTGCTTGGAGCTACCTGATAGATTAGCATGAGTCCACAACATTTTTATGTTTCACACTTGAGGAAATTCCTTCATGCATGGCTATTGTGGTAGAGCCTAATCAATTAGAGGATATTGAGATGGATCCGATAGCATCTCGTGCCACTGCATGCATTGTGGAGCACAGAACTAAGAAACTCCGTAGAAGAGAAATTAGGCTGGTTCGAGTACAACGGGGAGATAACCCGGAGGAAAGTACATAGGAGACTGAAGAAAAGATGACGTTCTATCATCCTGAGCTTTTCATTGGTAAACTTTTCTCTTCAAAATTAAATTTTTGTTTGCATCATGGTCGCATGATTCTATAGTAGGAGATGGTTACTACACTTTTCACCGTCACTTTGCACTCATGTAGAAATTTATGCATGTTAAGGGTGTTTTGTATACATACTTATATATCACAGTCACACAAATAGCTAGGATTGAGCTCACTTATTGTTAACCAAGAAAATGGATCGATACCGAAAATTAGGTGAAAGCATCAGTTCTATTCAAAATAAAAGAAAAGGTAGAAAAGTAAAAGGTGGAACAAGAATTTCTTTAGTGTTTTGGCGTAATCTCTGGCTTACGTCCACAATCTCTTTTATTTGTTGTTCTCTCTTTGGATTACAATTGGTTATCTCAAATTTACAGTGGAGTTTTAGAGAGTTTAAGAAGTAGAGGATAATGGTGAATAAGAGGAAGAAGTCTCTAATGGCAGAGAGATTAGATCTAGAATGAAGAACTGAAGACTAGGGCAGAGCTTAAGCAGAAAAGATCCCTATTTGGTTGCAACTAGGTGGGTATTTATAGAGAAACATTCGTATTGGTTTAGAAATCCACTTGAAGCAAAGTCCAAACATTGGCCAAAAGTCGCGTGCTAAATCGCAGAATCCCCCGAGTTAACCAAATATGTCAGTACCGACTTAAATATGTCGGTGCCAACACGTTTTCTTTGTTCAAAACACTTCAAACTTTCTTTTGTCTATCTTCTTACTTCATTTTGTGGCATCTTATGTTGTTTCCATCATTTGTTGGTTGATTTTGAAGATCGTTCCTTCATCACTTGTGCGTGCCTAGGGAACAACCTAGTTTCCATACATGTGTGAGTGGTCCGAGGTTATTATTATCCTAAATAGTCATCCCAAACATTCGACTTAGAACGTGCCTAGAGACCAATATGGGCCTTGTATAGGTGTAAGCGGTCTGAGGTTATTATTATCCTAATCACTCAAAGCAAGAAATGCAAAGCAAGGAGTCGAACCTAACTCTTGACGATCCTGATGAGATTTTAAGTCTTGGACCAGATCCTGGTTTTTATTGATGCATTCGCTATAGTTGGTGGTTGCTACGGATGCACCATTGCGTTTCAGTTCCTCACTTATTCTTGCTCCAAACCAGTTCTTCTACCAAATCACGAAGGTGTCGGGGCTCATTTGTTTCATGTCCATCCAGCTCATGAAAGATGCAGGACTTTCCAAACCTTTTCTCTCGATTAGCAGGCTCTCTCCTAGCTAGCTTTCAATAGTGCATATGCCCCCAAATGTCCAGATATATTCTCTTCTGGGTTTATGTTAAATCAGTGTAAGAAGTGAATTTTGGTTCCTTCCTCTACCATTTCGGTTCTCTAAAGTCATCATCAGCTCTTCGCTTTCCTATATCCTTTCTAATTCTTGCTCTAAACATTCCTCTCTCATCTACAGCATTAATATTAGCATCCTCTGCTTCGGCCACTCATTGATGCAAACATCTTTCGGCTTCATGATAGAATTCCATAATATCCATTAGTGGATCCCTTTCCAGCGCAACTTTGAAGTCAGTCTTGCTCATGACTCCAGGTACTACCGCCATTATGATTGTTGATGTATCCGGCTTATCGATGGCTGTAGCTATTGTGTTGAATCTTGTCAAATAGCTTCTTAAGATCTCACTAGGCCTTTTTTCATGCTTTATAACATCATCACATTCTTCGGTCGCAAGATGTGAACTTTGAACTTTCTCAAAAACTTATTCACCAAATCGATCCACGTGCTTATGGATCCACTCTCCAGTTGGCTGAACCACATCACCGCCAAGTCCGTTAAGTATAATGGAAAGCATCGCCCTTTTACCTCCTCTAAAGTACCCAACGCATCCATATGTTAGATGTATCTCATTTGATGAACCGTCAGATCTGACTTTCCGTCGTACATTTCTAGCATCAGAAGCTTGAAATCGAGATAATTTCTCACGTTCTTAATATTAGAAGTGAACGGATTCCTACTTATGTTCTCCAAATTGTAGTCTGGGGTCCACTTCTAACTATTCCCCTTACCAATTTAGCAATTCGATTTTCGGTATTTAATGAAGGTCTTCAACCAAAAGCGATGTTCTTCCCCGCATTCCCATAGGGGAACTCTAGCACAAACTACGGCATGTACTACTCTTACTGCATGTTAGCGTTCTGACCTACTCATCTGGTTTCATTTTGTCCTTCGTTCCTATAGAGAGGTTCTGCCATATACTCTTCCAATCGTTTCCTATTCATATTCTTATTTGCATTTATAACTACAACATTGCTTGCTCCTAGCATTCCAACACGTTCCAAGTTCACACCAGCATTGGCCCTGAGTATAATTATCTAGATACCGAGTTGACTCGGATCAGTACTAAGTTGTACTGGTGGTGGGGGCCTCGTTCCTGTTTACTCTTCTCCAACTCTAGACGCTCCTGCATTAGCTCATAACACTTGGTTTTGAAATCATGTATCTCTAGTTATTCCTTGTTGTCCCATTCTTTGAAAGAATCCCTCAAGCATTTCCTATTGTCGAGTCATTAATCCATCTTATAGCTCTTTCATCATTTTCTCCATCTCTTCTCTGATCATGTAGATGGATTGATGAGAATTTGAGGACATTTGCTGGCTGCTCCTATGCTCTGGTTAGCTTGCTCTAGCGTTAGATCTAGTATTAGGTCTATTCATCTTCCTTAAATCTCAGATTTAAACTTTAACTCTTTAGATCTAGCTCTTTCTCCCAGTGAAAGCACCAAATTTTTAACTAGAAAATGGATCAACACCCAAAAATCAGATGAAAGCACCAATTCTATTCAAAATAAAAGAAAAGGCAGAAAAGTAAAGGGAGGCATAAGAATTTTATAGTGGTTCGGCGTAATCTCCGGCATCTTTAATATTCTTTTAGTTGTTCTCTCTCTGGATTATAACTAGTTATCTCATATTTGACCACTATCTAGTGGATTTCAGATTTACAATGGAGTTTCTAGAGAGTTTAAGCGATAGAGTATAGGAGGGAAGAGGAGGAAGAAATCTCCAATGGCAGAGAGATCAAATCCAGAGTGAAGAGCTGAAGATTAGGGAAGAGCGAGCAGAAAAGATGCCTCTTTGGTTACAGGTAGGCTGGCATTTATAGAGAAATGGTCATGTTGTGTTAGAATTCCACTTGGAGCAGAGTCCAGAGATCGTCCCAAAGTCACATATCAAATCGTAGAATCCCCCGAGTTAACCAAAAATTTTGGTATCAACTTAAACATGTCGATGCCGACATGTTCTCTTAATTCAAAAATAATTCGAACTTTCTTGTATCCATCTTCTTACTTCTTTTTGTAGTATCCCATGCTGTTTCCATTGATTGTTGATTGATTTTGATAATTGTTCATTCATCACTTGATTTATTCTGCCATTTGACCTATTAACTTTTGAACTCTTGAAATCGGTCATCCAAAACTCTTGGAAATCACTTAGATACATATGGGAAAGGTAGATCATAAATCATATGAAATTGGAATGGAGGAATATAGGGCAAAAACATGTCGTCGCCGACATGAACAAGTCGGTACCGACTTGTGTGGTTAGTGCATTTTGAGATGAAACTTCTCCAACCTATTTCCTTGCTCCATCTAAGTGTGTTTTACAATTTTCAATTCGTTTCGTCCTTGCTTTGATCTTCTAAGTCCATTTGAAATCTGCTTTGGCCCAAAAGCGGGTTAACATTTATAGTATGTCTGTAATACATAATCACATTACACTTTTGGTTGAGTAGATGGATGTGTAGATAACTTAGTTGTATAACGTGGATGTCTAATGCACGTTAGTTGTTCGCCCGTTGGAAAAGGTTTCGAAGACGAAATTCATTTTAAGGGGGAAAGAATCTAACACCCTATAAAATCAACTATAAATAAATTAGATAAATTAAATTAAATAAGATAGAGATAAAAGTGGAAATTTTTCAAAAGTTGGTATTTGACGACGAAAGTTAAGTTACTGCATTCATAGCGAAATTCTGATCAATTTCTATATATAATATGTTGAAAACATAGCTCAAACAGAAAAGCTATGGACTTTTGAAGTTTTCGAGTTTAAAATAATAGAATTCGAATTCAAACGAATAATTAATTTAAAAATTGAAATTCAAAAGTTAACAGTAATTAGACTTGGGAGTGAAGTAAATGTTAAAAACAATGTTGACATTAAAGCATAATTAAGGAAAATAATAAATAAAGCAATGGCACAAAATTAATATTCTTGAAACAAGGGGAGATGTCAACCCCTGACCTCGACTGGTAGTAGAGAGGCAGTCGACCACTCCCTGTCAAGTGGCGGTTAGAGTTTGTGAATTTGAATGTTTCAGATTTTATAATTTTCAACTGACCTTCATCCAACGATTCTAGTGCGTTCCAATCACTATAAACAAAACCCTAGCCTCCTCACTTTTATTCACAAAATATTTTAGGAACATTTGTGAAGCTTTGTCAGTTCGTTCCTTCATAGATTCAGAAAACTCCATTAGGATTCCCGGTAAGAAATCTTATATATTTATTTTTGTTTATAGTTTATTTTCTTAATTTATTCTCCCGTAATCCGTCAATTTTTGAATCTAATCTACATGTACAAATCCATGTTTGTTTATATATCAAAAAGAAGAGATCTGATGAAGATTGTCAAAAGCATGTCAAATCCAAAGGAGGCAAAGCTAAAGATATACTATGAGTAGAAATCTAAGCTTCTCTATTTAACTAATTGATTAGTGTAATTTGGGTTTGAATATGCCTTGGGGAGTTTTGGTTTGGCAAAACATCATATTATAAATCCTCAAAACTCCTTCAATGCGAAATGTTAATTCTATACTGGAATTTCAATTGTTTATGTCAAAATAATGGAAATAGTGTAGATTTGCAGTTTTAATAATTTTTACCTTGAATTCCACTCCTTTTACTTTTTCTTTGAATTTGGTTTAAGGATTTTGATCAAGGAATAGTGTGTACGGTACAAATTTTATTTATAGTTTGCGCTGTTTGTTCCCATGAATTATATAGAAATACCTTTGTTTATTTTTATGTAAAAAAGAAGTTGAATAGAGCGTAAAAATTAAAATTGTAGTTTCGAGTATCAATACTTTCCATTATTTTTTTTGTTATAAGTTGGAATTAAATTCTAATTGTATACAAGTTTGTTGATTGGAACTTTCGATATGAATATTGGAATTTTGGGTATTGTTGGTAATATAGAATGAGACTGGTATAATTGTTTAAGGAGTTGATATTTAAACGCTGATTTAGGGCATATATTCAACACGCTTAGTTATATATTAGCGCAAATAACGTATAACTGAATAGTTAAATAGGTTATGAAATATATTAGATATGTGTATATATTAGCGTAATTAATGTATGATTGTGTAGTTAAATAGGTTGTTAGATATATTAGGTGCGTGTGTGTATATACATATATATTACGTATAATTGCGTAGTCAAATAGGTTGTTAATTTTATTAAATACCCCCTTAGAAAGGTAATTACTGTTAAAAGCGAATAAGAAAGGTCTCTTACAAGGCCTTGATTATGAAAATGGTGAGATGTGTGATAATATACATAGAGAGTGACATAAATTATAACTAAGTTAAGGATGCAAAGTCAGTCAAAAGTACACAGAAGCCTACCCAACTAATCTTTCTACTAACAATGTGACTTTAGGGCCGATGATGTGAGGCATCGCCTAGAATAAGCAATAAGGATGACGCAGGGTTAGTCCCAAATTCTGTAGGGTAAATCTGCCCAGCTTATCCAGCTACCAGTGCCAATGAATAGTCGGGCTAATGTGAGACATTACTGTGGGTACGGGTCAAAATACAAAGGACCGACTTCAGAGATTGAAGATAATAAGTGGTTGTGTGAGGACCCGTCTCTTCTCCATGTAGGAAGTATTAAATGGTTGGGAACATGGATTAGGCACTGTAGAGGATATCTCGGGAAAGGGTCTACTTTAATAGGAAGTATTAAGTGGCTAAATAGATTTCATGCCATATCAACTAGATAGTTACTGGTGAGGAGCCTGCAACCTGCCTTAAATAAGGTATTAAATGGTTGGAGTCTGCCTAATTCCTGTTAAAAATTACTAAGTAACTTGAGTACTATATCTTACATTGATAGAACATTACGGACGATAGATATGGGTTATTGGGTTGATAGCAAATCGGTCATGGGCTTATATTTGGGAAGCCTTTTATTTTTGAGAAAAGCCCTTGGGCTTATATTTGAAAAGACTTATGATATAAGACGTAAGACATATTCCTATTTAAATTATATTGTCCAAGTACTAATATAGCAAGGCTCTAGATTTTTATTCACCAGACATATATTGTTTTGATTTGCTCCTCATTACAACACGGGTTAAGAAAGGAAATGATGAAGGCGGAGACATTGATGAGACTTGTGGTAGTAGTTTATCTATTTACTTGTTATTTTCTACAGTTTTTGATGTATCCATGAAATAAAAAATATTGTAATTTTAGAATAATGCATCACAGATATGTTAGGTTATTGTTGGGTTTTGGTATTATGGATATTTTTATATGGTTTTGAATGACATTTCGAAATTTGAATAAAATGGGTACTAGTGTTATTATTATATTTTATCCTTCTGCTATAAGATTCTAAATGTGTAGATAAATAGCTCCGCATTGTTCTTTTTACCAACCAACAACGAGCTTTGAGATGTTTCTAAGTTTCGATGGGCCTTTTCTAGGTCAAAATTTAGACTTATTTCAGGGGGGGTTGTTGCATTTACTCTGCATGTAACTTTTTGTCTTATCAGTACTTAGTATTTCTTTCATCATATTTTGAGTGGTATTTCTATATGTTCTGTATTTTACTACGTACTATTTTTATAAGACTGTGTTTTGGGATATTTTCTAAGATGAATATCTTCAACATTAATAATTTATTCATTCCACTGTAAGTTTTGAAATTTTACCATATGACATATCTTAGATCATATTTGTTTATATCTATTCACTATTAGTCTCTCTAATGTTATATGTAAAAAAATCGGATAGCTTGTATTTGTCGACATGACACAAGACCTAAAGTCATCCTAAACTTTCATCGGTGTATCAAAAAGTGCGGATTGTCACATTAACCATAATCAAAGTATAGTCTAACTACTTAAGACCGACAACACCCTCAAGTCTGCAGACTACTGTAAGTCATTACCAATGAGATCCTATATTCTGACTTAGTTATATTAAGCCACAGAAAACTCTCGCCGAGTCATTTTGTGATTGTTCCAAATAACCATAAGTACATAGCCCCTTAGTGCCCCCAATGGCCAAGGTTGAATCATCGTTCTTCGTATGGAGAACGCTGTGTACACTACTCTAAATAAATGTATCAATATTTTTTTCTTAATACATCATCAATTGAAACATTTAAGGAGTTAGTGTTTGTGTGTGTGTGCATGTGCGCATGCCGATTCCATACTCATGGTTACAATTAGATTCATAAGTGCAATCGATAAAACACTTCTCTTAAGGATTTTTCACTTACGTACGTCTAATTTAATTAATTCATTGTTTTTTCACCATATAACTACATATGTTCAAAAAAAATAAAACCAAAAGTAGTCTTCATTTCGAATTAGATTATTTTACAAGAGTTCATTTACGTAATAAATTACATAATTGCACATAGGGGTGGCCCTTAACTCTACCAGGCAAATAAATAACAATCGAGATTGGATAATCTATGAGTACCTCTTTCGATGATGGTACGGCATGGATGTTGTTTGGTATATGATCCGTGCAGGCAAGGCTTGGATGATTTGATGACGCCTCATGGATACATGACCTCTTCTCCTTATTTTACGATTTATGATTATTATACATGGATGATGTATGTTGATTTAGGATACAAGAAACATGGTTGTTTCGATCGACATTAGCAGTTAGGTTGCTTCTTAATGCCCTACGTGTCCGTCTAAATGTAGCAATGGTAATCCATCGTGGTTCTTTAGTGAATTCTGGCCAAAACTGTCAAAAAAGAACAGTTTAGTAACCCAAGGGAGGGGGTTTTGGTGGGATATAGATGGAAGTTGGTTAGAGGCCGTGATAGTGTTTTTTTACTTGTACAAATAAACAATATTACATTGAAACCATTATCATCATCTTGGTCCCATGAATCGGTACCTTTCAACTTTTCACGCCTTGAAATTTAGTGAAAGAAGTATTAACCAGATTTGAACCACCATTATAATTAATCTCACTAAGATTTCTAAAGGTGGATTTTTTGGTGGGACCTTGTTGCTTCTTCATGCTGCAAGTATTCATGTTGCAAGAAAAATAAACAAGTAGTAGCTCTGTGAGTGATCAGAGGATAAAGAACGATAATAGATAAGAAAAAGAATGGAACAAGAATTGAGAAAAAATAAAGTGAGGAGAGTTTTTAGGGGGAAAGAAAGTAACACACGGTAGTGAAAAATGAAGAAATAATTTTATTAGAACTGACATCCAATACATGCATACATTGAGCCTTTATATACATAACCTATATTGACTCAGTCCAGCAATTAATTGCATAATTTGATTCTTGTATTTACTGAATGACATCCCCCTACATGCAAATGCTGATGCACGTGCACATGCATGTACAATAATTGTTATTCTTGTGAACTACTCAACCCCACTTCATCCCTTCTGTAACATCCCTGGATTTTAACCCAGTCTAATTTGATAATTGAATTAATTTTTGAAATTAAATTGTGAATTAAATAGAGTTTTTTTCAAAATAAAATAAAATATTAGTTGTTTATAGATATTAATTTTAAATTTCATTGAAAACTAATATGAAGATTTGGGAATAAAAAACTAAATTGTGTTTGAATTTCCAAATTCGAAGTCTGAATATAAATGTATTGAAAATAAATTTGATTTGGAATTCAAGAATGAATATTTTAGAAATAAAATTGGATTTATTAATTTTATATTTCCAAAGGACTAAAATATATGGATATATATAATTATTTATTTGTAATGAATAATTTTATTTCAAATCATTTGTTTTAAATTTTATAAGTACAAAATAGAATGTAAGGAAACAAAATAGATAAACATATCACATAATTATGATAGAGTAAGGATTTAAAACTAAAATATAAACATAAATTTATAAATAAATTCAAGACAAGGATATAAACATAAATATACAAAATTTTACAAGTGTAAACTATTTAAAATGCATTTAAACCATTTGTAATTAAATTAGCTTTCATAAAGACAAGTGTCAAAGTTATTTATTTCCATTTTTAAAATAATAAGAGAATTCAAGCTATGTATGTATACATATATACTCTCTTCTTAGTTTTCTTTCTTGCCTCTAAAAATCTAGAAAATAAAAACAAACGATAAATGAAAATCAAAACAACAAGGCAGTTCAAAACAAAAAAATCAAAATCAGATCAGTGCAACCAGATCAATGCAAAGATCAAAGAAAATTAAAACTGAAGCATCTCAATATTAAAACCAAACTTCAGGCAACTCAAAGGAATAAAATCAAAATCTGGAAACAAGAAACTCAAGCCTAGACCTGGTCAAATAAACATCAAAATCGGTTTATGTTTTCAACCTGAAAGCATGCAAGTTTAAAAGCAACTTCAAATCTAGGAGTTCAACTTCAAGATCAAGTTTAAATCAACAGCAGATCAAAGCAACTCAATTCAAGCTAAGCAATTCAACAGTTCAGAGCAAAAGAGAATATATTTCCAGATTTTAAAAGTTAAACAGGTCATCTGTTCTTCGATCCAAGTTGAGCAAACCTTACCTTTTGATCTGATTTATGACTTGATTCATGCTTGAAGTGAAGTTGTGAATCTACTTGAATGTATACAATATATATACAATGTGTGGTTGTGCATGTCTGTTGATTAAGTACATCTCTCTGTTTTAATAACACAGGCTGTAAAACCTGTTTCAGAAATTAAAAGCTCTTTCTCGAATCAGTTTAGGCTTCGAGATCTAAGTAAAATATGTTTGTATGACCATGATTTAAGTTTTAAAAAAAAAATTAAGTATAAGTTGTTAAAGTATTTTCTGGAAATTATAGGAAAAACAGTGGAAATCCAAAAACAGGTAAGTTTCAATCATTAAAATCCTTTGTTTAATTAACATAATCTGAATCCACATCTGAGAACAGGATTTTTAAAAGTAAAATCACAATTTTTAGCGTTATATTGAGTGTGCAATTCAAAGGTGGTCGAAAAATGAATATCGAAGCTTTTCTGGTGATCGGCAATGTAATAGGTCTTGTGATTTTAGCTAAAGGTAGCTGGGGGATGCTCGAGTTCAAGAAAATTGATCAAGGAGTTTCCTGATCATCACAGTGGTGTCACGACATCGTTCTAGGGTTTTTGTTACAGTTGGGTTCGAAGAAGAAGTCGCGGCTATGTCGTCAACTAGGGCGAATCGGACTAAATTGCGACAGTGGGAAATTGTTACTGTGGACAAGACGTGACTCTGATTGGAGCGGCGTGGTTCCAGGTTGCCGAGATTGTCGTCGGCGATCGATTTTGTTGGTCTGGGTTCATTCTAGTTTGGGTGTGCTCGAACTCGATTTCTATTTCGAGTTCAATTTAAAGATTAAGTGATTGGGATCGATGGAGGAAGTTGTAGGTGGCTTATTGGAATCAGCGACGATGATCGGAATCGCTCCGACGAACTATGCACATGCACGCGCGAAACTCTTTGCATTTGGAAAGTATGGTAGTGGAAGGAGATGATGGTAGCTCGGGTTTACTCTCGAGAAGATGTGATGTTGGCTCGTGTTGGGATTCGAATGCATACGCGAGTGATTTTAAACAATTTCTTATTTTAAAACAAAATCAAAGTTAAAAGAAAAGAGGAGAAGAAGAAAGGGCTGTTTGCTCGGGTAAGTCTGCAATTGGCTCAGGGGTTTCTCGTGTATTTTGTGGTCTGGCTCGGGTAAGAATTGAAGTTGGCTCGAGTATTTGAAGGGATGAACCTAGTTTTAAAATTTGTATCTGGTTTTCAAGGGCAATAAGAAATGAAGTTTTAATGCAAATGTGTTTTGAAATTAAATTATCTTGATTTGAAAATTAAATATCAGGTGATTATTTAATTTAATTCTCAAATTGTTTTCAAAATAAATTACTTCAAATTTATTAAGTTAAAAGTGTTTTAATCTATATAACTTTTGTTTCAAAGTTTACAAACTTAACTTTTGTAATTAAGTTTATAATCCTTAATCTAACTTAAAGATTTTAAGTTAATTAATGTATTGATGATGATTTATTTCCAAAGGTTATTAAATAAGGATTAAAGCAATAAAGATAAATGGTTTATCCTTTAAATTATGAAAGTGATTAAGGAATGATAATTAATTGAGGATTAATTAATTATTGTTGTCAATTAAGGATTTATTTATGAATAATTAGGGATAAATAAATTTATAATTAAAGATTAGTTAATAAATGATTTAAGGTTAATTAATGATTAAAGTTTGTAATAAATTAATGTTAATTAACTAGGATTAGTGACTAATCTGATTTAAATTAATCAGACAATTAATGTTCGTCGACGGAAATTCTATCGGTTTAGAAAACCGTCGAACGAATTTATAATAAAATTTATACCGCAAGCGCACGGTGTACGAATGTAGCACGCGGCGAATACGGGTCGATCCGCAGGGAATTGATGATTTTAAAATTCTATTCAATCAAATTAACCAAACTTGAAGAGAATGTTAAACTAGAAAAGGAGAAAAACAAGCAAAAGAAATTGATAAGAATGTGAGAGTTTAAGGACAATTTAGAGATAAATCCACTCTCTAGATCACATAAATCAACAAAATGAAGTTATCTCTCTTTTCTTTTCATTAGTGAATTAGTTGATGTGCTTATCATAAGTATGGTATATTTGTGCTATTAATTATCCCAATATAAACCATCAAACTATAACACAACCACTAATACACTTTTAAATCTCATAAAATATGACAACAAAGTTGAGAGCAAAATCTATTTTAAGCATGGCCTATTAACTATTAATTAGAAATATAAGCCATCAAATTTTAATTTCAACAATCACTTCTTTGCCATAATCATATGTAGATGAAGAGGAAATTTGTGTTTTGTTTGTTTAAGCATAGCCTATTTGTTATGAACAACATATACTATCAAATTCAAAGCTAAACAACATCATTAAACCACTTCAATCATTCTCATTAAGCACAAAAAGAGAGCATAAACATCAAATTAAGTTGAAGCTACATGATTAGAGAGCATCATTACCCCTAAATTGAAGGGATTAGCCTCTCATATTTGTTATCAAAACAACAAATATAGCTTGCAATATTAAAGGAAAAGAAAAAGAAAAAGAGAGCAAAGCATAGAAACAAAACTAATCTACTTGCATGAAATAAGAGAAATCTACACTACAACATAAGAAAGAGAGCATGTAAATGTAAAGAACATATATTGAATTGCATAAGAAAGAAAAGAAAAATTACAAGAAATAAAAATTGGCTAAGTAGCCATTAAAAGAGAAAGAGAGCTTTCTTTTATTTGATCTAAACTAAACTAAAGAGAAGGAGGCCTAACAGAGACTAAGAGAAGAGATCATGTTACATGAAACATATGGGTATTTATACATGTATGAAACCCTAATTCATATTTTTGGGGAATACCCAAAATGCCCCTTAGGAAGTGTGGAGGCCAAGTAACCATTAACATGTCTTAATCCCCCATTAAGTGTACATGAAACCATTAAGTCCAAAAGCATGTGCATTAGCCTTTAATTTGTACGTTAAGGTAGGTGGGTAGGTGGGGTCCTCCATGTTCTTCGCTTTGAATTATTTTCATCTTCATTCCTTTGTATTAATTTTGTGCATGCATATCTTCATGAAACCACTTCTATTTGAGATCAATTTCCTACAAAAATATATACAAATTTTCAATTAATTTTTCTCAAAGAAATATATGCACTTAAATGACCGTTTTGCCCCTATATGAAGATGAATATATGAAAATTTGGAATTAATATGAATTTTGGTTAAAACAAGTTAAAATACCCAATATGATCATTTATTTAATTTAAATAGAATAAATATGGTGGTAAAAATATGCACATTTACGTGCACATCAAATACTCCCACACTTATCTTTTTATTCATCCTCGAATAAAGAAAAACTAAGATAAATCCGTTTTCGTAGGGAGCACGATTGCATTGAGCGTATGCAACAAGCCGTTAAACCTCTGGGTGTCCCCAGTAGGACGAGTGTTGTCTCGTGAGGGTTTTCAGCGGATACTACCCACAAAATCCAAATGCAGGATGAAAATATTTACAAAATGCAAGATATATTTACAAAGAGATGAATGCAAAATTTTGAAAATATTTACAAATGAAGGATTTATTTTTAAATTGACAAGAATAAGTTAAATATAGGTTTTGGTTATTATCTTGAAAATTTATGTCATTTACTCGTCAAAATTTCCAACAAAAATCAAGTTATCATATCAAATAGACTATAGTTTAACTCGTTGTTTTGGTTAATAACAAAGTGTAACTATGAAATGGATCCTTAGTTGATTATCAAAGTTTATCAAAGTGGTATTTTCATTTCTTTTCAATAACAAATAAAATCAACTAAGTAAAAATAGTGCTAGGATTTCAATTGCTTGCTCTCTCCTTATTTGTAAGAAAAATTACACACCTAGCTCAGGTAAACTGAGGCCAGATGTACCACCCATGCACTGCCTTTCGGGCTTATGTGAGGGGAGTACAGATCATGGCGAGTGCACACACTTTCGTGCATACACCTATCGACCGTAGGTGGTTTTTATTAAGCCCTTTTTTTTACATGTGTTCCATACATCATAACCGTGAGGACTTTTAAATGAGTATGAAATCACATAATCAAAAATTCCAATTAATCACCCATGCATAACCGTGAGGACTTTTAAATGAGAGTGAATACTTGGATGTTATTATTTTTTATTTTTATATTTTTTTTGAGAGGGAGTTTCGCAAAATCATCTTAGCACCATTTAACTTAGAAGACAAAAAAAATGTTATATCATTTACTTTAAATCAACCACTTTTTAAAATAAAGATTTTCAATTAGGATGTACTTCATAATTAACACATATGAATCTTCCTATATACTAGTTAAACCATTATTATTTGTAATCAAACTTCATTTTTATTTTTGTTGAGACCAATAAATTTTCAAAAATTTCAATTTAATAAACCAAAGCCGTATATTTATCTTATAGTGTTTCTTTTAAAAATAAATCAAAAGAAAATTTGTTTTTAGGATTTTTTTTTTTGATTTTTTTTCTTTTTTTTCAAAGCAAAAATAAACCATGAAAAAAAAATTGAAGATGAGTCTCCCCCCACACTTAATTTTGACTGTGTCCCCATAGTCAACCCAAGTGGAAGGAGAAAAATAAAATAAAAATCCAATATTTACATGAAAGATTATTATTTACAAGAGAAGAGAAAGTATACAGTCAGAAAGTAAATGAAACGGTCTTCTAAAGACCTATTCATTTGTCTCATCAAATGTGCGAGACACAACTTAAGCATGAAAAACCAAACCGTAAAAGATTTCGAAGATGAAAGTTGATTTGGAAAAACAAATGTTGTTTTATTGAAAATTGTACGAGTTGTTTTGTTTTCGATGATTTTTGGAGTCGACAAAACAATTGATTGAAGTTCAAGTTCATTTTCACCAATTTGAAATTCAAGCTTACCATTGAAAATATTTTTACAATTATTGATTTCAAAATCAAAATGGTGATTTTCATCTTCCCCTTCGGAATTTAACAACTCGTCATCCAAAAGTCCAAAAAATTCATGTTCATTAAACTCGTCTTCCTTTATTGGATTATCAACAACTTTATTACACGTCTCAAGTTCAAAATTCAAAGTTGGTGTATTCAAATTTTCAGAAAAAGGAAGATCGAAATTTAAATCGAGTTTCTCACCCTCAAAAGAATTGAAATCCAACTCAATTACCGTATTTTCAACAACTTGATTAAGATCGTCATTATCAAATTCAAAAGTTGTTATTTGAAAATCGTCGATTTGGGTAAAAGATGGATTATCACTTGACTCATCACACGTTGAGATTTGATTTTGTTGTTCACGTTGTTTCATATAAGTTTCAAACAACAAATCCGTGTGATCATCGTAAATTTCATTCATTTGTTCAACAAAATCCAATTTATAGTTATAAATTGAGAATTTTCGATTTGGATTTGTTGAGAACAAAAATTTTCACCCGTAACATGGTTAAGATTATTCCCATTGCCAAATTCGTTTGAAAATTGATTTACATTTTCGTCTTTATTTTGAAATTCATCTTGAAACTCGAAATTGAATTGGCATTGATTACACTCGAAATCATTTGAATTTTGAAGTGAATTCAAATTTTGATTATTTTGAAAACCTTGATTCGAGTTATAGCACAAATATGAATTGCACCACTCATTTATCTCTTGATTTTGTTGTGTAGCGATTTCAAGTAAAGATGAAATACTACTTTCAAGATTTGAAGCTTGATCATCGTTTTGAAAATTTTGTGGTTCAAAATTCAAATCGTTTAAAGAATAGTTGTCGTTAAAATATCCACACGAATTTGGAGTGAAATCATATGGATTATATTGATTTTCGCAACTATTGTAAACTTCACGTAAGTGGGGAAACTCGGACATTTACAAGAATGTTTTTGTGTTTTTTTTTGGTAAAAGAAAAATATTTACAAATGGAATTTACTTTTCAAAATGGAAAATTGATTTTTGTTTTGTTTTTATTTTTCAATATATATTTTTTTTGCTGAATTTTGGTTTTTCTAAAATTTTTTGGATTTGTTTTGAAATTTCAAAGAAAAGGATTTAAAAATTTCAAAGAAAAAGGAATATTTACAATTTTTTTTAGTTTTGGATTTTGAATTTTTTTTTGTTTTTTTTTTAAAAAAATATGCATGAACTAATGCAACTAAATGAATGCAGGGGTTAATTACAAATGATTTATCCTAAGTTAACACAAAATTGTATAGTCACACACTGTCTTAAATCAACAAAAATATTTCTCAGCCAGGTAACGGGCAGGGGTTATCGGTGCACCACGAATCACCGTAGCAATGCAGCCGAAGGTTTAAGTACCTTCAGAGGAACAACCACTATAATATTTACGAATCACCGTAATATTTATAAATGGTTATTACTCTGCCGTAGCCTAGACACCAAGAAATTAAATTGTTCAAAGAAGACAATTGTCAATATACAATTAAGTGAGTTATTATTTAATCAAATTCTAAGATGAAATGCAAAGCTGAAATAAAACATGTATTAATAATCCAACTAGAATGAAATTTTGTTTTTGCTTTTGATTTTGAATTTTTTTTTTTTTGGTTAATGCAAGCAACTAACAATGCAAGACAAACAGAAACAATAGATATATACAATGCAAGGAAAATAAAAAGAAAATTATAAATAAGCAAGCAGTTTTTTTTTTTGGCAAGCTCGAAGCCAATAATTTATTTTAGCAAGCAAGTCTCCTCCTTCTGCAATTCTGCTTTGGCACCCCGAAATAAAAACAAGATATATACAAGGTTTTTTTTATATATTTTTTTTTTTTTGGAAAGGAAACTTAAAAGCAGGGTTTTACTTAAAAAAAAATTTGGAGAGAAAGAAGCTAAAAAATTTGAAACCAACTTTCCATAATCAAATTCACTAAATAAATGTAACTTAAAACAAAGCAAAGAAGATAAAATTAAAAAAAAACTTTATTTACGGCCTACACCCACACCTCAAAAGGCCCACTATGCAAAACAAAACAAACCCATCTCCCCACATTAATAAACGAAGACTCACTCCCTCTTTTTTTTTGAAATGTTTTCTGTGTTTTTTTGTTTTTTTTTTAAGGATAAAACAAAGCAACAAAACAAAAACAAACGAAACAAAAACAAAGTAAACAAATTAAAATTAACACTAAAACAATTAAAACCTAATTACCACCGTAAACAAATTATTTTGGAGTTTTTAAGCCCAGCCCACTAAACAAATTATTAGAGTCAACTAACAGAGCAATAACTTCACCACTAAAAACCCATCAGCTATTTCTCAACTAAATTTCACAATTAAACGGCTCCGTCCCCGAATTCAACTTCACAATCAAATCATGAAATACCAGAAAAATTAAATCTTTTCGTCTTTTGATCGGAGGCAAAAACTGTGCTAGCAGCAGTTGTTGGTGGAGTGGGGGCTGGTTGCGGCGATGGGGTAACGGTTTTGGGGAAGGTTGACGTTTGGGATCTGGTTCGATTGCGTGGTGAAGGTAGGGCTTTTATGCGAGGCGATTGGCAGAGGCAATGATTTTGGGTTGGTTGCTGATTTTGGTCGCGGTGATTTGACTAGAGGCGACTTCGTTTTCAGGTGATGGATGGTGGATTTGACTGCAGTTATGGCAAGGAAGTTACAGTGAATTGCGGAGGCGGTGGAGTTTGTTTCGTTGGAGGCTGGTGCTACTGTGCAGGAGATGGTAGTGGACTGTTGAACAGGTGGTTCTATTGTGGTATATGACAGATGAATGGTTTGTGGGTGGATTGGACTGCGACTGGGAGAGGTGGCGTTTGAATTTAGGCGCGTGTTTTCAGGTGATTGAGGGAGGGTGTCAGTGTTCGAATTGAAGTTCGACGAGGGTGGCAAGTGAGCGAGGCTGTTATTAGCAGTAGTGTATTGAAGTCGTCTTGTGGTCAGAGAAGGAAAGACGGTCAAGTCAGTGGTTGTTTTTGAATTGGTGGCTATATGTTGTTGACGAGGAGATGATGAGGGTTGTTGATTGTGGTGCAGTGGTATGATAGCTAGAGGAAGGTGCTGCAATGAGAAGTGTATTGGTGGAGGGAAGTTTTGAATGAAGGATGGTTGATCTGTGTAGTATTGATGTTGTCGGGTTATGTGGTATGAATGATGAAGGAGTTTGTATCACTGCACTGGATGAATTGTGAATCAGGCTGTCAGTAGCGGTGTGGTTTCGACTGAGAAATGGGGTGATGGTTTGGGAGTTAAGTGGTGAAATGATGTAGATTGAAGGCAGTTGGCAGTGCACAGAAATGTGCCAGTGATGGATTTCTGTTGTATTGGAGTTGTGAAGTGGTATATTAGATGTAAGGGAGGAGACTGTGGGATGTGCAGGCTGTTGTTTAACAGAGGTGGAAGTGACAGTGTGATGGGATGCCTGGAAGGGGTGGAGTGGTTTGCAATGGAACCAAAAAAAAAAAAAAAAGAATTCAAATGAAAATCAGAACCGAGAACAAAATGAAATGGAGGTGCAGGTTGAAATGCACAACACCTAGTTGAATGGGGAATACAGTGAACAGAGGACTGAAAATGCACACGAATGCAACAAAAAAAATAAGGAAAACAGTGAAGTAAAATGCAAACAACAGAAATTACACTGTAATGAAAACACAGTGAAACACATAAATGCAATGGACTGTTTTTTTTTTTTAAAGACAAGTTCAGTAAAGAGGATATGTACACTACAGATGCACACACAAATGAAATACAAAAGAGGTTGCAAAAGAGACAAAACACAAGAACACAGAATTCAACAAAAAGAATGCAAACAGAGAATGCAAATGCACACAAAAATCAAGCACACACAATTTTTTTTTAAATGCAAACACACACAAAATAAAAAAAACACACAAAAATCAAACAACAAATAATTCGAAGAATAGAAAATCAAAATCGAATCAAATTTCCCCGGCAACGGCGCCAAAAACTTGTTCGTCGACGGAAATTCTATTGGTTTAGAAAACCGTCGAATGAATTTATAATAAAATTTATACCGCAAGCGCACGGTGTACGAATGTAGCACGCGGCGAATACGGGTCGATCCGCAGGGAATTGATGATTTTAAAATTCTATTCAATCAAATTAACCAAACTTGAAGAGAATGTTAAACTAGAAAAGGAGAAAAATAAGCAAAAGAAATTGATAAAAATGTGAGAGTTTAAGGACAATTTAGAGATAAATCCACTCTCTAGATCACATAAATCAACAAAATGAAGTTATCTCTCTTTTCTTTTCATTAGTGAATTAGTTGATGTGCTTATCATAAGTATGGTATATTTGTGCTATTAGTTAGCCCAATATAAACCATCAAACTATAACACAACCACTAATACACTTTTAAATCTCATAAAATATGACAACAAAGTTGAGAGCAAAATCTATTTTAAGCATGGCCTATTAACTATTAATTAGAAATATAAGCCATCAAATTTTAATTTCAACAATCACTTCTTTGCCATAATCATATGTAGATGAAGAGGCAATTTGTGTTTTGTTTGTTTAAGCATAGCCTATATGTTATGAACAACGTAGACTATCAAATTCAAAGCTAAACAACATCATTAAACCACTTCAATCATTCTCATTAAGCACAAAAAGAGAGCATAAACATCAAATTAAGTTGAAGCTACATGATTAGAGAGCATCATTACCCCTAAATTGAAGGGATTAGCCTCTCATATTTGTTATCAAAACAACAAATATAGCTTGCAATATTAAAGGAAAAGAAAAAGAAAAGGAGTGCAAAGCAAAGAAACAAAACTAATCTACTTGCATGAAATAAGAGAAATCTACACTACAACATAAGAAAGAGAGCATGTAAATGTAAAGAGCATATATTGAATTGCATAAGAAAGAAAAGAAAAATTACAAGAAATAAAAATTGGCTAAGTAGCCATTAAAAGAGAAAGAGAGCTTTCTTTTATTTGATCTAAACTAAACTAAAGAGAAGGAGGCCTAACAGAGACTAAGAGAAGAGATCATGTTACATGAAACATATGGGTATTTATACATGTATGAAACCCTAATTCATATTTTTGGGGAATACCCAAAATGCCCCTTAGGAAGTGTGGAGGCCAAGTAACCATTAACATGTCTTAATCCCCCATTAAGTGTACATGAAACCATTAAGTCCAAAAGCATGTGCATTAGCCTTTAATTTGTACATTAAGGTAGGTGGGTAGGTGGGGTCCTCCATGTTCTTCACTTTGAATTATTTCCATCTTCATTCCTTTGTATTAATTTTGTGCATGCATATCTTCATGAAACCACTTCTATTTGAGATCAATTTCCTACAAAAATATATACAAATTTTCAATTAATTTTTCTCAAAGAAATATATGCACTTAAATGACCGTTTTGCCCCTATATGAAGATGAATATATGAAAATTTGGAATTAATATGAATTTTGGTTAAAACAAGTTAAAATACCCAATATGATCATTTATTTAATTTAAATAGAATAAATATGGTGGTAAAAATATGCACATTTACGTGCACATCAATTAATTAATCCTACTTATGGATGTTTGGATTCTATTGAATATTGAATTGTTTTATATCTATGTTATGTGCTTATGATGCTATGTAAAATGAATTGCTTTGTGCTGAGCTGTGATATCTGTGATGAATACACTACTGTGTGAATATGAAAACCCCTTGGCCCATAAAACGGCATTTGAATTTCGATGCGACAGGGAGTCGGATTCCAGTTGGTTATCCGAAACCCACATCGAATCATAATGGTAAATCTTTGTAATTGCTAAACTTACTTTATATGTGAATCTATGAATGAAGGTAAGCGTTATAGATTACACCGCTTATCGATATTGATATGATTGAATCTGTGATGATTGATGTTGTTGCACAATTGTGTAAAACCCCTGGATTACACTATACACACATAAAGATGGATTTCACGAGGAAATCGGTTAAGTCACAGATATTTTTGAAATAGTTTTAAAAGTTTGAATTTTGAATCCAAACGGTTTTGGAAATGGAATTGGCTTAAATCAGAAGAGCTTTTGAAAAGTAGTTTTAAAGATGAAATTATTTTGAACAACTTGTTAAAGTATTGGAATTTAAATGATTTGTTTTAAATTTAAAATTAAAGATTTGGAATTAAGTTCCATAAGTTTTTGTTTGGAAATTGATATGAATATATGTTTGGAAATTTGGTTTGAAAGGTTTTTGCAAATTTTATATAATATATGGATCATCTTTAAAGTATTTCAAGAGCATTACTTTGGAAGTCTGAATTTAACCCAAGTTTTATACTCGAAAGGCTTTAGCATGTGCAAATCTAATCGGATTTTTCCGAGATGAAAACTATTTGTTGTCAATTAATAATAGCTTTCATATATGGAAAGATTTCCAATTTGTGTTGAAAGATTTCAAGTTCGAATTGAAATACTTTTGAAAACTGTTAACTAATCTTTGTGAAAGATAGTCAAACCTTGATTTGAAATTGAAGAGCATTTTAATTGCTGTATCTTTTATACAAAAGATTTGAAATGGAATTGTTTTGTGGAAATGATTTTGAAAGCTATTAATTGAATCATTGATTTAAAGATTGGATGAGTTAATCCAATTTGAAAGGAAAATTGTTTTGAAACGGGCTATGAATGAATCTTTGTTAAAGATTGGTGAAGTGTGTTTTCAAATTGAAAAAGGATCTGAAAAGCATATCTTTTGTACAAAAGATTTGAATTGGAAAGGTATTAATGAATTTTTGTGAAAGATTGGTAAACTTTGTGAAGTGAATCTTTTGTTCAAAAAGATTTGTAAATGGTAATTTGTTTAACCATTTGAAAGAAAAGTTTTGGGTAATAAGTTGTGACTTAACTGAGAACCCATATCCATATGTTTTTAAATATTGCGCTCACTATTCGGCTTAGCCAGAAGAGGACTTTGTGTCATATAACCCATTATGAATAGTGATACGATGTTATGGATAGCAATTGAAGACCGGTAGTGAAGACCGGATATTTTCAAAAGCGAAAGGATAACCCATTGAATGTCTCTACACCGAATGGCCCCCGGTATAGGGATTTGAGCACCCTTTGTGACGGAGAGTCTGGACGTGATTAGGGATTATCCGGATTTGCAAGGGCTTCTTTGTGAAGTGCCTTCAGTTCTGTTCGAACCCGGAACAGACTTATATGGATGTATGTCTAACATTACACTTTAGGTGTAAAGGTGGTTTCTATCAAATGCATTTCTGTTTGGTGGCGGAGATTTATTCTCTTAGCTTAACACCCTTCTCTGAGACGTACGAGCTCAGAGGTTACGTAGTTGATGGTTACTAGTGATACATTCCCAATTTGGTAATGTGGCGTACGAAGTGTTGTTGATCATTTGTTGATCGAAGCATGGCTTTGTGAAAAAGCGTAGCTTTGTGGACGAGACTGCATCAGGACTTACACCTCGAAAATGGTCGAAATAGGAATGTTGCAGCAAGGTTTTTAGGGGTCGTGCCCCTAGGGTATGTCCATTTCCTTCTGGATAAAAGGTGATATCATGGTATGGAGCCCAGATATTTAACCTATGTGGTTGCTACAAACTTATTGCTTTGTGGTTGTTGGTTGAGAGGAGCCTCGGATAAAGGTCGGTAACGACTGGGGGTGGCATAAATGTGTGTTAGTTACCTATGTTATAGCTTGGTTAAAGCGTGAGGTAGCGTCAGCCTTGTTAGCAGAGACTCGGTTAGCTTCTCGGGGCGTCCTTCCAGAGGCATACCCATTTCGGTAAGGAAGTTCCTTATCCTGACCATTTATTGGAAATCCAATCTCCAATACGCGCCCTTTACGATTTCAATTGTATAACCTGCCATTCTTAAATGGTAGCTATAGTAGGCATACGACAAAATGTGGTATGCTGGCTAAGATTGATATTATTCTTTCGAAATGTTTTCTGCACTATGCACTAATAATAATATCAAAATGGTTTTCGCGTACAGGCATTTTTGACTGTCATAAGGAGAAATCTCCCCCAAGTGTGCGCTTGCATTGTATGTGTGGCGGGAGGCCTTATGGCAGTTTCATTTTCCAAAAAGCATTGCGGTTTTCAATATTTTAAAATCTTTGTTGTTGTTTTAAAGATAAAACTGTTTTTTTTTTGCTCATACCAGTCCCATGGCTGATCCGGAGTTTATTGTTCCCTTCCTAAACTCTGGGTGCCCACAATTTTCCACACGGGCAGTCTAGATTTGGGTTTTTCATATGGTAGATATCGATTCAGTAGCTTTCAGCTTTCTCTTTGTAATTCTTTGGAGACTTTGGATATTGAAGCCCTTTGGTTAGCACGACTGACCGTGCGTAGCTTGGTGCAACTTGATTGTGGTTCGAGCTATCTATGGAGATTGCTGATATTAGTGTTTCTTCTGGAGCTTCAAGTTCTAGTTGTTTCCGCTGCTAGTTCATTGGTGTTTCCACTGTAGCATTTCATTGTATCTGTGATCTTGATCATTGTTGTACATTTGGATATTGTATCATTGGAGTTGTATATGATATTCATTCTTTTCTTCTGCTGTGTTTTTATACTTAATTTGTTATAAGCTCTGGCAAGCCAGATTCAACGTTTGAATCTGCGGCATTCGAGTACAAGTGAAGTACGGGTTTCGATTTTCGAAGGTCGAGTCAGGATCGTTACATTTGGTATCAGAGCTGAAGGTTGAAACTTTAGGTCAGGAGTATAACACATTAGGTAACTCATTAGAGATAGGGTGAAGTATACCCTGGAATGAGTATATCCCTAAGATATCCGTCTGTATGCCCCAGTAAATTCTCTTACTATCCACTGATAGTGAATATAAGCGCAAGAAGAGGATGAGATAGGGGACAGGGAAGTACCACTTCATATGGTCAATGCCCTGTAACAACAACAGAAACAATCTTTTCCTATCAATCTCTTTTGTTCATCATCTGTACTCAATTCTTTGATGGTTCCTGGCAGCACCAGAAAGAAGCTTTGATATATTGGCATAGGACACAAACTCCAAATGGGTCAGAACTGTTTGTTTGGATGAATTGTTCGCTTTGGTTGCTATGGTTAACAGGTATACTTTGTTTAAACTAAAAGTTTTGGGATTGTATCCATATATCTGTCTATTCTTTGGGATCCAGATATGTTCTACGAATGGTTAGTTATCCCTTCGAACTAATCAATGCCCCTATATATTTTGTAGACTGGTGACCCGAGTATCTTGTATAGTATTGAATGAGTTTGTTCTTGTATCTATTAGTGATACTCTGATTCGATAAGCCAAATGCAGAATAGATATTCAGCTTGATCTGGTGATTCATCTCTCTATCTTCCTGTATTTCTTTGTTATCTCCCTGCCTGGCAAATTCCGAGGATGAAATTTTCTTAAGGGGGGATCTGTAACATCCCCGGATTTTAGCCCAGTCTAATTTGATAATTGAATTAATTTTTGAAATTAAATTGTGATTAAATAGAGTTTTTTTTCAAAATAAAATAAAATATTAGTTGTTTATAGATATTAATTTTAAATTTAATTGAAAATTAATTTGAAGATTTGGGAATAAAAATCTAAATTGTGTTTGAATTTCCAAATTTAATTAGATGTATGTTTATTTATTTATATAAAAGGGTTATCATTTGGAATTTGATTCGAAGTCTGAATATAAATGTATTGAAAATAAATTTGATTTGGAATTCAAGAATGAATATTTTCGAAATAAAATTTGATTTATTAATTTTATGTTTCCAAAGGACTAATATATATGGATATATATAATTATTTATTTGTAATGGATAATTTTATTTCAAATCATTTGTTTTAAATTGTATATGTACAAAATAGAATGTAACGAAACAAAATAGATAAACATGTCACATAGTTATGATAGAGTAAGGATTTAAAACTAAAATATAAACATAAATTTATAAATAAATTCAAGACAAGGATATAAACATAAATATATAAAACTTTACAAGTGTAAACTATTTAAAATGCATTTAAAACATTTGTAATTAAATTAGCTTGCAGAAAGACAAGTGTCAAAGTTATCTATTTTCATTTTTAAAATAATAAGAGAATTCAAGCTATGTATGTATACATCTATACTCTCTTCTCAGTTTTCTTTCTTGCCTCTAAAAATTTGGAAAATAAAAACAAACGATAAATGAAAATCAAAACAACAAGGCAGTTCAAAACAAAAAAATCAAAATCAGATCAGTGCAACCAGATCAATGCAAAGATCAAAGAAAATTAAAACTGAAGCATCTCAATATTAAAACCAAACTTCAGGCAACTCAAAGAATAAAATCAAAATCTGGAAACAAGAAACTCAAGCCTAGACCAGGTCAAATAAAGATCAAAATCTATTCAAGTTTTCAACCTGAAAGCATGCAAGTTTAAAAGCAACTTCAAATCTGGGAGTTCAACTTCAAAAGCAAGCTTAAATCAACAGCAGATCAAAGCAAATCAATTCAAGCTAAGCAATTCAACAGTTCAGAGCAAAAGAGAATATATTTCCAGATTTTAAAAGTTAAACAGGTCCTCTGTTCTTCGATCCAAGGTGAGCAAACCTTACCTTTTGATCTGATTTGTGACTTGATGCATGCTTGAAGTGAAGTTGTGAATCTGCTGGAATGTATACAATATATATAAACATAGGTGTGTGGCTGCGCATGTCTGTTGATTAAGTACATCTCTCTGTTTTATGAATACAGGCTATAAAATCTGTTTCAGAAATTAAAATCTCTTTCTCGAATCACTTTAGGCTTCGAGATCTAAGTAAAATCTGTTTGTATAACCATGATTTAAGTTTTAAAATTTAAGTATAAGTTGTTAAAGTATATTCTGGAAATTATAGAAAAAATAGCGAAAATCCAAAAACACGTAAGTTTCAATCATTAAAATCCTTTGTTTAATTAACATAATCTGAATCCTCGTCTGAGAACATGATTTTTAAAAGTAAAATCACAATTTGTAGTGTTATATTGAGTGTGCAATTCAAAGATGGTCGGAAAATGAATCTCGAAGCTTTTCTAGTGATCGGCAAGGTAATAGGTCTTGTGATTTTAGCTAAAGGTAGTTGTGGGGTACACGAGTTCGGGAAAATTGATCAAGGAGTTTCCTGATTATCACAATGGTGTCACGGCATCATTCTAGGGCTTTCGTTACAGTTGGGTTCGGAGAAGAAGTCGCGGCAATGTCGTCAAACTAGGGCGAATCGGACTAAATCGCGATAGTGGGAAATTGTTGCTAGGGACGAGACATCACTCTGATTAGAGCGGCATGGTTCCAGGTTCTTGAGATTGTCCTCGGTGATCGATTTTGTTGGTTTGGGTTTATTCCAGTTTGGGTGTGCTCGAACTCAATTTCGATTTCGAGTTCAATTTAAAGATTTAGTGATTGGGATCGATGTAGGAAGTCGTAGGTGACTTGTTGGCATCAGCGACGATGATCGGAATCGCTCCGACAAACTGCGCACATGCATGCGCGAAACTCTGTGCATCTGGAATATATGGTAGTTGAAGAAGATGATGGTAGCTCGGGTTTACTCTCGAGAAAACGTGATGTTGGATCGGGTTGGGATTCGAATGCATACGCGAGTGATTTAAAAAAAAATTGGATTTTAAAACAACATCAAAGTTAAAAGAAAAGAGGAGAAGAAGAAAGGGCTGTTTGCTCGGGTAAATCTGCAATTGGCTCGGGGTTTGCTCGTGTATTTTGTGGTTTGGCTCGGGTAAGAATCGAAGTTGGCACGAGTATTTGAAGGGATGAACCAGGTTTTAAAATATGTATATGGTTTTCAAGGGCAATAAGAAATGAAGTTTTAATGCAAATGTGTTTTGAAATTAAATTATCTTGATTTAAAATTAAATATCAGGTGATTATTTAATTTAATTCTCAAATTGTTTTCAAAATAAATTACTTCAAATTTATTAAGTTAAAAGTGTTTTAATCTATATAACTTTTGTTTTAAAGTTTACAAACTTAATTTTTGTAATTAAGTTTGTAATCCTTAGTCTAACTTAAAGATTTTAAGTTAATTAATGTATTGATGATGATTTATTTCCAAAGGTTATTAAATAAGGATTAAAGGAATAAAGATAAATGGTTTATTCTTTAAATTTATGAAAGTGATTAAGGAATGATAATTAATTGAGGATTAATTAATTATTGTTATCAATTAAGGATTTATTTATGAATAATTAGGGATAAATAAATTTATAATTAAAGATTAATTAATAAATGATTTAAGGTTAATTAATGATTAAAGTTTGTAATAAATTAATGTTAATTAACCGGGATTAGTGACTAGTCCGATTTAAATTAATCTGACAATTAATTAATCCTGCTTATGGATGTTTGGATTCTAGTGAATATTGAATTGTTTTATATCTATGTTATGTGCTTATGATGCTATGTAAAATGAATTGCTTTGTGCTGAGCTGTGATATCTGCGATGAATATATTACTGTGAATATGAAAACCCCTTGGCCCATAAAATGGCATTTGAATTTCGATGCGACAGGGAGTTAGATTCCAGTTGGTTATCCGAAAGCCACATCGAATCGTAATGGTAAATCTTTGTAATTGATAAATTTACTTTATATGTGAATCTGTGAATGAAGATAAGCGTTATAGACTATACCGCTTATCGATGTTGATATGATTGAATCTGTGATGATTGATGTTGTTGCACAATTGTGTAAAACCCTTGGACTACACTATACACACACAAAGATGGATTTCACAAGGAAATCGATTAAGGCACAGATATTTTTGAAATAGTTTTAAAAGATTGAATTTTGAATCCAAACGGTTTCGGAAATGGAATTAGCTTAAATGAGAAGAGCTTTTGAAAAGTTGTTTTGAAGATGAAATTATTTTGAACAACTTGTTGAAGTTTTGGAATTTAAATGATTTGTGTTAAATTTAAATTAAAGATTTGGAATTGAGTTCCATAAGTATATGTTTGGAAATTGATATGAATATATGTTTGAAAATTTGGTTTGAAAGATTTTTGCAAATTTTATATAATATATATGGATCATCTTTAAAGTATTTCAAGAGCATTACTTTGGAAGTCTGAATTTAACCCAAGTTTTATACTTGAAAGGCTTTAGCTTGTGCAAATCTAATTGGATTTGTCCGAGATGAAAACTATTTGTTTTCAATTAATAATAGCTTCATATAAGGAAAGAATTTCCAATTTGTGTTGAAAGATTTCAAGTTCGAATTGAAATAGTTTTGAAACCTGTTAACTAATCTTTGTAAAAGATAATCAAACCTTGATTTGAAATTGAAGAGCATTTTAAATGGTGTATCTTTTATATAAAAGATTTGAAATGGAATTATTTTGTGGAAACGAGTTTTGAAAGCTATGAATTGAATCTTTCATTTAAAGATTGGATGAGTTAATCCAATTTGAAAGGAAAATTATTTTGAAACGGGCTATGAATGAATCTTTTTTAAAGATTGGTGAAGTTTGTTTTCAAATTGAAAAGGGATCTGAAAAGCATATCTTTTGTATAAAAGATTTGAATTGGAAAGATATTAATGAATCTTTGTGAAAGATTGGTAAACTTTTTGAACTTTGTGAAGTGAATCTTTTGTTCAAAAAGATTTGTGAATGGTAATTTGTTTAACCATTTGAAAGAAAATTTTTGGGTAATAAGTTGTGACTTAACTGAGATCCCATATCCATATGTTTTTAAATATTGCGCTCACTATTCGGTTTAGCCGGGAGGGGACTTTGTGTCATATAACCCATTCCGAATAGTGATACGACGTTATGGATAGCAATTGAAGACCGGTGGTGAAGACCGGATAATTTCGAAAGCAAAAGGATAACCCATCGAATGTCTCTGCACCGAATGGCCCCCGGTATAGAGATTTGAGCACCCTTTGTGATGGGGAGTCTGGACGTGATTAGGGATTATCCGGATTTGCAAGGGCTTCTTTGTGAAGTGCCTTCGGTTCTATTCTAACCCGGAACAGACTAGTATGGATGTATGCCTGACATTACACTTTGAGGTGTAAAGCTGGTTTCTATCAAATACATTTCTATTTGGTGGCGGAGATTTATTCTCTTAGCTTAACACCCTTCTCTGAGACGTAGGAGCTTAAAGGTTATGTAGTTGATGGATACTAATGATACATTCCCCATTTGGTAATGTGGCATATGAAGTGCTGCTGATCATTTGTTGATCAAAGCATGGCTTTGTAAAAAAGAGTAGCTTTATGGACGAGACTGCATCAGGACCTCATATCCCGAAAATGGTCTAAACAGGAATGTTGCAGCAAGGTTTTTAGGGGTCGCGCCCCTAGTTTATGTCCATTTCCTTCTGGATAAAAGGTGATATCATGGTATGGAGCCCAGATATTTAACCTATGTGGTTGCTACAAACTTATTGCTTTGTGGTTGTTGGTTGAGAGGCGCCTCGGATAAAGGTCGGTAACGACCGGGGGTGGCATAATTGCGTGTTAGTTACCTATGTTATAGCTTGGTTAAAGCATGAGGTAGCATCGGCCTTGTTAGCAGAGATCCAGTTAGGTTCTCGGGGCGTCCTTTTAGAGGCGTACCCATTTTGGTAAGGAAGTTCCTTAGCCTGACCATTTGTTGGAAATCCAGTCTCCAATACGCGCCTTTTACGATTCAATTGTATAACCTGCCATTCTTAAATGGTAGCTATAGTAGGCATACGACGAAATGTGGTATGCTGGCTAAGATTGATATTATACTTTCGAAATGTTTTCTGCACTATTCACTAATAATAATATCAAATTGGTTTTTGCATATCAAGCATTTTTGACTGTCATAAGGAGAAATCTCCCCCAAGTGCTCGCTTGCATTGTGTGTGTGGCGGGAGGCCTTATGGTAATTTCATTTTCCAAAAAGCATTGCGGTTTCAATATTTTAAAATCTTTGTTGTTTTAGAGATAAAACTGTTTTTGTTTGCTCATACCAGTCCCATGACTGATCCGGAGTTTGTTGTTCCCTTCCTAAACTCTGGGTGCCCACAATTTTCCACACAGGCAGTCTAGAGTTGGGTTTTTCAGATGGTAGATATCGATTCAGTAGCTTTCAGCTTTCTCTTTGTAATTCTTTGGAGACTTTGGATATTGAATCCCTTTGGTTAGCACGACTGACCATGCTTAGCTTGGTGCAACTTGGTGGTGGTTCGAGCTATCTATGGAGATTGCTGATATTAGTGTTTCTTCTGGAGCTTCAAGTTCTAGTTGTTTCCGCTGCTAGTTCATTGGTGTTTCCACTGTAGCATTTCATTGTATCTTTGATTTTGATCATTGTTGTATATTTGGATATTGTATCATTGGAGTTGTATACGATATTCATTCTTTTCTTCCGCTGTGTTGTTATACTTAGTGTGTTATAAGCTCCGGCGAGCCAGATTCGATGTTTGAATCTGTGGCATTCGAGTACAAGTGAAGTACGGGTGTCGATTTTCGAAGGTCAAGTCAGGATCGTTACACCTTCCTTCCAGCCTCTCCAACTGTATCATGGCTTCTTTCTCCTCCTCCGACCTGCCACCTACCTCTAGCGATTTTTCCAGCAAGCTTGCTTTTAAATGTGACATGCAGCCATTTTCAATTGTTTTATTGAGCATCTTATGAAGGAGGATATAACAACTATCTCCCCCTTCAAAAATGGACCTTGTATCAAGGTCCAAAGTAGGAAACCTTTTAACTATATCCCAATTATATTCCCATGTTGCCTCTTCAACAGCCCGACCATTCCATTTGATCAAAACTTGTATCACAACCTTATTATTTCTAGGCACTATTCTCCTATCTAAAATTGTCTCTGGTTCATCAATCAACTGCTCAGTAAAAGTCCGCATTTTTGTCTGAATTACCACATTTGTACCCACTTTCTTTTTTAGCAAGGAGACATGAAACACTGGGTGTATTTGGGCACCCTCTGGCAGCTGCAGTTTGTAGGCTACTTCTCCTATTGTTGCCATGACTTGAAATGGACCATAATACTTACGTGACAACTTGCTTGGTTTCTGGTTTCTTACTGTAATTTGTCTATAGGGTTGGAGTTTCAAGTAGACCCAATCTCCTACCTTAAACTGTCTTTCAATCCTCTTTTGATCTGCTAACCTCTTCATTCTCTCTTACGCTAGTTGTAGATTATCCTTAAGTAACTATCTTGCCACATCTCTAGAAAATAATTCTTCTTCAACTTGAGGCACCCTGGCTATATTTAGCACATATGACAGTAAACTTGGGGGAGGTATTCCATATACAACTTCAAATGGAGTGGTCTTAGCTGCTTCCTTATAGGTAGTATTGTACCAATACTCAACTAGAGTCAACCATCTGGTCCATTCATGGGGTTTATGACCAAAGAAGCACCTTAAGTACCCCTCCAATATCCTGTTTGTTACTTCTGTCTGGCCATCAGTTTGGGGGTGGTATGATGAACTAAATTTCAGTGTACTGCCCTGTAGTGTAAACAATTCGTGCCAAAACAAGCTTGTAAACAAGGCATCCCTATCAGACACAATAGTTTTTGGCATGCCATGTAACTTAACAACCCCATCAAAAAAAACTTGAACCACCCCCTTGGCTGTGTAAGGATGTTGCAAGGAAAAGAAATGAGAATACTTGGAAAGTCTATCTACAACTGCTAATATAACTGTGCATCTATTACTCCTAGGCAATCCAGTGATGAAGTCCATAGAGAGATCTGTCCATATATTTTCTGGGATAGGAAGTGGCTGCAATAAACCTGGTATATTTATATTTTCACTTTTATTTCATTGACATATGTCACACCCTTTCACAAATTTCTCTATATCAGCTTTCATTCCCTTCCAATAAAAAACTGCTTAATTCTGTGTAAAGTTCTCCTAACTCCTGAATGACCTCCCAGTGGTGTGGGATGGAGCTCCTGTAGGATGGTATGTATCATGGCAGAGTTATTATAATCTAGTAGGACCCTCCTTTTATAAGAGAATATTTCATTTAATCTTTTATACTTTTGTTGATTTAGGCTCCCTTCCTGCCACTTTTTCTCTATCTTCTTAAAATACTCTGAAGATTCGTATGAATTCTTTAATTCATATATCCACCCTGGCTGTACTATTGAGATGGCTTGACACTGCTTGTCGTTATTGGTTGCTTCATTTCTTCGAGACAGGGTCTACAATTAAGTTTTCCCTTCCTTTTTTATACTCAACCCTATAATCAAATCCTAAAAGTTTTGTTAGCCATTTCCCTTGTAGTTGAGTGCTAAGCTTCTGTGATAGTAGATGTTTAAGACTCTGATGATCTGTCCTTATGACAAACTGCCTCCCCATTAAGTATTGGGCCCATTTCTTGGTGGCTATGATAAGTGCAAGTAGCTCCTTCTCATATGAAGATAGATTCAAATTTTTTCCATGCAAACCTGGCTTATATAGGCAAGTAGCCTGCCTTCTTGTAATAATACAGCTCCTATTCCATTCCCACTAGCATCACACTCCACAATGAATTCCTGTTCAAAATTTGGCATGGCTAAGATAGGTGGTTGTATTAAGCATTGCTTGAGCTTCTCAAAAGCACTAGTAGTTGCCTCAGTCCATACAAAAGAATTTTTCTTTAATAATCCAGTAAGGGGTCGAGCAATCACACCATATCCTCTTATAAATTTCTTGTAATATCCTGTGAGTCCCAAGAACCCCCTTAATCCCTTGATAGATTTTGGTATCGACCATTCCATTACTGATTTTACTTTCTCTTTATCAACTTAAATACCATTGATTGAGATCACATGGCCCAAATAGAAAATGGATTTGTGAGCAAATGAGCACTTGGACAATTTGATAACCAGGTTGTGCTTCTGAACAACTTGCATAACTATCTGAAGATGGGACAAGTTCTCAGACCATGTCTGGCTATATATCATTATGTCATCAAAAAACACTAATATGAATTTCCTCAAATAGGGTTTAAAATATTGTTCATTAAAGACTGAAAGGTGGAAGGGGCGTTTGATAAACCAAAGGGCGTTACTAGAAACTCATATTGTCCATGTGTTCTAAAAGCAGTCTTATGTATATCATTTTCATGCATTCTAATTTGGTGGTACCCTGATCTCAAATCAAGCTTGGTAAAATATTTTGAACCATGCAATTCGTCGAACAAATCATCAATTAAAGGAAAAGGATACTTGTCTTTAATGGTGTGAGCATTGAGAGCTCTATATTCTATGCAAAGCCTCCATGCCCCATCTTTTTTTCTAATCATTACCATAGGTGAAGAATATGAGCTGGAACTGGGTATAATAATGCCTGTGGTTAGCATTTCATTGATCAATTTTTCTAACTCATTTTTGACATGATGGGAATGTCTGTAGGGTCTTAAACACACTGGCTTGACTCCTGGTTTTAATGGGATTTGGTGGTCACAGTATCTAGGGGGAGGGAGGGTAGTAGCTTGTGTGGTCACATCAGGAAACTGTTCCAGTAATTGAGCTATTTCCTTTGGAATTTCTGTCATGTTCCCTTGCCTTGCTGGAAGGATTTCTTGGTAAAACAATATTAAGGCTATTTGTCCTTTAGATATCTCCTTTTTGCAAGACTTGTCCTTGATTACTTTTATCTCTTCTGTGCCGATCCCTTTCCATATATAATTTTTTCCTTTGTACATAAACTTTACTTGTAGTTTATCAAGATTAAGAGTGACTTCCCTTAGGCTTTTCATCCACTGAGCCCCTAAAACCAACTGGCAGCCATCAAGAGGGAGCAGTAGGAGGTCAATAGGCATGGTGCAACCTTGACATTTTAAATTAACTTGGTTACATATACCATTTCCATTCAGTTTGTCGCCATTGGCAATATTACTTCATAGCCCTTTGATTCATTGACTTTCAAACCAATTTTCTTTGCTTCAGGGTGTTGATGAAATTATGTGTTGATCCAGAATCTATGAGTATCTTCACAGCCTTTCCATTGATGCTTCCATTTAGTTTGAGGGTATTTAGGGTGGCTATGTTGAACCTTCTTGTGGAATTTCCTGGTCATCATCTGTTTCATCTCTCCTTTCCTTAAGGAAGTCATCTTGAATCTCTAAAGACATGACTCCCTCCAGTATATATATTATCTTGTTCTTGCATTCATGTCCAGCATGCCATCTCTCATTGCACCCAAAACATAACCCTTTCCTTCTCCTATCAATAATCTCTTCAGGAGATAACCCTTTTCTTTTTGCACTAGTCTCTACATTTTCTTTTCCAATAGTGGAGTGAGGATGAGGTAAGGCTGATTGGTTTCTTACATAATTTTTTCTAGGATTTCCAGTAATGGTTGATTGGGGTTTTGAACTCCTCTTGGTGTTATTGTGTTTATTTTCAAATATTTTTGCGAGTTTCACAGCCTCCTTGAAGCATGTTGGCCTAGATGCTTCAACATCAAACCTGATCTCTTCCTTGAGGCCATCCATGAATTTGTCAAACCATAATCGGGGTGTAAGTGATCAAGTAGTCCTTGCAGTTATTCAAATTTGGTGAGATAAGCTTGAACAGTAGTTAGTTGTTTCAAGTTTGCAAAGGCACTAATGTGTTTCTTGAGTTCAGGAGGAGCAAACCTGATGATGATTTCTTCTCTAAACGCCCTCCACTGCAAGTAGTTTCTGACATTTCTTTTTAGCCATTTGTACCATTTCTGAGCATCTTGTTTTAGGTGAAAGGAACATGTTTGAACCCACTCAACTTCGGATGCTTAATGATATCTAAAGAGATCCTCCACTTGCTCTAACCATTCGACTACTGTATGATCACCAGAATAGGTAGGGAACTCTAATTTAATTGCAGTATGTTGCAGAAGTCTGGGGTAGTCAATATGCCTGGTGAGTGATCATTATTTAAATTGAGGTCAGTGGTGTTTCTTGAAGAGCTTCTTTGAAATGGTGGCACATAAGGTAGAGTTCTTGATGGAAGAAAGGATTGTGGAGTTGGATTCTAGGTGTTCTTGAGGGTTTGTAGCACTGAGTTCATAGTTTCAGATAGTTGATCCATTTTGAGGGTTAACTCATTTGATCTTGACTGCAAATTTTGATGAAGTTCTTGATTCGAGATATGCAGTTCTTATTGAGAACTGTGAAGCTCCTATTGTGCCTCTTACAACTACTAAAGGGTTTGAGAAGTTTGTTGTTAATGTGTTCTTGCCTTGCCCACAAATCTGATTCATCATCCAATTTTGGCATGGATAGGTTATCATCATCTTGGTTGTCGAGGTCAGAGTTGTGGGATGGTTAAGGTGAGGCTGAGTTTGTTGTAGGTGGCACACTGGGCTCTGATACCAATGTGGTGGGACCTTGTTGCTTCTTGGTGTTGTGAGTATTCATGTTGTAAGAAAAATAAACAAGTAGTAGCTCTGTGAGTGATCATAGGATAAAGAACGGTAACAGACAAGAAAAGGAATGGAATAAGAATTGAGAAAAAATAAAGTGAGGAGAGTTTTTAGGGGGAAAGAAAGTAACATACAGTAGTGAAAAATGAAGAAATAATTTTTTTAGAACTGACATCCAATACATGCATACATTGAGCCTTTATATACGTAACCTATATCGACTCAGTCCAACAATCAATTACATAATTTGATTCTGCTTGTATTTACTGAATGACATCCCCTGCAAGCAAATGCTGATGCATGTTCACATGCATGTACAACAATTTTTATTCTTGTGAAGTACTCAAACCCACTTCGTCCCTTCCTTCTAGCCTCTCCAAGCTCTGTATCATGGCTTCTTTCTCCTCCTTCGACCTGCCATCTACCTCTGGCGATTTTTCCACCGAGCTTGCTTTCAAAAGTGATCTACAGCCATTTTCAATTGTTTTATTGAGCATCTTATGAAAGAGGATGTAATATTTTTGAAATGGGATTATTTTATATTATCCTTTATTTGAAAACTTGCTTGATAATTGTTAATTTCCTATTCTTTGATCTTCAGCTTGAGATAAACACTTTTGTTTCTTGTTGATGAGAAACACAAAATTTCAATAGCTATTGTATCTTTACCTCTGGTGGATTCGATGAAATTGCGTTAAGAAAAATCGATCGGAGGAGGGGGGAAGAGGGTCGTGTGGGGTGGATGTAAGGGTTAACATGAATTAATAATAGTCTGGAAAATATGCAAAGCTTTCCACCATCGTCAAGAAGGATGCCACATTTTCTGTAGTTCTAAAATGCTATGATAGGTTTTTGAAAGATTTAGAACATGGAATTACTTTTCGTAGCTATTTGCACCCTAACATTTTCTTTATTCGACACCCTTTGTTTCTCCTGTCACGTCTCGGTTCTTTACCATTTTGCCTTTTTTTTCCCACCATGCTAGACGGGAGCGTGGGTTATAACAGCACTTATGTCCGAACCGGGCATGGTTATCAAAAAACACCATTCCAACTTCCGAAATAAGTTTAGCTAGTATTTTCGTTTGGATCTAAGATAGTTTTTTAAAAAATAACATTCTCGTCGTCGACAAGCTTCGGTTTTATTGTCACCCATACTCATTGCGGAAGAGAGTGTTGTATCATATTCGCCCATTAAGGTAGAAGTTTTTTTTACCACCCATGTCCGCAGCAGATGGAACTCTGAAAGCGGCTTTCTATTAATTTCTGGACTTGGTTTTGATTAATTTGTCCATTAATCCAAAAAGGGCAAAACGAGTAAAAAATATGGAATATTTTTAAAAAAAAATTGGGGAAAATAGTAAAACTTGTGGTTCAAATAGAATTCACCTTTTCTACATTAGTTTCAAACTTGTACAACTGCACTATGGAAAACCGATCGTTCGGTTGTATGATTTTGAAGTAATTTTTTTTAGTGTTTTTCTTATTAATTTTACACGTCGAACAAAAAGATATTTGCATTATTGGAACACAGAAAAGAAAAATATTAAAGAAAATACAGTATAACATAATTAAAAATTGAAATAAAGAAAAATAAACTTAATTGGTCATATTTTAGGAATTGACCATTACCTTTACAAGTTCATCTACATGGCTTCGCAAGGAATTTTATTTGCAGCCTAAAAAAATACTTTCAAATTGAGTTTGAAAATAATGGAGAGGAGGATGTGGTGGGTGAAAACAGATACAACCACTGTACCATGACCTTACCTACAAGTTATAAATAAAAGGAAGATTATGGAAAAGTTATATGTAGTACAAACAATCAAAACCAACCATTATCTTCTCCTCCATTTTAGAATCTCCAAACAATATTAAAAAAGTAGCACAGTAACAGGTAACAAAATATCGTTCCAAATAAGAGTCCAGTGTACACCCATTACCATCCTTTATAGAACCACGTCAATACTCAGCCTCTGGAAGAAGAATACAAACTTTCCATACACTGCATCCAATTTAGTTGTGTAATAATATCAACAGAAAGAACATAGAATATTCTTCAAAATACAATCACTAGTTGTGCATACATAAACTGATTAGCATACAAAAACCTATAAACTCTTCAAACATCTATCAATAAGGAAATTTAACATACACACTCATAACATCCCACATCAAATAGTACTCGGTAACATGCATATTTTATGAACATTCTTCAAATATAAATGACGTTGGTTAAAACATAGGATACTTCTGATACCATATATAAACTTCATAAATATGATCTTTCATCGGGCAACTAAAAGTTGATAAGCAGATTCACAAAAGGTTATTTTCAATACTTACCCAAATGATTCTACTTATCCTAGGGTTCACCCTTCTCAAAGTCAACATGGGTCCTACCTGATCACCATGGTTATAATCATCCCTACTCGACCCTCCGCTTGCTGTCATAGTCCCACTATCACCAATTTTATCCATCGACATTCTTCATTTCTTAACCTCGGTCAAGAACATCAACCCCGATCGGAACATTTTCCTTGGCTATATCAAACTCAACTGTCCTATTCCTTTTATTAGGTCTTTCAGATGCACCAATAAATGCCTTAATGGCTCCTCTTCTGTAAATGGATCAATGTAATCAGGCTACTCCAAATAGGTAAAATATTCTAAGTCAAAATAAAAGTAAACCAAACAACTTTTTTATATTGTAATAAAGCATTATACCCTTTTGTATAAATGTGTTTCTCTTCGAATCTAAGCTTGTTCATGAACAGATAATACTTCTAATTATAACCCTAATTTATGACATACTAATTGTGAAAAAAAAGTTTAAAAAAAATATAACAGTGCATTATGTACATATTAGATATAATAATGGTAACTTTTAGACATAAACACAGAAATAAAATTTATTCTTATTCGACTTCTTGGCAAGCGACTTGACAAGTTTGGCAGCAGGTGCAGGTGGCGAAGAAGATGCCTTTTCAATAGGTCCCTAAGTCAACTGCTTCTCCCTTCTAGCATGCTTTCTTTCTCTACTTGCCTTGCTCTTGCCATAGTTAGCTTCAGACTTATGGGCTAAAGCCTACTCTCTTGCCTTATCAGGTTTGTTAAAATAGAAAAGAGAAGAGAATTATAATTTTAGAGGAGGATAGACAAAAAAAAATTATTTATAACTTGCTTTTTGTCTTGCCTACAACTTTTCATACAACACAACAAAATGACCACCTATATATAGTGGTTCACAACCCTTACAAACGGACATAACCTTTTTGAATAGACGCCCTTTCACATTAATAGACATGACTTTTACTTAATAGACACGACTCTTCATTTCAATAGACACGACTTTTCAGTGAACGGATACGACTCTTCACTGAACAGATATGACTTTTCATTCAAATAGACGTGACTCTTCATTCGAATAGACATGACTTTTCACATCAGTAGACACGACTCTTTAATTTTGGTTTACACCAACAATGCCTTCCCTAAACCAAAATTCCTTCGAATACCCAATGCAACAACAATTCTTGAGAAAGCAGTCCTTCTAAGCGGGTTTGTGAAGATATTAGCAATGTGTTCTTCACTTCGACAATACTCAAGATTCACTTCTTCTTCACGAACGAGTTCTCGTAGGAAATGGAAACGTAGACGAATATGCTTTGTTATTCCATGTAAAATAAGATCCTTTGAGACAGAGATAGTAGAACTATTGTCGTAATAAATGATCGTAGGATCTTTTTTCTTAAAGCTTAGATTTTCAAGAATTCCTCTTAGCCATAAAGTTTGACATCCTGCTAGAGATGCTGCGATGTACTCCGCTTCGGTGGTAGAAAGTGCCACAACTGATTTTTTTTTTGAAGACCAAGAAATAATTTCACTTCCAAGGTTAAATGCATAACCCGAAGTACACCTTGAATCATCGATGCTTCCACCTAGATCGCTGTCTGTATATCCAACAAGCTTCACAGGCACACGAGCTTCATAGAAAATGCCATAGTCAATAGTTCCTTTGACGTAACGTAAAATTCTTTTTGCAGCTTCCCAATGGTTTGAGAAAGGCTTCTCCATGAATCTGCTAATCAAGCTTACTTCGTACATGATGTCGGGTCTTGTAGTAGTGAGATACATCAAATTTCCAACTAGGCTTCGAAAAATAGTTGGATCCACAAACTTTCCTTCACCATTTTAGCACAATTTCAAACCTGCAACACAAGGAGTTTAAACTGGATTTGCATTCATCATATTGAACTTCTCCAATACTTGAGCAGCATATTTTTCCTATGAGATAAAAATCCCACATTTTGATTGCTGAACACCTATCCCTAGAAAATGATATAATTCTCCCAAATCTGTCATCTCGAACTCCTTCATCGTTGAATTTTTGAATTCAGATAACATCTCCATATTATCTCCAGTAAAAATCAGATCATCCACGTATAAACTCACGATCATGAAACCTCCTTTTGAATGCTTCTTCATGTAAAGAGTGTGTTCAAAAAGACACCTTTCAAATCCATTTTCAATAAGAAATTATTGATATGATCATACCATGCACGGAGGGATTGCTTCAGCCCGTATAAAGCTTTCCGCAGATTATACACCTTTTCCTCTTCGCCCCCTTCACAAAACCAGGAGGTTGTTGAAGATAAATTTCATCTTGAAGAAAACCATTCAAGAAAGCTGATTTCACATCCATTTGCAGCAGCTTCCAGCCACTTTAGGCACCAAGAGAAATCAACAATCGAATTGTATCAAGTCGAGAGACAGGAGCGAATACCTCATTGAAATCTTCCCCTTCCTTTTGCTTATACCCCTTTGCAACCAAACGTTCTTTGTACTTGTTGATGGAGCCATCAAGATTTTTTTTGGTTTTGAACACCCATTTCACACCAATGGCTGATTTGTGTGAAGGCAAAGTGGTAAGCTCCCACGTACCATTTTTCTCAATAGACTTGATTTCATACTTCATTGCATTTACCCATTTTTCTTCCTTTGATGCTTCTTCATAAGTGATTGGATCTTCTCCCGCAAAAAGTGCAAAATATACATGATCTGTAGTGTTAACTTCTTCGGTGGCATCATAGATTTCTCTCAAGGATCGCGTCCTTCTTTGAGCCATTGGTGGTGAATTTTGCTCCTGCTCAGTCCCATTATTTTTAGGTTGTTGTTCTTCAATACCAACATCAGCATCAACACCTTGTTCCAAAGAAGTTTCCTCTTCAAGATTTAGAGTTTGCCATCCAGGTAATTCTGCAAAATTTGAAAAATTATAACAGCCATTTTCATCAAAGCGGACATCTCTGCTGATAATCATCTTCTTCATCTTCGGATTGTAAAGCTTGTAAGCTTTAGTCCTTTGGCCATAACCGATGAAAATGCCTTTTTCATATTTGTCATCGAGCTTCGATCTTAAAGCTTCAGGAATATGAGAGTATGAAAGACAACCAAAAGTTTTTAAATGAGCAACATTTGGTTTCTTGCCATACCAGACTTCATTTGGAGTGGAATCCTTTAAGCTCTTCGTTGGTGATCGGTTAATTAAGTAAACGGCATAAGAGACTGCTTCAACCCAAAAACACACAGGCAAGTTCTTCTTCTTCAACATGCATCTGACCATATTCATTATTGTTCGATTTTTGCGCTCTGCGACTCTGTTTTGTTGAGGTGAGTACCTAGCAGTTAACTCATGGTGGATTCCATGATTTTGGAAGAATTCTTCAAACTGAGAGGACATGTATTCTCCTCCACAGTCACTCCTTAGATTTTTTATTTGATGACCAGAATGCTTTTTAACTTGAAATTTGAACTCTTTGAAGCAAGAGAAGGCCTCTGATTTTTCTTTGACACAGTAAACCCAAAATTTTCTTGTGTAATCGTCAACAAATAACAAGAAGTATCTGCTGCCTCCAAGCGATGGCACTTGCATTGGTCCACAGAGGTCGGTGTGAACAAGCTCCAGAGGTGATTGAGAAATCCACTTCGATTTGGATGGGAAAGATTCACGATGTTGTTTTCCCAATTGGCATTCCTCGCATGCTTCGTTTATCACTTCAAGTTTAGGCAGCCCTTGGACTATTTCTTTGGTAGACATCTCCTTCAAACTCTGAAAGTTTAAATGCCCAAACCTCTCATGACATAACTTGGAAACTTCATCATTAGAAGCAGCAATCATGCACGTACTGCTCACGATGTCAAGTTTGATCGGAAATAATTTGTTGGATCCCATCACAATAGTTGCCACTTGTTGGTCGTTCTTCTTCATGCTGCATTGATCTCCAATGAATCGAAAATTAAATCCTTTCTTCAGCAAGTGACCGACACTAAGAAGATTGCTGCGTATGCCTGGTATATAAAGAACCTACGACATTTTTTCAACTTTTCCAGCCTTGGTTTTGAAAGAAATTTCACCAACACCTTGAATTTTGTATGATTTTGCATCTCCAATAGTAACATGACCATCATCAGCTTCCACAAGACTCAAAAATAGATTTTTATTTCCAGTCATATGCCTACTTGCACCACTATCCAAGTACCATACGTTTTCAACATTCCATCCGAAGCGATCAACAAAGATTCAGATTTTTCTGCTTTATTATGCATGAAACCAGCAACTGGCTTCTTTTCAGGATGTTTCTCCCAACAATCATTTGCTTTATGACCCGGCTTGTGACAGAAATTGCATTCGGAATATGGTTTTTTGCCTTTGTATTTCCCTCGCGCCTTGTTATTTTGGAATGATGGTTTCTCCTCCTTCGATTCTTCACGTTCTCCACTATTCTTGCTGTTACTTTTGCCATTGGATGGGCCTTGATCTTTTGTGGATTTGAATTAAGATTTTAAGGCTTGATCTTCAGAAGAATTTGTTTGTTTACTTCTCATCAAGATTCTAGCCTCATGAGCTTCCAGCCTTCCTTGCAAGCCTTCAAGAGAAAGTGAAGCAATATCATTTGATTCCTCAATTGCAACCACAATATGATCGAACTTGATTTGTAGGCTCCGTAGAATTTTTTCGATGGCTCTTTGGGTCTCCACGACTTCTCCGTTTGAAGCCATCTGATTTATGATGGAAGTGAGACGAGTAAAATACTTTGAGATTTTCTCACTATCCTTCATTTTGAGCTTTACGAATTCAGCTCGTAGCGACTGCAGGTGAACCTATTTTACTTGATCTTGGCCAGAATACATTGTATTCAATATTTTCCAAGCCTCCTGAGCATTTGCAACTTTTGAAATTATCTCATAAACTTGAATTTCAAGTGTCTGATAGATTTGGAAGAGAGCCTTTCGATTTTTCTGTTTTTTGCCTTTTAGAAGATCTCTTTGGGCAACTGTGAGTTGCGTCGCATCTTCGACGCACCAACACCTTCTTCAACAACTGTCCACAAGTCTAGAGATTTTAGACAGAGCGTCGTTAGATTGCTCCAATAATCAAACTTTTCACCGTTGAATCAAGGAACAAGGGAGACAGGGTTGTTTGACATTTTTCAACAAAGCTCTGATACCAATTTGTTAAAATAGAAAAGAGAAGAGAATTATAATTTTAGAGGAGGATAGACAATTTTTTTTATAACTTGCTTTTTGTCTTGCCTACAACTTTTCATACAACACAACAAAATGACCACACATATATAGTGGTTTACAACCCTTACAAACGGACATAACCTTTTTGAATAGACACCCTTTCACTTCAATAGACATGACTTTTACTTAATAGACACGACTCTTCATTTCAACAGACATGACTTTTCAGTGAACGGACACGACTCTTCACTGAACAGATATGACTTTTCATTCGAATAGACATGACTTTTCACATCAGCAGACAAGACTCTTTAATTTTGGTTTACACCAACAAGGTTTGGATTTGCAAACTCGCCATGGGTACTAGCTTGTCTTTAAACGCGTTCCCCTACACTTTCATGTACATATCATGGTACATGTGCTTGTCAATCTTCTTTGCTTAACAGTGCTTCTTCAACATGAGCCTTAGAACTCGCATGCACCTCATTCTACTACAACAAAAAGTGTCTTTTATAGCGGCATATAGCCGCTATTAATCACAACCATAGCGGTCTGATAAGAGTTGTATATCGACATGTTATAAAAAAACTGTTGAATATTTATAACACAAAATATGCCGCTGTGGTTGAGCTTAGTTTTATAACGCAAATTCGCCGCTATGGTACATTAATTCAATAGCTCATTATAGCCACTATAATACAGCTAAATCTCAACGGAACTGGAAATCTTTATAACACCATTTTGCCGCTATAAAATATTTACTCAATAGCTTATTGCATCCGCTATAATACAGCTAAATCTCAACGGAATTGGAAATTTTTGTAACACCATTTTGTCGCTATAAAATATTTATTCAATAGCGGTCATTAATGAGCTATTTAATACATAGATACAATCATTTCACATATCAAAGTGTAAAATGCTTGGAAATGTGCATATCAGTGCTTTTGTTTTACAATATACATGCAATTTTATAGTCAAGGAGCAGATAGCATAAAATGATAGTCAAATGAACCCAAAAATTCATATCATTCATTTCTTCAACTGATAAGTCTTATAAATTAATACAACTTCAACAAAGAAAAAACAACGTACCTTACAATCACAACAGTACAAAATTCACGTCAAAAACACTAAAACAGATCATAAAATCAAAAGTAACCACTAATCTCAGAATCAAACAAAGGAGTACCCATGACCACATCATACTCTTTGCAGCTAATGCCATGTCTCCAAAGCTTGATTTGCTCTAAAATCTTCTTGTAAACCAAAAACTTTGATCTCGCCAAAGAAATTGCATACCTGACATTCTTTCTCAATCTTTTTACCCTTGATCCAAATTTAACTTTTATTTTACATATCATTAATCTCGATATAGATCTTCTTATAACCAATGCATCGGCTCTTAATAGCTCTCTGTTTATAAGATATTGTGCTCTTATATGCTTTATTTCCAGTAAATCTTCTTTGGAAACTTTACTGTAAGAATATTTCCCTGTGATGTTCATTATTATTTTTTTAAATACTTCATATGAATGCGGGCTATTTAATACATAGATACAATCATTTCACTGTTATAAAAATAAAATTTTCTACAGTGCTAGTAAATATTTAAGTGTAAACTTATCACGCAACGCACACTGTAGGCTAATCAAAGTTGTGCACTTGGTTTTTAAAAACCGAGCATATGCTGAGTTTATAAATTGAGAAATTGCACTCAGTTTATAAATTAGAGCAAATCTCAGTTTAAGGATGAGCATTGCTCGGTCTACAAATGGAGCGTTGCTTAGTTATAAAAACTGAGCAACTGCGCTAAGTTTTTCCAGTGCCATTGCATTGCTCAGTTTTAGAACTTAGCATTGAAATGAAGCATGATAAATGCTCAGCTTTTAACATTGAACGTGTGAATTGATTTGCTGGAGTATATTAAATAAAGTTATGGTTACATGGTAGTGAAAGACTACTGTTAAAGAATCAAGGCTAATTTTTGATTTGTGTGATAATACATCTGATGCAAATCCAGGCCATTTGGGACATATAAGAAATAATTATAAAAAGATTTGGCTACACAACAACCTTGGCGAGAAGTTCTTTAAGTATCAAACCAACAATGCATATCTAAAAGACATGTGAACTTTATCTAAACCTGAAGACCGGACTTCGTATTAATATGCTACTTGTACTCAAAATTCTAGCCTTCTTACGTTGCACATCAACTTTTTATGATAGAATTCCTATTATTTCGTATTATTATTTCCTTCTTGTTTCAGATATAGTACATCTGCCAAACTAAGCTGATCATTTAGGATTTATTAATTAAGTACAATATAACTAAAAGGGTTGCCATAAAATACTCACCGTGTTTGTATCAAATAATAAGCTTGCAGTGGGTTATATTTCTTAATGCATATTCACATTTGCAATGTAAGTACTCTGATGCTTCTCAACATGTCCATCATTGTTAGTCCATCAACGTATTGCTTGGATAATTAAAAAAGATCTTAACTAGAGGCCTTTAAGATCCAAATTATGTTCCATAATTATAATCCTAACATCTAGCAACTTAGTAGGCTAGCTCACAAACACATCACCTCATAATAATGTTCATTCAATTTGTGTACAATGAGACAAGCTATCTATAAATTAGGCCAAATCAATTGGCATTGCTATTCCAGGCTTTTATTTCACTATTTCTATGTAGTTTATAGAACATTACATCAAACCATGTCCATCTCTATACATAGGATTAAATTATTGGCACCATCACTATGTGAAAGAGTGACCTAAAACAAGACCTCAATAATTTCGGTCCTTCCTATTACTATGCAAAAAACTTCCTGTTATAATATCTAAGTAGTTAAGATCAAAATCAAAATATAAAATGCTGAATATGTGATATTTTGAAAATACAGGATAATATCGGTCAATATTGGAGTAAATTGGCATGTTTTTAGCAAGCTACAAAAAAATATGTTATTTTACAGAGATGCAACCATTCTTTGTTAGTACTTTACATAATTATTAACTTGTTTAATAATAAATATAAATAAAGAATTTGCGTATTCTTTACAGTTTTATTGAAATATGATATATTTATGTATTTACGAGTGACGATATATGTCATCGATCTGATGTTGTTGATATATTGGCCAAGTGTCACCAATATATTGAAATAGCATCATTAAAATATTATTACAGGTGTTTTTAAAAATCACTTTAACTTTGAGCGATGTATTAAAAATATATTAACTATAATATGTAGACATTAACTAGTGTACCATCAACCCATCATCCAGACATATGCCTCTCTCACGGAATATACGGACTTATATAGAAACTCTTACAGACATGAATTATCAAATTAGACAGATTACACCTCATTTTGGAGTAGAGGTGTGCAGGAGATTTGTTTTTTGTTTTTGGGAGAAAATGAAAGAATCTTTAGGTTAAAACATAGATAAATCTTTAGGTGCAATTTTAATGAACTCATAAACTAAGTAGGAAAAAAACATACATATTATCATTAGACAAGTATTGTGACTTTTGAATCATCTTCTAGAAGATTTTGATTATTGGTACCAACATCCAGCATTACTGCCAGTATCTGCATGGAAGGTGATACATTCAAATTCCTATAAAGCACAGTCTAGAAATTGCGATGTCATATGAAGTACAATTATTCAAAAAATGAACAAAATCAAAGCATGACTTTACATCTTATTCAAAAATGTAGTAGACAAACGCATTAGCCAAAAAAATCAATGAAAATAAGCCATACCAAAAAATTGAATGTGTGTTTAATATTCTATGGACATGAAATATTGCAAAATGGCAGGTACATAGATTATTGGAGATGAAGACATTCAGAAGCAGAGTAAAGTTGCTTATGCAAATCAAGATATTCAGAAGTAGAACATACACTTTGTGGATTGATGCCAACAGCAACATAGATATCAAGTCTCCCAATTGGGATTCCAATGCCTTGAACTCCAAGGTCTCCATGTCCCAATATACGACTACCATCTGTCACAACTATCATGTCAACCTGCATTTTAACAAAAAACATGGCATCAGCCAACATTCAAAAGAAATTGGTGTATAGACAAATTTCAGTCAATTCAAAAAATCTAACTTGCAATTATATGGAACATTGGGACTTTTGAGAAAATTCAGATGAACGCAGTTACAATTACATATTCCAGTTAAGGATCTAAAACAATTGACAGAAGAATATATGCATCGTGAAAGATACACTGTCTATTCTAAAGAAAATGTTGGAATGGATGTGCATGAAGGAAATTTACTGCAGACCAACAATCTAAAATAATCTTGCTCACCACCGTCTTTGATTTCTATCAAGTTCATTTTCTCATCTTCCCTTGCAATTCGTGAGTAAATCAACTTATAGAATTCACCATCTATGTCTGGGTAATCATTTACTGAGTTTGGAAATACAACTTTAATGGAAAAACAGAACACCACCCTTGGCAATAGTTTCAACAATCAAGTTCAACATATCAATTCACCTGCTGTGAGTAAAAAATAATAACTAAATGGCCATCACAATCTGCTTTTTGATTTTGCTTAAGAAGAAATTGAATTGTGCAAAAATATAGTAATTTGCAAATGTAAAAGGAAAGCAAAAACTAATCCATTGTCGTTTGTGTAAAAAGTGGACGCAACACAGATAGAGAAAAATTATATTTTGAGCGGTTAAATTTAATCATAAAATTGTGTGTGGGAGAGAACATTCAGGGCATCAGTTCGATAATACTCAGAGCATCGATTAAAAAAAAGCATGCTGATCATTTGATTATACTTGGAGCTGCCAATCATTTCAATAATACTCAGAGCATCAATTAAAAAAGGTACGTCGATCTGTTGAGAATCATAAAACCTAATCGCAAAATCAGGAACAAAATCAGATTATAACAACGCAATGTTCAATAATCAGAACTCGGCAATACGTTATTGCATAAATCGATTAGAAGTTAAAGCAAATCGACAGATAAATAAAAAGGAGAAACATACGAGATCCAGACTCGGCCCTAAAATGGCATGCTTGCTCTCATCAGCTCTTCCGTGCAAAGTATGCGAACGTTTCTATTGGACTGGATCCGATATTTAGGGTTGTAGGAGAGAATTAAGATTTCTTTACGAGCTGTAAAAAAGAAGGGAACGAAAATGAAGAGGGAAGTGGAAAATAATTTGAGGAAGAGGCGGGCAAGAAAATTATCATGCAAGACCACTTTATCCAAATGCGTTACGCACCCGATCCTTGCGTGAATAAAAGAAAATAGAACAAATAATAACACCTTGAGATAAGACGTTATGTATTTGCATTATAAAAGACAACTTTTCTTGTAGTGTTCAAAGAAGCTTGGATGGAAACCTAGCATCCCTTGTACCCTTACGCTTACATGTTCAATCAACAAATGAAATAAACGGAAGAATAAGTGAACTATATTTAAAATTCAAGCTCAAACATACTTAAGAATAATGCATCAAACCATAGCCAGCATGTCTTCCTTTCCTCTTAGCCTCCATCCTTCTCCTTGTACAAATCGCGAATGAATCACCTTTGGTTTTTGATGATAAATTCATCTTTCACTGGCTTTTTTACATTTTGGCCTGTGTTGCAAAGCACGATGATGTCATTTCATAAAAGAAAACAAGCATTTTCTTTCATCAACATAAATTGCAATGATGTAGTAAATATCTTTGCCAGTGGCCACATGCAGGCATATTTTGTTGTTATAACATAGAAATGATAGAAAAAATTAGAAAGGAGCCAGATAACATTTTAGGCAAAGAGAACTTCAATGCTTTTATTTTTTAATGAAACGATACAATATAAAGCTAAAAGAAAATGACGATCCTAACATTTTTCCATGATATCAGCTAACAGTACTAAGAAAAAGTAATTATTTTGAAACATTCAACTAAACTATGTGGTCTTAAACACATCAGCTAACACTCCTCCTTGTTTTAGGAACTGCATACACCAAGTTTTGTTCTAAAGAATTCAAACTTGGTTAGTGGCAATGGCTTGGTGAAAACATCTGCAATTTGATCATCTGTTTTGTAGTAAACAAGAATGATAGCTCCCTTCTTTTGTACTTCTCTTAAAAAATGTAACTTAATATTGAAGTGCTTGGTTTTTCCGTGAAACACAGGATTTTGAGATATTGCAATAGCAGCTTGATTGTCAATATGAATCCTTGTGCTTTCCTCTTGCTTCAAGTTGAGATCAATTAAAATCTTTCTCAGCCATAAAGCCCGATTAACAGCTGCTGTTGCAGCAATAAATTCTGCTTCAGTAATAGATTGAGCCACCGTTTCTTGTTTCTTTGAGCTCCATAAGAAAACACCGGAACCAAGTGTAAAGTAGTAGCCGGAAGTGCTTTTCATATCATCAGTAGAACCTTCCCAATCGCTATCTAAGAAACCGACTAAATTGAACTCTTTGCTCCTTGTGAATTTTATACCGAAATCAAATGTGCCTTTAACATATCTAAGCACTCTTTTAGTAGCCTTAAGATGCCATTCACTTGCACAATGCATAAATCGAGGCAAAATACTCACATCATTCAAAATATCAGGTCGAGTTGCTATAAGATACATCAAGCAGCCAATCAAGCTTCTAAAATATGCTTGATCAATCTACTCAGTTCCATCTTCTTTGCAGAGCTTCTCTTTTGAGTTCATCGGAGTAATCATTTCTTTGCATTTTTCAAGTTTGAACTACATCAGGATCTCCTTAGTATATTTCTTTTGACATATGAAAACTTCTTCTTCACTTTGTTTGATTTCCATTCCAAGAAATAAAGTCATCAATCTGAGAACTGTCATCTCAAAAAGTTCCATCATCTCTTGCTTAAATTTGTCAACAACATTTGTTTTGTTTCATGTGACAAGCAAGTCATCGACATATACTGAGATGATAAGAATGTCTGCACCATTAAGCTTGACATATAATGTTGGTTCAGATGGACTTTTAATAAATCCCAAACTATGAAAGTAATCATCAATCCTGCTATACCAAGCCCTTGGAGCTTGCTTCAAACCGTAAAGAGCTTTTTTAGAAGATAAACCTTGTATTCATTACCTTGCTTTACATAGCCTTCTGGTTGCTCTACATAAATCTCCTCCTCTAAAAAACCATTCAAGAACGCTGACTTGACATCTAATTGGTAAACTTTCCAATTATTCTGTGCTGAAATAGCAAGAAAAAGTCTGATAATGTCAAGTCTATCGACGGGCGCAAATGTATCTGAGTAGTCCACACCGGGTATTTGAGCATATCCTTTGACTACTAACCTAGCTTTATACTTATTGATTGAGCCATCAACATTATGTTTGGTTCTGTACACCCACTTGACTCCAATCACCTTTCTGTTTTGAGGTTGATTAACCAACTCCCATGTTTTATTTTTTTCAATCATGAACAGCTCTTCCTTCATTGCAGTAACCCAACTTGGATTAGTCTTAGCTTCTTCATAGTCATTAGATTCACACACAGCAACATTGCATCTTTGGTAAATGTCAGAAAGTGGTCTTGTGCCCCTGATAGATATGTCATCCACCATTTCGTTCTCCAAGTCTTCGATGCTTTGATCTTCTGGATTCAAGACAAGAAAATTGAGATTTGACACTTTTGGGGCTGAATCTACCTTCTTTGCATCATCCCAATTCCATTCTTCATCTTCCATAAAGTGCACATCTCTACTTACAATAATTTTTTCAGTTTGTGGATGGAAAATTTTATAAGCTTTTGCAACAAAACTATAACCAATAAAGATGCCTGGAAGTGCTCTTTTATCTAATTTATCTCATTTGACCTACGGAACATGAGTGAAGCACAAACATCCAAATATTTTAAGGAAATTTAAAGATCGTTTATATCCATACCAAACCTCAAAAGGTGTTTTATCCCTCACTACTCTTGTTGGAAGCCTGTTTTGTAGGAAGACTACAGTGCTTGCCGCTTCAGCCCAAAACTGCTTTGGCAAGTTCTTCTCATGTAGCATACACCATGTCATTTCTAGTATAAATCTATTCCGCCTTTCACTAAATCCATTTTGTTGTGGAGTGTATGGTGTGGTTAATTGATATTGAATACCTTCTTCCTCACAAAAACTATCAAATACTTCAGAAGTGTATTCCTTACCATTGTCTGAACGAAGAGTTTGAATCTTACAACCACTCTCGTTCTCAACTCTGGCTTTGAATTTCCAAAACACTTGAGCTACTTCTGACTTGTATTTCAAAAAAAATTCCAACACATACGTGAAAAATCATCAATGAATGCAACATAATAAAGACTACCATTCAGGGAAGACGTTCTTTGTGGACCTGCAATGTCAGTATGTACTAATTGAAGCTTCTTTGTTTCCCTCCAAGTTGCCTTGGGAAACGATTTTCAGCTTTGCTTCCCATATTGACATGTTTTTCTGTTTGGAATATGATCATCAAGTTCTGGAAGGTCATTTGCCATTTCCTTTGATTTCATTTGCAGCAACCCCTGATGATGATAGCGTCCGAGTCTCTTGTGCCATAACTCGGTGATATTTTCTTTGATTTTAAAGGTCGTATGCTCCTCCTCCAATGGATTTAGAGAAATAAATTTCCTTTCATTTTTACTTTAAAAATATCTTTACCATTTGCATCTTTTATTAAACAACATTTGTCTTCGAATACAATTTTATTACCCCTTTCAATTAGCTGACCAACACTTAACAGGTTTTGATCAATTTCAGGAACATACAAGACATCAGAAATAAACTTGGTACTTGAACAAGTAGAGATTGCAATTGTTCCTTTTCCTTTCACAGCTATATATTTTCCATTTCCAACTCGAACTTTTAATGAACTTGTGTTGCTTAGTTCATGGAATAGATCCTTGTTATATGTCATATAGTTAGTACAACCACTGTCTATAAGCCAACTCTCATTTGACACGATGCTAGAGAAACATGTAGCAACAAACAAGTGATCCTCCTCCTCTTGATCAGTAGCCTTGCCTCTTCATTGCTCTATTGATTTCTGTTTCTGCATATAACAGCTTCATGCCCCATCTGATTACATTTGATGCACTTAGCATCAAGTCTTTTCCAGCATCTAAATGGAGGATGACCTTTCTTTCCGCAGTGTTGGCATGTTGGATAATTTCTCTTCAAATTTTTGTTCTTCCCCTTTGCAAAGGTATATGTTGTACTTGCTCCATTTTCTTCAATATTTTCAGCCATATTTTGATGCTTGGCTGGTAAAGCTCCTTCGGTTGTTGTAACTTCCCTCATCAACCTTCTTTGTTCTTGTGCTTGCAATGCATTTAGCAATTCTGCTAATGAAATTTTTGACAAATCTCTTGTATTTTCCCAGGTGGTGATGGTTGCTTCATACCTTTTAGGAACGGTAACAAGAATTTTTTCGACGATTCTCGAGTCAGTAAAATCTGATCCAAGAAGCATCACTTTGTTTGCAATACTAAGAAGTCTATCAGAATAATCTTCGATCGTCTTGGAATCCTTCATTCGTTGAAGTTCGAATTCTCTAATCAAGTTCATGACTTGCATTCCTTTAATTCTTTCATCTCCTTCATACTCTTTCTTGAGATAATCCCATATCTCTTTTGCAGTTTTTAAGGACATGATGCGGGTGAAGATGTTGGATGAAACTGCAGCAAACAAGCAAGCCTTTGCCTTTGATTTCTTTGTTTTCTTTTCTTTTTGCAGTTTTATTTGTGCCAAGGTTGGATTGTTGGGAAGTTCAGGAATTTCATAGTCTTCTTCCACTGCTTCCCATAGATCCAGAGCTTCTAAGTAAGTCTCCATACATACTGCCCAAATCTGGTAGTTGTTCCCATTAAACACTGTTGAAGCAAATGAAGAGAGACTATTAGCTTCAGTTTCCATGGCTTTTCGAACTTAAACACAAATCCCTTAAGAAGAAAGCTTTGACACCAATTGTTGTTATAACATAGAAATGATAGAAAAATTTAGAAAGGAGCCAGATAATATTTTAGGCAAAGAGAACTTCAATGCTTTTATTATTTAATGAAACGATACAATATAAAGCTAAAAGAAAATGACGATCCTAACATTTTTCCATGATATCAGCTAACAGTACTAAGAAAAAGTAATTATTTTGAAACATTCAACTAAACTATGCAGTCCTAAACACATCAGCAAACATATTTGATGTGCACAAGTAGTGGGGGGAATGTCTTATTACAACAACAAAAGGAACTACATATATCATATCACTTCAAATGCATATTTCGGTATAAGAATTGATCAACAGTACATGAGAATGTAAAAGAGTAGCCATCTCAAGTCAAATATAGAGTAAAATGATCAACATTATGGTTGTTGTTATCCGAGTTTTTAACCCAGTAGGATCCAACAGAAGACAGAACAATCTCGTGTTATCAGAATGGTTTAGAGCTTAACTAGAAAGGCTAAGGCAAAGAGTTAACGAGAGCCGAGCTGTACTACTAAGGCAACGACTGGGATCGATGAAACCAAGAGACCAGCATTATTTCAGCCCAATCAGCAACTGAGTGCAAACAGCTAGTAAATTGTCATCAAAACAGAACAACGTGCTATAGGACTACGCAAACAACGGCGACACAAGACCATGGAAACAACTCCAATTCCATACTCCATAAAAATACTAAGTGCTTGGATCATCGGCTACCCATGCCCCCCTTAAACCTTTAAACCAAACAACCAAAGAACGTTACGTCAGAGGCCAAGACATTGGCTCGCAAAATGAGCCAAGTCTGTAGGTCGCTAGCGACCCATAGGCCACGGGCCGCCTGCGACCCATGGTTCCGCCTTGTATTGTGAGCCAAATACTCCATAGGTCGTATCCTACCTGTCTGCGAGCTGGTGATGATGTGGCCTGGCCCAGAAGCTCTTCGATCTATATAAATACCATCCTACCTACAACATAAATGGGAGCTTCTCCGGACTAGTGACTGAAGCTCTGCTGGAATTATTCTTCATTCTCTGCCTCCCTCATAACAATCTCCAAAGGAATACACTTTGATTCTCCAGTGGATTCCAACTCTGAAGATTCAATCTAGCTAGGAAACAATCAAAGCCTTGCAATCATACATCTCTTGTAACAGCAGTTAGTCTACAATAAAACTATAAAGTGGACATATGCTTCTCATTAATAGCCGAAGCACTATAAAAATTCTCTGTCTACTTTCATTTACCATTCTTTCTTCATATATGTTATATGTGATATTGCTTTATCAGAACAGAGCTGGTGCTTTCAAACCCAAACCAGGGTGTTGGTCCATTTTTTAGGTCAACGTTTTGGTGCTTTCATTGGGAGCACAACTCAGGCTTAGATCTAGCTATCTACTTTAGACCAAATAGGTTCAGAAGTTAGATCCTCAATCTCTACTTAGAAGGTTTGCTGTTGAGAACAGAAGAATCAACCAAGAAGGATCGGAGAAAAACTCAGCAAAGACATGCTAAGGTAATGGGTCGCTAGCGTTCCATCTCCTATGGATCGCTGGCGATCCATTATGTTCACTCGGGGGGTCAATCAACTCTCTCGCACCATGATCCAATAGGCACCTTAGAAGACAAAGTACTGAAATCAGTTAAGCATATGGATCGCCAGCGTTCCATATGCTATGGATCGCCAGCGTTCCATATGCTATGGATCGCCAGCGATCCATGCTATGGATCGCTAGAAGCAATAGGTTGCTAGCGATCCATAGCCTATGGAACGCTAGCAATCCATGAAGTCAGCTCAGTTCGTGATAATTTTAACATGTACCGTGAACGTCGAGGCATTTCCCTCGAACTCTCATCGGGGGTCACGTTGTGCCCTCGAACCCCCAAACTAGGACGCTTCGCCCCTAGACCTCGACTTGCTGACCGGCCAGAGAGGCCGCCGTTTGGGTCGTTCAAAGGGGATGTAGTCGAAAGGAAGCAATCAACGGAGCTCCAAGAAGAACCGTGATGGAAGAAATGTTAACACTCCACCTACTCCAAAAGGACCGGCTACAAACTTGAACTTAGGAGTGAAAACCCTACGGAAGGATATAAGGATGGCTCTTTCTGGCTCTGAATATGAAAAACAAATGGAGGAAGAAAAATTGGATGAAAATGTCAATGTGAAAAATGCTAGAAGAAGCTCTAAAACCCATGTCGTAGCACAGTACCAAGCAACGGATGAGGAACTGCTACTCAAATGGCATTGTTAGAGGCAAGAGGACCAGGAAAATATGACAAAAACCGAGATCAATTACATTGCCAAGCTCCCATTCTATATGGTAACCACTCTCGACATACCAGCTTCCAATTATCGTGGAGCTCCCATCATCGAATCACGAATGATCGTCGTCGAAAATCATCAAAAATCATCAAAATGGTCGTTGAAAAGCTTACTTCAGTTTTGACCTAAAGTCAAACTCGGGTACCCATTTGACTCGGAGCAAACTCAGGAAACTTTGGCCCAAAGCCAGATTCGGGTAAACCATGTTTTCCCCAAGCAAATGCCAAAGTGATTCCAAGCACCGATCACCGGGATTTTGAATTTATAGACTCCAAGCAAACCAACAATTGACTCCAAGCCACTAACAGATTTTCTTGGGTCTAACTCCAAGTAACTTACCACCGATCCGACAATACTGTTCCATCTTACTTTGCTCATATCTTGGGCATGCATACATCATACCAACCCTGGACTACATCTCATGAATTCTTTATTCCTCGAAGGTGTATCGATCATGCGATTTATGTGATTATCACCCAAATCCATCTCCTCATTCAATCAACTAAATCAGAAGTTCGTTGAGTAGTTTAGTATGCTTACGACTCGTACCAATGATGTGATGTCATTATCCAATTTATTCCTAGATGCTAGACAGATTTTAGTAGCTAATTAATTTGAGAACCTCCTACGACCTTGGATCGTCTCTGTTACAAAGTGAATCAGAAGCTAAGCAAGGAGGAGGTAGAGAAAACTAGGAGAAAGAACAATAAGGGCCCATTGGCTAAGGACTCAGATTCCAGGATACGACCCAGGATCTCAAAATTCGACTCATATGCTCCTTTGAATGATTCAATTGATAGCCTCTACTTGAATACTCATGACTCAGAGCAACACTGGAAACCAACCTCAAGAGAGCCCACCAGAGTCCAGAGAAAAATCCAAGGAATGTTGTATATTCCAAGACGCAGACGGTCCTAACACTGGCGATGACAAACATCTTTGAGATGTGATTGGAAAACTGATTCGAAAATGAAGGCTTCAATAGTATGTGCAATCCCTGCAGAATAGCAAGCAGGAAACATCCGATGCCAAACCAATAAAGAGCTCCAATTGGACCATTAAGGGGCACCACTCATTGAAAGGAACTAGGGCCAAAGTGGAACAGCAAGCACACGATGCTGCTTCACTTATAATGAGATTTATTCCGATCTTCTTTGAATTATTTTATTTTAATTTCAATTATGTTGTGAACTACGACCAAGTTGAACTAAACTACTTCAAAATGATGCACGGGACCAAGTACTTAGACTTGGCTGCCAGCCAATCTCTACAGACTATGATCGAACCTATGGAGTTTCATCAAGACGAACTGATTCATCGTCCATCAGCAAACATATGCCCTTGATTTGGGATGCCGAGGCATAGAATAAAGAACATAAAATATTCGGAATCGAATAGAAAGTAAACATGACTTACTGTCCACTCAGCAACCTTCTTATTAGACTCTAAGTAGTCATGATTGGCTGCCTGCTAATCAACCCTGGATTTCAACAAATGGATATGTTTGCAGCCCGAAACAGATGCCACTTAATTTCCTGCTTAATAACTCGTTATCTCTACTTTCTAGAAAGAATACGAAGAAAATTGTGCAAGACTCGATCATCCAACCACGGCATGGATGTGATCTGTTTTTTCCCGACTTAATGGGAGGAGCTGCAACTAGCAAGTGGAAATTAATCAACAGTTTGATTGCCAAGTTTCCAAATCAAACAGGTGGAAATATGACTTCTCTCAGTAAAATATCTAAGTCCCTAGAACGCGGACTAGAGCATAAATAATTCACAAAAAATCTCTAAGCCCCTGGAGTGCAGACTAGAGTACTCTAAGTCCATGGAGCATGGACTAGAGTATAAACGATTCATAGAAATCTCCCAGTCCTCGACTATGAACTAGAGTATAAACAATTTGACGAAAATGTGACCGCCCACGAACTCTAAGTCCTCGGAGCATGGACCAAAGCATAAATGCAAATCGATTGTGAGTCGACCGCTCACATAATGACTCTAAGTTCCCAGAATGTGGAATAGAATGCAAACACATGAGTCGATGAATAGGTTTCAACCGTTCGTTATTCCAGTAATTCCAACCTAAAATCAGCAAAATAAGTACAAAACGGTTCCAAAGACTAGATGTAATGCAAATATAAGAAGAAAAACTTGGCAGTGTGCCAAAGAACATACCAAACGATGAAGGAGCTACAGGACGTTAGGGACCTTCTGCCGAAGCAAGGCTACTAAGACCCAGCAGAAAATAGCCCCGACTAACTGACGAAATCAGATGAAAGGAAGATTACCAAATAACACTCTAGCTAGCTAGCAATTAAGAGTGGGACAGCAACCTAAAAATGCCTTCTCTTCCATTTTTGTCTACTCTCCTTTTCCAAATGAGATGTAGCGGGACACTAGGGATATTGCAGATAGCATGGTGAAAGAAATGCTTATATGCCCTCGACGAGTCATGTCAATCCCCTTTCTGAGAACCGCGTTGCTGGGGGCATCGAGAAGTCATATCCAATGGATCGTCGAACAAACAGATCTAACAACTTAGCCTACAGGAACTGAAAAAACCACGCTCCCTCTAGCTAAATCCAAAAATTCCTTTTAAATTCGATGAATCGTTGCTTTAAGACCGCCAAGCCATCGGACACACGAACCAAAAATCCCCTTGGAATCGATAAATTTTCATTCCAAGGTGGTCTAGTCGTGGGATGTTCGACCATAAAAACCTTTCGCGAATGCGAAGGTCTTTCACAAACTAGAGCGTCATGAAGGTAAACCGATAAATTAGCAGTCATCTGATCCAAAAAACCCTTCGCAAATGTGAAAGTCTTTCATGAACTAGAACATTGTGAAGGTAAACTAGTAGATCAACAGTCATCTGATCCAAAAAACCCTTCGTGAACGTGAAGGTATTTCACGAACTAGAGCATCGTGAAGGTGCAATGGTAGATCAGCAGTCATCTAATCCAAAAAAACCTTTGCGAATGTGAAAGCCTTTCACGGACTAGAGCATCGTGAAGGTGCACCGGTAGATCAGCAGTCATCTTATTCAAAAAATCCTTCGCGGATGCAAAGGTCTTTCACGTACTAGAGCGTCATGGAGGTGCACTGGTAGATCAACGATCATCTGATCCAAAAAACCCTTTGCAAATGCGAAGGTTTTTCAAGAACTAAAGCGTAGTGAAGGTGCACCGGTAGATCAACGGTCATCTGATCCAAATAACCCTTCTGAATACAAAGGTTTTTCACAAGCTAGAGCATCGTGAAGGTACATTTGTATATCAGCGGTAATTAAATAGATCCAAAAAACCCTTCGCAAATGTGAAGGTCTTTCACGAACTAGAGCGTCGTGAAGGTGCACCAGTAGATCAGCGGTCATCTGATCCAAAAAACCCTTTACGAATGCGAAGGTCTTTTACAAAATAGAGCATCATGAAGGCACACCGGCAGACCAGCAGTCGTCTGATCCAAAAATTCCTTCGCGGATACAAAGGTCTTTCATGAACTAGAGCGTCGTGAAGGCAAACCATTAGATCAGTGGTCATCTGATCCAAAAAACCTTCGCAAATGCGAAGGTCTTTCATGAACCAAAGTGTCGTGAAGGCAAACTAGTAGATCAGCGGTCATCTGATCAAAAAACCCTTCATGACCGGAAAGGTCTTTCACTGACTAAAGCATCATGAGGGCGAACACGTAGATCAGCGAAATTTATGTATGACTGATATCTACAAATGTAAACCGGTAAATCAGCAGTCATCTCATCCAGAGCTCACCGAAGTTAATAAAGTCAAGTCATGATCGTGCCCACAAATCGACTATCGTACTAGTCACTCCACAAAATTAATGGAATCACTTCCAGCAACCAATGAGATAAATAGTGCTAAATTCCAGAGCTTAAAAGTCGCTCAAAGAAACTAAGCCAAACTAAATTGACCTTGTGATCAATCAGAGGCTAACTCGAATCAAGCCAAGATTCGGCATCTAGGAGAACCGCATCCACTAGACGGGGGCAACCAAATAAGTCGTGGAAAGACCATGGATACAGTTTAAACTCGCCAACAGCCATGTGGCATGGGGGGCGCCACACACACTTGAATAGCCATAAGAAAGGCCGAGACTAATCATACCATAGTTCTGTTATACCCGATCAAAAATTCTGGCATTCTAACAACCGCGGACTTAACGACTTAGCTAGTGCAACAAACAAATACTAGCATAATACTTGCCCACTTCTTTCCAACTACTATTTTACCGCTCTTGGTGACCAATTCATCTTTCTTTTAGACCATATGCCAGTCAAAGACCCATTCTCTAAAGAAAGTTTGGACCAAGAGCTACGAGTCATGCCCTGAAATCGCATAAGCTCTTTCTTCATAACCATCTCCATGTGGTTGGTTGTAGATCTCTCCACCTTGGCAACCTTATCTGTTTGGCCATACACATCTTCCCAACATATGGAAGGATTGCCAAGCCAAGGTTACCCAATCCAAAAAAACAATTATCTATTTGAACCGACAAAACTGTGTTTACAATAGCTACTCGCCGTCGATGAAAGCAAATTGGCTCAAATCGATGGATCAGTGGAACCCGATCCTTGCCTTTTAAAAACCGAGATTGCTTCGGAAACATCGAGAAGCACCAAAAAACTAACTCCTCGTGTCCTCCAGAGATAGGCAATGCCGAGAAGCATCAAAAAACTAACTCCCCATGTTGCCCGGAGATAGTCAACGCCGAGAAGCATTAAAAACTAACTCTTTGCGTTGTCTGGAGATAGGCAACATGAGAAGCATCACAAAGCCGAGGACCATCAAATCTAACTCCTCGCGTTGCCCGAAGATAGGCGATACCGAGGACCATCAAAAATTACACTCCTTGCATTTCCTGGAGATAGGCAACGCCAAGGAGCACCGAAAGCCGTACATCAAAAACTAACTCCTCGCATTGACCAGAGATAGACAACGCCGAGGAGCACTAGAAAACTAACTCCTCGCATTGCCCAAAGATAGGAAACATTGAGGAGCATCAAAACTTACACTCCTTGCGTTGCCCAAAGATAGGCAATGCCAAGGAGCATCAAAAGCCACATATCTCGTAAGTCGCGCATCAAAAACTAACTTCTCGCGTTGTCCGGAGATAGGCAACGTCGAAGAGCACTAAAAAAAAATAACTCCTTATATTGCCTGGAGATAGGAAAGAGGACCATCAAAAACTAAATCTTCACGTTGCTCGGAGATAGGCAACGCCGAGGAGTGCCAAAATATACGCTCTTCGCATCGCCCGGAGATGGGCAAAGCCGAGAAGCACCAAAAGCCGCGTATTTCATAAGCTGCGCACTAACTCTTAAAGAGCTTAAACTGATCACTTTTCCCTAAGATAGGCAACGTCGAAGAGTACTAAAAAGCTAACTCCTCGCGTTGCCTGGAGATATGCAACGCTGAAGACCATCAAAAACTAAATCCTCGCATTGCCCGAAGGTAGGCAATGCCGAGGAGCGCCAAAATATATGCTCCTCGCGTCGCCCAAAGATAGGTAATGCCGAGGAGTACCAAAAGCCGTGCATTTCATAAGCCGTGCACTAACTCTTAAAATCTTAAACTTCTCACTTTGCCTAAAGATAGACAACACCGAAGAAAACTAAAAGCTGCACATCCAATAAGTCATGCTGTAATGACCCAGAATTTCGGTCAATTAAAATTCGAATATTTAATTGATTTTAAATATTCAGAAGTTAATTTTATAAGTGGAATAACCTATATTTTAAATATAGTGATTTAGTGGGATAATTAAATTGTTAATTTAATATTCAAAATTGCAGAAATAATTGGATTTTGAATTTAATAAAAGTTAAAAAAATTATAAAGATGAATTAAATTCTATTTGAATTAGAATGATGTTAGAGAACTTTTAAAATTGTACTGATGAATATTTTAATATTTAATCAACGTGTAAAAGTAGTCATTTTGACACAATCTCGGATTTCGACGAAACCAATTTCGTTGGATCTATAATGTTATATTAGTTTAGGACTTCTAATTTCATGTCAATCGAATTTACGGTTTAATCATGGCAAGCTCAAACGCTAGAAATTTTTTTAAGTGAATTTTAAATTAAAATAAGTCGATTCGAAAATCTATCTTCCAAATACGATCGAATTGGCACTCGATATATATTCTATCGTGTTCAAAATAGGGCTAAAACATTATAAAGGCAGGCGGCATGCATCGTTTGGAGTTCGAAATTTTTTGGGTGAATAGTGTTTCAAAATTTTCTATAAAGGACATCATAATTTTCATTTTTCACAAAACCCTAACATAACTAGGGATAGCCGCCATTTACAATTCGATGGCCATGAACATTCGATTCTTTCTTCTTTATTTTATCACAATCCATTGACTTTCATGAGAAACTAACAACTAGAAAATTGAAGGGATCGTCGATCAAGATCAACGGTGATAATCGAAATCAAGGCGACAGATTGGCGGCAATTTCAGTTGGAAGGTCATGCATTCTCTCACGGTTTTCGAGAAACATAGGCAAGCGAGCTTTACAGCTTTCCAAGTGGAGGTGCATGTGGGCTAGGGCTTTTGAATGGCTATAGTCGATCGTCATCTAGATCGACGATGATGGCACAAAAATTTAAATAAAAACGCGGCCATAGGTTCGATTTCATGCAAGTTTGAACGGGAAGGAGAAAAAAATAAACGCATGGCCAGATCTCATCAAGTTAAAAAGCACGGCCTCGATTGAAATGGGTTTGAAAATAAACTTAAGTTTGTAATTAATTTATATATTAAATCGTGTGATCTTTAATATTGCATAACCTCTTTATACGAGGTTCGTTTTTGATGAAACAAGTTTCGTTGGAATCGTATTGATGAGCACTACATTTTAGAGCTGCTTTGGAGTTGATTGATGCTAGTAAAAATTGCGGATTAAATTAAATGCTTGTTTAATTTTATTTGGAATAAAACACTACAACCGCTGTTGGAACCAAAGTGAGTACAACTCACTCTCTCTGACTCACTGACATTTTTATATAAGTTAGAATAGATTTATTTTTTGCTGATTGATGATTGTTTGGATGATATATGATATGTTATCTATATATTGTTGGAATTTGGATATATTCCTACCTATTGGAGAAGATGAGATCCTATACGTTCTCGTATATGAGCGGATTACCTTTTGTACATGCGTCTGCCTCGAAGCGAACATTGTACATATTTTCTAATATGTATATTTGTTGTAGGTGATAGGTTAGAGGGATCCAACAAGATTCCTCGCCAGTATTGGTTTTATTTAAAAATATTGATATATATGCTGTTATCTTATGATATATGATGATTGGGATGCCGTGATTGATGTATTTAGTGTTGTCGCAGCATTGGGCCTATTTTTGAAATTTCAAAAAATATTAAAGTGATGATTCCAAATTAACAAGGATTTTCAAGTGATTTTGAAAAAAAAATATTTTTTAATGGTTAAGGAATGAATTTATTTTGAATAATTGAATGTTATAATTTTTATGTTACAAAAATTATGATTTTTGTGAAATATAATTAGAATGTGATTTTCGAAATATGAAGTTAATTAATTTTTAAAATATTTTAAATTAAGATTTTTTTTGATTTATTATAAACGGTTTATATATATAACATTTAAAAAATTAATATTTTACAAATAAAAATAAAGGAATTATGAAGGAGTTTTTATAACTGTTAAAATGAAGTTATAATTGGATTTTATATGTAAATAAGATTTATGAATTTGTGAAGTTATAAAAAGAAAGAATTTTGTAAATAAGGGAACTATAAGTAATTAACTTAAAATTTTGGTTTTGGCATGTAATTGAGCTATAAATGAGATTTGTTAATAAAGGGATTTTATACATGGAATTTTTTATAAAATAGAAATGTGAATTATCAAGATTGTTTTATAATTTCGAAATCAACTTATTTTGATAAGCTAAATATGGAAGCTTATTAAAAAAAATTCATCCATGATTTTGGACAATGGATAATCCTTTAAATTAATGTGTAGAAGTAATGAATTTGGATAAGAGAATTATATTCACGATTTTAGATAGTGAATAATATTTTAAGTTAAATAAATGTTTTGGGAAGTGGTATTTTAAATGGAGTTAAATTGTTTGAAGATGTTTTTAAATATGTTCAGTATCGAATACATATATTTCAACATTTATTGTTGAAATAGTCGTTTTCGAGAAGTAAGAAAATGATGGACTATAACACTATTGTTATAGTAAATGATTTTCGAAAGGAGATGTTTTGTATAGTATATGATATATATATATATATATATATATAATTATTGAATCTCTATACTAATGATTTTGGGATGTTGTAATGATGTTTTACGCAACATTCGTTTTGACCCAAATAAGTATGTTAAGAGAATGTTTTCCTTAAAGAATAAAAATATATACTTGATCATGATTTAAGTATATGTAATATTTTCTAAGTGTTAAAGATAAAGAGAATTGTGAATTACTTATTATTGAATAAGTATATGGAAATGTTTCCAATATTGAAATATTAAAGTGGGTTTGAGATCATATCTTTTTAAAGATAATTTGAAGCAATATTTGGGAAGTGATTTAATTAATAAAAGATTAATCAAAAGGGCCTAGTGATTGCATATGGTGCTAGGTATTTGTTTGTTTGCTTTGATAGTTAAATAACTGACTATCAAAAATTTTCCATTTTAGTTCCTCGACTTGATGTGGAACTATTTAGTCATACACTTAGTACCTAGCCTTCTATGTAGGCTTGATTATCGTTTGTGTTGAGGATGTTGATTCGTGTAGTGCGGAGTATTACTCCAATCTATCGAGCTTCCTTCTTAGCCGAAGGATAGCAAGTTGAAAGTTGGATACGTGATAAGTCCATGAGACTTAGTTTCTATGTGAGGTTGAGAAACGCTTTTGCGTTGTTGGTGCGAGGAGACCGGGATCGGTTTACCCAAAAACCACTTTGGACCGACATTTATACGGAGATTATATAGGTTGGTTGTGATGATATTGATATTCAGGATTTTTATAGTGGAGGACCCCTTATTGATCATTTAGGATTAAAATCCCAATATACATCCAGTAGTAGTAGTCTCTTCGTTATGAAATATCCAATGCAAGGACTATTCGCTACTAATCCTAGGGATTTCCCGACAGGATGTGGTAGGAAAGTACCTTCGGTTTGTCCTGTTCTTGGGCAACTTGTATGGATGTTTGTCTGACATATCATTTCTACATATTATGTACATTGGTTTTTACAAACATACATCAATGGTGGCAAAGAAGGCAGCTTCTCTTAGCTTAACACCCTCTTTGAGACGTATGAGCTTAAGGGTTGTATTTTTGTGGAAGGCAATTAGTAGTCAACGGAATTGGCCATGTGGCATTCAAAGTGATGTGATTTGTGATATGTAAAAGATATTCGTTACCTCAGGCCTCATCAACCGGAAATGACCGAAACATGGTTAGATGCAGTAGGGCTAAGTGGGTCGCTCTCATCGGGACATGATCATCCTCTTCTAGATATATTTCTTTCCGCTATGACGTTCAGGATGTAAATTAATGTGATTTGTATGCTATGAGGGCCCTCGGGAAAGGTAGGTAGGTAGGTTCTGTATACAACGATATTCGGTACTACCTAGTTATAGAGGTAGGTAGGTTCTGTGTTGGCAGAGGGCAAATATTATGTGCCTCGGGACATCCATCTAGAGGTGTACCTATTGGAAGGTTTTCTCTTCACCTGGTCATTTGTATGGAAGTCCAAACTCCACTACGGTCTGCCATTTCGATATTATTACCCATTTTGGGCTATATGCTGGAATTTAATCAATGTAACAATTTCGGGTACGATTAATATTATTTGTGCAAAAGACATTATTATAATATACGAGGATTGGATATAAAATGTTTTGGTTATCGTAAGGTAAAAACATGTCCGTGTTTATGTGTCGGCGTCTCTTACGTGATATTTTTGTTTTGAAAGGAGAAGTTTGGTAATTTAATAAATTAAGTTGAGTATGTTTCTCACGTTGGTTTACCAGACTGATCCGGGTGTTCTTCCTTTCAATGCTCGGGTCAGACCGAGTATATTTACAACTTCAGATTTGGTGCTATTGGAGCTTCAGTAGGAGAGCGGGAGATCTTTATTTCGTAAACACGTATCTGTTTTGATTATCCTCCTAATAAAATACTAAGAAAATACTTAGCTTCAGTAGAAGACAGACAACACTAAGAAAATACTTCTACAATCCTACCTTCGAAGTGCTAGTTTTTAAAGGCCAAAACTAGTACCCAACTCGATTAAGGGCACCGCCGACTCGACAGGGAAATCGATGCCAACCTCCTGAGTGCTGGTGTTGCCACACCAATGCCAAAGCCTTCTCTTATCTTTTAAGTGCTTGCGTTGCCCTGGCAATGTCAGGAAAATTTTCTATTTCCTAAGTACCAGTGCTTCCCCAACGATGCTAGGAATCATTATATTCATAAGTACCGGCGTTGTCCGGACAACTCCGGGAAACATTCTACTCACTAAGTACCGGTATTGCCCTGGAAATGCCGGTAAAACTTTAATCTACAAGGACGATGAGAAACATGCGTCGCAATGAACCATCAACGCGCTAGCTTCTGGAGATAGAAGTTGGTCCTCAACCGAGTTCTACCTTCTCTTCAGAAAACTACTATTGCCTAACGACAGGCAACGACCGGAAGACATATCCTTTCATAGGTCAGTCGGTAAGTTTGACCTTTCATCATAGGAATCAGCCACTGCACAAGAATAAAGCAACGTCAAAAGGAAATCCCAGGATCGAATTGCCCGTGTACTAATATCTAGGGGTGAAAGCTGGTTCATAGCCAAATTTCCTAAATTCTAATTAGAAAGAATTTAGACCCGCCAATAGATAGGCAGCCTCGAGGAAATGTTGCTTGGAACCAAGCAGCTAGGTTATCAATTCTCAGAGATAGGAGTTAACATATGAACAAAACTTCTATGACAACATCAACAACCAAGAAGAGCATGCATGGCCAATGACAAGTGGGAGCAGTCATGGAAGGTCAGATAAAATCCCCGAACTTCCTCAATTCAAGAATGGGATTGAGAGCCAGACTAGGGGCAATCAAGCAATTCGTCCCACAAATTTCCATCTCTCACAATCACTAAGTACATGCATTTGAAATAACTAGTCCCTCAAGAAGGGATAGAAGCACAGATACTTGATCGAAAGAAATGTTTCAAAAGTCCAAACACGAACAACTGCGAGGTTGGTCAGGAATATGCCATTACCCGAAGTCTGATGATGCTAGGAAGAAAGCCTAAAACGAAACTATCGACACATCGGCTTTCGGAAATAGAAGCAAAAGCTTGATCGACTCTTTAATCCTACCTACTTGAATCTTATGTTATCTGGATATCCATAGCATCAAGGTTTGAGTGATCCATGCATGAGTTTACGAAGATAGAAACTAACACATGATTAGGATCTCAATGCCGGACTCAGAAGAATTTACTTCAGCAAAAAAGCCAAAAACGCATCTCTCTAATACATGCCGGCATCATTACGACACTCGGATCTTGGGATCAAGCAACAGAGTCCCTTATTCCAAAGATAGGAGCTGTCATGTCAATCAAACTAGGGCAATCAAACTTATTTCTTAGTAGACCTAGTCTCCCAAAACATGTTGATCCAGTAGTCGAAGTAATCTGCCCTACGGACTAAGGCATTTACACCAACACTTTGTTGAATCGAACTCAATTGTGCATAAGTAGGGATTAGCCATAGAACTAGCTAGACCAAGCTACCTCCTAGCTTAATAAAAATCAATTCTCGAAGCTGAGGAAGTAAGCCAATAGTCCCCTGAGATAGAAGCTAGCGTGCAGATCGAATTCAAAAAACTACAAAGGAAGGATATACGCGATATGAATAACTAATGAACTAGTTATCGAAGACTGAAGCTGTGCTAGATCGAACTTCAACTGCAACTCTACAAGAGCAACTGTGCCTTGTAATTTAAATGTAATCAATCATCCCAATATGATAGGGATAATAACGAAGCCTAAGTTGTGAAGGACCCAGCTTCTAGAGGAGTGGGAGTACCTCCGCCGGACTAAAGATTGGATGACCGAAAATTCATTTTCAACAAGAAAACTTGACATTCAACCCTGTCAGGTATGTTTCACTTTAAACAATATCCTCGTATAACTAACGCTTGGAGTCCAAGGGAAGTTGGCGTATGTTGACCAGTCGGGTTCTAAGCGTTGACCGGGGCAGATGCACTGTGTTATCCACATGGGAAGAGTCTAGTATCCTAAATACTGCAAACAAACAATATATGTAGGATCGATTTCACCCTAGAGGGGGGGTGAATAGGGTGATAGTGTAAATTATTAAAATTAATCGATGAAGCTTATGAATTAATTTCAATTCAGATCACAGAATAGCAGCACAGATATTGCAGAATATAAATAACAGAACAACACAGAATTTACCCAGCTTCGGCAAAACCCTGCCTACGTGCTGCCCCCAAGGTTTCTACTAGAAATTAGATAGTCCCTCGCTTACACACGTAAACTCGCTATACCCGCTATTGACTAATCTAACTCTACGCTCAAAACCCTGACCACAACTCAACCACCGAGTTGCGAATTCCCAAACTACACACCGTAGTTTGTCCCCTAGTCACACGACTAGAAAATTAAAAACGGTTTAAAAGAAAAATACAATTTAAAAACAATTTAAATAACAAAACCCTATTTAATAAAAACAAAGCCCAAATTAATAAAAACAAAGGCCGGCCCCTTATTCACTTCTTCAACCCGTTCCTTTTATTTTTTCGTTCGTGAAAAAATGGCCGCTCCTCTTGCAGATTTAGGGCTTCGTCCCTTTGGTGCCGTGCTCTTAAATTAGGGTTTCAAATTGAAGTCGCTGCCTTTGTTGGTTGATTGCAATCACTGTTTCTCTGATTTGCTTCAATTGTTTGTGGCTTCTCCTCCTTGATCGAGTTCGATTGCTTCGGTATGTAATTTGTGCTTTTTGCTTCTTCTAATCTTTTCGTACTTGAACTCGATGGGATAATTGCCGATGATGATTAGGGTTTTTATAGGATTTGATTTCCTATTTTTGCGTTCGTATATGTTGATTTGAATTTGTCTTCGCCCGTTCGATTATCCTTGGACGCTTGGGATGTTTTCTGAATTATTCAAAAAAGCGTATATTTTTGATACTTGCTTCCCACGGCTTGGTTGACACGGTTTTGATTATTGACTCGTTCAATGTTGACTGTGACGATTTTTGGCTTTGCTATGCTTCCACGGCTTCATCCCTTACATTGTTCACCTCGGCCTATAGTGTTCATGTTGTACTTGGATAGTTGGTATTTGATTTTGTACTGTAGTTATCTTCGATTGTGTGATGTTGCCTCTGGTTGCTGTCATATACTGATGAACTTGAAATGTACCATGATAGTCATGTGCCACTGCATCACCACTGTTGCACTGCCTTTGTGGTCTTCACTGTGTTCATGCACTGTTGTGTCTGGTTCGTTGAGTTCTTGATTGTCACAGCTGTATATAGTTTGGAACTGTGTCATGGTGATGCATTCTTGAGTCTTGAATATCTTGCATGATTTACTTGCATTGTGGCATTGTGTTCTGGTCATTTGCACTTGCAGTTGGTTCATTTCTTAGTATACTTCACATGCACAGTTTCTAACTTAAGTTGCATCTGTGGTTTGTTGTATCTTTGAGTCTGGTATGCTGCAGCTTGTATCTTTGTTGCATTTGAATCAGTTTCACTTGGGTCTAATTGGTCTGGCCATTGTAGCTGTTTGAGTTGCAGTGCTTCATCACTTGAACTTGCTTGCAGACTGTCTTGTGTTCTTGTAGCTTTCATCACTGGTGCATTACATTTAGTTGCACTTGCTCATGTTAAATTGTATTGTTCATCTTGATTCTGCATCTTCTTATAATTTGTGTTGGCCTTGAATAGATGTTGACTGCATCACTGTTATTTGATTGTCGAGTTGTTTGCATTCACTTCATTCATTTGTATCAGTTGTTCAGTTTGCACTTGTTCATCTTGTAGTTTGCTTTGGTCTTGAGCATTGCCATGCCATTGAGCATTGGTGTGTCCATATTGTATTCAATGTTTACTTTGAGCATGTTGTAGTGTGTTACCATATTGATGCCTCTGATCATTTGACTGCACATGTTTCAGTGACATTGTGTTCATTTGAGTTGTCTCCACCTTCTGGTATGCTGCAGCTTGGTCTTTGTTGCATCTTTGTGTTGATGTACTTCATGTTGTATTCATGCAGCTTGTTTTCAATATATGCTTGAATGTTGCAGTCCATGTTCTTCACTGTTAGTCGAGCTTGAGTACATGTATTCTTGGCTCACTGATGCATTGTAACTTGAGTTTCACTCACTTGAGTGTTTGTTGCAGTATCTTGTGGTTGCTATGCCTTGTTTACCATGTTGTTGCATTGTATTGTTTGTCTCTATGCTTGATGTCTACATGCATGTGTCTTGCTGCAGTTTGGTCTCATATTCATTCTTTGATCACGTTGGCTATTTGGTCGAGTTCATTTGAGTCAGTGGAGTTGTTTCATTGTATATATCACTGGTTCATTCCATTGTTTCATGCATGTGACATTGGTGCATTGTCGTGAGTAGTTTGTAGTTGCTTCTGTGCCTTCGGTCATGTTGCCTTGTGTTGAATCCAGTTTCAAAACTCGGATTTGACCTTGTGCTTGAGTCGTGATTTTCAATGTTATTGCACGTGATTTGAACCCGGTTTTTCATTTGGGTTTGACCTGTGCTCGCCTGTCCCTGTAAATCAATCAAGTGTATATATCGGCGTGCACGGCCTTGTGGCATATACAGTAATACACTGTGTATGTTACAAGTTGTTCGTGTATGATGAATTCAAATTTAAATGATGACGAACAACCCAAATAACTGAGGCAAATCATATTTTCAAAATCCATCTTTTATTTTATATTGCAAAAATATCTCTTTTTCAATTTTACTGCGTTAGTGAATATTTTTGCAGATTGCTCAGATGCTGGATTCAAACTGGAATGCAGTTGAAGATAAATACGAGTGTGAGTGATATGTAGTGAGGTGCTGATGTAATTGTGATGTAATCAAAAATGTATATGTATAGTGAGAGCTTGAATTTGTACTATCAAAATTGTAATAAATATTTGTTTGAATAAAATATTCGTTTGAATTCAAATTCCGTGTTATTTATTTTATTCAGCAAATATTTATTTAATTTGTGAAAATAAATAGTATATTATCAAATACATTTAAACGAATGTATATATGTTTATTATCATCAAACAAAAATCATATAAGCGCATATTCAACAATCTCCCCCTTTTGATGATAACAAACATATATTTAAGATTTTGAATATGTTAAATGTATTTGATCATTGATATGCTCTAATTGCTCCCCCTATTTAAATGCTTCCTCTCTACACAAAACTCCCCCTACATATATGCATACAAATAGAAATATATAAATGAGTCTATATGCAAATGGAAAATTATTTGACCTTTGTTTGATTCTATTTGACAAAATCTTAACTTTTCTCTCCCCCTTTTGTTATCAGCAAAAGAATAATAGTGTTAGAGAAAATAGAGATAAAGTTATTGATATTAACCAACATTAAAACTCAATTGAATATAAATATTAAATTTCAATAAAAAATCAAACAAAAATCATAAATATTTTGTTAGGCGCATATTCCACTTTTAGAATGATGGAAATGATGTCATCATATAAAACCATACAGTTGTGTCTATTTGTGGTATATTTATATCAGGAATTTGAATATCTACTAACCATGCATAACCGTTAGGACTTTTAAATGAGATTAGTAGTATTCCAGTTTTATTTTAAAAAATTAATTCAAGTATCTTCTAACCACTCATAACCGTGAGGACTTTTAAATGGGATTAGAATCAACTTGTTTATTTTACAAATCAACTTTTGATATGCGTTCCATACATGCATAACCGCGAGGACTTTTAAATGAGCATGGAAGCACATAACAAATTCCAAGTAATTCACCCATGCATAACCGTGAGGACTTTTAAATGAGAGTGAATACTTTGGTATTTATTATTATTATTATTACCATTTTTTTTTTAAAAATGAAAAATGAAAAACGAACTATTCCTGTTTAAAGTACCACATATTGACAAACTATATAGAATTTTGATGAGTGATGGCCGTTAGAAATATGATAGATATAGAGATGGTCATGGAATTTTTACCAACAAACAGTTTTATAACTCTTGTTTAAATTTCTAAAGAAATTTATTAATTATACCGTCTCGAGTTATAATATATAATCAATATCAACGCTCGTCACTTTTTCAATCACTATTTTTCTTTTCGGTAATCATTTGGGAGTCAGACTAGTCAAAATAGTCATTTAAAATCAAATTCAAAAATAATTATGAAACTAATTTTTCAAAATGACTAATCTGAAAATATGGTCAAAAATGATTTTCTCGAGGGGGTTTTATAAGAAAATTTTCTGCTATTTGAAAATTATTTGAAATGAAAAATATGCAGATATTTTCTTTGAAAAACGATGCAGTTACTAAATGTCTCAACAAAAATCACGTTTCACTAGTAATTTTTCTATCAACTAGATTACCAGTGTAATCTGCATCTGAATTTCTCTTTCACTCAAAATTATCATCAATTGAATTTTATAGACCAAAACATGAAGTGTGCACCAAAAAAAAAATTTCAAATTGAATTTTAACAACAATTTAAGTGACATTCTTTTGAATCTAAATTGAAGTCGTGTAAATAATCGAAAACCGTGAATATAGAGTTAGCCGAATTATAACCAAATGTATTATTATCCAACAAAACACTATTTTTAATCCAAACTGATATATATGAAGTAATTCAAAGAATCTAGAGAATTTTATAGTGTTTTTGGCATAAGAATATAATCGGCCAACTATTTTGAATAAGTTAGAATCAAAAATCATCATCTTTTCATCAATCTCAATATTGGCTGATTTTAATTCAGAATATGGTGCAGATTATCACATTTAATATATCGTTTAAAACATACCATTACCTGTTTTACCTTTACGATATTTTTCGTCGTTGTCCATTGTGATTCTGTCACCTTTATACTAGACTAAGGAACTTTGTTTTGTCGCCCGTTGCGTTTCTGGAATAGCCAAAATCCAGAGAACACTATTGTTGTTCCTTAGCCTGCCACCACACCTACACGAGAAAAGATTTATGTGACCTATTTGTTTTTATAGGTCCATGATTGTTAGTGGCAGAATATTTCGAAAAACAATTTTGTAAAGACCCAAAACTATTTATAATTGTTCCCTTTGACACCCAAATTTGTTTAACTTTGAGAGATTTTATATTTGTGCCTTTTGGAATCCAAATCGGTATAGTTTTCACATGTTTGGGTCTATACCAACAATTATTGTGATTGTGTCCATATTTTCTACAAATTGTGCACATGGATTTAGCTTGACTAATATTGCTTTCAATAATTTTCGAACTATTATATCCAAGTCCTTGTCTAACCGAATTAACAGTTTGCTTTCCTAATAGCATATTCAACGATTTTTCACTTTTTGAAAATTTATCCAAAGTGGTTGACAATTGTTGGACTTGTGTTTTGAGAGATTCATTTTCGTTTAGCAATTGTGTGCACCTTTTAATAGAATTCTCTCTCCTAGTATTTTCATTCTCTTTTAAAATCAGAATTTCATTTTCAAGTGATTTTATATTGATTTCTGATTTTTTAATTTCTTCTTCGAATGTTGGACACTTATCACACTTAGGGATTCTACGTTGATAGGTTTTAACTAATTGATCAAGTTGTTTATTACATTCTATCAAAGTATCTTTTTGAGATTCAAGTTTGGCGTATTTTTCCCTAAGTCGTTCAAAACAACCGTTTACTTCATGAAAATATATAAGCAACTCAGAATGGGTAAGTTTTGATACCTCACTTGGCTCGTCATCGTCACTGTCAGTTGTATCACCTTGAAGACACAATTCTGCCTTTTCGCTTTCACTGCCAGTGCTTTGATCATTCTCGTCTATTTCATCCCAAGTGGCTGCAAAACTTTTCTTTTTCTATTTCTTTCCATGGCTGGATTTAATTTGTGGACAATCGGGCTTGATATGGCCGGGTTTGTTGCAATTATAACAAATAAACTTTTGTTCTTCCGAGTAGTCTAGTGCTTTGGCTATTCTTCTTTTTGATTTTTGAATTCGAGCTGAATTTCCATGTTTTTGATTCCATTTTTTGAATTTCCTTATTAACAGCTCCAATTCTGCTGCTCCATCATCTTCATCGTTATCATCATCACTTTTGGTTGTTCCTTTGAGAGCTATTGATTTCTTTTGAGTATCACCTCCTTCACGCTCTTCTTTGAATTTCATTTCTAGCTCATAAGTGGTGAGATTTCCGATGAGTTCTTCAACTTTAAGTTGTTTTAAATCTTTCGATTCTTGTATGGCAGTTACTTTTGCTTCAAAGCTTCGTGGAAGGACTCTGAGGATTTTCCGGACTATTTCTAATTCGGTGTATGTTTTTCCGAGAGCTTTTGATTTGTATACGATATTGGAGAGTCGTCCGTACATCTCTTTGACATTTTCTTCCTTCGCCATTTTGAAGTTCTCGTATTCGCTGCTTAGCATTGCAAGGCGAGATTCTTTGACTTGAGATGTTCCTTCGTGAGTCACTTCTAGTGTGTGCCATATTTCCTGTGCAGTTAGACAATGTGAGACACGATTAAATTCAAATTGATCCAATGAACAGATAATAGAATTCATAGCTCTAGCATTTGCATTTTGTAATCTATTTTCTAGATCTGTCCATTGATCTTTTGGTTTCTCTATTTCCTGATTATCTACAGTTATAGTTGGTATACTATAACCTGTCTCAACAATATTCCAAGCGTCAATGGTTTTCAGAAAAATTTGCATTCTATTTTTCCAATAAGCATATTCACCATTGAACATTGGTGGTCTAACTATAGATTGACCTTCTGCAAAAGCATTATTAAAAGAAGCCATTTTAAAAATTCAATTTTTTAAAACAAAAATCGATTTTTTTGAAACACGAATTTTTAAAACAAAAATTGATTTTTGAAACACGAATTTTTAAACAAAAAATTGGTTTTTGTAAAATCAAAATTTTAAAACAAAAATGGCTTTTGTTCCTAGCTCTGATACCACTTGTAGGATCGATTTCACCCTAGAGGGGGGGTGAATAGGGTGATAGTGTAAATTATTAAAATTAATCGATGAAGCTTATGAATTAATTTCAATTCAGATCACAGAATAGCAGCACAGATATTGCAGAATATAAATAACAGAACAACACAGAATTTACCCAGCTTCGGCAAAACCCTGCCTACGTGCTGCCCCCAAGGTTTCTACTAGAAATTAGATAGTCCCTCGCTTACACACGTAAACTTGCTATACCCGCTATTGACTAATCTAACTCTACACTCAAAACCCTGACCACAACTCAACCACCGAGTTGCGAATTCCCAAACTACACACCGTAGTTTGTCCCCTAGTCACACGACTAGAAAATTAAAAACAGTTTAAAAGAAAAATACAATTTAAAAACAATTTAAATAACAAAACCCTATTTAATAAAAAAACAAAGCCCAAATTAATAAAAACAAAGGCCGGCCCCTTATTCACTTCTTCAACCCGTTCCTTTTATTTTTTCGTTCGTGAAAAAATGGCCGCTCCTCTTGCAGATTTAGGGCTTCGTCCCTTTGGTGCCGTGCTCTTAAATTAGGGTTTCAAATTGAAGTCGCTGCCTTTGTTGGTTGATTGCAATCACTGTTTCTCTGATTTGCTTCAATTGTTTGCGGCTTCTCCTCCTTGATCGAGTTCGATTGCTTCGGTATGTAATTTGTGCTTTTTGCTTCTTCTAATCTTTTCGTACTTGAACTCGATGGGATAATTGCCGATGATGATTAGGGTTTTTATAGGATTTGATTTCCTATTTTTGTGTTCGTATATGTTGATTTGAATTTGTCTTCGCCCGTTCGATTATCCTTGGACGCTTGGGATGTTTTCTGACTTATTCAAAAAAGCGTATATTTTTGATACTTGCTTCCCACGGCTTGGTTGACACGGTTTTGATTATTGACTCGTTCAATGTTGACTATGACGATTTTTGGCTTTGCTATGCTTCCACGGCTTCGTCCCTTACATTGTTCACCTCGGCCTATAGTGTTCATGTTGTACTTGGATAGTTGGTATTTGATTTTGTACTGTAGTTATCTTCGATTGTGTGATGTTGCCTCTGGTTGCTGTCATATACTGATGAACTTGAAATGTACCATGATAGTCATGTGCCACTGCATCACCACTGTTGCACTGCCTTTGTGGTCTTCACTGTGTTCATGCACTGTTGTGTCTGGTTCGTTGAGTTCTTGATTGTCACAGCTGTATATAGTTTGGAACTGTGTCATGGTGATGCATTCTTGAGTCTTGAATATCTTGCATGATTTACTTGCATTGTGGCATTGTGTTCTGGTCATTTGCACTTGCAGTTGATTCATTTCTTAGTATACTTCACATGCACAGTTTCTAACTTAAGTTGCATCTGTGGTTTGTTGTATCTTTGAGTCTGGTATGCTGCAGCTTGTATCTTTGTTGCATTTGAACCAGTTTCACTTGGGTCTGGTTGGTCTGGCCATTGTAGCTGTTTGAGTTGCAGTGCTTCATCACTTGAACTTGCTTGCAGACTGTCTTGTGTTCTTGTAGCTTTCATCACTGGTGCATTCCATTTAGTTGCACTTGCTCATGTTAAATTGCATTGTTCATCTTGATTCTGCATCTTCTTATAATTTGTGTTGGCCTTGAATAGATGTTGACTGCATCACTGTTATTTGATTGTCGAGTTGTTTGCATTCACTTCATTCATTTGTATCAGTTGTTCAGTTTGCACTTGTTCATCTTGTAGTTTGCTTTGGTCTTGAGCATTGCCATGCCATTGAGCATTGTTGTGTCCATATTGTATTCAATGTTTACTTTGAGCATGTTGTAGTGTGTTACCATATTGATGCCTCTAATCATTTGACTGCACATGTTTCAGTGACATTGTGTTCATTTGAGTTGTCCCCACCTTCTGGTATGCTGCAGCTTGGTCTTTGTTGCATCTTTGTGTTGCTGTACTTCATGTTGTATTCATGCAGCTTGTTTTCAATATATACTTGAATGTTGCAGTCCATGTTCTTCACTGTTAGTCGAGCTTGAGTACATGTATTCTTGGCTCACTGATGCATTGTAACTTGAGTTTCACTCACTTGAGTGTTTGTTGCAGTATCTTGTGGTTGCTATGCCTTGTTTACCATGTTGTTGCATTGTATTGTTTGTCTCTATGCTTGATGTCTACATGCATGTGGTCTTGCTGCAGTTCGGTCTCATATTCATACTTTGATCATGTTGGTTATTTGGTCGAGTTCATTTGAGTCAGTGGAGTTGTTTCATTGTATATATCACTGGTTCATTCCATTGTTTCATGCATGTGACATTGGTGCATTGTCGTGAGTAGTTTGTAGTTGCTTCTGTGCCTTCGGTCATGTTGCCTTGTGTTGAATCCAGTTTCAAAACTCGGATTTGACCTTGTGCTTGAGTCGTGATTTTCAATGTTATTGCACGTGAGTTGAACCCGGTTTTTCATTTAGGTTTGACCTGTGCTCGCCTGTCCCTGTAAACCAATCAAGTGTATATATCGGCGTGCACGGCCTTGTGGCATATACAGTAATACACTGTGTATGTTACAAGTTGTTCGTGTATGATGAATTCAAATTTAAATGATGACGAACAACCCAAATAACTGAGGCAAATCATATTTTCAAAATCCATCTTTTATTTTATATTGCAAAAATATCTCTTTTTCAATTTTACTGCGTTAGTGAATATTTTTGCAGATTGCTCAGATGCTGGATTCAAACTGGAATGCAGTTGAAGATAAATACGAGTGTGAGTGATATGTAGTGAGGTGCTGATGTAATTGTGATGTAATCAAAAATGTATATGTATAGTGAGAGCTTGAATTTGTACTATCAAAATTGTAATAAATATTTGTTTGAATAAAATATTCGTTTGAATTCAAATTCCGTGTTATTTATTTTATTCAGCAAATATTTATTTAATTTGTGAAAATAAATAGTATATTATCAAATACATTTAAACGAATGTATATATGTTTATTATCATCAAACAAAAATCATATAAGCGCATATTCAACAATATAATGTAGATAGCTTGCTTACATTTGAAAAACAATTCATGTCGTTCTTTGAAATTATCTCTTCCACACTTACCCATCGTTGATCAACGACCGATAATGGAGCCGCTGTCCGAAGTGATGCGTGAAGCTTTTCTTTTCATGATCACTGGAATATAGAAATAGGATGAATGCTATAATTGAATCATCGACTACATACGATTTCAGAATAAATTTTTGATTGGAACTCAAAAAAATTGATGGGAAATTAACCAAATTCTCGAGAAGGAAAGGCTAAAGACAAAGAGCAAGATTCGCTCCAGAACAGCGTACAATCATTCGAGACAAACTTAGCTTCACAGTCGGTCGAATCAAAACTATATAGTACAACTCCAAACTTTCATCATGCACCACTTACCGACTTAAACCCTTGCGTAAACTATAGAGCAAAGATTGCATCATCAATACCAGGAATTGAAATTCAAATTGAAGAAAAACCGAATGGGAGTCAGAAGTCGGTCAATTGAGAATAATACCTTGAGGTGGACTAAATTCAACAATCAAAGCATAATTTAAATGACAACCACGACACGATAAACTACAATTCACAAAATGAAGACTCAAAAGAAATTACTTCCAGAGCACGCTTTGTTTCCAACGAAGGTATAATCTGGGGGGAAAATGTTATCCGGGTTTTTAATCTAGCAGGATCCAATAGGAGACGGAACAATCTTGTGTTATCAGAATGGTTTAGAACTTAACTAGAAAGGCTAAGGCAAGGAGTTAATGAGAGCCAAGAAATAGTACTAAGGCAACAACTGGGATCGACTAAATCAGGAGACCAGCATTCTTTCAGCCCAATCAACATCTAAGCGCAAAAGGCTAGTAAATTATCATCAAAATAGAACAACGTGCAAATGGGACTACGTAAACAATAGCGACACATGACCATAGAAACATATCCAATTCAAACTCCAGAAAAATACCAAGTGCTTGGATCATCAACAACTCTTGCGCCCCTCAAACCTTCAAACCATACAACTAAAGAATGCTACGTAAGAGGATAAGACATTAGCTCGCAAACGAGCCAAGTCTATGGGTCGCCAACGACCCATGGTTCTGCCTTGTATTGCGAGCCAAATACTACATAGGTCATCTCCTACCTGTCTGTGAGTTGGTGATGATGTGGTATGGCCTAGAAACTCTCTGATCCATATAAATACCATCCTACCTACAACATAAAGAGGAGCTTCTCCGGACTGATGACTAAAGCTCTGTCGGAATTATTCTTCATTCTCTGCCTGCCTCATAACAATCTTCGAATGAATACACTTTGATTCTCTAGTGGATTCCAACTCTGGAGATTCAATCTAGCTAGCTAACAATCAAATCCTTGTAATCATGCATCTCTTGTAACAACAGTAAGTCTATAATAAAACTATAAAGTGGACGTATGCTTCATTAACAGCCTGTATGCTTCATTAACAGACTACTATAAAAATTCTCTGTCTGGTTTCTTTTACCGTTCTTTCTTGATATCCATTATCTGTAATATTGCTCTATTAGAACAGAGTTGTTGCTTTCAAACTTAAATCAGGGTGTCGGTCTATTTTTTAGGCCAACAGTTTCAAACAATCGGATACAAAATAATTGACTTCAGCATGATGCATGAATGACTGAGCATGAAAGTTAACAATGTAATCTCAATTTTCAACAAAATTTTAAAATTCCATAGTTTAATCACTACATACACATTGTATCAATCTATTATAGTCTCACATTTGAAATTAACCACCTCCAGTCAGATGACATGTAGCGGTGTGATCCAATATTGAACTAACTTCAAACCACAAGTTCCCAAATGATGTTTCATGCACATTTTCAATAAAATTTTAAATATTCATTTTTTAATCACTCATACATAATGTATCAATCTATTATAATCTCACTTTTGAAACTAACCACTTCCAATCAAATGACATGTAGTGGTGTGATCCAATACTGAAAACAAGTAAACCAATGTTTACAATATGGCAACATTAAACTAACTTCAAACCATAAGTTTCCAAATGATGTTTCATGTGCATATTCCATTACAACAACCTACACAAATGTTTGAAGAAAAAATCAAGTAAAATGTTTAAACATTTATATTAAATAGATATAAAAAGGTAAAAAATTAACTCAAGTAACTATGTCCCTATCTTCACAAGCTTACTAAGAACTAATTCAAACAATAAATTGTTCTCAAAAAGAGGCAAATGAGAATTATAGTGAATATTTAAAAATAAATATTTATAGTGCATAATGCTGACATGAGAAACATCCTGGAAAAAAATATAAACCAAATTAAATTATTTTACTATTGTACTTTATTTTTAGTATTAGTGCATTCAAATTTTAACCAGAAACCATTGTCGTTTGGAAACCACAATCAAAATATTTAACTGTATTTATAAAAATAAAAATCAAACGCTAATATATGCATTGTACAGACTACAAGTCATACTAAATTATAAAAGATAACAATTCTATAAATAGAAACCACATAATGCACACATAAAATAAATATAAACATCAAATAAGGAGGCAAAAATCAAAAGAATAAAATGAATCCTAGAAATGTGTTAAAATTTAGAAAGAATTCTCTTAAGTATATATTGCACAACGAATAAGCGAAAACAACTTGAAAAAAAATCTAAAACATGGTTAATAATCAAGCAAAAACTAACACGCTATCTCCAAGTTCTAGTAGAGATTAAACTGTTTCAAACGAAACCTTTTTTTAAATTTTTTATAGGATTGACAGGACAATAAAATTCACACTACATGTAATCCAAATGTGCGCGAAAGCATGATTGCATACAAATTAAACTTCTATAGTTATGAAATTTTATTAGTGTACCTTAATATTTAGTACCAACGCATTTAAATTTTAACCGGATACTGTTGTCGTTTAAAAAACCATAATCAAAATATTTTACTTTATTTATAAAAATAATAATCAAATGCCAATAAATGCATTGTATATACTTCAGGTGATACTAAGTTTAGAATGAGAACAATTTCGTAAATATAAAGTAGACAACGCACACTTGAAATAAATATAAACATAAAAATGTGGGAAAAAATATATAAAACTTAGAATTGAACCACAGAAATGCGCTAAAATTTCAAGGAGAAATTTTTTAAAATACATATTGCATAACAAATATGGAAAACAACTTTAGAAAAAAAATATAAAATCTGATTAATAATCAAGCAAAAAACTAACACACTGTCACCAAGTTCTAACAGCGAGTAAACCACTTCAAACAAATCTTTTATTTTCTAAATGTTTATAGAATTGGCAACAAAATTCACACATATATGTAATCTAAATGTTCATAGTGAATACAAATGATGGTGTGTGTATATATATATATACACATATACATACATACATACATACATATACATATATATACACATATACATACATACATACATATACATATATATATATATATATATATATATATTCATGTGTATATGATAATTTATATGTTAGACAAATAACGAAGAAAAATATAGTCAAAAAATCAATTGTTGCCACTAAATGGTTTCAGTTTTTCCAAACGGTTTTATTATGCACTAATATTAATAAAATACAATGATCTACGTATTTGTAGAAAACAAGCAATGAAGAAAAATACCTTGAAGTTGTTGATGAGTGAATGACGAATGAATTTTTTTGAAGATGTAGGTCTCGAAGATATGAAATTAACTTGGGTGAAATTAACTTGGGATTAAGGTTTTGGATTGCGCGGCCTTCAAGATGTCTCTATTGAAATTGATTTGTGATTTTTAGGGTTTTAAATCGTGCAGAGATCTCTGTAACCACGTTAGAAATAGAGTTTTTGATTGCACATTATTAAATTGCGAATGGAGAGTATGAAAATAAGGTTTTGGAACGATAAATAAGCAGAGGAGAAGACAGCGGGAGTTGAGTAGAAAACAAAGTCGGAAACAAAATAAAAGAAGGAGTATTATTTGGGCTTCAAAATAAATTATTTTTGCATGTAAATGAACCTCCCCAATGTGCGGCATGATTACGATCGGCAAAAAAATCTTCATCCATCTCAAATTTTCAATAAAATGGAACCATTAGAATAACACTGTCTTAATTCGTCAAAACATAAAGCTGCAGATCACGCGATTAAAGAAAATCTACACCATTCATCCGGAAAGGATCTAACGGCAGAAAATATCGATCCGCGTCAGCCCCCGTCCCCTATTCTCATCATAAAACACCTCTCCTCTCCTCCTTGCTTTCCACCGAACTCCAATTTCCCTCAATTCTAAACCCTTATTCGAAACAATGGAGACTGCAGGTAAAGCTAAGGAGGGTAGGAAGGGACCAAGTGTCCCCAAGAAGAAGTCAGTCAGCCGTTTGGCCAAGGCCGGACTTCAGTTTCCTGTAAGTCATCTCGGCCGATGCTTGAAGAAAGGCCGATACGCCTAGCGTGTAGGATTCGGTGCCCCTTTTTATCTCGCTGGCGTATTGGAGTACCTTGCCGCTGAGGTTTGCACTGCTTTGAGGCAATCCCTACAATTCTGTTTTGGATCTGATATGTTTTGTGTTTAAAAGTGTTATTTGGTAAATATATAATAATGAATATTGGATCTTTAATAGGTTTCGAAGTTGGCTGGGAATATGCAGCAAAAGATAACAAGAAGACCAGAATCATCCCGAGACATATACTGCTCGCGATAAGGAACGACGATGAGTTGGGAAAATTGCTGGGTGGGGTCACAATTGCTCATGGTGGAGTTTTTCCCAATATCAATCCCGTGCTTTTGCCAAAGAAGAGCACTGCTCCTGAAACCGAGGCTAAAAAATCGCCTAAAAAGAATGTAGTAAAATATCCCAAAGAAGCTGCTTAATTTGAATGCTGGCATATGTTCTTGTCTGTATAATGAAGTACAGTCTGTATTCCGATCGACTCGTCGTAGTTAATTTGTGAGTTTGATTATGAAAACTTTTGTATGTTTTTTGGTTAACATTTTGTTAATGAATGAACCTTTTTATCTATGCAAATTTTGTGTTTCTGTTGCGCACTATATCTTTTTTCTCTTTTTTTTCTTCAGGGTTTCATTTCAGCTTTATTTATACGATTATATATATATATATATATATATATATATATACATACACACATATACATATACACACACATACACACACATATATATATATATATATACACACATATATATTATTATCAAATAACTGAAAAGAAAATTATGTTGGCGCTTTCAATTTCATTATTTGTTTGTTGTACTTGTTTTATATTCTTAAAAGTTGGTGATGGCATACCAATTTCATACATTCATAAAGTTTGCTCTTGGTACATGACAATATAATTCAAAAGTTGGGGTCGGTTGTTTTCCAACCGATACTCGGTTGGTGTGACGACCCGAAATTTGTAAGCATTTAAAATTGGAATATTTAAATTAATTTTAAACATTTAAATGTTAATTTTAACTTGAATTCAAATATCACAATTTATTTGATAGTTAAATTATTGAATTATATAATTTGAGGTTGGGTAAAATGTTGAACCTTCAGTTCTAAGCCTGTTAAAAATAATTTGAAGGCCTATAAGATTTATATTGATAGTGTTAAGGATAATAAAAATTTTAAAAATCAAATTTAACACTGATTTGTTCAGTTTGAAATTTTATTGTTTTAAATTGAATTTAAAAATAGCCTTCCGAGACACAGCCTTGGAATTCGACGAAACCAGTTCCATTGGATCCGTAATATTGTACTATTATCGGATTTCAAATTTCGTATCAATCAGAGTTGTTGTGTGAGCATACGATAAGTAAACGTGTTGAAATTTATATCGAAAATTCAATATATATAAAAAAATAAAATCAAAAATCACATCTGAACCCTAACTTAAAACTAGGCCGAACTATTATCTGAGATAAGCCACCCTATACTCTGAAAAACATCATGTCTTGTCTTCTCTTGTCTCCCCTCAATTTCGTTTAATATCTCACGCAATCCCCTCTCCTCTTCGTTTCACCTTAAATCAAATTGAAATCGTCCAGAAAGAAAATAAATCATGGCTGCCTCTTATCTCGTTATAAATCAATTCGAACCGGTGCTAATCGCGGTCAATTCCTAATCGAATCGAGGCTCACGGCAACTCTTGAAGCGCAGGCATGTTCGCGCACGCGTAAGATAAGCTCGGCGAATTGTGGATCAGAAGCCTAGTGCAATGAGGTGTGAACGTATTCGAGATGATGTGATGCTCGATCGGGATGTCGCGTTTGGTGATGGTGCAGTTGGTCGCGGTGGGATTTGGGATCGCGATTTGAGTTATGGAATGGTTATGGATGTCGATCGAGGTGTGGACGTTATCGATTTCGGCTACGAGGAGGGAATTCGTCGTTGAATTGGCCGCGGTCGATTTCATGGCGAATCGCGAACGATGAGGCTTCGCTGGCGAAATCTGAATAAAGGCACGGGGCAGCTGCTCGTGGTGGACTTTCTGTGGCCGCATCAATGGAGGAGACGATATTTGGTCTTCGGCAACTCGGCAGGGTCGAGGTGAGTTTTTCCGTTGATTCCTCGATGTTATAAGTCATTTAAAACTCACATATGGTGCTCTTGTCAATTTAAAACATGAAGAAAATTTTATTTTAAATTTACATTAAGTCTGCAAGGATAGTTATATGTATTTACAGTTTGCTTTCAAGATTATATTAATATATGTGGTTACAGAAATCAAAGAAAATTTATGTTTAGAGAAAAGGATATTCGACATTTTTATATAAATATATATAATACACAAACACACTTTAAGTTTATTGTCCTAATTTAAAAAAAAAGTATATACTAGGAAGATTTATTTGTTAATAAAACTTATTTATTATTTTGGATGCTAAAGGATATTTCTATTAAAGGAAATTTATTTAAATAAATAATTAGTTAAGAAAGTTTATCAAAGGGAAAGTAATTGTTTAATAAGTTTGAATATTAATAATAATCATCTAATGTTTATACAAGGTCTTAAACCGAGAAAAATATAGCCGATGGAAATGGATTGCCAGACAAAAACCGAAGGTGAGTTAATCTCACTCAGCTGAATTTTTATTTAAATTTGAATGATTAAATTTAAATAATTGTTTGAATGGTTGAATTGATTGATGTGCTATATTATGGTATTTATTACATCTTGGAATGATTGATTTCCCGCACTTTTATAGCGGATGAGACCCGATGCGCCGCATAATAGCGGATAATATTATATTTAATACCATATACTACGATATTCCACCTCGAAGTGGAATTGGTATTTATGTTGTGCTAACGTCTGTGGATGCAGGGAAAACAGGTTGGAGGGGTCCAACTGGATTCCTCAGCATTTATTTAAATTGTTTAATATCCTCTGTTGTGATTATTGATATTCTATGATGAATTATATTGGAATATTGAATGTTATGGTTTGATTGAATATATTTGGATATAACTGTTGAGTCAAGATTTTTATAGAGTTTTGATTTCTGACAAAGGAATAAGCCGTGATCGACAAAAAGAAGTTATTCATTGAAGAAACACAAAGAGCTCCATATATTAGAGGTTGATTATTTGGTATGTTAGTAATTTATGTTAAAAATCTATCCTCAAATAAACATATAACTTCAATCTTTCAATATATATACATATGCACATTAACTGTGCAAATTGGACTAAACCGGTCGACCGGTTGAAAATAAGGTGGTCGACCGTTTTTGCCCAGAATGCACAGATAACATGCACACATGCACATAACGTATATATATTTGAATTCCTGTCTACCGGTCCATTTTTGACCTGTCGACCGTTTTTAAACAGAAAGCAACTTTTCCAAAAGACACTTCTCTTCTCCAAAGGTTGCATCTCCTATCTTTCATCAATGATCATAACTCTTAATGGCAACTGTTCACAAAGAGTTACAACTATTTTTCTCTATATATACTCATCTAAATCATTGATTCAAACACAAGTTTTTACACGATCATATATGCTCTCTAATCTAATCTCTAACACTCCTGCATTCTAAAAATTAATTTAGCTTATTGAATCATTGAAATTATTTCATATCTTTTGATTCAATAAGTAAATACCTTCTTTAATCTTTACAAAACATCATTCATATTCTTTGAGGATAAGATTATAGGAAGGGTGTACTACTAGTGACAAATCCGTGTTTTCAAGAACACAAGTTGTCAACAACAATTGTATTTGTTTTTGTTGAAGTCCTCGTGTTGTAAGAGGCAAGTGTTGAAGTCCTCGGTGTTGTAAGAGGCAAGTGTTGAAGTCCTCAGTGTATTAGAGGCGTGAAATCCCGTTCGGCTGTTCGGGTATTGTAAACCTGTTCCTCCGGGTGAAGCGAGGTAGTTAATAGTGAAAATCCAGATAGGAGTCTGGGACTGGACGTAGGACGGTGCTCCGAACCAGTATAAAAATCTCTGGTGTGATTTTTCTATTTTTTATTTACTATGCTATTATCACCTATTTCCGCATTTATATTGTAGACCATATTACACGATCCGTGTGTACTATATTAGCACATATAATTGTATACACACCGCACTTTCAGTTGGTATCAGAGCACGGTCATCATATAACCGTAACACAGTTATTTGATATATTCTTGTAATATGGCAAATAACGCAAGTACTAGCACTCAAAACACCACATACACAGAAGGGCAATCGACACAAAGACCTCCATTTTTCAATGGTCTTAACTATAGTTATTGGGCAACACGTATGTCATTCTTTATGCAATCAAGTAGCTATGATGCTTGGAATGCTACTCAAAGAGAAATAGTGAATCCAATAACTGATTATTCAGAATGGACTGTGGCTGAGAAAACGGCAGCAGCCGTAAATGCAAGAGCAATAAATATGTTGTTCTGTGCATTAGACCAAAATGAATATAACCGTGTTAGTATCTGCACTACTGCATATCAAATTTGGCAAACGCTAAAAATCACTCATGAAGGTACTAACAAGGTTAAACAAGCCAAAATAGCCATGCTGAAAAGTCAATTTCAAAATTTCAAAATGAAACCAAATGAAACAATCAATGACATGTATTCACGGTTTCAAACTATTCACCATGCACTTATTGGGTTAGGACAAAAGTATTCTGATTTTGATGTTGTTTCAACAGTCCTACATTCTCTGACTAATGAATGGGAAGGAAAAGTATTAGCAATTGAAGAAGCTAATGACCTTTCCGTCATGAAGCCAGATGAATTGATAGGAAATTTAATGTCCTATGAAGCAAATTTGCAGGCTAGAAAAGAACAGAAAGAAGAAAAGAAAAATGTAGCATTTCATGTTGAGAAAGATGAAAATGAATCAGATTCTGAAGATGAAGATTTGGCGTTCATTGCTAAAGGTTTCAAAAAATTCCTAAAATATCGAAAAGCCAGTCGCTACAATAAAAGGAAACCTGGATCAAATAAACCATCTTCATCTGCTATAGAATGTTTCAACTGCCATAAAAAGGGACACATGCAGAAGGATTGTCCAGAACAAAAGAAAAAGTCAGAAAATGACAAATTCAAATATAAGAAGGACAAATCAAAGAAACGAGCCTTCTCAGTAACATGGGATGATTCAGAGTCATCTTCATCAGAAAGTGAAAGTGATTCGAAGAATGAACAAGCTAATGTTTGTTTTATGGCAACAGAAGATGAGGTACAAATTCCTACATTTGATGAATTACTTGATATTAATGCTGAATTAATAGTCAAATATAAAGACTTAAAACGTCAATTAAAAATAGTCAAAGCAGATTTAAGTAGAGCAGAGTTTGAACGAGATATGTTAAAAGATGAGAAGAAAATATTAGAAGAGGAACTTGAAAATATTCAAGAATCATCATCTAATTTTGACTCTCAAATATCTCTTTTGAGTCAAGAAATAGAAGCTCAAAAAGAGAAAAATAATGCTCTAACTACTGAAAATCATGAGCTTAAAGCAAAAGTCAAAATTCTAGACCTAGAAAAAGCTAGCTTACAAACAAAGTTTGATGACATTACTCAAAATGTTTCTAACTTTAACAAAGGTCGAGAAAACTTGACAAAAATCATTGAAAGTTCACAATCTATTTCAGACAAACAAGGATTGGGATATAACAAACAAGAAACCAAGAAACATCTTGGAAATAAAAGGAAAAAGAAAGTACAAAAAACTGAAGCTAAGAAAAATCTTAGTTTATTATATTCCAAACCAAAACCAGTTGTGAAATTTCAAAAGAAGACTATCAAAATATGGGTTCCTAAAACAAATAACAATTTGATTAGGAACAAATATATTCAGAATTTTATGAATACTGTGCATCATAATACTAATTATGTATATAAAGGGGATACCAGACCCGTATGGGTTTGGACTCCTAAGACCTAACTCTTAGGACCCTATAAAAAGTGGGTACCATGGACTTAATTCTATTTTTTGCAGGACCTACTAAAGAAAAGAGGAAAATGGATATTCTGGTTGATATACTCCTATATTATTCCATTATCTATTATTCCTTTTTGTCGATGACAAAGGGGGAGAAAGTGCTAACAATTATTTGCAGGAATATATATATATAGACAAAATATCAGGGGGAGATCACATATTCAGGGGGAGATTCAGAACTTCAGATATATGTTGTCATCAATCAAAAAGGGGGAGAATGTTGAGTCAAGATTTTTATAGAGTTTTGATTTCTGACAAAGGAATAAGCCGTGATCGACAAAAAGAAGTTATTCATTGAAGAAACACAAAGAGCTCCATATATTAGAGGTTGATTATTTGGTATGTTAGTAATTTATGTTAAAAATCTATCCTCAAATAAACATATAACTTCAATCTTTCAATATATATACATATGCACATTAACTGTGCAAATTGGACTAAACCGGTCGACCGGTTGAAAATAAGGTGGTCGACCGTTTTTGCCCAGAATGTACAGATAACATGCACACATGCACATAACGTATATATATTCGAATTCCTGTCTACCGGTCCATTTTTGACCTGTCGACCGTTTTTAAACAGAAAGCAACTTTTCCAAAAGACACTTCTCTTCTCCAAAGGTTGCATCTCCTATCTTTCATCAATGATCATAACTCTTAATGGCAACTGTTCACAAAGAGTTACAACTATTTTTCTCTATATATACTCATCTAAATCATTGATTCAAACACAAGTTTTTACACGATCATATATGCTCTCTAATCTAATCTCTAACACTCCTGCATTCTAAAAATTAATTTAGCTTATTGAATCATTGAAATTATTTCATATCTTTTGATTCAATAAGTAAATACCTTCTTTAATCTTTACAAAACATCATTCATATTCTTTGAGGATAAGATTATAGGAAGGGTGTACTACTAGTGACAAATCCGTGTTTTCAAGAACACAAGTTGTCAACAACAATTGTATTTTTTTTTGTTGAAGTCCTCGTGTTGTAAGAGGCAAGTGTTGAAGTCCTCGGTGTTGTAAGAGGCAAGTGTTGAAGTCCTCAGTGTATTAGAGGCGTGAAATCCCGTTCGGCTGTTCGGGTATTGTAAACCTGTTCCTCCGGGTGAAGCGAGGTAGTTAATAGTGAAAATCCAGATAGGAGTCTGGGACTGGACGTAGGACGGTGCTCCGAACCAGTATAAAAATCTCTGGTGTGATTTTTCTATTTTTTATTTACTATGCTATTATCATCTATTTCCGCATTTATATTGTAGACCATATTACACGATCCGTGTGTACTATATTAGCACATATAATTGTATACACACCGCACTTTCAATAACGTGTCACCAAAATATATAAATTGGATTTTGGAAAGAAAATAAAAGAAGTGAATTTGTAAGCGAAATAATTATAGGAAATTTGAATGAATTGAAAAAGAATAAAAGTGATTTTAAAATTCTAATAAATAAATTTCGAGTATGTAAAGGAGATTTTGAATAAACAGAAATCAATGAATTGTAAACTTAAGTGATATCAATTAAAGGAATAAAGCATTATTTTAAAATTCAAAGTTTAAATTTATTTAAAGGGATTAAGAAGTAATTTGAGAAATCTAAAATTGGTATTTTCAGTTAAAGTATTTTAAATCATAATTAAGGAATAAAATCTGAAATTAATGGATTTTGGAATAAAGGGAGCAATTTGGAAATTGATTCAAGTGTTTGAAATTGTAAATTTAAAGAAGAATGTGAAGAGAAGTATATTTCTCTGGATAGCCAAGTACGGTTTCAAAGTAAATTTTAAATATAAGTTAAAGGCTTTAATGTTGTTTTAAAAAGGCATGTTTTAGGAAATTTATTAATTCTAAAGGTTCAAATTCTAAAAGTAAATATTTTTGAAACCTATTATCGTAGTAATTATTTAAAAAGTGACTTAGTATTTTGTTTTAAAAAGTGAAAACCTAGTTTTATATTTTATAAAGTAACCTTATTTTCAAATATTCATATAGTATGTATTTTAAACAAATTATTGAAGTAGTTTTAACTTAAATGTTTTAAAGTATATTCCAAAGTAAAGCGTTTTAAATTATTTTAAAAATCTAAAGTTTTGTGCTTGGTGATTTCAGTGGAAATAGAAATACTTGGAATTTATTATGAGAAAGGAAGATAGTTTGAAAATGTTTTCAAAGGGGTTTGAAAAGTGAAAATATATCTTGTGAAGATATTTTTGAGATTAATAAATAATTTGGGATATTATTTACTGGTTGATGGTTGTTTGTGAATATTAATTGATAGTTAAATCACCGACGATCAATATTGGCCAAATGCGCTAATCGTTTTGAAGAGACCGGGATCGAGATTTATTTCTCGAAAACCACTTTGATCCGTTTTGTACGTTTCGTGGAAACGAGTTTGCATTCGAAGATGGAGCAGTGAAGTGCAAGGGCTAGTCGCTACTAATCCTGAGGATATTTCCAAAATGGATGTAGTAGGAATAGTGCCTTCGGTTCCGTTCGAACCCGGGACGGACTTGTATGGATGAATGCTTTCGGAACATCGTCAGGTGGACGATGGCATTCTAAGTTATATGTTCTAAAAAGGTAACGCTTAGCCTCAAGCCCCATCAAATGGGAATGAATGAAAATCAGGGGTTATGCAGCAAGGCTAGGTGGGTAGCACCCAAGCAGGGTGAGGTCATCCCTGTCTAGATGTCCATTTTTATTTCGGCTTAGTGGGCGGTTGTTGATCCAAACCGCGGGGTGATCTCACTCAGGATTATCCAGTACGGGGTAGTCCCGGTCTTGTGTTGCAGGGGAGCGGGCGTACTCCTCTGTACTGTGATCTAGGCCACGTACTGTGACAGGTGGTACCCCAGTGCCTAGTCATTAGTTGGAAATCCATTCTCCCTACGAGCCTTTTACGAGTTTTGTTTGTATTACCGACTCTGTGGCTAGTAGCTGGAATTTAATAAATGTAACAATTTCGGCTATTTTATAAGTATTTGTATATAGACCTTATTATAATATCAGAGGATTTTAATATAAAACTATTTTAGCTGTCGTAAGGTAAAAACCTGACATGTTTATTTGTGGCGTGGTCTTACGAGATGTTTTTGTTTTCAAAGGATTTTGAAACTTTAATAATCAATTTGAGTTTGATTTTCTCACGCCGGTATTCCAGACTGACTCGGGTGTTATTTAACTGTAATGCTCGGGTCATACCGAGTATTATAGAATACAGGAAAGGATGCTATGGAGCTCAGGAAACGAGCTGGATGGCGATAAGTACTTCCATATTTGATTATTATTCCGTTGTAAATCCGGTTGTATGCTATTGATGTTGAACTCTGATGATGTACTCTGATAACGTATGCGTAAACAGATATAGTTCTTCCTTTATGTAAAGATTATTGAATATCTATTATATTTTATTCCGCTGCGATGGTTAGATTCTGATGTTGTTTTTCTTCTATTTTTCTTCTTCTACCTCTTTTTCTTTAACCCTAAAGGTTCGTATTTCTGTTCAACTTGAGTTGATTTATGTAGAATAGTGTTGACTCAAGGGGTGCGGATTTGCGGGTCGTTACAGTTGGACGGTTGGAAATGCTTTTATAATCTATTACATATTATTTGCAAGGACATATAGATATAAAATGTATTTTGTTTACTAGTTTTCTTCTTTGGAAGTTTGTTTTAAATAAGAAGTGTTTTTCTTTTCTAGAAAACCATTTAAGAAATTTATTTAACAATTCTTGCATTTTTTTCTTTCTCGAAAACAACTTTGTTTTAGTGTTTTTGTTCCTATCGAACATAGGTTTTATTTTTGCCTCACTTTTAACACCTTATATACTTTGAAATAATAATCATGACACTCCTATGTTATATTTTGCCTCATTATCAATTTGAAGAAACAATTTGGATTGAGGAATGGAGGAAACACTCCTGCTTCGAGTGGGGTTCTTAAGATAACATCGCTTGATGAAGTGAGGTTCTTATGATAATCTCACTCAGGTGCAGCAAGGTTTTTAGCTTGGTTTGAATGATTTTTTTTTGAAAAAAGACATTGTAGAAAAACTCGCTATGAATGAGCTCGGTTCTTAATGGAACCTCACTCGAAATGAATTTGGTTCCTTATAGAATTTTGTTCACATTGAGCGTGGTTTTTTCAAAAACAATGCTTGGTTTGAGTGAGATTTAAAAAAGAAACACACTCGATCGAAGCTTTTAACATACAATGAATAAAATTTACTAGGGTTATGTTCATATTTTGCAAAAGAACAACATTGAAATTGAATGCCGTTAAAGAAAATTAGTGGGATATGATTTTTTTATAATTTCGACGAGTTGTCAAAGGAAACTAATGGGTAGGTAATAGAACTTTCCTAGAGGTACTCATAGCACATTTTTCTCAACTAAAAGAGATTTTATCCCTTCCTAAATCACTTACCTTTTGCCTTAGTTCCAAATTTAAGTTTAATTTACCTTTAATATGTCAACTAAGAGGATCTCTAATTCATATAAAATGCATGTACCATGAGTTGATTCACACTGTGAACTTAACGTGGTTTAAAATAATTAGACATCATATTAAAAGATAAAATAATATTCCAATGCAATTTTATTTGTAGGCAGACCGTTAATGGTACGAGTTTTGGCTCAAATCTAATCTGAACCTGCCCTATTAATATATGTATGGATTCAGCTCTACTTATCCAAGCCCAACCCAGTCGCTATTAAGGCACGGTACAGCATCATCACCACCCGATCTGGTTTGAGACCAACCCGATTATTATTTTTCTATAATATTAAAACATGAGTGTGTATTCTAGTTGTTACCATTTTGTTTATTTTCATGTAAATGGTTTTTGCATTCTTTTATTCTGAACTTGGCTTCATCACCGCTCCATTTGTATGATAATATTATTTGTGTATAATTTAAAAAAATGCAAGCTTAAAGTATAATATTAGCATAAATGTTATGAGTTAGGTATACAGTGTTACTCGATCGGCTTAAAAATCCCGACGGGTCGGGCTTGGGTATTGGGTTTGAAATTTCTAGCGGACACAGATCGGGTTCGGGGTTAGATAATTGTAACCGGGTTCGTGTCTGGGATTTAAGCTACCCGGACCAAAACCGACCCGCTAACGGGCCTATTTATAGGAACTATTTTTTTCAGGGTATTAGCCCACTCCTCAAGAAAACTGTATACACGTCTCTTCGGTAATAACCCTCCGATTAACATCATGCTTTTCTTCTCTCTTTTCCTTTCTTTTATAATAAAAAACAAAAAGAAAGAAAAAGATGGTTACAAAATTACCACATGGTTATAATCATTTCATCCATCTTTTCATATTCCAAAACAAATCATTTCATTTTACAACAAATATTTTCATCGAATCTTTTGTACATGTCTAATCGAAACCCTAAATCACTTCATGTCAAATTTCTCTATAAAAAAAATTCATTCATTATGCGCTGGATTTTTTATAGTGTTATTACGAACAATGTCGATGACATTAAATCGTATTTAATGTTTTATTGGATGATTTTGATTTGAATTATTTTATATTATCATTATAGTACAACGATATATATATAACTACAATGTTATTATTTGCTTAAAAGTATTCAATAGCATAATTTATTATTAATTTAAGTAACATTTACTCAATTGTAAATTTAGTAATAAAACAATTTATCATATATAACGATACACACATATGTGTGTGTATATTATTATATAATAATAAAATTTGATCAACAGTTGATGAAATAATTTTATCATATATTTAAATAGTATTTGTTTAAATAGAATATGTCATAAACACATTTAAATGATTGTTATTCGTTTTAGTTTAAATATCAAATATTCGAATCAAACTTACAACATCAACATATCAATATCAATTAATGATGTTGATATGTACATATTTATTACAAATACTAACATTAAAATGTTTAATTCATAGTATAATATATAAGTGTGTATATGTATAATTAGTATAGATAAATTAATGTGTTCGGAATTTTATTATGAACTCATCAACGCAATTTATATGTAAAAAGGAGTGCGTATGTGAAAAGTATACCAATTTGAATACTCAGGGATTATATTGTAATTGCATAAAATTGAGAGGGTTTACCATAAAGTTACCTTCTCCTATGCATGTAAGCTGAAAGCCTAACCATTGCAACTTGAACAGTCTATTGTCATCGCCACACATTGCTAGAGACGACACGACCATGTTTCACAAACTCCTGGTAAGGAGCTCTTCTCTACAATGGTGTTAGATCATCACTCAATGGCCCCTTTCCAAAACTTTAATTTTCGTCGATTATCTCACCGTTGTCTTAGTCGAAAGGAGAGTGTTGCGCCTCTGCCACCACATACAAATTCGAGCTTTACATTGTCGTTGATGTACCTTCCAAGCCGCTAGTAAAGTGAATGGCGGTGCACATGGCCATGCATAGATGAATATGATTATTATTATTTATAAAATAAAATTCAAAAGAAATTTATTTAAAAATAATTCTAAAATTAATTTTGATTAAAAATAATTTAATTTTTTTCACCGATAATCCTACCGATCGAATACAACTTGAACTGTCAATTTCTCCTCAAGGAGAAAATTTCTCTAACTCAATGGTGGATTTGCAGAGTCCACCATCAAAATGTAATTTATCTTTATGTAGAGAGAATGAATTTCAGTTTTTGTAGAATGAGGCATTTGGGTATCTCTATAGCAACACTAATGAGCTATGTAAAATGTATAATTTGGATCCACCATTCAAAGTATGACTATTAGAAGTGAAACCCAATCTTACATAATCAATAAAACCCACTCAATTAATTCATGCCCTCATGTATTTTCGCCCAACTTATTTTAAACAATTTCAAAAAAATTGGCTATTAATGTAAAAAATATTATAAATATGTATACAAATTTATATTACTTATTATAACTAAATTATTATATTAGCTCAAAAATCAATCAAATAATGATATAGCAATTATATATTTCATTAATTAATTTTATACCCTCTAATAATAATAATTAAAAATAATAATAAATTTATTAACATAATCATTACATAAATTTCCCCATCATAATAATTTATAACTTTTATAAATTATTTCAATAATTATTTTTGTTTGGGAGCTATGATTTGCGGTTGTGGGAATCCTAGGTGTGAACCCTTGGTAAAATCCAATTCTAATAATTATATGGGCTTAACTGAAGCATAACAGTTTGACACGAGTTCAATTGCTTACATGATATCTTGGTAAAATCCAATTTCTTATCTATAAAGTGACACCCTTAAGCAACGATATACTATATGAGTTTTCTCATTATAATCACTATGTCACTTAGATATCTAGAGCTCGACTAATGGTCAAAACTATATTAATATCCATAGTTAATTATGTGGTCCAACATTAAAGTCCATTATTCAATCCGATAATAATTATCGATTAACTGATTTGCTTTGATCGACTTTATATTGACTACTAATCACGGTGATACTAACCTTTTATTCGAAGGAGAGGAATCCTCTCTTAAATAGTATTTCACTTCAAATGGTTTAACTTATACTCAACCATGGCCTTAACATGATCATCATTGTCATGTAATTGACCATAATCAAAGCACAGTCAAACACTTAAGGTTCACGGTCTTGAGTCAAAAGACTATTACACGTCGTCACATGAGATCTTTTGTTTTACTTTTAACTTACCTAAGTCTCTCAATGGTTCGTTCTGAAATTGTTCCAAATAACTACATACGTAATTCCTTGATGCCCCTCAATGGTCATGGGTAATTCACCATTTATCATATCAAGAGCATTGCATACACTAGTCTCAATGGATATAACAGTATATTTCGACTAGGAATGTTTAAGAAAAATGTTTATTTTATTCAATTCAACACTCATGGTTATGAACACATTTGAAACTGCAATCGATTATTTACTTCTTCTTGGGATTTTCTATATATATATGTATGTATGTATGTATGTACATTTAATGTGTTTATAACATTATTTGTATTCTAATATAATAAAATATACAATAGAAATAAAACCAAATGCTTGCTTTACCTCAAACAAGATTCACGATAAGAGTTAAGTTATATAATTAAACTACATATTTGCTCCTAAGCATACCCTTAACCCTTTCAATCTTCCACCTGCACTAGGGGCAAATTACGGCGGCTCATAACCATACTCTTGATAAGTTTTCCTAGATAAATGAGAAAGAGCCTTAGTGAGTGAAGATGTAATACTATTGTTTTGTATCTACTTTCCAATCATATACTTCTCCGTCATTGATAAACTATTTATCATGTATTAATTATGAAGAATATATCTCGACTTCATATCAAGCTATCGATTCTGATTGCAATCTATGTTGCATCAATGCTACTGTGATATGTTATTAGATTTCCAATGGTCAAACCACCTTTAGCTTTCTCATAAATTTGCATACATATCTGCTTTATTGTGGTGTTATTTAAGGGGACGCACTTAGCCTTTATAGTTGAATTTGATACAGCCTCTCGTTTGGAACACTTTTGTTGGATCATGTGCACCATTACAGGGTTAAAAGGGTGAATTCAAAAAAAACCCCTTTAATAAATTGCATAAGATCTTTATTCTATGTTTGTATAAATAAATGTTTGTTTATACTAAATCAAATTCAGTATTTTGATCAATAAATGAAATTTGAAATATTTAATTTAATTAATTTGATTAAATTTTTTATTTACTGTTAATATTAAAATAAATTTATTACTATTTAACATTTAAACTAATGTATTAATTTATATCTAATATGTTACGACGTTCATGACTAATACAAACATCGCAACAATATATACATATAACCTAAACTAGAGGTTCAAAGGGAAAATTGACAGCTTTGTCCTACGGTCAATAAGATGTCTAAGCGTTTTATATACATAATATATAATTTATATATACATAATATTTAATAATCCTAGGTGTATATAAAGCATGCAATAATTTTCGTTTAAATCGACCATTAAAAACATTTTATAAAACCAATTTATATTTACAACAAAAAAGTACATATATAAGTATATAATTATATATATGTATGTGTAAATATATGAAATAATCATAAGATGATATTATTCATGGTAAGACATTAAATATACATATGCACATGTAATAGAATTTTAATTTAGACTACTTTATTTACTAAGTTCAAAATTGAAATTAAAAATTTTGACTTGTTCAATTTTTCTTATATTGTATAATGCAACCGCCATCATACATAATATAATTTTTTTTGTTAAATTATTGAATAATTCAAACACATTTAAATTTAGATCTTTTGAGTTAGTAAATGGAACAAAAAGGAATTAGTTTTTGTACAGTGAACTGCAATTTGAAATATTTTTAATATATGTGTGTGCGTGTGCATGCATAAAATAACTACTTTATTATGTCCAAGAAGGTAAAGGAAAATAATATATTTCAAATTAAAAACAAATATTACAAAATAAGATTTGGTTTATATCTATACAGATGAATAAATAATTGTTTTTCAGTTTTTAAAATTTTGTTTGATGTTGAAAATATTTTCTATATATATTTATTTACATAAATATTGGATATATGTGTGTGTATGTGTGTGTTTATTTAATTTTAAACGATTTAAAAAATATGCAAATAATTATTAATATATGTAAATATGAATTAAAATTAGATTTTTTAAATAAAAACGACAGAACATATAATTAATAATAACATTATAAATAAGAGCATATTCGTATGATTTAAATCTAGATTAGAAATGTTACCTTTTGCCGAAATGAGCTTGCCGAGGGTCAGTAAGTTATCTATTCAGTCTATCCTCATGGAGCGCCATCGTCTCCTCCTCTTTTATTTGCAAAACCAAAGGGATGGCTTTACAAGACAGGATTAGGCGACTAGGAATGGGGGAGAGATCTTAGAAATCTTTCTCCAAAATGGTGTGGAGGCTAGGTTATCTAGTCATCGGCCAGGACCTTTTCCTCCTTCCTTTCTTCTAGATCTATAGACTAGGTAAAGCCCTAAAAGTTCCCTAAAAATGGATGACCGCATATGTTGACTAAGCATGGTAAAGCACTCCTTTGAATCATTAATTAATTAAAATTAGCCATAAATATTAATACAACATTTGTATTAATTTATCACACTTATAAATTGATCTTATCCTTAGTTGAACTCCAACATAACTGACAACGTGGTTGTATTTGTTAGTCGACATGCACACGATCGATGATGGCCAATGATAATAATTGCTGTGGAAATAATATAGTTTTCATACAGTCGACTTTATACTAGTTCGGAGCACCTCTCTTACATCTATTTCTAAAGCTTCCCTTCGGAATTTCACAATCAGTATCCTCAATTTACCCAAAGGAGCATGTTTACAGACTCCACTTGAACAACCGAACATGACTTTAATAACCAATGTAACAAAAAGTTACTTCTTGACATGGTGTATCTTTTATATACAAATTGTCTCTTTACAGTATAAGGACTCCTATAACCAAACCAAATGATATTGAATGGAGGTGTAGAAGCTAAAAAGCTCATTCTACTGGAATATGGGATGTGGAGATGAAGCACACCACTCGATATTATTTGAATCACATGAATTTTTTAAAGAACATGATATTGCATTTGCGTTTGAGAGTTTAGGCATAGAATTAATAGCATAGAGTTCCATCTTGATCCAGGGATGATAATGGGTATTTATAGGTGTTGTAGGGATGCTAAAATAGGGGTGTAACCTAATAGATTTTCCGTGGATGAAAAGAAGCAACCGTAGGCACAAATAGATGTAAATGTACCTTTTTAGAAACTAGCTGTTTACTGTGCATTCAGTCGACCAGAGATGGAGTTCAGCCAACCAACTCTTTGTAAAAATAAATCTCGAGACTATAACCAAAACTAGAAGACTCCTTAGTATATTTAATTGACAGTTTTAGTTGACATGATCAAACTACAGTGACCCAGTCGACACCTTCATTCGATTGGAAATGAATTCAGTCAACCGACTCTTGTATATTTTTGTCTGAAGATGGTGCATGTCTCCGAGCTTCTTCTGTCTTCAATTAAGTGCATATTTTGTAGTGTTACATTGTATTGTAAGTACTCCTATAGTATTACCTTAAAGCAAAGTATGATTTGATATTTGCTTTTATTAGTATCTCTTCATTAAATGCTTAGTAAATCTGTAATATACTTGATGAAGATCGTTAGTAGCATTGTTGTTGGTTGTTATCATAAAAACACCATAGATATGGTTCTTTTATTCTCCCATTTTTTGATGATGATAACCACACAACTTTATAATATATAATAATCATTCCTCCTAAATATATGCTATAAATAATAAGTTTATTTCCTTCAACTTAAGTAATTTATGCCAATATAAAAACATGCAATCATTCTTCTCCCCTTTTGTCGTATAAAAGAGATAAGTGCATATGCATATTACATTTAAAAAACTCCCCCTAAACGTAATATTCCTCTTAAGAAATAGATCTATGTACTATTTCTATATATGTGTACTTTTCTTCCCATTTATAAAAGAGATAGGAAGTATCATAGCTAAGTACTAAAAAATAATTTAAAATTAATGCAAAGTGATGAGTATTTAACAGATATTTCAAGTGTAAGCAAAATGATACTCATTTTTATAAAAATACAAGGATCACGACTTAAGAAACCATATCCATTTGGAGGTGGTCGATCTCTTAAAAATGTAGTTTTCATTATTAATCATAGTGTCATAGTAATTGCTAATGTATAATTGTCTATCATGATTATTCAAGTTAAAAGGAACCCATATTTTAAATCTAATGTCATTTAGTTTGTACTTGAAAAATGGTTTCTATTTCTAGGTAGAGTACTTTCATGCCATAACAGGGTTTTAGGACTATCTCGATGTTTAGCACTAGTATTAAAACGTGTAAACATGAAAGCATGTCTAGTATTATTTCCACATCTATCTTGTTTATAGCCTAAACTAGTTCTATTATTGTGAGATTTAATATTCATAAATAAGAAAGATAAATCATCTTTTTCTCTATTAAAATTTATGATTTTATCATTTAGTTTATTAAAAATACCTTTAGAATCACAAATTTCTTTTTGCAAAATAATACTAATATCTTTTACAAGTTCACATTCTTTAACGAATTTTAGATCTCTGCCATTTAGAAAACTAATTTCGTTTTTAGGAGCTAAAAGTTTAGAACAAGAATTATTTAAAGAATTTTCCAAACATATATTTTTATTTTGCAAAACTTCGATTTCCTTCAAAAAGATCAATATTTTTATTATATAAACGCTCATTATCATTTACAGGGAATCCTTTTGGAAAACAAGCTCTTCTAATGTATTTTCAAGAACTTCAATCTCTTTCACTAAAAAACTATTTTTTTTCCTTTAAAATATTAATTTCACACTCACAATCATCTAATTTAACTAAAGAAATAAAATTTACCTTTTGTGATGCTTTAAATTTTTTTAGTAAGTTTTCTTGCGTTTGTAAAAGGTCGCTATAAAGAATTTAAGTGTATCAATTTTGATCTGGGATTAGCCATGCAATATATGGACCCTTATTCTATTGGTTGTTGCTTGCTTTTAAATTTTTTCTTTTTCTTGAGTGTCTTTGAGCTCTGATTGAATCTTCTCTTTCTGTTCATTATTCTAGGATGTTATTACAATCAGTAGAACACCAGGCTCCGATACCACTTGTTAGTCGCTATGCATAGGATCGAAGATGGCCAACAGTAATAAATGCAGTGGAAATAATATAGTGGATCATACAATCAATTTTATATTAGTTTGGAGCAACTCTTCTACATCCAGTCCTAAAGCTCCCCTTTGGAATTTCACCATCAATACCCTCACTTCACCTGGCGGAACAGGTTTACAAACTCCACCTGAACAACCAAACATGACTTAAATAACCAATATAATAAAAAGTTACTTCTTGACATAGTGTATCTTTTATATAAAAACTATCTCTTTTTAGTACATGGACTCCTATAACCAAACCAAACGACATTGAGTGGAGATGTACAGGCTAAGGACTTTATTTGACTAGAATATGGGATGTGGAGATAAAGCACAGTAGTTGATATTAACTGAATCACATGAAATATTTTGAAGAACAAGGTATTGCTTTTGGGTTTGAGAGTTTTAGGCGTGGAATTCAATGCATTGAGTCATGTCTTGATTCAGAGATGCTTAGACATACTTATAGATATTGAAAGGATGCTAAAATAGGGGCGCATCCTTCTAGATTTTCCATTGACAAAGAGAAGTGGATAATGGCATAAAGAGATGTGAACACACCTTTTTAGAAATTAGTCATTTACTATGCATTCAGTAGACTGGAGATGGAGTTCGGTCTACCAACTCTTTGAAAAATCAATCCTGAGAGCATAGGAAAACAGAAGTCTCCTTAGTATATTTAGTTGACAGTTTCAATTGACTGGATCCAATTCCAGTCGACTGGAAATGGATTCCGTGACTGACTCTTGTATAAAAAAAATTTAAAGATGATTATTCTCTTTGAGTTTTTTCTATCTTCAATCAAGTGTATATTTAGCAGTGATTCATTCCATTATAGGTCTTCTATTGCTCATGTTCTACTATAATATTTTCTAAAGCAGTATCATCTGATATGTGCTTTTATTCTTATCTCTTCATTGAATGCTTATTAAATTTGCAATATACTTGATGAAGATCATTAATAGCATTATTATTTGGTTGTTATCATCAAAACACCATAGATATGGTTCTTTTAATATTGACCCTCTGATATAAACTCGATCCACAGTTAACATTTAAACAATTTAAATATCGAAGACTCGAAGTCTATAAGAACTTTTCTGAAGCATAATATATGATCAAGTTAATTGCTTACGGATCATTTAAGAAAATTGTATTTTTGATCTAACATTACCTCACTTAGTAACGATAGTTTATATGTGACGCTTCATCCCGAGACCCACATTAACAAAGATTATTACTGGGTTATACCGTCTGCTAATGCAGAGAATATGGCTGATTAGGAACGACCATCTATAGCCTTGTCTTAAATATCTGTCGAATACGTCGACAAATGCCATATATTTTTTCCAACTCAAGTGGATCGACATATCCAATAAATACTTAACCCAAATTCATAGGTGGCTATAGGATCTATCAGAACAAATACAACATCTTGAATGCAAAGCTCATCGCAAAATAGCAGATCATCACATATATATACATATACCGATACATCATAGAGTATACAAAATAATACATATCAAGTGATATAGCAACCACAATATACAAGTGATTCAAAAGAATATACATATCAGAGAAGCAAACTAAAAGGACTACACAAAAATCTATAACAAAAAGAACTAGCAGAATAGTCCATGCGAAAGTAGAATAGGCTAAATCTAATTGTACCTAACCTGAAACACCTCGGTCTGATCCGAGTATAAATACATGGGTCAGTCTAGCTAAACAAATCAGTTTACAAGGATAAGCGATAATATGAGCATAAGTATAAAGTGATGATACTGCCAAGTGCGAAGGGACAATTTAAAGTGTATAGTTACTTCATGTGACGAAGGATATCACTACACGACATATAATCTCAAAAGAGATAATACAACCCATAAAACACAAAAAGTAGCGAGCTTCATATCATCGACATTCATAATACATCAAATATGGTTTAGGGGGAAGACATAAACCCACCAAATCGGCAACCCAAAATATGCACAAAGAGATCCCATCTCAAACGCGCCATAAGGCAAATATATCTCCAAAAAGGAGAATAAAATCTCAAGTAAATGTCAAATGGCAAATCTCAATAATGCCTGTGTAGGCAATACAAATCTCAAAAATAGAACTCCCAAGAGTTCAAATTTTTGAAAGGTAATCGCCATAAATATATATCGAATTGTTCAAAGGAACAATTCCAGAATGGAGCGATATATTAGGGAAAATAGCAAAGAAATCTTCTTAAATGTTTAACATGTGCATGTGGCCGAAGCCTTGCCAAGTACTGTTATCTCAAATAGGTACCTCGTCCGAAGGAAAAACATCACAATTACAAATACGCCACAATGGCAAATACGCCTCAATGGAAAACACCGTAATGGAAAACATCTCGAAGACAAATACGTCGTAATAGCAATGACCCAAAGGTCAAGTACTGGCATGTCGCAATGGCAAATGTGTCACAAACTTTCGGAAAGAAACCCGAACGGTGTTAACGTATATTCCATACCACACGTTCACACAAACGTTTACCAACCGCTAGTAAATTTCACACTCAAAGCAGTAAAATTTTTTTACCTCATCTCATCGGTAAACTCGACCCGAAGGTTAAAACGATAAAATGGAAAATTCAGGAATTAACTGCTAAGATAAACGTACGTGACCCATACCATGCGTTTTGCCAAACAGTCTGATTCTCCTTCTCATTCGCTCGAATAGTGAAAAAAGATATATATTATATATAAAATAATTTATTTTGGAAAAACAAGCTTTTAAAACCAATTTTCGAAATCGATTTTGAAAACCGTTTTTGAAAATTCCCTTATTATATAGAATAAATAGATTTTATATTTGAAAATACTTTTAAAATATCATATAAAAATTATTTGAAATACCCCTTTATTTTTAAAATTATTTCAAAGCCCTTTGGAAAAATCCGTGCTAAAAAACGAATATAAACGAAGAAAATCACTCAAACTGATATTCAAATTTAATCCAAAACAATTCAAAATATGAATTTCAAATTTTCCAAAATTTCGCTAGTCTATTGGTAGACATCATGGCCTTTGGATACGATCAAAACATCACAAATATATAGCGGGAAAAAGCAAGCAAAAATGGGCTGGAAACTCAAAGCAAAATGGCAAGCACAAGGCAGAAAAGTGCCTTTACCCAAGTCGACCTGGGGGTCGACCATGCCCCCTCTATGGTCAACAGGCTAGTCGGCTATAGTGGTCTTTGGGTCGAACTGCATGTCCACCCAGAGAAGAGAGGTGTCAACTTCTCGTACGCGTTTTCTTCCAGGTCGATTTTCAAGGTTCATAGTGATTTTTAGCAGCAAGTTTGAACGCTCAAATGAAAATATTTCTCAACCAAAATTTGCAGAGACAAATATCAACATATAATCTACCATCTGAAAGTAATCCAACAACATTTCGTTGTCATAATCAAAAGATACAAGCATTCAAAGAAGCAACATAAATCATATTTGAATATAGGCAAAATAACTACATGAAGCAATACATAGAGAGCTGTATTTCACTATTTTTCCATTTTGAAGTATTGTTTTGCAAGATTATGTGAGTTAATAAACTCATCTTGCTGATTTGTTGCAAAAGCTTGGATATTGGCTGAAAGAGGGAAGCTTTTGCTTAAATTATAACTTGTAGAACCTGTAGAAGAAAGATTACAGTACATTCAAAGGAGAATATACAGTAAATTAGAAAACCATTTTTTGAAATTGAGATTTTGATGAAATTATAGGGTTTGTAGTTTTCTTACAATTTAATTCACTTTAATTTGAAGAAATTTCAGCTTGAATTGAAGAAAATCTGAGTTTTGAAAGCTTGGGGTTGTAAAAATGGTGGTTTCTCTTATTTTGCGGAAAAGAGGAAGAAGGAGACTTTAGTTTTGAACGTACTATAACTTTGTTTTTTTCCTTTCTGAATATTAGGTCAGTATTAATGGGCTTATGGACCCAAAATGAAGAAAAATAAAATGGCCTAAGTTGATTTATTTATCGCAAAACCAAAAATGCTTCATATTTACAAATATGTAAATAAACAAATGCCATTTTCTTTCAGATTTTCACACAACAAAGTATGTAAATTTACGTACTTATAAAAATGAAATATATTCCGCCATATAAAAATAAATTTATATTTAAAAAAATTATTGTTAAAATCCTTTATTTTACAAAAGTACCTTATTTTACACAAATAAATGCAAAAGTCCACATTTTTAACTTCTAAAATTCAACAAAAATTATTTTCTTACTTGGAAAAATATAACAAACCTTTTAGAACTCAAACTAATAATTAAGACATATTTTTAAACCAAATTATACCTTTTATCTAAATAAACAACCTTTAAAAATCAAACACTTCTTTGAAAAATTATTAAAAGAAGCAATTGGCAATAATTAATAAAATTATTACATTTTCTCCAAATAAAAATCATTTTCCATTTATTATGAACCCAAATAAATAAAATAAAGTTCTAAACTTTATTTTCACATTTTATTTCCAAGATTTATTGTTTATTCCAAATAAACAATATAAATCTACAATTTTATTTTAATTCACAATATTAAATTATAACTATCGTTATAATTTAATATTAACAGGTAATCTCCAAATCAGGGTTGTTACATTGTACATGTATTCATTTTTTCATCATTGTATCACTTGGACATATAGAGTTTGTTTATGGGTAAAAATTCTATTAATATTTGTACTACTTGTGCAGGTTGCTTTGAAAGTCCTTGGTTCAATCCAGTAACGTTTATTGATAAACTGATTTACTCTAGTCGGAGATTTTGACTTTAAGTTGACTTATGAATTATAATGATATCAACCTTTTATAACGAAGGAGACGAATCCTCTCTCGAGTAGTGTTTCACTTCAAGAAGTTCAATATATATCCAATTATGGCCATGATATCGCCGCTATGACATATGATTGACCATAATCAAATACAGTCTAGATACTTAATATCAATAGTACTATCAAATCATAAGATTATTATACATCATTACCCAAAGTTCTTCTACTTCGACTAAGTTATATTAACCTACAGAAGACTCCTATTGAGTCATTATGTGATTGTTCCAAACAACCACAAGTATGTAACCCGTATGTATCCCCAGCAGTCATAAATAAATCAGCGTCTATCATATGGAGAGCATTACATACACTAGTCTCAATAGATATATCAATATCCTTTGTCGATACATCTTGACTGGAACATTTAAGAAGTATGTGTTATATATGTATGAATGTAGGTATGTATGTGTATATAACACATACTCCTTAAATGTTCCTAGTATATACATACGTACCCACATACACATAGACATACATACATACATACATACAAAATACATAATTATCTCGATTTAATACTCATAGTTGCAAACATATTCATAACTACAATCGATAAAATACTTCTTTTAAGGATTTTCTATTTATATATGTGTTTGCGCCAAAATTGGTCACAAACCCCAAATATCGTGAAAGCGCCAGTGTATGAATACAAATCAACAATATTCAAACACAAATAACAGATCTCGGCAAATAACAAGCAGCAAATCCGAAATAATGAACAGAGACACAAGTTTTATAGTGGTTCGGCTATCTCCGGCCTACGTCCACTCCAAAGTTTTATCCTTTTATTAATTATCCTTGCTGGCTACAAGTGATTACAGCAGTTACAAAGTCCAAATTCGAAATCAATGGCAGTAATGACGATATGGAGTGATCCTGGCAGCGTCGGAGCGTGCTTCTTCTCCCCCAAATTCTCTGACCCCTTTTCTAAATGACCAGGGGCTCTATTTATAGGTGTAGGAGGCTGATATTTCTCCTAAAAATCCGGTAGACCGCTTCTGGCACGTGAGGGGGCCCATACGCCCGGATTCTGGAAATCCGGGCCCACTTTGGGATCGATTCGAACTAGGGTTCGAATCGATCAAGAAAGAATCCAATCGAGGTGAAATTTGGTGTAGACATTCTTCCACATGCATGCAAGCTCCTGTAAAAATTTCATTGCATTTGGATCAACGGTTTGGAAGATATGATCGATACGAGATCAAGGCTTCGTGCGCTCTGCCTGGTTCGAACCCATGCTTCGAATCCATTGTCTTCGACTCGATCCAAAGCGCGTGCGCATCGATGACGCGTCGCGAAATCCCTGGGTTGATCCGCCTTTCTCTCTGAGTTTACTGGGTCGAATCCATGTTTTTAGCCGCCTTGACTTAGTGGTTTCCCAACTGAATGGTTTCGAGGCAAGTCATGGGATGGAGTCGAAGTGAGGTTTCAGGATGGATTCGAAGTGTCTTGTCTTGAGGGGTTCGAAGTAGAGGACGTTCGATGGACCCAAAGCAAGGTTAGGCTTATGGGTTCGAGTATATCTTCTGGCGATGGATAGGAAGTAGGTTTCACTTCATGGATTCGAAGCACTACAACCTGATGGATACGAAGGAGCCAAAGTCCACCTGCCATCGATACGAACGTATCGATTCGAAGCATGTCGTTTCTTCCCATCCTAACCGATGCGAACTTCACTGAGCCGAGCCCGTGCCTATCGATTCGAAGCCAGTCAATACGAGCCTGATCGATACGAAGCGTATCGATTCGAACCACCATCCCTCCGATCGATGCGAAGTCATCGACACGAACCAATTCCTGCGTGCAGTAATCCATCCATATCTCCTTCATACGAACTCCGTTTAACCTGAAATTTGAAACATAGCCTTTCCTAATCCTTATCATCATCTCCAATCAATTTCGTCCCGATCGGAGTTCAACCAAATTTTGACGACATCGATCGCCGTCTTGCTTTCAATCGATCTCCAATCCCGATATCCATCATTCCTTGCCAACTTGTTGATATTTCAGTTTTGACCAAAAAGTGGGATAGCAATATGCTGAATGTACTCAACTCATTGTTTATATATCTACATAACAGCGTATATAATAGAAAATAAAACCAAATGCTTACATCATTTTGAACGAGATTCACTTACAAGAATAAGCTATGCAATTAATTACATAATTTCCCTAAGAGACAAACGTAACTCCATCAATCTTCCACTTGCATTTGGGGCCAATTATGATGCCTCATGTTCATACGTTGGATCTGTCTACCAAAATTAGACCAAGAAGGGGTCTTAGTAAACGGATATGTGGAATTTTTATTTTGTGTTTTCTATTCAATTTCTTCCCACTACTAATAAACACTTTTATCACGTATTCATTATGGAGATCATACCTTGATTAGTTATCGAGTTGTCGGTTCACATTGCAATATATATTGCATTATTGAAATCACAATCCTTTATTGGATTTTCAAATAAGTGAACCACTTCAGGCTCTTTTATAAATTTACACACATATATACTGCTTTTATTGTGGCGTTGCTCAAGTTAATGTACTTAAACTCTTTGGTTGAGTCTGCCACAACTTTTCATTTGGAACATTTCCAACTTAACCCTATTTAATTAGATTTGAACATGAATTTAAGATTGACTTTACTATATACGATATCCTTTACAAAGTAAAAGTCTAAACACTCCTTCATACGGAGTTTGTTGTTTCCATAAACGATTCTCTAATATTTCATAAACACTTGAGAACAATCTTGACTATTATTTAGTGTTTTTAGCTTAGACTTGATATTCACTAAATACACCAAGCATATAAATGAGATCCAATATAGCACATAACATACCATATGTGATGATCCCTGCCACCGTTACAAAAGGGATCTACATCCTATGTTGCATATTGAACAGTTTAATATGATGTTTGTGTACATAGACTAGGGCAATCCTAAAATCCTCTTACACCAAATATAAAAGATGTCTCTATCAAATCCTACATCAAGTATTAAACAACCATATTAATGGATATATCATTGCCAATCGGTAGTATGTTGTTTACTTATAGTACTAGAAATGTTTCGGTACCTTTTAATTTTATTTCTTAAGGACACACACTTCCTTTGCATTCTGATTGAAAATCATACTATTTAATATTACTACCATAATATTCACTTAACTATGATGCTTGAAGGATGCCATTGTCGTCCTAACTCCTGGATCATATCTAAAAACATAGAAACTATGTTGTCGTTCCATTGATTTCGAGACATTTTTGGCTTCTATGCGAAAACAAAATTTCTAGATCCTTATTTAGAAATTCTGTTTCGATATCATTATGCCAGAACTCAAAAAGAGAGTGTGATAATTAGGTGTAGAATTTGAATGGACTTAAGCAATTTGACTAAGAAAAATCATATTAGTTATTTCAACACTAGAGATTAATGAAATTATTTCCTTTCAACATTGCTTTGTGCAATTCCAATTGCATTGATCTTCTTATAGAAGATTCAATTATCGATGGATCATATCCTTTCGGGTATAAGTGATGAAAAATATTTTGTTAACGTAATTGGAATCCATTTCATATTTAAAACAACGCGCTATGGTAGAGTCTATACTCTCCACAATTTGTCGGGAAGTGAGGATATTGTTATTGTTAACAATTTATTTTCGTAACATTGGTAAGAAAATCGTAGCTTCTCTTCAATGTGTGAGAATCTTTATAAGGAATTTGAACGTAACTATTTCTCTTAATGATTCAATTAACTTTATCTATATAATCAACTACCATGTTAGAATCTTGGATCATATCAAAGTCCATCACACTAAATTCTTTAGAGAGATATTTCTTGAACAAGGATGTTGTATGTCTTGAAACAATGATTTCTTTCTGTAACATTCCTGGAATCAACCACGTTTAATTTCACAATTAATTTAATTTTAGAATTAAATTGTGAATAAATTGGAGATTTCTAGAATAAACTTAAAATTCTAGATTATAACTAGCAATTTGATTTGAAATTTAAGAATAAGTATTTTAGAAACAAATATTGAATTTAAAAATAAAATGTATTAAAAATGAGATAGAAATTAAAAGCTTTGAGATTAATAAAAAGTAATGATAGTTTGTTTTCGAATTTTTTTAAATATATTAATATTTGGATGATGTATTAATTTTCAAAGAATTAATGTACTAATTTTCAAAATCTTATTTTTAAGATTTAATCCTCTTATATATACACTTATATAAATAAAAGTGATCATTTGTTAATATGTAATCAAAATTTTTAAATAATTCCTTTCTTTTAAAAAGTTGCATAAAAAAATAAATGATAAGAAGTGTATGAACGTAAATGTATAAAAATATATGTATATAAATATATTAAACTAAATTAAAGGTTGTAATGAGAAAAATAATTAGGATAAAATTTTATTTGCGTAGATATAAATATTAAAGAGAACATAAACAATTTTAAAATAAGACATATGTTACATATGAAAATATATTTACATGAAGGGTTAAATAAAAATTTACAAATAATTGGAACTAAGCGTGTAAACATAAAAATGCTATAAATGAACATTTGTAAAGAGATATGCTAATATGAATGACAAGTGTAGAAATCTCATAATTGGTTTTAACAAGTGGCATTCAACTTAGTTAATTGAAAAAAATAATAAAACAAAAAAATCATAGAAACTTTTCACCTTCTTTTCAATTATTTAGCCTCTTAGACTTCTGAAAGAAAAGTAAAGAAATCTTGAACATCACAAAACTCAACACCAAAGGAAATAAAAAAAAGAGTAGAAGCCAGGCTATTCTTTTCTCAAGCCTGAGAAATAAAGAAAGGAAAATCAAAACCATCCTCGATCTCAGTACTAAAACAAAGATAAAAAACTGAAAAATCAAAAACAAAAGTTTATCTCAATATCAAACAAAGCTTCAGTTCAAGGCTGTAAGATCAAAACCAAAATCTGGGAAAAAATAAGAATCTGGAAATCAGATCAAGCTTCAACCTGTATTGAGTCTTTAGTAATATCAAGCATGCAGCTCAAATTGATTTAAACAGCAAAGCATCAAGAAACTTAGCAAATTCAAAGCAGGATTAAACAGTCTCATGCAAAGAATAAATCAGAAGCAAGTCTCAGATCATAAAACAAAATTCAAGTTCACGCTCAAGATTTTGTCCTCTGTCCCTCTCTGTAGAACAACACTGAGAGTAAACCATTTTTTTATTTGTTGAAGCATTGGTTTGCATGTGATTATCTTGGAAATTTTAGGCTGGTCTGGTCATATGTTATGTCTGTGTGAATATATTTGTGTGCATATACCTGATAAAAGGAATATAACCTCTGTTATAAAATTTACAGGCTTAAACTTTAAAGTTAAAAATCCAATTCCAATAGTTCCGATCATTTTTAGCCAATAATGTAAAAGTAAAATATAATCAAAATCATCAGAACGTAATGTTAAAAATATAATTTGGATGTAACATGAAATAGTTTCAACTGGATGTGGAGATACAGTGAAAAATTCAAGCTCTACCCAATATTCAATTTGCATGGAATCGAATTTGAATTGCATCACACAAAACAACTTTGAAAATAATGATTTTTAAAATAAAAATTGGATTTTTAGTTTCATATTAGGGTGGCGTTTGCGAGATGAACAGAAAATGGGTTCTCTCGATTTTCTGATGGTCGATCCAGAATGGGGCTTCGGGATCGAGGTGGTGGATGTTGGAACGATCATAGATTGTAGGAAAATTGCAAGCAAAATTTTCTATTCACCATGGTCTGAGTTTGGGATCAAAGTAGGGCTTAAACCCGGTGTTTTGAAGGTCGAAGTCACGAGTAAATTGCGTCGTAGCCACAACGATTCAGGCGACCGCACCTGTGGCGATAGTTTCGTGGTGGATCGGTGTACTTTTGGTCGGAAGCGCGTGGGTACTGGTGCTGTGTAGCGGCGGAGCGAGGGGAGGTTTAGGTGATGGGTTCCTGGTTCTAGTTTGATCGTTTGTGTCAATTTTGTTTTGGGTTTGTGATGGGTGCCCGGATGGTCGGAATCAAGTGTAAGGGTCATCATCGACCTATCGGAGGTAGCTGGGATGATCGAAGTTTCACCGTTGGGTGGTACACGTGCATGCGAGAAGCTCTGTGCACTAGGGCATGATGTTGAGATTAGGGAAGAAAGGGGGTCTCGGGTTCAAACGCGTGTAAATGGTCAAGAAACTCGAAGCAAGTGGAGTTTGGGTTTCACTCGGGTTCAACTCGCAGCAAACTACAAACCAAATTCAAGTGTTCAAAATTTTCAAGCCTGGAGTTCAATCTGTAATCAATGCAAGATCAAGCTCAACAACAAATAGTCAAGAGCAAAAGAAAAATCATTTTCCAGATTTAGAAATGCAAACAGTTCTCTGTTCTTCAAACCCAAGGTGAGCAAATTTTAATTTTTTTAAAACCAGTTTCTTTTGATCTTTTATGTCTGTGATGCTAATAATTGAAAAGACTTGTGTGAATGTGTATTAGCAAGTGTGTATATGGGTAAATTTAAGGGTGCATGTCAGGCAAAACTTGCCTCTGATTATATGCTACAGGTTTCAAACCTATATAAGCAAAACTTAAAATCTCTTTCATTTAGCTTTTTAGGTTAAAAACTCTAAAAGAAAGATGTATGTATTTAGGTAAAATGATTCTTAAAAATGGTTTCAAGTTTTTGTATCAGATAATTATTTCGAAATAAGAAATTACAGTAATAATCAATGTAAGTCAGAAAATCAAATGATCTAATTTCACGATTCGATTTCATAACTTGATTAGTATTTGTAAATGATGAATTTAAGTAAAGATCTCATGATTTTAAAATCAGAGAATATTGCGTATTCATGAGGTGAATGAATTTGGGTCTTTTGTTGATTTCTGGTGATGGGGAAAATGATGGTCATCACGATTGAGGTGGAAGGTGACTAGAGGATAGGTAGTTGTTGGAAAATTACTCGCTTAAAATTTAGGCCGCCATTGTGGCCAGAGTTAGACGATTTAGGATTTAAAATGCTGATGGGGTTGAGGAGTTTTTTGAGGAATTTTCGACATCGTCGTGGCAACGGGTGGTGCCGGACCTAAGGGAAAGGCTTCGGGGATCTTTGGAGCAGCTGTGGTTGAGAGGGTGTGGACTCCGGTGTCGTCACGCAGCAGACCGAATTGGGTTTTGGCGATCAAGTGGGCTACAGGAATGAATTGGTCTCGAATTTGCTCGATTCCGTATTGATGAGCTTTCGAGTTTTCTGGGTCATCGACTTGATTGTCGACGGCATCGCCGACGTGATTATGGCTGCGGTGCCGGTCGAAGAAGGCCTGAATGTATGTACATGTGCACGCGATATCATCAAATGACCGGTGATGTTGAAATTTGAGGTAGGAGGAGAATACTCGGGGTAGGACTTGTGAAACATGATGCTTGACTCGAAGCGGAAAGGAAGGCAGGCTCAAAGTAGTGATGTGTGCAAGTTTTCTCGGGTAGATTGGGTATTTGCTCGAGTAAAAATGAATTTGGCTCGGGTTTATAAAATTGAGCATGAAAAAGTTTTCTTTAATTTTAAAAAAAACAAGTCAAGTTTATTTTAAAAAAAAATTTGCTTAAAGCAAATTCCTTTGTGAATGTTAAATCTAAGTTTTGAATTTGGTTAAAAGGATAAATTACTTTATACATTTTTTGAAAGGATTATTTAATTAAGATTTAAATTATGAATTAATAAATAAATAAAGGTGAAATGTTTTATCTTTTAATTAATTAAGTAATTAATGATGGGTTAATACAAGTAATCAAAGGTAAATTAATTGCTAGTTAAAGAAAAATTTATTTAAATGGTTAAAGTTTAATTACTTAATGAATAATTTCTTGATTAAGATTTATTAGGTAATTAAAGGATAATTACTTAATAATTAAAGGATAATTAATTAAAGGTTAATTGATTAATTAATAATTAAAAATTAAAGGTGGATTAATTTCTAATTACTTAAGGTAATTAATTAAGGGTTAATTAATTATATAAAAGGTTATTTAATTGATGTGATTAATTAAGAATAATTAATTAATTAAGAATAATTAATTAAGGTAATTGATTAATTAATTTATATCAAATGATTTGTAATTAATTAATCAGGATTGGATAATTAATTCATAAGTAATTAGTTTGATTTAAAATTTAAATTGAATTAATTAAGGATTAAACAATTAATTAATCATGTTTACAAATGAATATTAGATGCTTGAATTACTTATGAATGATTGTATTATATGAGATGCCTTGAAATGATTGTCCTATCTGATTTGTGATATTCTGATTTCTGATTTAAGCTGTGAATGGTGATGTAATTTAATTTTCTATGATGTAATATAATTACCTGCGACGAACTTATATTACTTATCTGTGATCTACAAATAAAGATAAGCGTTATAGTTTATACCGCTTATCAAATATCTTGCTGTGTTTAAATCTGTGCTGATTGATGTTGTTGCACTTTTATTGTGTAAAACCGCTGGACCACACTTATACATACACAAATATGGATTGAACGTGGAAATTGGTTGAGTCGCAGATTTTTGAAATAGTTTTAAAATTGAATTTTTCAATCTAAATGGTTTTGGAAATGGATTGGGTTTAAAGTAAAAAGCTTTTGAAAAGGAATTTCAAAGATAAAAGTTATTTCTGAATAACTTGATTTAGTTTTGAAATTTGATTTAAATTTGAATTCAAAATTTGAAATTGAATTTTATGTTGAGAAATTATGATTTAAAAAGATTATACAAGTTTATATTGGTTTTAAACCATTTTAAAAGTGTTGTTTTGGAATTTTGAATTAACCCAAAGATTTTTAACTTGTATAAATGAAATCGAATTTTTCCGAAATGAAAACTATTTGTTTTCAAATAATAAAAGCTTTCATATAAGCAAGGAATTTCCAATTTGTATTAAAGGGATTTCAAATTTGAAATGAAATGATTTTCCAACTTATGAATGAATCTTTGGAAACGGTTTTGAAAGCTATAAGTTAAATCTTTGATTTTAAGATTGAATGAGTTAATCCAATTGAAATGGAAATTGTTTTGAAATCCATAAATGGATCTTTGTGAAACTGGGTGAACTTTGTGGAATGAATCTTTTTGTTTAAAGATTTGAAATGGTAATTTGTTTAAACCATTTGAAAGAAAAGCTTTTGATTTTTAAGTTGTGACATAACTGAAATCCCATATCCATATGTTTTTGAATATTGCGCTCATATTCGGTTTAGCCGGGAGAGGACCTTGTGTCATATAACCCACTCCGAATAATGATACGACGTAATGGATTGCAATTGAAGACCGGTGGTGAAGACCGGGTATTTGCGAGAACGGTAGGATGACCTATCTATTGTCTTTGCACTGAGTGATGGGAAGTCCGATCGGGATTGTGGATATCCAGATTTGCAAGGGCTTCTTCGGAAGTGCCTTCGGTTCTGTTCGAACCCCGAACATACTTGCATGGATGTATGTCTGATATTACACTTTGAGATGTAAGCTGGTTTCTATCAAATACATTTCTGTTTGGTGGCGGAGATTTATTCTCTTACCTTAACACCCTTCTCTGAGACGTACGAACTCAGAGGTTATGTAGTTGATGGTTACTAGTGATACATTTCCAATTTGGTAATGTGGCATACGAAGTGCTGCTGATCATTTGTTGATCAAAGTATGGCTTTGTGAAAAAGCGTAGCTTTGTGGACAAGACCTCATCAAACCTCACAAACATGTAATGGTCGAAACAGGAAAGATGCGGAAAGGTTTTAAGGGTAGCTCCTCTAGGGTATGTCCATTCCTTCTGGAAAAGGGTGGTATCATGGTATGGAGCCCAAATACTTACTCATGTCGACACTGTATATGTTATTACTGTGTGATGTTGTTGGTATAGAGGATCCTCGGATAAAGGTCACAAATGACCGGGGGTGGCATATCTTAGGTTTTACTTCCCGAGAAGGGGTAACCGGCCTTGTGTTGGCAGAGAGCCGAGTAGGTTCTCGGGGCGTCCCTCCAGAGGCGTTTCCATATGGCAATAGGAAGTTCCTTAGCCTGACCATTTGTTGGAATTCCAATCATCCAATACGAACCCTTTACGATTGCAGTTGTATTACCTGCCACCTCAGGTGGTAGCTATAGTAGGCATCGTATAATGGTACCTATGCTGGCTAAGATTAATATTATACTTTCGAAATGTTTTCCACTATGCACTAATAATGATATCAAAAAGGATTTTGCATAGTAAGCATGTTTGACTATCATAAGGAGAAATCTCCCCCAAGTGTGCGATTGCATGGTGTGTGTGCCGGGAGGCCTTATGCTAGTTTCATTTTCCAAAAAGCATTACGGATTTCAAATTTAAATTCTTTTGTTCGTTTTTAAGAAACCAAATGTTTTTGTTACTCACACCAGTCCCACGACTGACGTGGAGTTTATTGTTCCCTTCCTAAACTCTGGGTGCCCATAATTTTTCCACACGGGCAGTCTAGAGTTGGGTTTTTCAGATAACCGAATAGTAGGTGTAGATTCGATAGCTTTTGGCCTTAGGATTTGGCAATTGCATTTGGATCGAGTTGCTTCACTTCATCTTGATTGGGAGTTCGAGCTACTTCTGGATTGGTGCTTTGGAGATGGAGTTACAGTTCTGGATTCTATCTCTCTTTCTCTCTTAAAGACCATATCAGAGGTATTGTTCCACTGCTGGTGTTATATTTTCTTTCAGCTGCTATTGTCTTGTATCATATCTCTGATCTATATTGATATTCATTGTATCATTCAGTTGTATCAGATATTGTATCATTGGAGTTGTATATGATATATACTATTCTTTTCTTCCGCTGTGTTGTACTTAATTTGTTATAAGGTCCAGCAAACCAGATTCAACGTTTGAATCTACAACATTTGAATATAGGTGATATATTCGGTGCCGATTTTCGAAGGTCGAGTCAGGGTCGTTACACTTTCTCAAAGGGATGGAATAAGAATTCAAAACATTTTATGATTTCCTATAAACTTATGTATATAAATCTGTTTTTGAGTTTACAAAACTTACATTCATAACATGAATTGGACAACCATATATCTTAATCTATTTAAGATTGGGGTTCCTTCCTAATTCATATCTTATATGAAATCAAAAATCATACTTTTAGTTGAAATTAAACTTGACACATGTACTTACTATTAAGTACATATACTTATAGAAAGAAGTAATTCAATTTCTTTCATCATCAATCGTACTTTGTCCAACAAAGTCCAATTACTCCTTACCGATACATAATTATGCCCCATAAGGAGGTATAACTTTATAGATTGAATTTTATTTATTTTTAGGTACTACTGAAAACTCCTTTTCAATATATTCACCTATTCAATCAAATCAAATTGTTGTACTTCCTTTACATGTTTCTTTCCTACCTTTGTTTTGTATTTTATGTATTTATCGTAGATATATAACTTGTGTATCAAATACACATGTTGATATCTTAGATAATTCATCGGTGAATTGAATGGAGTAAGTCGACACAATTTTGGTATTAGTAGACCTTGGACTGCCTACATTTGTATGTATCAATCTGATGTGTCTGTTAATCGTTCCCATCGAAAGAGTGCCTTGCTCTTAGTAATTTGAGATATAATTTACAAACAACTAACGGTTCACAAATCGTATGATTAAAGAATTTTTTTGAAATATGCAACTTAGTCTACTATTAACCAAAAAAATGGATCAACGCCTTGGTTTGAGTGTGAAAGCACCAGCCCTGTTCTCACAGAGCAATAATATGGATAACAGATATAGAAAGAAAGGAGAAATAGAAAGGATACAAGAAGATTTTCATAGTGGTTCGATTGTAACGAAGCCTACGTCCACTTTATAGTTTTTATTATAGACTAATTGTTGTTACAAGATGTATTTGATTACAAAGCTATTGAATATCCTTAGCTAGATTGATCTCCAAGGTTAGAATCCACTGGAAGACTGTTGTGAGGGAGATGAAGAGTGAAGAAAACTTCCAATAGAGTTTCAGCCACCAGTCTAGAAGATCCCATTTATGTTGTATATAGGAGAGTATTTATAGAGATTGGAGAGCTTTTGGGCCAAGCTTATCCACCAACTACTTGCAGATGATCGCAGGAGGGAGTTACTGAAACTGGCCTCACGACCCGAGCAAAAACCATGGATCGCTAGCGATCAATGATCTATGGAAAGCTAGTGATCCACAGTATGCTCGAATGCAAGCTAATTGCTTAGCCTTTTCCTCTACTTTGTTTCCTATGAAGCACAGCGATCCTGTGATGATGTATGGATCGCCAACGATCCATAGTGTACGGATCGCTAGCGATCCATACACTTAGTCTGATTTTAGACCTTAGTGAGTGGAGTGCCTTCAACGTCATATGTCGATGTTGTTCATGTAGTCTTATTACACCTTGCCTTGTTTTGATGACGGTTTTCTTGCTAGTTGCGCTTAGCTGCTAATTGGACAGGACGAATGCATATCTCTTGATTTAACTAACTCGGAATCTCGTCAAACTCAATTAGTGCTTCTAGAATATGTGTTTGGATCCTTATGCAATATAATCGGTTGAACCTTGAGCCAACCCAAAGGATCGCTGGTGATCCATGTCCTTAGTGGATTCTCTCGTTCTTTTTTCCTGGCTTCCTTTGGCTTGTTACTCTAGTTCTTTTGGTTGACTTCTGGGCTATTCTGACCCGACCAAGTTGTTCAGACTTCTCTTGGATCCTATTGGGTTAAAACCCCAAATAACATTTGCCCCCTAGAGTACGTCTTCATTGAAAACAAGCTATGCTCTAGAAGTAATCGCTTTTTAGTCTCTACTTGTTGAATTTCAAGTAGTCGTGTTAGAGTTACACAAATTTGAATTAGACTAGACAGTCGCTTGCTAAGCTTTGTCTTGGACTGCCATTGCTTGTCATAGAAGACTTAACTTTACTCTATAACTTCTAAACATGTTTCGAAGTAGCATATGAATGTCGCTGGGTAAATTCAAAATAAAAATCATGCAACTTTATTGATCGCTAGCGATCCAAAGCTGATGGATCGCTAGCGACCTGACTACTTAGCTTTTTTGGCATATTTTCTTTTCTTATTTAAACTCTCAATCCAATCCATTCCATATTTATCATACAACCCGAGTCTTCAACTTTCTTTTACGATACATGCTTCCTTCAGTGATTTGATCCACCGTCTCTAGTGATCCAGCCATGTCCAAACTTTCACTTGATTCCATCAACGTCACCGACCCTACTCTAACGCCGACTCTCGAGCTTCGCCACCGCTTTCCCAGTCGCCTTCGATTGAATCCCTAGTTCTCCTACTGCCTTAAGTCACCATCGATCCCTTTTTTAGCTCGCCGACTTGGATAGGTCACTGCCGATCCACTGTTTAGGTCGTTAAATCGAGAACTTCAGCCTTCCTTGCTTCTTGATTACTGATTCAAGATGGGTTTGTTGATTATGACGTCGATTTATCATTTTGGCGATGGAGTTGTATTCGTGGTGTTAGTCGTGAGGAGTCCAAATCGATTATGGCTTAACAAAGGACGATAGTAAACTGAGTCTTGAGTTCTTTATGGAATGACATTCGGGTCATGCCTTGGTGCTCGACATGTTTTGCTGTCTTCGTCTTTTGCCAAAATTGACTCGCGCCAGGTCCCAAAGATGATACCGCACGACACATCATGAATGGGTTTCATCCTTTTGGAGGAATCGGATTGATTTTGCTTACTTTAGCATGCACTGTGTACTTGTACTGGAAGGGACTTTCCATGTCATTTCGAACAATGGATCCGTTATCGATCATTGAATGATAACGGGTAAGTATAGGAGAAGTAATTTTAAAAGGAAAGTGATATGAGAAGTCCTTTTACCACTCAACTGCGAGCGTACTAGCTATAAGGGATAGAGTGTTTGTAGTGTTCAGGATACTGAGCCCACCATCGATAGATAACGCACCGCACTTTCCTCGGTACATACTAGAAGTCTAACACATTAGTGTAAACCGATATTTCTTTGAAATTCAAGTGTAGTATAGGGAATTCTTATTTAGAGTAGAATTACCTGACCATTTCAGATGTAAGTTCTGTTGTTTAGAATGAAGTACCCGTCCTCTCGCCGTAAGTCTACCAGGGGATGTCCTGCGCTTTCGAAGGCTGAGTCATCGTCTATCTCCCCTCCTTCTTCTAATTTATAGGCTGAATATGGCCAACTAGTTCCAGTTGGTTCGGTCTTGGACCGGACTCCTCCTACTTTTAGATTTTTCCTAAATCCGCCGGAGAGAACTTCCTCCATGATTTCTGCTTAAGTCTTGCACAACATCGGCCTACAACATCGCATTCCAGAGGAAGACATGCGCCTCCCAGAGAAAGATGAATTTGCTCATATGCCACCTTCGGGATGTACTGCTTATCATAGGTATATGCGCCTGAATGGAGCAGAGCCCACTTCAATGACTTTCTGAGAAAAAACCTTTCGAACTTAGGAATCGCTCCATTTCAGATCCATCCCAATGGATATGCTATTCTAACCTACCTGCACGTTCTTTTCATGCAGACTCTCAATCGCGCCCCGAGCTTCGATGAGCTAAGATATTTTCTCTCAAACAAAAAAGTGACGAGTGTCCATCCTTAGTTGCGAATGAGGCCCAAAGGAATCATAAAATTGTGTTGCAACTGCAGAGCAATTTATCTCAATTCAAGACTCAATACTTCATTGTTAGGTGTCCTGAGGGATTCAATCCTCTTCAGACAGTGGGTGGTAAGTTCGTTTTCCCACTTATAGAGCTCTGAAATGTTGCTACGGAGATTCTAACGAGTCAAACACTTTCTACAGTTATTCCAAGGACAAACAAGGATTATCTCTCGACGAAACTTTCTGAATTCTAGAGGCTGTCGATGCCGAGGAGTGATCAGTTAAATTCTTATTAACAGACGAAAACCTACTTCGGTATGGGCTGTTGCACCCAAGAAGATCTGCAGCCCCATCCCCCTCTAGATTCAGGATACGTATGCGATCCACTTCTTCGTCTCATGATTCTAAAGAGGGTGTTTTTCAAGAGAGGGAAGGCTTGTCCGGCGAATCAGCTGAAGAGACTCACGAGAAAAAAGACACCGTGACTGAAGCTAGTTTTCCCGCTAGAATACCTCCGATTTTGGGAGAAAAGGAAGAGGAGTTTAGTCAAAGAGAAGGCAAAGCCATGATAGACATAGAGAAGGAGGAAAATGAGATTGAGAATAGCAGCGATGATTCCTTCTCTAGCGATGACGATGATTTCTACGCAGAATCCGACAATAGAAATTCTGAATCATGCGATGAGACTCCAAGGATGAGTCCCGCTGTTTCGAGCTCGCCTCCCCCAGACATGAGTAATAAAGATGATGCTTCAGAAGTCAAACGATGTCGGGATTCTCCAATTAAAGACACTGGCGTAGACTTTGAGATTTGATCAATGTATACGTCGATTTTGGCACGCTCATAGGGGAAGACTTCAAGTTTGAGGAGGTGTCTCCTCGTTGGGGCCATGTTCCACCCAAAGTTAGTCCTATTCCTTCCATGATGCCTGCCCAATCTGGTTTGTGATGTTGTTTTAGGCTCTCCTCCCAAAATTAGTCATACTCACATATACACGTATTTTTCATGTTTATCTTCCGTTTTAAAGGCCCTTTATTTTATTCTTTGAATCAGGTACCATGAGAGGACGTAGCCTTTACGACAACCTTGAGGAATTTACTGACTCTTAACACTGGTTGAAATGATCTTCCAACCGTCATCGGCCTCGCGAGGCAGAGGAGGAATATCAAAGAAGAAAAGATTTACAGGCTGAAACTCGTTGTGGAGATAGGACGAAATGGGGCCGAGTATACAAAGGTGGGTATGAGAAAAGAAAAACTTTCGATGAGCGAGAGGAGCTGCCTAAAAACTCCAAATTTGATCATGGTTCTCACTCTGCGGAACAACAGGTCTTCAGCCTCCGCTTCAATCGGTCCAGAAATCTCAGTTTCTTTTGTCCATATTCCATCTTCAACTCAAGTTCCATTATTTCATGTGGCTCTTGCCCCCGGTTCTTCATGCCCCCACCGAAGATCTACCTATGTCCTTTCATCTGGTCATCCCAGGCTTGAGGCAACGCTCCCCGGGTGGTTTTTAAGGGGGTTAAATTTGATCATGATCTTTATCCGGTTGTAGAGATACATACATAGCCCAACTTCAAGCAATCCAGAATAATTTAGAACAAGATGTAGGGTAGGAAAAATTATGCAAACAGCTAGCGGACACGAACCACAACTACTATAAAGAAATCCTCTCCTTTGAATCGGAGAAGGATGACTTCGAAAGAGCTTTGGCGGAATGCAATGCCAGAATCAAACAACTAGAGGAAGAAAAGGATACGGAGCTTCGAGAAAGCAAGAACAGCGCCGACTTGCTAAAAGAGCTAAAAGAGGCTAATAAGAGAATAAATATCGTCTGTAGGGGCAAGATTAAGAAGGCTCATGCAAAAGAATGCAAGTTAAAAGAAGAGGCAGCAGCTTGCAGTGCGATGATTGAGGCCTAAAAGAAGACCATTTCCGACCACGGCCTTATCGTAGAGAGACATAATAAAATGATTGTGGAATACGGAGAAGTCACGCGATAAGACCATCTTCGACATGGCCGAGATGATCGCCAGGTTCCAGGATCAAGTTGCGCAGATTAGTGTAGATAAAGCTCGTGTCGAAGTTGAAAAGGCCGTCGTTACGGAAGATTATTTTGAGCTTCATAATGCTTTCAAGATAAAGATGGAGAAGATGTATGAAACTATCTTGAACTTTTATGTCAACTCCTTGCTGCACTAGGGGAGTCCCAATTACTTAGGCCCTAAATTCTCGCGCACTCTCATTATGGTTTGGGAGGAAATCTTGACCCATTTCCAGGATAGCGGGGATGTTTATACCTAGCGAGAGCTGGAGAATGCCTATCTCAATGAAGAATCAGAGAAGGCGCTGCTAGAAGGCTGAGATAATTTGCGGATTGGAAGAGAGAAGAAAGCTACCGATGCTACCATGGCGGAAATAACCAAAGTGTTACCAAAGCCTTTTGTTTTTTGTCTCGGTGGACCATCGAGGCAGCCTCGCAATCCGTCAACGAGTTCCATTCTTGAAGCTTCCCCTCGAATTGTGGAACCGTTGAAGGAGGGAGAGGTAGTGAGTACGATGTTGACATTCTAGGTCACTTCTCTAGTGCAGGTAATCTCCTTGTTTCTACCAAGCTTAAGTACTTTCAACTTACACCGCAAGAGCAGGATGAACTTAACGCTTTCATTTTTGATCCTATAGGTCCGTCTTCCTTATTTGTCGATCCATCGGTTTCTTCGGTGCCTAGACCTGTCACTATTTCTACTGCATCCATGCTCAGCTCTATAGCTACTCAAGTTACCGTATCCGTGTCCGGCTCGCAGCCGGAGTCCGAGAAAATTACCGCATTACATGGGCTGGATGATCCTTCTGTATTGCGTTGAGAAGCTTAGACGGTGGTTAATCTGATTTTGAGTCTTTTTGTGTTGTTTCGTTCAAGTGTAGAGTCTGCACTTGATACTTTTGTTATGCTTGGATGACATCTGTATTTTTCCTTTTGTTGGCCGGTATTGTATGGGTACGGCCCCTACATTTTGATCTTGTACAGAAGAAAATTATAAGTAATACATTTGATATTTTGACTGTACCTTTACTTATCTACTCATATTTTTTTGTGCACTTATGTCTATTTTGTTTACTTCCATTTTACTTTATCTAGTCCTATGATTACTACCAAAATTCATTGTTTGGAGTAACAGAACTTGTGAAATTTTTGTTTTCAAGCATTTTTATTTAAGTGTCGGTATATGTCCCTTAGTTTACAAGCCTGTTTACATCAAACACCTGACCAACGACTAGTAACTTACGGTTTGAATAGTTTGCATACTGAAACTTGGAATTTGACTAAGTCACAATTTAATTTTTTCTTTTACAAGTTTTGTAACTTATGTTTTTATGCGATTATGGAAAATATGTAACATATGCATATTTGAAATGTGCTCAAAAACGTAAAATTAGTGCAGAACTTAAAGTTGTGAGATTAACTATTAAAAGATTCAGAAGTATAGAGTTACAAGATTAACCTAATGAATAATATTTGTGAACTTTTGGAAGTTAAACTACTTATTACTCCTTAAAAATGTGAGTTGATACTTATGAGTATAATTTCTTTGGATTTTTACAATCTTCAAATATGCACTTCATTGTTCACGATGTGCACATTATACGAGTTAACTGTAGGCAGTTAAATGTTATTCATGTTAAATGTTACAGTTTATCATGGGGTGTCAGCAATTAGAGTTTTTTGCTGGTTCATAGCACTCTAATTTTGTTGATCCTCGTTATTCCTATGATGGATGAGTTTTTCGGTATTGTCGTGGCTATTCCGGTATGTAAAAGTATGGGTGGCTTTTTAGGACAAGTGGCTTTCGATACTTCTCAATGTTGCCTATTCAGGCAATGTGAGGAGTTCACGTTTTAAGAGCGTCATTCCACAGCTCGAAAAGTTGGTGCACTACTTATGGTATGCAAGGCTTTTTATACTCCTCGATGTTGCCTATCCTCAGGCAACCTAAGGAGTTTATATTTTAGGAGCGTGATTTCACGGCTCGAAAAGTTAGTACGCGACTTATGAAATGAGCGAATTTTAATACATCTCCATGTTTCCTATCTTTCGAAAACGTGAGGAGTTTGTGTTTTAAGAGTTAGTGTATGGCTTATGGGATGCACAGCTTTTTTATTTGAGCCATTCCTATGTTGCCGGGGCAGTATCGGTTCTTAGAAGGCGGGGATTAGGTTCCGCCGATCTAACGGTTTGAGTCGATTTGCTTCCGTCGACCTAGAGGGTAAGTGGAGTGTACTTGAGCACGATTCCACTTTCTCAAGTAGGGACTAGATTGTTTTGAGTCGATTTGACCCCATCGACTCATCAGGTTACTATTATGAACATAGTTTTGTCGGTTCAAAAAGCGAGTTAATTTTATAAGAAAAATTAGGCAAGTTTATTCCTATTTACAATGCCCCCAGCAACCTAAGACGGCTTATTTTCTGAAAAAGAGAAAGTGCATATGGTGGTTTTCAGATAAAGTGGCGGCGCAGCGATTCACTGTTCCATGCTCTGGAAATTTGGATTCCGTCGACGGTTTTCAATTTGAAAGTTCCATTCCTTATCTTTTAATTGATCATATACAACCACTCCCAGTTTGGTTTGGACGATCCCAGTATGAGGTCTCCCACTTCAAAGGTTTGGTTGTAAACTTTCAAGTTAATGTATCGAGAGCCTTTTTTGGTGGGCAACAATTTTCAACTCGGCTTCTTCCCTTCTTTCATCAATCATATCCTTCGATTCAAGTAGGAGCTGCTCGTTTTGCTTCTGATTAAAGTTTTTCCTTCGGTGAGAGGGTACTTCTAGTTCTATGGGAATCATTGCTTTCGAGCCATATGCCAAGGCGAACGGAGTGTGTTCGATTGCTGTTTTGTGAGTTGTCCTGTAATCCCATAGTGCGAGTGGAAGTTCATCAACTCGGTTCCCTTTTTCTTTAGTTAGTCGCTTTTTGATCTTGTACTTGATGATCTTGTTTATTGCTTCCACTTGCCCGTTTCCTTACATATGAGCAACTATGGAAGAGCTCTTCTCAATTCGGAAGCATTTGCAGAAGTTTTTGAATTCGATGCTTTCGAACTGGGTCCCATTATCAGTGATGATTTTCTATGGCACACCAAACCTGCAAATGATGTTTTTAGTAACAAAATTAATGACTTTCTTAATGGTAATGGTGTCCAGCGGTTCCACTTAAGCTCATTTCATGATATAGTCAATAGCAACTATAGCATATTTGGCCCCTCCTTCTGCTATTGGCAGTACACCGATCAACGAAGTAGAAGTCTCACTCGATTGAGCCGGTGCGGGCAGGGACGCCGCGGGTGTCAATTCCCCATATTGCAAACGACCACAGACTGACCATCTACGTAACATTGTTAAGGGAGTTCTTTTAATTTTGCCTAATCTTTCGCAACGATCACACCGCCTAGCGTAGTCTACTGCATCATGGTTTATTGTTGGCCAGAATTACCCGTATCGAAGAACTTTCTTTGCAAGGGTCTGCCCCCAATATGTTCTCCGCATTCGCCTTCATGCACCTCCCTTAGGATCCGTTAAGCTTCGTCTTCGTTCATACATCTAAGAAGGGTGTGGAGAATCCCCTTCGGTAGAGTGTTCCATCCTGTATTATGAACCACGGTGCCTTCCGGAGAAGCTTTTTCCTTTAATTCCAGTCAATTGGAAGGGTCCCTGTAAGCAAGTAGTCCTTGATTAGCATCATCCATGTTTTCGGTTCGATGGTGGCCTCAAGAATCCAGTCAACATCCATCTCGTCTATACTCGGGGCAGTTAGAGTCTCAACTGGGACTAGTCCCAATGATTGAGCTTCTCAAGAGCTTGCAAGTTTAGCCAAGTAGTCCACCTTGGTGTTTTGCTTCTGTGGAATGTGGGTTATGGTATAATGCTCGATGTCGTTCTACAATTGTTGCACTTTAGATAGATACGAGGCAAGGTTCTCTCCTCGAGCCTAGTATTCGCCTTTTACTTGGCAGGTAACTAGATAGGAGTCGATGTAAATGCGAACAGATTTTATTTTGAGTTCTTTCACAACTTTTAGTCCTACTATCAGTGCTTTGTACTCTATTTCGTTATTCATTACAGGGAATTCCAGGCGTAGGGCATAACAAATGGTTCGTCTTTTGGGAATTTCAAGCACTACTTTTTTCCCCGAATAGAGGTTGTTAATTGCACCGTCAACAAAGAGTCTCCATTGCATTTCCTCTTCTTGCAGTGTTTCTTCCTCTTGTCCTATATGGTAAACTCGGCAATGAAATCTGCTAGCGCTTGCTCATTGATAGCCTTCCTCGGTTGGTAAGTAATATCATACTGGCTTAGTTTGATGTTCCATTTGAGAAGTCGTCCAATGGTTTCAGGTCAGTATTGTACTTGCTTCAGAGGTTGATCAATCAGTACTTTGATTGGATGTGCTTGGTAATATGGTTGTAACTACCTAGACGCGATCAGGAGACAATATGCTAGCTTTTCCAGCTTTGGATAATTCTTCTCGGCTCCAGTAAACCGCTTGCTAATGTAGTATAAGGGTTGTTGGATTTTCTCTTCTTCACGCATAACGGCAGCGCTTAACGCATGAGGCAAGATTGCTAGGGAAATGAATAGGTCTTCTCCATCCACTAGCTTTGACAGGATTGGCGGGGCTTCCATGTGTCGTAGCAATTCTTAAAATGCAGTTTAACATGCCGCACTCCATTCGAAGTTTTTCTTTCCTTTCTTTAACGCATCAAAGAATGGTATGCACTTGTGGCTTTCGATATAAATCGGCTTAAAGCTGCGACCTTCCCATTCAAGATTTGCAATTCTTTCTTGTTCTTTCGGGGCTTGGACTTCTTCGGCACTTGGACTTCTCGTAAGAACTTTCCAGAGGCTTCTCCAAAGTGACATTTAAGTGGATTGAGTTTCATTTCGTATTTTGGAGTATTTTGAAACATTTCAACGAGATTATCCAGGTGATTGGTAGCTACTCATGATTTGACCAACATGTCATCCATGTAAACCTTTATAATCTTCCTGATTCGGCGCTTGAACATGGTATTCACTAATTTTTGGTATGTTGCACCAGCACTCTTTAGACCAAATGGCATTACCTGTTACAATATAGTCCCAGACCAGTGATGAAGCGGGTGTTCTCTTGATTAGGATCGTGCATCAGGATCTGGTTGTACCCTGAGTATGCTTCCATGAATGATAGCAGTTCGTGTCCCATCGTTTCGTCCACAAGCCGGTCTATTCGGGGCAGAGGGATGCTATCTTTTAGGCAAAATTTGTTTAAGTTCGAGAGTCAATGTAGGTTCGCTACTTCCCATTAGATTTTTTGACTAAGACCGAGTTAGATACCCATTCAAGATAAGTTGCATCACGGATAAAGATGTTGTCCATTAGCTTGTCCATCTCTTTTCTTAACGCCTTGGACCGTTCGAGACCCAGGCTGCGCCTTTTTTGCTTTACTAGCGTAAATTTAGGGTCAATGTTGAGCGTGTGGCATGCAATTTCTATTGACACACCACAAATATCGGAATGCGCCCATATGAACACATCCATGTTGGTGTAAAGAAATTTAGTAAGTTCCAACTGCATCTTGTTGCCAAGGTGTGATCCAATTTTCAAGACCCTTGTTGGGTCATCCATGTCGATTGGGACAAACACCATCAATTCAGCATGTGCTGCCCGATCCACCTTCGAACTTTTCTTTCTAGGGTCCAAAACCTTATCGAATCGGCTATGGTCCTCGAGCCAAGGGCAGCTCTATAGGTGTTATTCAGTAGGTTCGAGAATGTGGAGAGTTCGTGTAACTCTATAATGTAACATTCTATGGTGGCGCATTGATCTCCTTTGACCACTCTGATTCCATTTGCAGTCGGGAACTTCATGGTAAGGCACCAATGGGCTACAGTGACTCTGAAATCAGTTGGGGAAGGTCGTTCTACGAAGGCGTATACGAAGAAGTTTCATCCACAATTACGAAGGTTTGAATTAGGGTAACTCTTCGATCGCCCACTCCAAGCTCCACTAGTAAGTCAATTGTCCCTATATGTTGTTTGGGTTCGTCGGTAAACCCTTGGATTTTTGTTTGGCATGCAGACGCGCTTTTCATGTTGATCTTCATTTGATCAAAGGTACGTTCTAAAAGTATATTGGTAGAACTGCCGCTATTGACCAATACTCGTCAGACCACAACGGGTCTGATTCCTACTGTCACCACCATTGGATCGAGAGTTGGAGCTTTGATCCCTTCGGTATCTTGGTTTCTGAATACAATATCTTTAGGATCGATTTTACCCTAAAAGGGGGTGAATAGGGTGATACTATTAATTATAAAAATTTATTGTGGATGTTTGTAAAATATTTTCAACACAGATATATCACAATTGTAGCAGCACAGATAATAACAGAATAATAAATGCAGAAATAGAACAACACAGAATTTACCCAGCTTTGGAAAAACCCTGCCTACGTGCTGCCTCCAAGGTTTCTACTAGAAATTAAGCAGTCAGCCGCTTATACACGTAAACTTGCGACACCCGCTATCGACTAGCCTTAACTTTATGCTCAAAACCCTGCTACAACTCAGCCACTGAGTTGCAAATTCTTGAACTACACCACGTAGTTCATCCCCTAGTCACACGACTAGACTTTAAAAAGGTTTAAAAGAGAAAATACAAATTTAAAAAGCAATTTAAAAACAATTCAAAAACAAAACCCCTATTTTAGATATTAAAGTCCAATGTATAAGTCGTCCCAAAATAAATGTGAATCTCCCTTTTGATTTTTATACTATCTTTGGCCTTGTATCCTTGCATTGAGAAAATATGGTCACTTTCTTTAGATCGTTCGTTCCTCTTTTAGTTTTAGGGCTTTGTTAAATTAGAAGCCCCCGACTTCAAATTGATCGATCGAATATTCGATTATACATTGCTAGGTCTGTTGATTGACCGTCTCCTTGAGTTGCACTCGACTGCTTCTCGATCGAGTTCGATCTTGACTTCGGTATGTAATTTATGCCTTTTTCTTTTTTTGATTTTCTTTCTTGAACTCGATCGATGATTCGAGTTGAATAATTATTCTTTGTTGCTTGAACTCGAATAATTAACTGCCGATGATGTTAATTGTTTATGTAAGGTTCTAACCCCTATATTTTCGTTCGTATTTTATCATATGAATTCGTCAATTATTTTTGCTTGAATTCATCATGGCCACTTGATTATTATTGAATGATGGTGATTCTTCCGACTTCTTCAAATTCGTATATTTCTGCGTTTACTTGATAATCACGGTGTTGATCGATTTCGTGGCAATCACGTCTTGACTTGATTTAACGATGACTTTTTTGGATTTGGTTTGTTTTTAACTTCCGTGATTGCCACGGCTTCGATTCTGAACTGTTTGGTCTTTTCCTTGGTCATTTCAGCATATTGTTTTTGACTTGATTAAAAACTTCTTTAAGATGGTAACAATGGCTGCCTCGTTCCTACCTTGGCTCTGGTTACATGTGCACCGCTTTGCACTGTCTATTGCCATACTGCCATGCTATATAGTGTTGTAGTATTTGTGACATGTTGGGTTTCACTATGACTTAGTTTGCAGTCTCACTTCCACATTACTATGTTGTATTGTGTGTTATTTGTGTCTTTGAACCTGGTCAGTTTGGTTATGTTGCACTAAGTTGTAGATCGTCACTTTTGCACTGTATATGTATGCTGTGTTATTCACGTTTCAGTTGTGCATTCGTACTTGAAGTACTTATCTGGTTCACATTGCTGGTGCAGCCTTTTGTCTCATGATGCATTGCATTTTTCTTTGTCTTCTAGTCTGTGCTGTTTTGAGTTTGGAGTTGAAGTGGTCATGTGTACTCCCTATATATGTGCACATATGTGTTTTGTCTGAAGTTCTTATGTCTAGTTCAGGTTTCTATTGTAAGTTGCAAGTGCATTTGTAGTTTAGTATCGACATGTGGTTCATTGTGCAGCCTGGTTTTGGTTCCTTGATGCAGTCTTGTTAACTTCGTTTGCTGCCTGGACGACATGTACTGTTGGACTTTGGTGCACTTGCTCATCTCTGTTGATTTCCATTTTGAACTGCTGCACTGGTTGTATTTGAATTTTGTCCATGTCTTCACTGTGTACAATTGTCTGCAGTGTCATCATGTTCACTTGGTGGTATTTGGTCCAGACATGTGTACATCACTGACTCTGGTATGTTCACACCACTTTGACCATTTACGTATGGTATGCCTGTGCTAGGTTTGATGATCTTCACTTGTTTTCATGTTCATGCACTTGAATGTGCAGTCTGGTCGACACCTGTATTTTGTTTTATATGACATTTGAGATGTTGCAAGTCCATTTGTATTTAAGTGGAAGCCTCTAGTTTTCTTGAGTCTGATTTCAAGACTAGTTTCATATGTACATCACTGAACTTTTTGGTCGAGGCTTGTTTTAGTTGTTTTGATCATTTTCTTGAACTTGCACATGTGTTGAATCCCGCTAATAGCTCGGGTTTGACCTTTGCTCGTGTCGTGATTTTATTTGTATTGTACTTGAGTTGAACTCGGCTTTTTATTTGGGTTTGACCTATGCTCACCTGTCCTTGTAATTTTATCAAGTGTATATCATGTGCATGGCCTTGTGGCATGTATAGTGATACACTGTGCATGTCACAAGTTGTTCTAGTATAATGAATTCAAATTTAAATGATGACGAACAACCCAAATAACTGAGGCAAATAATATTTTCAGAATTACATTTTATTTTAAACTGCAAAATATTTTCTTTTCAATTTTACTACGTTAGTGTTTATTTTGCAGATTGCTCAGATGCTGGATTCAATCTGGAATGAAGTTGAAGATCAATTTTGAGTAAACGAGTGATATGTAGTGAGGGCAGTTATGTAAATTGTAAAATTGTGATGTAATCGGATTTGTATTGTAATTGAAATTGTATATATATAGTGAGAGCTCAAATTTGTACTATTGAAAATTGTTATAAATATGTTTGAATAAAACATCCATTTGAATTTAAACTCTATGTTATTTATTTTGTTCAGCAAATATTTATTTAATTATGTGACAAATAAAATAGTACATTAACAAATACACTTAAATGAATATATATATATATATATATATATATATATGTTTATTATCATCAAATAAAAATCATATATTCGCACATTCAACAATCTCCCCCTTTTGTTAATAAAAAACATATATCTAAGATTTTGAATTTATTAAATATATTTGATTATTCAATTTTCTCTCCCTATTTGAATGCTCTCTCTCTACACAAAGCTCATCCTTCATATATGCACGTAAAAATGAATAAATGAACCTAGATGCATATAGAAAATACAAAATAAAATACTTGACTTTTATTTTCCAAAATCTTAACCTTTCTCTCCCTCTTTTGATATCAGCAAAAGAGTAATAGTGTTAGAAAAATAGAGATAAAGCGGTAGACATAAATACAACATTAAAACTCAATCGAATATAAATATTAAATTTCAATAAAAATAAAAAAATCGTAAATACTCTATTTGGTGCATATTCCACTTTGGAATGATAGGAATTAAGTCATCATATAAAACAATATAGTTGTGTCTATTTGTGGTATATTTATTTTAGGAATTTGAATATCTACTTACCACGCATAACCATTAGGACTTTTAAATGAGATTAGTAGCATTCCAAATTTTAAAAAAATAAATAAATTCAAATATCTTCTAACCACGCATAACCATGAGGACTTTTAAATGGGATTAGAATCAACTTGTCTATTTAATTAATCAATTTTGATATGCATTCCATACATGCATAACCGTAAGGACTTTTAAATGAGCATGGAAGCATATAAAAAATTCCAAGTAATTCGCCCATGCATAATCACGAGGACTTTTAAATGAGAGTGAATACTTTAGATGTTTTTATTAAAAAGATAAAATGAAAAACAAATGATTCCTGTTTAAAGCACTACATATAAACATACTATATTGGATTTTGATGAGTGATGATCGATAGAAATATGATAAAACTAGAGATGGTCGTGAAATTTCTACCAACAAAAGGTGTTTATAACACTTGTTTAAATTTCTAAAGAAATTTATTAATTACACCGTCTCAAGTTATAATATATGATTAATATCAACACTCATCACTTTTTCAATTACTATTTATCTTTTAGATAATTAGTAGGGAGTCAGATTAGCCAATGTAGATATTTAAAATCAAATCCAAAAATAATTATAAAATCAAAATTTTCAAAGTGACTAATCTGAAACAAGGTCAACAAAAATGATTTTCAAGAAGGGATTTTATAAAAGAAAAAATGTCTGCAATGTGAAAATTATTTGAAATGAAAAATATGCAGATTTTTCCTTTGAAAAACGATGCAGCTATAGAATGTCTCGACATAAATCACGTTCCACTAGTAATTTTTCTATCAACTAGAACCAGTGTAATCTGCATCTGAATTTTTCTTTCACTCAAGATTATCATTTGTTGGATGCTATAGACCAGACCGTGACGTTGCAACAAATTCTTGAAGACCTTTCTGAACAAAATTCTTTTCAATTTTAATTGAAGTCGTGCCAATAAATAAAAACCATGACTGTAGAGCCGCCAAATGTATTATCATCAATCAAATCTATATGAAATATTTCAAGGGCTGTAGTGTTCTCGGCATAAAAAATAATTGGCCAATAATTTTGAAAAAGTCAGAATCGTTATCATCATTCATTTCTTTATAACATAACTGGCTGAATTAAATCAAATTATGGTGCAGATTTTCACATATATCGTTCAATATATCTTTACCTATTTTACCTTTGTCGATAATTTTTCGTTGTAGCGCATTGTGATTCTGCCACCTTTATACCAGGCTAAGGAATCTTTGCTTTGTCGCCTGTTGTGTTCTTGGAACGGCCAAAATCCAAGTAACATTATTGTAGTTCCTTAGCCCGCCACTGCACCTACGAGAAAATATTTTTGTGACCTATTTGTTTTTATAGGCCCATGGTTGTTACTGGCAAATGATTTTGAAAAATATGTCTGTGCAGACCCAAAACTATTTATATATGTTCCTTTTGGCATCCAAATTTGTTTGACTTTGAGAGATTTTGTATTTATGACTTTTGAAACCCAAATTGGAATGGTTTTCACTTGTTTGGGTCTATATCAACAAATATTGTGATTATGCCCAAATTTTCCACAAATTGTGCACTTGAATTTGAATAGATTAATTTTTCTTCTATCAAGTTCAGATTGATTATATCAAAGTCCTTATCCATCTGTATTAACGGTTTGTTCCCTTAGTAGCATATTCACCGATTTTTCACTTTTGGAAAATTTTCTTAATGTGTTCTTAGTGATTCATTTTCGTTTTATAATTGTGTGCACTTTTTAATAGAATTTTCTCTCGAGTATTTTCACTTTCTTTCAGAATCATAATTTCATTTTCAAGTGGTTTAATTTTAATTTTTTATTTTTTAATTTCTTCTTCAAGTGATTGACACATATCACACTTAGGGCTCCTACTTCGACAGTTTTTAACTAATTGATCAAGTTTTTTATTTGATTCTATCAAAGTATCTCATTATGATTCTATTTTGGCATATTTCTCCCTAAGTCATTCAAAATAGCCATTTACTTCTTGGAATTATATAAGTAGTTCCGAGTGAGTGAGTTTTGATACCTCGCTTGGCTCATCATCATCGCTATCAGTTATATCACCTCAAAGACATAGATCTTCTTTCTCACTCTCATTGCTAGTACATTTGTAATCATCATTACTTTTATTCCACGTGAATGCAAAACTTCTTCCTTTTGATTTCTTTTCTTGGTCGAGTCGACTCTAAGGACAATTGGCCTTGATATGTCTGGGTTTGTTGCATTTGTGATAGATGATCTCCCGTTCTTCTGTGTTGTCTAATGCTTTCAATATTCTGCTTATCAATTTTTGATTTAGAGTTGAATTTCTGTATTTGCAGTTCCATTTCTTGAATCTCTTCATTAGTAATGCCAGCTCAGCTGCTCCATCTTCATCATCATCACTGCTGCTTTTTATCAATCCTGTTAAGCACGTTTCTGTGTCGATTATGGAGGATTTCTCATTGCTATTGACTTTTGCACCATATAATGTATTAAAAGTATTCCAGATTTCCTATGCACTTTCACAATGAGAGATAAAGTTAAAATTGTCTTAATTAATATGAGAATTTAATATATGCATAGCAGGAGCACTAATCGAGATAATTTTGTCGTCTGTTATATTACACCCATTTTCAATAATTCCCAACATTTAACATTAATAGATTTTAAATAAAATTTCATTTTCAATTTTTAATTCAAAAAATCTACTCCGTCAAAATAGGAGGGATAATACTAGACTGACCCTTAATAGAAGTAACCATTTTAAAAATTCAAATTTGTAAAAAATTGTTCTTTGAAAAATCAAACTTTTTTTAAAACAAAAATGGCTTTTGAACCTTGCCCTGATACCACTTGTAGGATCGATTTCACCCTAGAGAGGGGATGAATAGGGTGATACTATTAATTACAAAAATTTATTGCGGAAGTTTGTAAAATATTTTCAACATGGATATATCAGAATTATAGCAGCATAGATAATAGCAGAATAATAAATGCAAAAACAGAACAACACAGAATTTACCCAGCTTCGACAAAACCCTGCCTACGTGTTGCCCTCAAGGTTTCTACTAGAAATTAAGCAGTCAGACGCTTACACATATAAACTTGCAACACCCGCTATCGAATAGCCTTAACTCTACGCTCAAAACTTTGCCACAACTTAGCCACTAAGTTGCGAATACTCGAACTACACCACCGTAGTCCGTCCCCTACTCACACGACTAGACTTTAAAAAAGTTTAAAAGAAAAAATACAAATTTAAAAAGCAATTTAAAAACAATTCATAAACAAAACCCTAATTTCAGATATTAAAGTCCAATGTATAAGTCGGCCCAAAATAAATGTGAATCTCACTTTTGATTTTTATACTATCTTTGGCCTTGTATCCTTGCATTGAGAAAATATGGCCGCTTTCTTTATATCATTCGTTCCTCTTTCAGTTTTTAGGGCTTTGTTAACTTAGAAGTCGCCAACTTCAAATTGATCGATCGAATATTTGATTATGCATTGCTAGCTCTGTCGATTGACCGTCTCCTTGAGTTGCACTCAGATGCTTCTCAATCGAGTTTGATCTTGACTTCGACATGTAATTTATGCCTTTTGCTTTTTCTGATTTGCTTGCTTGAACTCGATCGATGATTCGAGTTGAATGATTATTCTTTGTTGCTTGAACTCGAATAATTAACTGCCGATAATGTTAATTATTTATATAGGGTTTGAACCCCTATATTTTCTTTCGCATTTTATCATATTAATTCGTCAATTATTTTTGCTTGAATTCGTCTCGGCCACTTGATTATTATTGAATGATGGTGATTCTTCCGACTTCTTCATATTCGTATATTTCCGTGTTTACTTGATAATCACAGTGTTGATCGATTTCGTGGCCACCATGGTTTGATTTGACGATGACTTTTTTGATTGGGTTTGTTTTTGACTTCCTTGATTGCCACAACTTCGATTCTAAACTGTTCGATCTTTTCCTTGGTCATTTCGTCAGATTGTTTTTGACTTGATTAAAAACTTCTTTGAGATGGTAACAATGGCTGCCTTGTTCCTACCTTGGCTCTGGTTACATGTGCACCACATTACACTGTCTAGTGCTATACTGCCATGTTATATTGTGTTGTAGTATTTGTGACATGCTAGGTTTCACTGTAACCTAGTTTGCAGTCTCACTTCCATACTGCTATGTTGTATTGTGTGTCATTTGTGTCTTTGAGCGTGGGCGGTTTGGTTATGCTGCACTGGGTTATAGATTATCACCTTTTCACTGTGTATATATGATGTGTTATTCATGTTTCTAGTTGTGCATTCGTACTTGAAGTACTTGTCTGGTTCACATTTCTAGTGCAGCCTTTTTTCTCATTGAGGCATTGCATTTTTCTTTGTCTTCGAATCTATGCTTTTTTGAATTTGGAGTTGAAGTGGTCATGTGTACTCCCTATATATGTGCACATGTGTGTTTTGTCTGAAGTTCTTGTGTCTGGTTCAGGTTGCTGTTGTAAGTTATAAGTGCATTTGTAGTTTAGTATGGACCTGTAGTTCATTGTGTAGCCTGGTTTTGGTTCCTTGATGCAGTCTTGTTAACTTCGTTTGCTGCCTGGTCGACATGTACTGTTGGTCTTTGGTGCACTTGCTCATCTTTGTTGACTGCCATTTTGAAATGCTGCACTGGTTGTATTTGATTTTTGTTCATGTCTTCACTATATAAATTTGTCTGCAGTGTCATCATGTTCACTTGGTAGCATTTGGTCCAGACATATGTACATCACTGACTCCGGTATGTTCACACTGCTTTGACCATTCATGTATGGTCTGCCTGTGCTAGGTTTGGTGATCTTCACTTGTTTTCATGGTCATGCACTTGAATGTGCTGTCTGGTCGGTGCCTGTATTTTGTTTTATATGACCTTTGAGATGTTGTAAGTGCATTTGTATTTAAGTGGCAGCCTTTGGTTTTCTTGAGTCTGATTTCAAGACTGGTTTCATGTGTACATCACTGAACTTTTTTTCGAGGCTTGTTTTAGTTGTTTTGACCATTTTCTTGAACTTGCACCTGTGTTGAATCCAGCTAATAGCTCGGGTTTGACCTTGTGCTTGTGTCGTGGATTTATTTGTATAGCACTTGAGTTGAACCCCGCTTTTCATTTGGGTTTGACTTGTGCTCACCTGTCCCTCTAATTTTATCAAGTGTATATCGGTGTGCACGGCCTTATGGCATGTACAGTGATACACTGTGCATGTCACAAGTTGCTTGTGTATGATGAATTCAAATTTAAATGATGACGAACAACCCAAATAACTAAGGCAAATAATATTTTCTAAATTACATTTTATATTAAACTGCAAAATATTTTCTTTTCAATTTTACTGTGTTAATGTTTATTTTACAGATTGCTCAGATGCTGGATCCAATCTGGAATGAAATTGAAGATCAATTTTAAGCGAACGAATGATATGTAGTGAGGACAGTTATGTGAATTGAAAAATTGTGATGTAATCGGATTTGTACTGCAATTGAAATTGTAGATATATAGTGAGAGCTCAAATTTGTACTATTCAAAATTGTAATAAATATTTATTTGAATAAAATATCCATTTGAATTTAAACTCTGTATTATTTATTTTATTCAGCAAATATTTATTTAATTATGTGAAAAATAAAATATTACATTAACAAATACATTTAAATGAATATATATATATATATATATATATATATGTGTGTGTGTGTGTGTGTGTGTGTTTATTATCATCAAACAAAAATCATATATTCACATATTCAATAATATCATCATTTAAAGTTTTCTGCTACTTGGTTGGAGCCCCATCTTCTATTGTGGGACATGATTTCTTCGGAGCGTGCTTTAATGATCTTGCATACTACTCCATCTCTCCCCAACTTCTCTATGCAAGATGTGGGCCTCCGGATTTCATTCCAATAATTAGCCTCTGGTCAGTTTGCTTTGATCCCTGTTCACCAGTTCTGGCTTGGTTTTTTTATTCCTAGAGGCTTGAGGAGCCGAGAACTGGTCGAGTCTCTGTAATTTTCTCATGTATTACTGAAGCTTATTCTCTCGAATTATCTCTTCAATCAAGTTCTTTAGGTGGCGACATTTGTTTGTATTGTGACCGTGCTTCTCATGGAAGTGGTAGAAATTCCCTAAGCGCTTATGTTGTTCGGTTGCTTCTTTCTTAGGGGTTTTTTATATTCCTCAGTCCCTTATGTCGTGAGATAAATATTTTTTGGAGTTTCATTGAGAGGGGTGTAATCTTTAGGCCTAAAGTCTTTAAGGCGTTTATTGTTTCCATTTTTCTTATTAAAATTCTGATTCTTCCTTTTCTGATTTCCATCTTTCCCTGTGATTCCTTCAGCAGTTCCGAAAGTATTTTTATTCTAATTCATTGCCATGTCACCCTGTCTGACATTCAATGGTTGCATGCCAGTGGGCTTCCTTTCTAGCACATGGGCCTCCTCCAATCTTAAGTATTGACTTGCTTTATGATTGAAACCTTCATGTAGTGGGTTTCTACATCTTGATTCACTTTCCGAACTCAATTTCGAGATGAATGGCTGGGACCAAATCCATGAAAACCATGTCCTCTTATGGATTGCCAACCTCTATCCCTGTGGTATTGAACCGGTCATGAAAGACTTCAGCGATTCGCTTCATCCCTGGAATAATCCGGATAGGGACATCACATCTTTAGGTTGTGCGATATGGAGCCTGAACTGATCGAGGAATCTTGTGGCTAGTTAATCAAAAGTAGAGATGGATTTCGATGGAAGCCTAGTGAACCACATGGAAGCGATTCCTTCTAAAAAATGAGAATACATCTACACTGAATAGCTTTTAAAGCATTTGCTCCGTCCATGTACCAACTGTACTTGTACAAATGGGGTTTTAGGTCCTTCTTCCAGTGATAGGATGGAATAGTTGGCATCGTGAATTCTTTTTGATATCGCTCATTCAAGATTTCATCAGTAAAGAGAGTCGAACTTGGTGCAGATCCTCAATCATCATCTCTCCTATTTTTATTCTCGTCCATCGACCGCTTGACCATATCCGCGATGAATGCCTCTGATGTCTAGTAGTCCTGGGGGTGGCAGTCAGTCACTACGCCAAGTGTTTGGCTTTGCAAACGGTCTTAGTGAGTGGGCCGAGGCCTGGGCTCTCCTGTCTTTGGGAGAGCCACTACCATGGGATCCCGTTGGCTTGCAGTTGGCCTAATTGGGGTAGTTTGAACATTCCTAGCATTTTCGAATGTCATTAATTTGATCTCCCTCTTTTGAGTCGAAAAGGTCCATAACTATATATTCTTGCAGGGTCTTCTCCCTTTTATTCAAGTCCAGAGTATGTTGCCTTGCGAGAAGCAAAGTACTTATATTTCCTTCTGCGTTGAGTCCCATGGTTCCTACGGCCACCCTTCTTCGTAGTCATTTTTCCTTTCTTCTATTTAGACCAGAAATGAAAGAGAATTCTTACTCTATAATAGCCACGGGTTCAGCCATAGTTCTTTGAGCGGGGTTTAGTTGTAAGATTATGAGAGCATTAAGTTTATCCATCAGAGCCTTATGACTGCTTTCCATTTTTTGGTTGGTCTCGTCAACTATTTTATTCAACTCATCCCTTGTAACAACTTCACATTGACTGGAGGATGTTGGCACCTGATCTCCTAAGTTAGCGCCATTTACTTCAGTTTGTTAAGGATTCACATCTTCTCTAGCTATTACTGCCCTTATGGACCTTCCATAGGAAGTTCTCTTTCTTCCCAGAGCCATTGACTCTACGCAACAGCTTTCCAAACAAAGATTGAGGATCTAACTTCTGAACCTATCTAGTTCAAAGTAGATAGCTAGATCTGAACCTTGGGTTAGGTTCTCAGTGAAAGCACCAAAATGTTAACCCAAAAAATGGATCAACACCCTGGTTTGAGTGTGAAAGTACCAGCCCTGTTCTCATAGGACAATAATATGGATAACAGATATAGAAAGAAAGCAGAAATAGAAAGGAGAGAAGAAGATTTTATAGTAGTTAGGATATTAACGAAGCCAACGTCCACTTTATATTTTTTATTATAAATTGATTGTTGTTACAAAATGTATTTGTTTAAAAAGCTCTTGTAGATTGAATCTACAAGGTTGGAATCTACTAGAGAATCACAGTGGACCCCTTTGAAGACTGTTGTGAGGGAGATGACGAGTGAAAAAAGCTTCCAATAGAGTTTCAACTACCAGTTTAGAGGATCCCGTTTATGTTGCAGATAGAAGGGTATTTTTAGAGATTGGAGAGCTCTTGGGCCAAGCCTATCTGCCAATAATTGTAGATGATCACAAGAAGGAGCTACATAAACTTGCCTCGCGACCCAAGCCAAAACCATGGATCGCTAGTGATCCATGGTTTATGCTCGAATGCGAGATGATTACTTAGCCTTTCCCTTTGCTTTGTTTCCTATGAAGAGCATCGATCCTATGATGATGTATGCTAACAATCCATACACTTAGTATTTTTTTGAACCTTGGTAAATAGTGCCTTCGTCATCTTATGTCGATGTTGTTTATGTAGTCTTGTCACACGTCGCCTTGTTTTGATGATGGTTTTCTGGCTAGTTACATTTAACCGCTGATGGGATTGGATGGATGCTTGTCTCTTGATTTAACTAACTTGGAATCTCATCAAACTCGTTATTGCTTCTAGAATATATCTTTGGATCACGATGCAAGAGAATCGGTTGAACCCTGAGCTAACCTCATGGATCGCTAGCGATCCATGTCCTTAGTGGATTTACTCATTCTTTTTTTCTGGCTTCCTTTGGCTTGTTACTCTAGTTCTTTTGGTTGACTTCTGGGCTATTATGACTTGAACAAGTTGTTCCAACTTCTCTTAGATCCTGCTGGGTTAAAAACCCAGATAACATCTACAACTATTGTTAAATATTTTATATGCTTCTGTATTTTCTGTGGCTAACATATTACTACTGTTATGAAAATAAATGTCATCATCGAAATGCTAAAGCATAGATTTATTTATAACGAGTATTCATTACATTTATATTGAAATAAAACATCTTCTACTTTCGATCAATATCGAAAATAGTTATTATTTGATTAATAATATTTAGCATACATGAAACTAATCTTTCAAAAATTTATGTGTCCACTAGCAAGTGTTATATGGTACGCTCACACTATTTTCGAATAATAACATGTTCGAAATGCAGAGCTCCATTCAACCATTTATCATGGGCTATTTATTTCATTTACTATCATTATATTACATTTGAGAGTTTTAGATTAAATCATTTTGAACTTAGAGAAACACATTTCATAGAAAACTATTTTCTATAGGAAAAGTACACCTGGAACAGAAATCGTATTTCTTATCCCCTTATTAAGCGTCTAAAAATATTATGACTGGTTTGCATTTCCGATGTCCATTCTTGAAGCGAAAGTGACCCTTCACTCTCTTCATTCCAACCATACCAATATAATTACCATTCTCAAACTTTGGTTTGTTCTTTCAAAAAGTCAAATTAATCGAAGGAGGAAACCTCCACTTCAAGATTGCACCAATTTCTTTACAGAATTGTGTTCGGCCATCTGCAATGTTTAAGGCAATCAAATAAGCTGCATTTATGTAAACCGGTCAAATTGACATTTCGAATTCCTAGTTCTATCTTGTATCTTTTAGTCTATGTTGCTCTTAACAGTACATGGTTGTAACCAATCATATTGAACACACGATCTCACATAATGGTTAACTTTCACATTTCGATTGAAACACAATCATACATTACGAATGTGATTGTTCACCATACAACTTTTATATATGATCAAATATGGATCAAATATCCAAAAGCTTGTAATACTTTAGAGTTCAAAACTCATTGAAGATCGTAAATATTTTCGGACAAATTTACCCTTAACTGACTAAGGTATGAATATTTAATGGTTATATAATTTTGACTCTTACATGGGTCTTATAGCGACAGCCTGCCAAAGGATTTATTGGTAAGTATATTTTAGATTTATTTGCCAACTTTTAATTCATTTCATTTAGTATATTTTAATTGATGAACTATTTTGTCAATTATAAAAGTTGCTCAAATTTATTTTTGTAGATTTTATGATATCACGTATGTTCATTTAATTATTAGATTGGTTTATTATATTTATCTAATTAGCACCCACTAAATTTTGCATCTTTCGAAAACCCTAAAAGAGATACGAGAAGTTTATAAATTCCATGAGTGGGTGTTTGAATCCATTTATCACGTTACTACAGCTTTAATGTTGCTCAACAAATTACAGTCCCCGTAAATGTTAAGTAACACTTTACTAGTTATTGCTTACTCTATCATACTTTTAACTATGCACCTAATCATCTTCATGACCACGGGTGAAAATTCGGTCGATTCAGTTAACTTTGAGGTAGAAAATATAAAATTGAATTAGAATCGAGAAAATCAAAACCGAACTGAACCGAATTGATTTTGATTAGTTTGGTCGTAATGATTTAACGAACTAAAAAGGTATGTAAAAGAAATTATCATATGTTAGTATTCAATGTATTGAATTATTCAAAGGAAAAATTAAATTTATACTTGGAGGAACTTTATTTAGTATTTTTTAACATTTATATGAAAATTTGACATATTTTGAATAGAGAAACTTTATTTTTAATACTAAACTAATTACTAAGTATATTACAATTCCGTAAATTTGGATAATATAATAAAAGTTCAGTTAATTCGGTTAACCCGATAACCAAAAGAAAATTATTTATAACAAGTTCTAACTGGTTTGATTTCATAACTGAACCGAACCGACCAAAATGAACCGGTTTGATTAGTAAATTTGGTTCTAATCGAATATTGTTCACCTTGTTCATGACCTTGAGGTTGCACAAAAAATCATAAAGTACATTAAACACCTTAGACCCATTATTTAACAACATCCTAAGAGGATTTTATGCATTTCTTGAGGTTACTTAACAAATTTATAGAATCATTTTATATATATATGTATAATATAAACTTCACATTATATATTCTACGACTTGAGGCTGCTCAACAGCCATAAACATGTTAGGTACTTAATTTATATTATAAATGACACAGAGCAGTATTATTATTAAATTCATAATTTAAAATATTTTTATAGAGTATTATCCACTATTTATGAGAGATGAGTATATAAAAATTATCTCTCATGATATCGAATATCTTTTATATGCATCTAATGTATAATCGCTTAAATCTTGCCGGTTCTATCTCTTTTGACCTCTGGTTTTATTTATACATACAATATAAGTATGTATGTATATGTATGTATATATACACATTTAATTATTATAACATTTATAATCTATTAACTTGTATATGTATACACATACACACATTTATATGTACCCTTTTTATTAATTAAACAATTTATTTAATTTATAAATATAGCGTTTATAGGTAATTTAAATTTTTTAAATTAATTTATTTACAAACTTTATTGACACAAGTTTAAATTTTTATTTTTTATTTATATCTCTTGTAAAATTTAATTTGAATTTTTTTTAAATTTGCATTCATTACCTTTATAAACTTACGCAATTAATTAATTAATTTAAAATGATTTAAATTTGCATTTACAACTCTTTATAAAATTATGTAACTAATTATTTAACTTAAAAAATTTCATTTTAGTTTTAAATATTCAAATACGTTATTCGAACTAACCTAAGATGCAAAACACATCTGAGTCTTCCCCAAGGGTAGGCTGGCAATTAGAATCGGGAATCGCAAAACCGAATAGAACCGAAAAAACTCAAACTCGAACCAAACACGATGGGTGTAACAACCTTGTTTTCTACGTTGTAAATTAAATAAATTTAATTAAAATAAAAGTGTTAGAATTCAACAATTGTTAATTAATATTTTTTAAAACAAAATATTTATTTGACTGAAATTTAATTAATAAAAGAATTTATTTTAAAATTTTGAATTAAATTAATACATTATTTTCACGTAGTCAAAACGTTGGAAAATTAATAAACGTGTGTCAAATTGCATTAAATCGGGTGGGTATTGATATATAATCGTTAAAATGAAGTTTAAATTAATTTTTGATCAAATTGAAATTTATTTGCAAGTAGATTAAAAGGAATTGCGAAAAGAAATGGAACCAAATTAAAAACAAATACTAGTTTGAATTTGAATTGAACTGAGGCCCAAACTAAATCAAATCCAAGCTAATTTAATTCATTACTCTCCCTTCCTCCAGAAGCTTCCCATATCTCACAAGCCTCTCAAGCACATATCCGACTCGTTCATTTTTCATTTTTCTCAGCGCTAATATCCCTTAATAAGAAATTGCGACATAACCTAAAAATATCGCGAAGTCAAATCGTGATTCCGGCCGAAGCCGGGCATGGCGCGCAGAGACGGGGGAGGAGCGGTCACATTTGGTGTTGATGGCAAAGACCAGGGGAGGAGCGGTCACATGCGGTGTTGATCGCAAAGTCCAGGGGAGGAGCGGTCACATGCGGTGTTGATCGCAAAGTCCAGGGGAGGAGTGGTCACATGCGGTGTTAATGGTGAAGGCCATGAGAGAAACGATGGGATCAGCAGCGAATGCAAGCATCACGACATAGAGGGCGAAGATGGCTCGATGAGAGGTGGCACACGCATTTGATCGAACGGTGCTGGGTTGGAGGTGATCATCTAGCGCGCGTGTGCAGGTAGGAAGGCGAGGCAGTTGGGCTTGCGACTATTGGAGCATGGATGTGGGGACGACGAGGCATTGAGCAAACTTGGGTACTGTTGAAAATTTGTGGTTGCAGGCGTGCGTTTGGTCAACTAGTCGAAGATGGAATGTGTCGAGGTTGGGATTTGGACAACCATTGTTTAAAGATTTTGGCGAAAGTTGACGTCGAATGCTGCTTTAGCGAGCATAAATTGAATTGTTTGTTTGAATTTATCCGGATTATCGATTCAAAATCCTGCTTGGAAATGTTGTCTGGATAGTGTTGAATAAGTTATTAGTGATATCGGATTGATTGTGTGGTTTTGTATGTTATTTGGTGTTTGATATTGATTTTTTTTGTACGTTTGATTGTCCAAAATGCAAAGGAAATGCCACCCATTTGCATTTGGTCTTGCATATTTTACAGTTCTTGGGGCCATTCAGTCGAGAGTAATTCCTCTCACTAGAACTGTTGGTCGAGATGGATCACAAAGTTTTATAAGTTGTGTGTACATTTATGGACGATTGAAGTTCAATTTTATTTAATTTGGGTCGAATGATAAAAATTTATAGATGATTTGTTATTGATTTTTGGAGTAATTTTCTCCAAAATTTGTATTTTTAATGATTTTTTTCTACTTTAAAATATTTTTGAAAGATCGATAAAGTATTATTTTTGAGTTTAAAAAATAAATCAACGTATAGCTATAAATAAATATAAGTAGTTGGGAAAATAAAATAATTTATTGAAAGTCGTTTGGATATAAAAATTTATTTGAAAATAAAAATAGAGATTTTTCAATATATGGGAATATATGGAATTTTAATAAATGTAAATGTGGGATTATTGATTAATATTTCCAAAAGAGAAATCCCTTTTCAAATTGAACATTTAATAAAAAGGATTAACAGAAAATTTGAAAAGGGGACTTTTTGTTATAAAAATATACTTTTAAAGAGTTTTAAAATATACTCCCCTTTCTATATATGAGTACATGTGCATGCCCACGTGGGTTTGCATCTAATCACAACATGCACGCATTTTTAGTTGTACCCGTGTAAGTAGATTTGACAGTAGCATCCCCATATTTGAACTACGCTTAGGCAAAAGCCACTATTTTTTGTTCAGACTGCAATAACTTCTCCATACTAACTCGGAATCAGGCAAGACTTCGACCGTTGAACTCACATCTAAATTACATACAATAAGGAACACTCTTATACTTCAACTAGTGAACATATACCATAGTTCTCCATGGTGACTAATAGTTGTACTTAGAAAATAACAGGCTACATCCCCGTATTTGAACTCCTAGGAAGAAGCCGTTATTTTTTTGTTCATACTGCAATAACTTCTTTATAAACTCGGAATCGGATGAAGCTACGACCCATGAAATCCCACCTAAATTACGGACAATATAGAACACTCGGATCCTTCAACTTATGAACATATACTGGAGTTCTCCATGGTGATTAACGATTGTACTCAAAAAATAATAGGCTATATCCCCACATCAACTCTCAATGTAGTTCTCCATGGTGACTAATAGTTTCCCTTAGAAAATAACGGGCTACATCCTCATATTTAAACTCTGCCAAGGCAGAAGTCACTATTTTTTTCTTTGGGCTACAATAACTTCTCATACTAACTAAGAATTGGGGAAATTTCGACTGATGAACTCGCACCCAAATTATGGACAACACTCTTCATCTAGTGAATGTATACCATAGTTGTCCATGGAGACTAACAGTTGTACTTAGAACCTAACAAGCTACATCCTTGTATTTGAACTACTCCTAGGAAGAGTTGCTATTTTTTTGTTCATACTGCGATAACTTCTTCATACTAACTTAGAATCCGGCGAAACTACGGCCGATGAACTCCCACCTAAATTACAGACATTATAGAACATTATGATACTTCAGCTTAGGAACGTATACCGTAGTTCTCCACGGTGATTAACTATCGTACTTAGAAAATAACAGGTTATATCCCCACTTCAACACTTATAGTAGTTCTCCAAGGTGAATAATAGTTGTACTTAGAAAATAAGAAGCTACGTCCTCATATTTGAACTCCGCCTAGGCAGAAGCCGCTATTTTTTTCTTCAGACTGCAATAACTTCTTCATGCTAACTCAGAATCTAGAAAAACTTCGACCGATGAACTCCTACCTAAATTACAGACAATATGATACACTCGGATACTTCATCTTATGGATGCACACTGTAGTTTTCCATAGTGACTAACAATTGTACTTAGAAAATAATAGGCTACATCATCGTATTTAAACTCCGCCTAGGCAAAAGCTGCTATTTTTTTGTTCATATTGTAATAACTTCTTCATACTAACTCGGAATCGAACGAAACTTCGATCGATGAACTCACCTAAATTACGGACAATACGGTACACACGGATACTTCATCTTGTGAACACACAATGTACTTCACCATAGTGACTAATAGTTGTACTTAGAAAATAACAGGCTATATCCCCACTTCAACGCTCACTGTACTTCTCCATGTTGGCTAATGGTTGTACTTAAAAAATAACAGGCTACATCCTCATATTTTAACTCCGCTGTTATCCCACTTTTTGGCCAAAACTGGAATATCAACAAATAGGAAAGGAATGATGGATATCGGGATCGGAGATCGATTGGAAACAAGACTACAATCGATGACGTCAAAATTTGGCTGAGCCACGATCGGGACGAAATTGATTGGTGATGATGAGGACTATGAAAGGCTATGTTTCAAATTTCAGGTTAATCGAAGTTCGTATGAAGAAGATATGATCGATGCAAGGTAGGAAGAACATGCTGTTCGTATCCATCAGCACGCAAGGATGGTTCGAATCGATACACTTCGTATCAATCAGGAAGCGAGGACTTCGAATCGATACACTTCGTATCGATCGGCATGGACAAGACTCGATTATTTCGTATCGATCGGAAGAGAAGGTTAGGTGAACTTCGACTCGATGACAACATAGGTCTCCTTCGTATCCATAGGTTTACAAGGGTTGGTTCGTATCAATACAGTTCGTATCGATCAAGAGGAAATGCAGATATTTACTTCGAATCGATGCACTCCGCGTCGTTGTGGAATAATGGGACGGCTGCGCAGAAGTCCTTCGTATCGATCAGCGTTGGATCGATACGAAAAGGAAGTAGCAGTTTTGGGATTCTGGATTCGTACCTATTGATACAAAGAGGGCGTTCGAGAAGGATACGCAGGGAGTCGGCTTCATGGATTCGAAGGACTTAGGGACAATGTTCGTATCTATTCGAAACGATCGATACGAAGGAAGGGGACAGAGCGATATGAACATAATGGATACGAACTGAGGTACAAAGCATGATTAAGCGCGTGAAATATGCGCAGTTCAAGGGAAGAAACGTTCAACACGGCGACAAAGGTGGATTGACCCTGAGATTTCGCGACACGTCATCGATGCGCACGTGCTTTGAATGGAGTCAAACAAGATGGGTTCGAAGCAATGGATTCGAAGACGACAAGCCAGCGGACAACCCAAACTCGAATCGATCATAACTCAAGATCCACTGATCCAAATGCAATGAAATTTTTACAGGAGCTTACTTACATGTTGAAGAATGTCTACACCAAATTTCATCTCGATTGGATAATTTCTTGATCGATTCGAATGGAATTCGAATCGATCCCAAAGTGGGCCCAAATTTCCTGAGGCCGGGCATGTGGGCCCCCTCACGTGCCAGAAGTGGTCTCCCTAAATTTAGGCGAAATATCATCCTCCTACACCTATAAATAGAGCCCATGGTCATTCAGAAAAGAGGATCCGCTGGATCTTTGGCCTTTCAACCTCCAGACTCTGCCGAATTCATTTCTACGCTTCAATACTGCTGTTGTACTGGAAATTCTTCATATTTACTGCTGTAATCATATGTAATCATCAACGATAATCAATAAAAGGATAAAACTTTGGAGTGGACGTAGGCCGGAGATAGCCGAACCACTATAAAACTTGTGTCTCTGATCATTATTTTTGAATTGCTGTTTGATATTTGCTGAGATCTGATATTTGTGCTTGAATATCATTGGTTTGTGTTCATACACTAGTGCTTTCACGGTATTTGGGGTTTGTGACCAATTTTGGTGCAAACACTTTGGTGCTTTCACTGAGAAGGACTAGCACCCGCTACATTGGATTTGAAGTTCAGATTTGAAGAGTTTGAGGAGTTTTTACTTGAAAGCAATGACTAGGCAAAATAGTAGAAGGCAAAGGGCTGAGAGAAGCCAACAGGAAGGAAGTCAACAAGCATCCTCCGAAGCTGGGGAAGGACAGGCTTCGATCTACATAACCCGGGATGAAATGTAAGCTATGGCAAATTCTTTGCAAGAGAGATTGTTGAAGAGCCAACAGGAAATGATGCAGACTTTCTTTGAGAAAATGAGAGCTGCAGGGATGCAGAACTTCGGAACAGCTACAGTGGCTGTGGATGCAGGACAAGGAACTAGGGTTGTGGAACCAATGGAGAACAGGATATAGAGCCAGAAGGCAATCAACAAGGGCTTGGGGGCAGGCCCACAGGATCCAACACAGGAGGACCTTTGGAAGGAGTTCAACAGGATAGGGCCAACGTTGCTGAGCCACATGAGGAATATGTGCCAGAGTTCCCTCGGGGGCATGGGGGGCAACCCCTAACAGACAATACTGGATTAGTAGAGATAATCAGGAAAACTGTACGAGGTGGTTTGACCAACAGAGACTTGGAAGGAGTGAATAGGAGTCCGTTTGCTCGGGAAATAAGGATGGCTCAGAATCCACCTAAGTTCAAGCTACCTAGCGCGGATGTGTATGATGGTAAGGCAGACCCAACTGATCACTTGATGAGGTACACCAGACACATGGAGGTGCTGGGGGCATCGCAGGAAGTAATGGCACGATGCTTTCCTTTGTACTTGACAGGCTTAGTTGCAATGTCGTTTAGGCAGCTGGGAGAAGGATCTATCAGGACTTGGGGGAATTGGTGGAAAGGTTTTTGGGACAGTTTTGGGTTCATGTCAAGAGACCGAAGAACGTGATGACACTGACATCGGTAAAACAAAGGATGGATGAATCGCTTAGAGCTTTCCTAACTCGATTCAGTGCGGGAGTAGCTTTGGTGGATCGGCCTGATCCATCGATGGTTTTAATGGCGGCAGTATCAGGAGTCAGGGAGGATTCAGATTTCAAGGTATCTCTGATACAAGATCCCCCACAGGATCTCGAGGAATTCTTTCACGAGGCAGAGAGGTTCCTTCGGCAAGAAGATGCGAGTATGGATTTAGAGTTGAAAAAGGTTAATGCAACTGAGGGTGGAGGACCATCCAGCAAAGGTTTGGATAAAGACAAAGGAAAAAGGAAGTTGGACGATGATTCTGGAAACGCTAGGAAGCGATGGAAGGATCCAAAGTTTTGCACATACACAGGATTGAACGAGACGTTGGAGCGGATATACATGGATACTCGGAATCGCCTTCCCTACCGAAGGCCAGCTAGGAGAGAGCCTTCTGAACGAGAGAGGGCATCAGGAAGGCACTGTCTCTTCCATGATTTGGATGGACATGATACCAACAGCTGCAGGCACTTAAAGGACATAATTGAGGAGCATGTAAGGAATGGACAGTTGCGACAATATGTCGAAACTCGGAATGCAGCGGTGGAACAGGAGCAGCCACCAACTACCTCACACCATGACGATGTGAGGCCCAGGAATGACGGTCGATTGATTATCCATTGACCAGGATAATATGAAATAAGTAACAAGCTACTGGCAAACGGCCAAGTCATTTACACATGTATGGGGACGGAGATAGCCCCTAGGCATGCTCTGAATGATGATAAACCGCGATGCTATAGTTTGTGAAATTTATCTTTTGCTTTTGGATTGGACACTGCTTTTCCTTTTGGATTTGGTTTTGGAGTTTGGATTGAGCTCCTGGTTTTGCTTGCCTTTTGATTTGGATTTTCCTTTGGACGATTGTTTTCGGTTTTGGATGCTGGTTTGGATTTTCGATTTTCTGGTTTTGATTTGGATTTTGGATTTGGATTTTGGATTGGATTTTGATTGTATTTTTATCTGGTTTTTGATAAACGGTCGTCGGGTATGGATTGTGCCTGGCAAGGGGTGAGTCACTTTGCCCGAACGTGGTAAATTGACTCATTCAGGTCGTCGAGTATGGACTATGCTCGGCAAGGGTCCGGAGTGACCAGGATTCGGCCTAGGACTTAGGCCCCATATTATCAATTATTGTTTCAGGTCGTTGAGTATGGACTATGCTCAATAAGGGTCCGGAGAGACCAGGATTCGGCTTAGGACTTAAGCCATGGCTTTGAACAATGTCCAGGGACACTGGACGATGGTCGTCAGGTGTGGATTGCGCTTGGCAAGAGCCCGGAGAGGTTACGGATTCGGATATCGACCCGGAGAGGTCCTGGATTCGATTATTGGCTATTGGACAAGGATGGATTAGGACTCGGTTGTCGAGTTCGGATGGATATGGGATTGGCTAAGGCTTTGGTTATTGGATCTGGAATTGGGCATCGACTCGGAGCAGTCAAGGATGACATACTCTGGCGATATGGCTATGGACTTTGGACATTGGAATCGGGACTATTCAAAACACGCCTTCTTATCAAAAGGCAAATTTTCGGGGGCAAAGTGTTATCCCACTCTTTGGCCAAAACTGGAATATCAACAAATAGGAAAGGAATGATGGATATCGGGATCGGAGATCAATTGGAAACAAGACTACAATCGATGACGTCAAAATTTGATTGAGCCCCGATCGGCACGAAATTGATTGGAGATGATGATAAGGACTAGGAAAGGCTATGTTTCAAATTTCAGATTAATCGGAGTTCGTATGAAGAAGATATGATCGATGCAAGGTAGGAAGAACATGCTGTTCGTATCCATCGGCACACAAGGATGGTTCGAATCGATACACTTCGAATCAATCAGGAAGTGCGGACTTCGAATCGATACACTTCGTATCGATCGGCATGGAAAAGACTCGGTTATTTCGTATCGATCGAAAGAGAAGGTTAGGTGAACTTCGACTCGATGACAACATAGGTCTCCTTCGTATCCATAGGTGTACAGGGGTTGGTTCGTATTGATACAGTTTGTATCGATCAAGAGGAAATGTAGGAATTTACTTCGAATCGATGCACTCCGCGTCGTTGTGGAATAATAGGACGGCTACGCAAAATTCCTTCGTATCGATCAGCGTTGGATCGATACGAAAAGGAAGTAGCAGTTTTGGGATTCTGTATTCGTACCTATTGATACAAAGAGGGCGTTCGAGAAGGATACGCAGGGAGTCGGCTTCATGGATTCGAAGGACTTAGGGACAATGTTCGTATCTATTCGAAACGATTGATACGAAGGAAGGGGACAGAGCGATACGAACAGAATGGATACGAACTGAGGTGCAAAGCATGATTAAGCACGTGAAGTATGCGCAGTTCAAGGGAAGAAACGTTCAACACGGCGACAAAGGTGGATTGACCCTGAGATTTCGCGACATGTCATCGATGCGCACGTGCTTTGAATGGAGTCGAACAAGATGGGTTCGAAGCAATGGATTCGAAGACGACAAGCCAGCGGACAACCCAAACTCGAATCGATCATAACTCAAGATCCACCGATCCAAGTGCAATGAAATTTTTATAGGAGCTTACTTACATATTGAAGAATGTCCACACAAAATTTCATCTCGATTGGATAATATCTTGATCGATTCGAATGGAGTTCGAATCGATCCCAAAGTGGGCCTAAATTTCCTGAGGCCTGGCATGTGGGCCCCCTCACGTGCCAGAAGTGGTATCCCTAAATTTAGGCGAAATATCAGCCTCCTACACCTATAAATAGAGATCCTGGAGGATCTGCTGGATCTTTGGCCTTTCAACCTCCAGACTCTGCCGGATTCATTTCTACGCTTCAATACTGCTGTTGTACTGGGAATTCTTCATATTTACTGCTGTAATCATCTGTAATCATTAAGGATAATCAATAAAAGGATAAAACTTTGGAGTGGACGTAGGCCGAAGATAGCCGAACCACTATAAAACTTGTGTCTCTGATCATTATTTTTGAATTGCTGTTTGATATTTGCTGAGATCTGATATTTGTGCTTGAATATCATTGGTTTGTGTTCATACACTGGTGCTTTCACGGTATTTGGGGTTTGTGACCAATTTTGGCGCAAACATCCGCCTAGGAAGAGGCCGCTATTTTTTTCTTCAGACTGCAATAACTTCTTCATACTAACTCAGAATCAGGCAAAACTTCGACTGATGAACTCCTACCTAAATTACGGATAATATGGTACATTTGGATACTTCATCTTATGAATGCATATTGTCATTCTCTATGGCGACTAACAGTTGTACTTAAAAAATAACAGGCAACATTCCCTTATTTGAACTCTGCCTAGGCAAAAGCCGCTATTTTTTAATTCATACTGCAATAACTTCTTCATACTAACTTGGAATCAGACGAAACTTCGATTGGTGACCTCCCACATAAATTACGGACAATATGGTACACTCGGATACTTCATCTTGTGAACGCACACTATAGTTCTCCATAGTGTCTAACGGTTGTACTTAGAAAATAACAGAGTATATCTCCACTTCAACGCTCACTGTAGTTCTCCATGGTGACTAATAATTGTACTTAGAAAATAACATGCTACATCCTTATATTCGAACTCCGTCTAGGAAGAAACCGCTATTTTTTTCTTCAGACTGCAATAACTTCTTCATACTAACTCGGAATCAGGAAAAACTTTGACCAATTAAATCCCACCTAAATTACGGACAATATGGTACACACGGATACTTCATCTTGCAAACGCACATTGTAATTCTCCATGGAGACTGACAGTTTACTTAGAAAATAACATGCTACTACATCCCCATATTTGAACTCTGCCTAGTGCAGAAGCCACTAATTTTTTTTGTTCATATTACAATAACTTCTTCATACTAATTCGGTATCCGACGAGACTTTGACCAATTAGCTCCTACCTAAATTACGGAGAATATGAAACACTCAGATACTTCATCTTGTGAAAGAAAAGTGTAGTTCTCCATGAGGACTGACAGTTGTACTTAGAAAATAATAGGCTACTACATCCCCATATTTGAACTCCACTTAGTGTAGAAGCTACTATTTTTTTTGTTCAGACTACAATAACTTCTTCATACTAACTCGAAATCAGGTAAAACTTTGACCAATGAACTCCCACTTAAATTGCAGACAATGCGGTACACTCGGATACTTAATCTTGTGAATGCATATTATAGCTCTCCTTGGTGACTAACGGTTGTACTTCGAAAATAAGAGGCTATATCCCCACTTCAACGCTCACTGTAGTTCTCCATGGTGACTAATAGTTGTACTTATAAAATAACAGACTACATCCTCTTATTTGAACTCCGCATAGGCATAAGTTGCTATTTTTTCTTCAGACTACAATAAATTCTTTATACTGACACGGAGTCAGGCAAATCTTTGACCGATGAACTCTCGCCTAAATTGCGGACAATATGGTACACTCGTATACATCAGCTTGTGAATGCACACTGTAGTTCTCTATGGGAACTGACAGTTTATTTACAAAATAACATGCTACCACATCCTCATATTTGAACTCCTCCTAGTGCAGAAGCCACTATTTTTTTGTTCATGCTGTAATAACCTCTTCCTACTAATTCAAAATCCGGCGGTTCTTCGGCCGATTAACTGCCACCTAAATTACGGAAAATGGAACACTCGGATACTTCATGTTGTGAATGCACACTATAGTTCTCCATGGGAACTGGCAGTTGTACTTAGAAAATAGCAGACTACCACATCCCCATATTTGAACTCCGCCAAGTGTAGAAGCCGCTAATTTTTTGTTCGGATTGCGATAACTTCTTCATACTAACTCGAAATTTGGCGATACTTCGACCGATGAACTCTCATCTAAATTACAGACATTATGTGGATACTTCATTTGTGAATGCACATTATAGTTTCCCATGGTGACTAACAATTGTACATAGAAAATAACAGGCTATATCCCTACTTCAGCGCTCACTTTAGTTCTCCATGGTGACCAATAGTTGTACTTAGAAAATAACCGACTACATCCTCATATTTGAACTCTGCCTAGACTGAAGCCGCTATTTTTTTTCTTCGGACTGCAATAACTTCTTCATACAAACTCAGAATCAGGCAAAACTTCGACCAATGAACTCCTACCTAAGTTACGATAATATGGTACACTCAGATAGTTCATCTTGTGAACGCACACTGTAGTTCTCTATGGGGACTGATAGTTTACTTAGAAAATGATATAATACCACATCCCCATATTTGAACTCCGCCTAGTGCAGAATTCGCTATATTTTTTGTTCAGACTGCAATAACTTCTTCATACTAATTCGAAATCCGGCGAGACTTTGACCAATTAACTCCTACCTAAATTATTGACAACATGTAACACTTGAATACTTCATCCTATGAACGCACAATATAGTTCTCCATGAGGAATGGCTGCTGTACTTAAAAAATAATAGGCTACCACATCCCCATATTTGAACTTCGCCTAGTGTAGAAGCCACTATTTTTTTGTTCAGACTGCAATAAATTCTTCATACTAACACGGAATCAGGCAAACTTCAATCGATGAACTCCCACCTAAATTAGGACAATATGGTGCACTCAGATACTTCATCTTGTGAACGCACATTATAGTTCTTCGTGGTGACTAACGGTTGTACTTAGAAAATAACAGGCTATATCCCCACTCCAATGCTCACTGTAGTTCTCCATATTTGAACTCTGTCTGGGCAGAAGCCGCTATTTTTTTCTTCAGACTGCAATAACTTCTTCATATAATCCGGAATCTGGGTAAACTTTGACCAAAGAACTTCCACCTAAATTACAGACAATACAGTACACTCGGGTACTTCATCTTGTGAACACACTATAGTTCTCCATGGGAACTGACAGTTTACTTAGAAAATAACATGCTACCACATTCCTGTATTTGAACTCCGCCTAGTGTAGAAGCCGATATTTTTTTGTTCAGAGTGCAATAACTTCTTCATACTAATTCGGAATCCGGCGAGACTTCGAGCAATTAACTCCCACCTAAATTACGCATAATATGGAACACTCGGATACTTCATCTTGTGAACACACAGTGTAGTTCTCCATGAGGACTGACAGTTGTACATAGAAAATAACAGGCTACCACATCCCCATATTTGAACTCTTCTTAGTGTAGAAGCGGCTATTTTTTGTTTAGGCTGCAATAACATCTTCATACTAACTCGAAATCAAGAAAAACTTTGTCCAATGAATTCCCATCTAAATTACGGAAAATATGGCACACTCGGATACGTCATCTTGTGTATGCATACTGTAGTTCTCCATGGTGACTAACAGTTATATCCCAATATTTGAATACTATTTCTCTATGACATGTAAAAGGGTATATTTGGCATTTCAAAAGGACACCTAGTAAATTTATTGAATGAATTCTTTTTACTAGTAGTGAAGATAAAGATATGTTTATTTATTTATTTATTGGGTTGGAATTAGACTATTTGATGACTTTATGGAATTGAAAGGTTTTGATAATATCTTCGGAGAGGAATTTATTTCGTAAAGTGGGTGCTTCATAAATAAGATTCCTGAGATATTTTCGAAAAGGGGTTTTTGATTATATAGCTTATTTTGAAGAAAATCCAATTATGAAATATTTCGAACAATTTTAAATGTATTAAAATATAAATCATTTTTTCATAAATATATATTCAATGGTTTGAAATTGATTTATTGGATCTTTGGAGAAATTTTGTATGATAAGAGTATTTGATCTGTATTGTGATTTATTTCTATATAATGAGGATATTAAATAAACGGATTAATAGTACTAGTGGTATGCGACGCTCGGTAATATTTTTTGGTTATTCTATTGATATATATTACAGGATAATTTTGGACTTGATGAGAATAGTTTACAAGCTTCTAGTAAACGTATGAGTAATATTAAGTGGTATGGGACACTTAAGTAATACTTTTTCAATTACTATTAGTGAGTAGATGTTACTTATATTATAGATATGGGTTAGGAATATGATATCGTCTTGAGGTAACTTCTTAGAGACTAGTTGTCGAGAGTTATATTAAGGGCTATAAGCTAGAGATATGTTGAGATTTATATATTTATCCTCTTAGGACTAACAAGCCAAGTTGTATTACATTACTCTTAGGGCTAGTAGTCAAGGAATTAGTATGTTGTGATGCTCTCATTAGTACATGTAGCTTTAAGAGTACTTGTTATTATTACTCTCAATAGGACTAATCTCGTCAAGAGAAGTTGATGTGGCTCTTGTCAGGATTTATCGAGTCGAGAGTATCAGTTATCACTCTTAATAGGACTTATAAAGCCAAAGCGGTTGTTGTCACTTTCATCAGGACTCCTAAAGTCGAAAGTGCTAGTTATCATTCTCATTGAGACTTATATAGTCAAGAGTATTTGTTGGGTATCTATGTCATAGGGTTCACGCCACAATGGACAGTGCATGAGCGAGACCTATCGGATAGGCTAGTTATCCATCCTAGCAGCATTAATTGCGAGGTCATTCCCGAATTCATGATATCACCATATTGAGTATGTAGGCTGAGAGTTGTTTCTCTCATTAGGGCCATTGTTCAATGTCACTTAACGACCAATATTCCGTTACTAAGGAAAAGTAGGAGTCATGACCAATGCTCGGCATAGTCCGACAGCATGTTTCTGACATATGATGCATACGAATGTCACGATTCCAGGCGTCTCTTAGGGATTGTAGAAACCGGGTTGCGGTTGTTAGTGTTTCCTCAAGCAGTGTTGCGCTATGTCAGTCTCCCACCTGGATGACCTAGGTAGATTCATATATTTGAGATATTTGATATTAACACCTCATTAATGATGATGATCATTAACATTAGGGACTGGCTGCATGTTATTCAATCATTTAAGATACCCTAACTTGATACAACTACATGTTGTCTATTTACGACATTAGAGACATGTTGCGAGATTGTATGTCGTTCTCTCTTAGGAGTGTATGGCTGAGAGATCTCCTTTTTGTTCAATTTATTGTATCTATCTCCTAGGAATATTCGGTCGAGAGTTCGTGTTTCTATGGATTATGGGTCGAGATATTTGATTTTGTACCCTGAGTTTTTGATTGATTTGATGTTTATTGAGTTTGAGTTTTCTAAATATCTTCGAGGGCCTAGCGGTTGGAAGTTATCTCTTTCATTAGGATTGTAGGTCGAGATAATTATGTGCATATCGTTTTCTTATTTCGTATTGATTGTGTTTTATTTGGAGATTCAGATTTCTTGCTATCTCCTAGGACTAACAATCGGGAGTATTTACTCCGATTAGGAGTGGAAGTCGAGATAGTATTATTGAATATTGATTTTTGCATTTGTTTTGGATTTCGTTTTATTTAGGTTCTATATTTCCTAGTTTATATATTATGGTTAAAAGGTCGAAAGTTAATACTTCCATCAGCACTGTAAGTCGAAATTTGATATTATTTTGGGTGTTGACCCTTTGATTTGGTTGATTCGGGATTTTCCTTTATTATGGATTTATAGATACGCCTCATGCTTATTCTTAGTATTTTGATATTTCTATGTGTTTGATTATTATCATCCAATTTATGGTTGTCGATGGTTCTTTTATACGTATTTCATGGGTGATATGGAGATTTGAGGCATGGTATAATTTATTATGGATCTTACATTATGTCTTATTTGTGCTTTGTCTATTATTACCATGCTTATTGTTATATACTCACCTTAGATTTATATACAGCCTGACCCATTCATTATTCATTTAATACTCGATCAGTCTGAGACTTTTTAGGTACATGGATATTAGCCATTGGATGATTGTGCTTTAGAGGAGACAGGATATATATATATAAATCATATTTGAGTTTTCTATATAAATTTTATTTAGTTGTCTCTTTGTATTTGTTTGTATTAAGATGGCTATGAGATCTTACATTGTGAACTTGACTTGCATATACTATCGTAGTGATACAGACCTTATAACTGTGATGTATTATATTTTTCTATTGCAATCTGTGACTCGGTGTTTATTTACATTTATTGTATATTGTTCTATTCTAGAGGCATACGTGTTTATTGCTTTGTGCCGATACTGTATACGTATGAATGGATTATATGAGATTTTTAGGTATGTACCAGTGTTAGCCCAAGTGTTATCCCGCCTTTTGGCAAGGCCGTGACACCAAAGGATTAGCTGGAAACCAAAGATAGTTTTTTTTGAAAATCGGTTATGCACAGGTTCCTTATGGATATCGGTAAATTTTGTCCAAGTCTAGATCAAGCTACAATTGATATCCTATGCTCAAGATATGATCGATGTTGTTCAAGGAAATCAACCTCCTCTTATATCCTTCAAGTTCGAATCGGTTAATGGTGGACTTGTTCGTATCCGTCATGTTCGTATCGGTCAAAGTGACCTCCCTTCATATCCATCACGTTCGAAATCGGTTAATGGTGGCCTTGTTCGTATCCGTCATGTTCGTATCGGTCAGAGTGACTTCACCTCGTATCCATCATGTTCGTATCAACCCAAGGTGGCCTTATTCGTATCCATCACAATCATGGCGATCCAAATGGCCATACTTCGTATCCATCGTCACCAATAAGTTTGTATCCATGGGAGGTTGTCACTTTGTATCGATCGTTTCCTACACGTCGAATCGATCAATCTGTTTACATACATCGTATCGATAGGTTATTGATCATTACGAAGAACACATTACAGATCGATCTGAATGTGACCTTCCTGATCGACACGAACAAAGCCACAACAATCGATACGAACAGAACAACTTCGAATGATACGAACAAGACCAAATCAAATCGATATGAACAAGGCACAAACATCGGGAAGACTTGATCGATTCGGCATGAACTTCGGGTTAATCCTCAAAGCAAGCGCCGCGTCAAATGGCATCACGTACGCAATGATCGATACGAAGTGATCGATTCGAACAGCATCAATGCGAGGAGAATGACAGTTGAGAAGCCCCTACTTACATCAATCATAAATCACAATCTACAAGGCTAAATGCTATGAAATTTTCGCAGAATCTTATGTACAACCTAAAGAATGTTCATGCTGAATTTCGACTCGATTGGGTCAAATCTTGATCGATACGAAATTCGTTCGTATCGATCACGGATCGAATGCAAATCACATGAGATCGATCGCGCGGGCCCGTACATGCGCCAGAAGAGGTCTTCCGAGATCTGAGCGAGATATCTGCAGCCTACGCCTATAAATAGCATCCCAGGGCCAATAGAAAAGGGACTTTTGGCTCTCCTACGTCCATATTCTGCTGAATCCATTTTGCACTCCAAGATCAATGTTGTACTCGAAATTTACTGATGTAGTTCGCTGTAATCAGTTGTAATCAGCAAGAAAACATCAATAAAGTCATCAATTTCATAGTGGACATAGGGCATATGCCAAACCACTCTAAATCATTGTGTTTCTACATGTTTTTCTGATATGTTTTTGAAGTGTTTATTAGATAATCCTCTTTTTACATTTATTTTCTTCATTTTATCTCTTCAAATACTTCCAAAGAGTGTTGTGTCCAATCTTGGTACAAACATTTTGGTGCTTTCACCGAGAAAACACAGTTTTTATCCTGCTCATTGGATCTGCTATCGACACCAGATTGTACAAATCTAAGTAGAAGATCCAGATTTCAAGTTCAGAGTTCTTCCATCCTACTCAGATTTGCATCAAATCTAGGAAGGAACATCACCATCCTTAGCACAAGGATCGCTTCTACAGCTGTGGATCCAGAAGGACGGGATTGACAAAGTCCTGCATAACTCCCTCAAACTAGTCAGAATGCTGCAGGACCATCAGATCCATCAGGCCCTGTCACCAGGGAAGAATTTCAGATGCTTGTGCAAGAGCTGACACAGAGCCATTAGCAACTTACTGAACAACTACACGCTAACGCCTAATTGACCAACCAGCTGAATTACCAAAGGCATAGGAGATCCAGGAGGGATCATGCCTCCTATTCTTCCACCGAGAGTTCAGCCTCTTCGGACTACCATCATAGATCTACGTGCCCACGGCTAGATGGGAGTTACACTCAAGCTACCGAGCATCAACATACGCTGAACATTGGGAAACCGAGAGTCGGTCCGTCAACCAGCTACCAGACCGGACCCTCCTCTTGGGAAGGTACTGTTCCTCATTCCGTCATAAACAACCGTTCTGCCACCACTACTATTGAACCTGGAGTTAATGCCCAGAATCGGACAGACCTGATCCAATGCTAACATACTCTCGAGCCTTATATCCATGAAGAATTAGAACCAAGGAGGCGAGACCTGGACCTTCGACCGCATCCGACCCAGCCTCGCATTGTGGAACCCAACCACACTATGGCCCAACACGCTCAAAATGTCAAGATGCCGGATATACCAATGATGATCCGTTAGATGATCCGAGAGAGTCAAGGCCTTACTAATGACGACTGGGGTATCTCCCTAAGCCATACTCCTTTTACTGATGAGATACTTTATGCTGAACACCCTCGGCGATTCAAGATGCTGAGCTTACCAGTTTATGAAGGAAGTTCTGATCCCAACCAACACATCCTGAAATATGAATGGTTGATGAATGCAGCACGAGCTGACGATGTAGTTAAACGCCAAAGCTTTCTGATCTCTTTGGGGAGCATAGCTACCACGTAGTTCACTCGTTTTCCACCTCGGTCTATTTCTTGTTTTGATCAATTGGCTACAGAGTTTGTTAAATAATTCTGCATGCATGTCGCAAGGCCGAAGGATGTTAACACTTTGTTTAGTGTCGCTCAAGCTCCTGAGGAGACACTCCGATATTATTTAGAAAGATTTCATGCTGCATGCACTGAGATCAGCAACCCTAATGATAACTCCATTCTTATGGCACTGACTAAGGAGATTGACCCCGATTCTGAATTCGGCAACTTGTTGGTCGGAAAACCCCCGCATCATTGGACTGTTTCTATTCCAAGACAGCCCAATTATTGAGAAGAGAGGATGCGAAATACTCTAGGAAACAAGATGACGTAGGGCCCAACATGGAAGGAATTCAAAGTAATGTGGCTGTTAAACAATCCGGGAAGAATTCCAAAAAAGTTCAGTTGGATATACAAAATAAACAGACTCGACCAAAGGGCAATGGGGATCAGAATAGGAAACGGGATCAGAACCGTGGTCCATGACATAGGGCTCCAATGTTTGATAATTATAATCCTCTAAATACGTCGCTGGAGAATGTATATCTACAAACCTGCAGTACTTTTCGGCACAAGAAGCCCGTTCCGAAGCAACCGTCAGAGAGATAGATCCAAACAGGGAAATTTTGTAGATCCCATGAAAGTTATGGCCATAATAAAAATGAGTGTCTTCATTTGCAAAATCTCATTGAGAAGTTGATAAGAGAGAGGAAGCTAGAACAGTTTATGTCGGCGTCGCAGTTTAGAGGTGCGGGCCCATCGAATCAAAATCAGGTACCTAATCAGGCGAGACAGGAGGAACCCTCTCATACTAATGGGAGGTTAGTGATAAATACTATAAGTGGTGGTCCTCATTCAGCAGACTGAAGCTAGAAGGAAATGGAGTCGTATGCCAGCTTTGCGAGGCATGTGGACTTCGAGTGTTGTAGTTGTTTTGATGATGGGGCTCCGGCCAAACAACAAAATACGATGACTGACGACATCGTGTTTAGAAATAGAGATGCTAACAAGGTTGAAGCCCCCACTATTGATCCACTTGTCATATCAACCCAAGTAGGTCCTGCTTGGATGAAAAGGATCCTGGTTGACAGTGGAAGTTCTAGTAATATCTTGTTCAAGCGATCCTATGACCAAATGAAGATGGACGCTAAAGATTTGAAGCCTTGCCAATCTCGGATTCATGGCTTCAATGGGAGCGCTACTATACCCACTGGAGTAGTGGAACTACCTGTGGAATTGGGAGTTGGAGAACGCCGAAGAGTCCGGATACTACATTTTGTTGTTTTGGACATTGATTCGCAATATAATGCTTTCTTGGGCCGATCGGCCCTAGCTGAATTCAGGGCATCCATTGCCCCGTGGTGTTTAACTCTAAAATTCTCCACCGATCATGGAGTTGGAATTTTTCAAGAAGATCAGGCTACCGGACGAGCCTGTTATGTCGCTGAGCTGCGCAAGGCGCAGTGAAAGGAGAAAGGAAAGGGCGCAGAGGAATCTTTCCACGACCGTTTTGTTGATAATGGTGCCTCGATTGATGTCTCGATTGACAAAAGCGCAGAGGAATCCAAAGAGATCTTGACCCGAGAGATAATGAAAGCGGAGATGAAAGTAGAGACAGTTAAGCTTCTCCGACCGAACTAACGATTGATGTCTCGATTGACAAAAGCGATGATTCTAGAATGATAAAGATTGGGTCTCAGTTAAGTCAACAAGTGAAAGAGGAATTGGTTGAATTTATTTGGGTAAACCTTGACGTGTTAGCCTGGATACATTTTGACATGTATGGGATCTCGCTGCACATCGCGAGCCATACGTTGAATATTAACCCATGATACATCCCAGTCAAGCAAAAAAGGCATGGTATGGATCCAGAGAGATCTGCCGTCCTTAACGAAGAGGTCAGTAAGTTGAAATCGAATGGATTTATTCGAGATGCCTTATACCCAGAATGGGTATCCAATCCTGTACTTGTCCAAAAGCCGAATGGGAAATGGGGAACTTGTATTGACTACTCAGACTTGAACAAAGCTTGCCCAAATGATAGTTTTCCATTTCCTCGAATTGATCAGCTCGTAGATTCGACGGATGGACATGAACTCTTATCCTTCATGGATACATATTATGGTTACAACCAAATACCCATGCACTTAACCGACCAGGAACATTCCATCTTCGTAACCAATCTGGGACTCTATTGCTACAAAGTCATGCCTTTTGGACTTAAGAACGCTGGTGCAACTTACCAACGATTGGTTAAAAGGATGTTCGCCGACCAGATTGGAAAAACCATGGAGGTATATGAGGACGACATGCTAGTGAAATCATGATTTTCCACCGATCATATTAAAGACCTAGAGTTAATGTTTAATATCCTCTGAGAATATAGAATGAAGCTCAATACGTTGAAATGTCACTTTGGGGTTGCATCCGAAAAATTCCTTGAGTTTATCATCAATGATCAAGGAATTGAAGCCAATCCCGAAAAGATCTGGACGATCAAAAATTTTGAGACTCCAAGAACCACAAAGCAAGTCCAAAGCCTCAATGGAAAAGTTGCAGCACTAAGCAGGTCCATTTCAAAGTCCACCGACAAATGCATTCCTTTCTTTGATTTGATTCGAAAAGGGAAATGAATTTTGAATAGACCACAGAATGTGAGGGCGCATTACGTGCACTAATTTAGCACCTCTCTACACCGCCTATTTTGTCAAAGCCTATCAATCATGAGAAATTGTATATCTACTTGGTAGTATCAGAAAACGCAACCAGTACTGGCCTAGTTCAGGAGGAAGACCGAGTGCAAAAACTGGTCTACTATATTAGTAAGCGACTAACTGACGCTGAGAGAAATTATCCGAAGCCAGATAAGTTGGCTTATTGTCTCGTTATTGCCTCAAGGAAGCTCCATCCTTATTTTTAGGCTCATCCTATCACTGTTTACACCGATTAGCCATTACGACAGGTCCTTATGCTGCCTGAGACATCTGGTAGGTTACTTAAGTGGAATATCGAGCTAAGCCAGTTTGATATTGCGTACACTCCAAGCGAGTCATTTAAGGACAAGTCCTAGCGGATTTCATAGCCGAATATACCATCGTAGAGGACTTTTCCGAAACCAGTGAATCTCCCGAGTATATCTGGAAGTTGCACACTGATGATGCGTCAAACGACCAGTGCTCCGGTGATGGAATTGTACTTGAAACCCCTGATGGTCGATCCATATGTTATGCTCTAAAGTTTCATTTTCGTGCGACCAACAATGAAGCTGAGTAAGAAGCCCAGCTCGTCGAATTGAGATTCGCCCGGATTTCAGAATCGTTGCTATGGAAATTTATTGTGATTTGCAATTAGCAGTGTGTCAAGTTCGGGGTGAATATCAGGCAAAAGATCAAAGTCTGGCTGCGTATCTATCTCGAGTCCAAGAGATACTTAATTAGTTTGATTATTATTTCATCTTCTACATACCCCGTGAGCGCAATCAAAAGGCTGATTCATTGGTAAAGTTAGTAAGAACGGGCGAAGCACAACAAATGAGACTCGTTTCTGTGGAAACATTATCTTTCCCATGCACTGATCAGATGGAGATAGACTAAACATTTGAAATCACTCCCGATAAGGAGTCGTGGATGACTCTGTTCTGAAATTACCTCGAGCATGGAATGCTACCTAAGCGCAGGAGTGAGAAGAGGCAGATTCTTCGAAAAGCTGCACGGTTCACTATCCAAAATGGAGTCATGTATAGAAAAGAGTACTTCGTTCCTCTACTCTGGTGTATCGCCCACGATGAAATTAAGCGTGTGTTACATGATGTACATAAAGGAGAATGTGGCGATCACATCGAGGGGCAAGCTTTAACTAAGAAAGTGCTCCAGTATGGATATTATTGGCCGACAGTAAATCGGGATGCAGCGGATTACGCCAATAAATGCGATAAATGTCAAAAGCATGCTCGAATTCCTAGAGCCCCACCTACTGAGATAACCCAAATGGTCTGTCCATGGCCGTTTGCAGTATGGGGTATCGATATCATTGGCTCTCTACCTCTGGCCAAAGGTGGAGCGAAGTACGCCATCATCGCATTTGATTACTTTACCAAGTGGGCCGAAGCTGAGCCTCCTGCTACAATCATGACGAAGAAAGTGATCAACTTTGTAATCTGCAATATTTTCTACTGACTTAATCTCCCACATACCATCATCACTGATAATGGAACCCAATTTGACGGTGTTGAATCCAAGGATTTCCGCCAACGGCTCCATATTCAGAAGAAATTCTCTACAGTTGAGCACCCTCTAGCGAATGGCCAGGTTGAAGCTGTTAATAAGGTTATCAAGTCTATTCTAAAGAAACGACTGGAAAAGGCTGAGGGCAAGTGGGTTGATGAACTTCCTATGGCTCTTTGGGCTTACCGAACAACCCAGAAGTCTGCGGCCGGACACACTCCATTCTCTCTTTTCTATGGTTCAGAAGCCGTTATTCCAATTGAGGTGGAAGTACCTTTTCATCGTGTGACTTATTATGATCCAAAGACAAATGCCATATTACTTGCTGAATCCTTGGGTTTGTTGGATGAGAATCACGAAGAGGCTGATTTGATGCAGTCGCAAACCGAAGTCGAGTCTCGCGATTATACAATGCCAAGGTCCGACCCCGAACCTTTAAACTCGGCGATCTCGTTCTCAGAAGAATCTACCTGGTCCCTTCGCACATGAAACCAACGTGGGAAGGGATGTATGTGATTGAACGAAAGCTCGGAGATGGAACAATTAAGTTATCAACTGTTGACGGTCTTACTTTGCTAAGAGCCTGGAGCAACAAGAGTCTTCGTCACTACTACACATGAAAAGCTTTATTTATTTAGTCTATTTTTCATCTGCAATTTGTTTCTGCATTTCGAAATTTGATTTTGTAATAAGGCAACTGACTTTGCCATATTTTCTTATTTCAACAATAAAATTCCATCTCTTGGAGCCAGAGCTGTGATTTATTGAATGTGTCATACAACCATCACGATGCATGAAGAGCTAAGTTCCATCATACAATGGGATTTATTCAAATAGGGAGTGACTGTGATACGACCGGCCACTCACTAAGTGAAACCCGAGCTCGGGGGCAAGACACCACACTGAAGCCAAAAATGGATTGATATACGAAAATCCTTTAACTAACTCTAGTTTCCCAGATTATGAGCTAGAGTATAAACTTATAAATGCGGTTTCGAAGAGGGTGGATTTGTCCGCCTAACCACTTCGCCCGTATCTTGACCAAGTTTGAGGAGGATGGACCCGCCCATCTAACGACCTCACTTGTTAACTCAGGGTGGATGTGAATCGACCATCCACGATCCTAATAGGTTCGTCGTTCCCAGAATGCGAACGAAATTCAAACACCTAAACAGATGTGACTAACTGTTTGTCGGCCAACTCCAAATTCCCAAAGTGTGAACCGTAGTTTAAACATCAAATCCAAATTTCCAAAGTGAAAATTGGAGTATAAACATTAACTCTGAGTTTCCAGAGCATGAAACGGAGTATAAGCATTAACTCTAAGTCCCAGAGTGTGACTTGGAGTATAAACACTAAGCCTGAATTCTCAAGGTGTGAACCAGAATGTCAACATCAACCAACGTCAAGTTCTCGGAGTGCGAACTGAAGTACAAATGTCGACTACCTCCGGATTTCCAAAGTGCGAACCAGAGTATCGACCGCAATTAACTTAAGTCCCCGAAGCATTGACATATACTTAAAAATTAAATAGGCTTGATCGACTGCCGGCGTACAAATGCAAATCCATAGAGTGTGGATGCGATCATTAATAAGTGAGCGAGTGCGATTCGACCACTCTACTCTCACTTGTTTCAGCATCGATTCAACGATTGTAAGTTCGACAAAATGAAGGCAAAGTGTAGTCGCTATTTTATCTTTACAACTCATTCCTGAAACCGGGGGCAGAACTTAAGTGTAGATCGCTGACTAAAGCAGTGCAGCATCGGAGTTCAGCTTAACGTTAGTCACGACTCGTAGCCGTGATTCTAGGACTAAACAAATAAACTCAAAACCCGATCCAAAGGTTGAAACTTCACAAGCCTACTGAACAAGAATTCAAATGCTGGAACACTTAAGTAAATACACAATCATTAGGTTGAAGATGGAATAAAATTTCATTTCAACAACTTGTGGAAGGAATTTATGTACAAGTTATTCCTAAAAATCCTACCAGTAGGGGCCGAACTCGCGTCTATACATGTCCTACAAAAGCTAAAATAAATTCCTATCTACTCAAAAATGAGCCGAGGAGAAGCATATATTCTTTTTTCTTCTTTGGTTTCCCCTTTGGTGCAGACCCGATGGAGCTTTCACTTGTTTTTCTCTTCAAGCCCTTGCCTTTCGGCGGCCGCACTCCATTCGGGGGCATTATGTCCACTTCCTCCTCCAAACTCACATGTATGGGTGTGCTACCAGAAGGCGGAGTCAGAGGGATCGGATCAAATGTAGGAGCTGGGGTAGGCACGCTGGTGTCAAAAACCATACCACCAGGAGATATCATCCTTAACGGAGCCAGGCCGGGTCCCGCCATTCTACCTCCAAAGCTGCTAGTCTGGGCTGCTGCTTCCATTTCGGCATTGATATCAGCTATAAACTCTTCCTCATGAAGTGTTTGCGCATCTCTAGGAAGTGCAGCTAGACCTAAGGAACTAGTCGCCAGTGCGCTTCCGCTCATGACAAATGGCAAATCCACAAAGGGGTAACTATGATGGCCAAGAAGTTCCTCCATCATCTGTTCATCAAGGGAAAGTTTTACATCCCCGCGTTCTGTCAATAGACATAGTAGTTGTTGTAGCGATAGCTTCAGTCATGATAGCCTCTAGCACATGATGCGATTCTTGAGTGGTGGCAGAAGGCGCAGCTGATGTAGCTCCAATCACTGGAAAGAATTAAAGAAAACTGTTATTAAGTATTTCAAGTAAAGCTCCCGATCATAAAAAAGCATACGGAATGTTCAGAGTACCTTCCTCGATTTGACTTGTTGGCGGCTGAACGGCCTTAGAAAGTTGCTCGCTAGCTAGAGATATATGCGGCTGATCCGGGTTGTAAGAAGGAAAAGATTGAGATTCAACCGCAGAAGTCGGTTCAGGCTGAGTCGACATAAGAGTTTCGGGACTTGTATCATGGTGCTTGACACCTGAACCTTCTCCAACTTTCGAATGCTGAGCACCAAGCTTTTCCTTCTCATGTGAAATCATAGCATCATGGAGAATTTTCCTTTCGTCTTCATTCAGCACTCGGCTCTAAAGCTCGAATTCGTCGACCAATTCGCCCTGATGGGCAGCTTTCTCATCCTCTACTAATTGGCCCCAGGCATTGTATAAGTTTGTTGGATAGTTATCGAGCCAGGCTAGGTTCCTATTCTTCAAGACGTTGGCATTATAAGTAATAAGGAGATCTTTAATGTTAGCCTCTAGCCTGGACTCCGCCATTTGGACCTTCTCCTCGACCTCAGTCTCCACCTCCCATACCATAGCAGTTGCCGCATCCCGTTTACCCCGTAGCACTATGGCCTGTTCAAATGCTTCCTGGGCTGTGATATTTGCATCATCCCTTACTTTAATGATTTTGAAAATTTTGGCTTTAAGCTCGTTAAGTTCTTTAAGGACTGCATCCTGCTCGGCTGTGACAGTAGCGTTTTGGTGGCCCATCTCCTCCACCAGGGAAAAGTGTGTTTGCCTCATCCTCTCCATTGCCAAGTTCACCTCGTCGGCCTTTTGAGTGGCCTTTATTTCTGACTTTTGGGAGGATTCAGCTTCATCGTTAAGCACGTGAATGATTCGATCCTTTTGAGTGAGCTTGGCTTCTAGTTTCTCTATAGTAGTCGCCCGCTCAAAGTCTAGCTTGATACTATCTCTACGATTTTCCCCCACTCCTTGTACCGAGTGTAGATGTCATGAATATAATCATGCATTGTGTTCTCTGCTTCCTCTGGAATTCTCTTTAAGTGCGGGGGAAGAGTTAACCATCAGAGAAAATGCTCAAAAAATCCTTCTTCAATTGTACGATTCTAGTATCCCCTTCCCCGGTGGGCTTAGTAATAGCCTGTTCAGCAACAACGGGGGTTTCAGCCACATGTCTACAACGGTGTGATTCAGGCCTAGAATCTTGAGAAGATGATTTATGGAAGGGAGGCTCCACTGGTTGTTTTCCATAGCTCGAAGGGTGTATAGGGATTCTAGGACGTGGAGAATGGGATCGGGATCGATGTCTGTAGTTCATGTCCTTATCTCTGTCATATCGTTCCTGGCTAGAGTACCCACGATCATAATCCCTCTCTGCCTCTCTCCTACATGACTCATAGCATGAAGAAGATCGACGGGCTGAGTGAAGGCTCCCTAGCATCGACCCACGTTCGGACATTGTATCTGCAAAGTATAATGAAACAAAGTTAAAAATCTCCTGAAGTAAACAGTTTGCGACCGAAAATCGTTTAGTGCCGTGAAGTGTATATGTATGTGCAACCCCTTGACCAACCGGAAATGTCGACCACACTTGTGGGAAGAGACTCGCTTAAGTCTAAAGCACTCTGACGCTCCTCCAACACGGCATCGTGATGAAGTGACACATAATCCGGGATTGGGATATCGGCAAGCCCTTCGAAAAGGTTCTCCATTTGCGAGGGAGGAGCCTTTGAAATTCTAATAACCGAAGAAGGCAAAGACACGACTACAGAATTCCATCTCAAAGGTTTGTAGCGCTTATACGCTGCAACCTTTCCTTTTCTCCTTCCCTTAGAATCTTGAAAGGCATTGGAAGGCCCGGCAATGGGTTCATCATTGGTGGATATATTTTCGTCATCACCCTCTTCAGCTATTATGACCCTGGGCGCTTCACTCGCCTCATCGAGGCTACCCTCGGCTTTCCTTCAAGTCTTATACTTTGGCTCCGCTCAATTTGCCCGACGGTTTTCAAATTTCTGTCTAATAGAACCGAATCAATGTCCCTCATTTCACCTGGAACTTCTTGGTGGACCTGCACTATTTTTAAAACGCGCACCTTCGGGTCGTGAAATAGCAGTTGTAAAGAAAAGAAGATATTGGTTTTAACATCAGCTACGATTATCTTGTTAAATGCTGGAAAAATCACAGTACTTACGTCTGACCAACCATCGACTGGGGAATCCTAGAGGGCATCGGACATAGAACCATTCCATTTTAAAGTAACTCAGCCTGGTCCAGGATCCCGTTACAACTTAACAATTCCTGACTGACTCTAGGCATGTGAACAAGGGACTATCTCCTCGACTCTTGGCATTAAATAAGTATCTGATCTCGATCGGGGTCGGTGGTCGAAAAAATACCGCATAAATACAATAAATAGGTTGTTCAGCAAAGCGTATCCGTTCGGACGTAGCTATGATGGGGCAATTCCAAAGAAAGACAACACTTCGCTAATGTATTGGATAAATGGAGGAAGTGCTCCTGTTGCGCATGCATGGCGATTGAAGGCAGCAAAACCTTTTGGTGGAGCATGTGGTTTATCATTTGGTCCCGGCAATCATACATCGTCTAATGACAAGCCATGCCTTAGGCATATCCATCCCAGCATGTCTGCCGAGACGTTGTACGGTATATAATCTTGCGGGTTACCAATAAATCTAGCACCTGGTAGCTTGTCCGGAGCAGGATCTATAACTTCGGCCTTGATGGTTAGTATCTCTATTATTAAGTGAAGTGAACTATGAATTTCCTACGGTTGTGAGCTTGTAGACTCCATAACTAACTTATGAAAAACCATCATTAGACGATAATAAGCCCATGTGTCCCCCAGTGTGAAGTGCGTAAAAGTGTTGTGCAGTGCAGTGTTGCATACTACTTAAGAAATTCTACAGAGTTTGAGAAAATATTCAAACGACGAGACTTCAGAATTCAATCAAAGTGACTGTCATCGCTGACCGTCACGACCATGCAATCCAGACTTTGGAGGCCGATTTAAGTTAAAGTTTGTTAAATTTTTTTAAGTTACGGTTTCATCGACGAGCTTCCGAAAATAGTCAAATATGCGGTTCAATGGTAAAGTCCAATTATGTAAAGATGAAGCTTGTTGGGGTTAAATGTTCAAATTTGCATGAAGTTCGTATCCATCAGGGTCAGAAATAGGATTATTCGTTACAATGGTTTTTTACTTCGTATCGATCCGAAGATGTTCGTTTCGTATCGATCCGAGGATGTTCATTCCGTATCGATCAAAGCCGAGGACTTCGAACCGATCCAAAGTGACTGTTTCGTACCTATCATTCAACCTTCATTTCATATCGATTATCCAACCTCCATTTCGTATCAATCATTTAACGACCATTTCATACCGGCCGGATGTTATCAACTTCGTATCGATCGAATGACCCATCCATGAATCAATCAGAGGTGCACTATCTTCGTATCGATCAGTATCGATTCAAAGTAACCGATATTAAGTGGTTGTTCTATGATCTATACGAAATCTAAGGAAAGATGACGATATCAGATTTCCAATTGAGGTTGATATGAAACGAGACATCTTCTTCCTCGATCGATGCGAGATTAAGGCCGAACAGCAGCCCACTAGCACCTTCGTGTCCATCCTCGTTTCTTCTTCTCCGATCAATACAAACGTCATTAACCCTTCCTTAACCTCGCTCCGACTTAACTCCGGTGATGATGTCATCGGAATCGGCATGGGACATGAGGGGAGTATCATAAGAGTTTGAGTCTCATCATTTGGAATTGTTCCTAAACGGTTAACTACCTAAATTGAAGTAAAAATTCGAGGGATTAAGGGATTGTTTAGGTTTGGATGAAGGCAGTTTCTTCTTCTCAGTTTCTTGATCGATGCGAAGCAGTTCAAAAGGAATAAAGAGCAAGTGAAATATCTCTAAGTCTAAAGCTTATATATGGACCCAAGAAGTGAAGGGAAATGATTCGTCTCCCATTCATTGCGACCGATCACAACCGATTTCTCATCGGATCAATACAAAGTGTACTATTCGTATCCATCAAATCGTGTCTTATTGATACGAAACGCTTGTTCGTATCCACTTTTTTCGACTCCATCTAAGATGCATTGATACAAACTGCGCTATTCGTATCCATCAATACATGGCCTATGAAGACTCGTATTCATCGATACGAATAATGCATGAGAGACTAGTTGCCCTGATTGTATCCTTCAAGAGTCAATCGATACGAAATCCTAACTTCATATCCACCGTGTTGAAAGTTGCAGGGGATCACAGCCATCGATGCAAAGATCATCACGGAATAATATTTGGATAATTCAACTCTATCGATACGAGATTCATGATCATTTATCCCGAATCGACCCATGAGAGGATCGATACGAAGGAACACTCCAAAATGACCATTATGTGTCGTTACAGCTCGAATTTCACATCGATTTAGGAGAGGATCGATGAAGAATTCGATACAAGAAAAACAGAAAACCTGACAACGACTCGTGAACGTACGAACGTTAACGGGAGTCGGGCTAACATACATATACAATGAACTAACATCCAATCTTTAAATTCCGTAGGAATTGAATACTTGTCTGATGGTTACAACAACAAACAAAAAAGAACTATCATACAGCAATCAGTTACAACAGTACACAGTACAACAGTTGGCAGTCAACGGTTTATATTATTAAAAAATGAGTCAAAGGTTACCACTTTCAACAAAAAGACGATAACCGTTTAACAAGTCAGATGAAAATGTTCAGAATGAACATCGCAACTCTAAAAAGCATGTCATGTTCTCATACGACATACTTTCGGGGGGAATGCTATCTTGCCTTTTGGCAAGGCCGTAGCACCAAAGGATTAGCTGGAAACCAATGACAGTTCTTCCCGAAAACCAGTTATGCACAGGTTCCTTTTAGATGTCTGTAAAAAAATTTCGAGTCCAGATCGAGCTACAATTGATATAACATGACAAGCGAAGTTGTGAAAGCCAACGTAACAAATTTCAAATCGATCGGAGTTCGTATGCTCATGATATGATTGATGTTGTTCAAGGAAATCAACCTCCCTTCGTATCCATCATGTTCGAATCGGTTAATGGTGGCCTTGTTCGTACCCATCATGTTCATATCGGTCAGAGTGACCTCCCTTCATATCCATCACGTTCGAATCGGTTAATGGTGGCCTTGTTCGTATCCGTCATATTCGTATCGGTCAGAGTGACTTCACTTCGTATCTATCATGCTCGTATCGATCCGTATCCATCACAATCGTGGCGATCCAAGTAGCCATACTTCATATCCATCGTCACCAATTAGTTTGTATTTATGGGAGGTTGTCACTTCGTATCGATCGTTTCCTGCACTTCGAATCGATCAATCTGTTCACATACTTCGTATCGATCGGCCATTGATCGATATGAAGAGCACATTACAGATCGATAAGAATGTCACCTTTTTGATCGATACGAACAAAGCCACAACAATCGATATGAACAAAAGAACTTTGAACAATACGAAAAGACCAAGTCAAATCGATATGAACAAGGCACAAACATTGGGAAGACTCGATCGATTCGGCATGAACTTCGGATCCATCCTAAAATCAAGCGCCACGTCGACTGGCATCACGTACGCAATGATCAACACGAAATGATCGATTCGAACAACATCGACATGAGGAGAACGACATCCGAGAAGCCCCAACTTGCATCGATCATAACTCACAATCTACAAGTCCAAATGCTATGAAATTTTTGCAGGAGCTTACGTACAACCTAAAGAATGTTCATGCTAAATTTCGACTCAATTGCGTCATATCTTGATCGGTAAGAAATTCGTTCGTATCAATTGCAAATCACATGAGATCAATCGCGTGGGCACACACACATACCAGAAGAGGTCTCCCAAGATCTGAACGAGATATTTGCAGCCACGCCTATAAATAGCATCTCAGGGCCAACAGAAAAGGGATTTTTGGCTCTCCTACGTCCAAACACTACCGAATCCATTTTTACGCTCCAAGATCACTCTTGTGCTCGAAATTTACGGCTGTAGTTTGCTGTAGTCAGCTGTAATTAGCAAGAAAACATCGACAAAATCATCAATTTCATAGTAGACATAGGCCATACGCCAAACTACTCTAAATCATTGTGAATGTACGTGTTTTTCTGATCTGTTTTTGAAGTGTTTGTTAAATAATCCTCTTTTTACATTTATTTTCTTCATTTTATCTCTTCAAATACTTTCGAAGAATGTTGTGCCCAATTTTGGTACAAACACCAAAGGAATATTCACACCTGTACACCATACAGCCTCATTCTCCATATTATCTAACAGTATTACTCGGTAATACTCTTGGATAATATGGGTATGGAGGTGGAGTGTTATAGTTAGTATCAGAGCGGGTTTTGAACAATATAGAATGTTTGTGATACGAGTCTTGGCCTTAAAGCGACTTAGAGTCCCTGTTCCTCTTTGGGTGTATGGTAGCTACACGATATTAAAGGGATAGTAGGAGTATGCGATGATTACTAAGGTAATCATCTAGGGACATACTTGTTATTTTTCCTACTATATATATAAACTCCTAGCCTCTACCTCTTTTGTATGTATTTGTTTTCGAGTGAAAATGGACTTTTTGAGGAAGGTATTAAAGTAAGGAGTTGTTAGCCCAACGAATAGTGTCAAATGATATTGAATAGACCTCTGTGTGGCGAGTTGAGTAGAAGGATCCAATAATGATTAGAGTAGTGCAATGGAAATTGATTGATAGTTTTTCCATTGAAGACGTTTGTTTGCTTGTTTGAATTTGTGCTTGTTGTTGTTAATAATTGATGAATTAGGTGTATATATGAATCATGAAATTAAATATTTTGTTCAAACAAGCAAATATTTTGAGATAATATGATTTTTATTTTGATTGAAATATTTTAGTTGTTTATTTTGGTGTTAATTTGTCCATAGAATGCTTTAAGAATTCTGGTCGATGTGGATGCACATGTATTCGATAAGAATTTCTAAACATTAGGACAAGACATCTCGACACAATGGTTTAAAATGAATTACTATTTTGAAAAGAAGTGTTATAAATAATATTTTGGAAAGTAAGTAATTGTTTAAGATAGTATTAAAAGAATTTTCTAATGAAATATATAGGTGGATATACAACAAATTTGTTTTGACTTGAATATATATTTTATAAAATAAAAAAATATATGTAATAAAGTAAATAAATAAATACTCTATTCACTTTGTTAATTAAGTCTTGTCAAGGAAGTGGGAGATATTTATTTTGAAGTTATGAATTTAATCAAAATTTGTCATTCCTTCTTTATTATTGTTGTTTCTTGTTTCTTTCCTAATGTTATTCGATTTCAATTATGAATATTTATTTTAAACTTTTAAGTTGTACAAGTCTTAGTATGATATAAAAGAAGATTTAGCGATATGTCCCTGGTACTAGCATGAAGCTTTGTTTTCATTGTTGAAATGTAAATTCCATAGGCTTTTTAATGGTAAGGTATGCATGTGCAAATATTGGACTCTTACTGTGAACTAAAATCTTGATTTTCTTTTGTTGCAATTTTTCAAAAGATCTCTCCTCGCCATTCGCCCTATTCATTTAACTTCCTTTGGTAGTTAGGAAAAGGTCAACTTTCCTCTAAGATAAGACAATAAGCAGTTAGAAAATAATAATAATTAATAATGCGTATAATTTAAACATATAACATGTTGTAACACAAAGAATAATTACAAATTGAGAACACAAATCTTTTTTTGTGAAATGAAAGAGAGTAAATTACAAGACTAGATCATTCCAAGTTTAGAAAATTTACATTTTTCTAAAATGCTGTCTGAATATGGTCATAACTTTTGATTTGATTATTCGATATTGATAAAATCATTTTCATTTGAAAGATATCTTAATATAGAATAACTTTTGTGTTTGTCGTTTTTGAAATTTTAGAGTTTATTATATTAAAATGTGAATTAAAATGAAGGCATGTTGCTATTTTTAAATGGAGAAAACTGAGCTGAATTTATTTGCCTATAACTTTTGAATGGTTTATCCGATTTCAACGGTTTTTGCGCATTCCGAAAAGCTAAGAATATATGCTAAACCTTTTATTGTAAGTATTTTGCAAAATTTTGAAATTTTCTTCACGAAAAGTGAGGTTTTATTGAGTGGGCCTGTACTTATTTGAGAAAATCTGAGTTGTTATTGTTTGGAAAGTGGTTTAACTATGAATGTGATGTTGTTTTTATATCAAACGTATGCACACATGACATATTTCTTTCCTATATGAGCTTTTAAACTTGATAAAGATATAATACTCAAGTCAATCCGGGACAGTTCAGGTATAGAGACATTAGCCATCGGATGATTGGGCTTTAGAGGCTATATATATATATATATATATATATATATATCATGTTTGAGTTGTCTATGTATATTTTATTTAGATGTCTCCTTGAATTTGTTCGTATTGAGATGGCTATGAGATCTTACATTGTAAACTTTGCTTACATATACTCTCATGGCGCGACAACCGTATAATTGTGATGTAACATATTTTTCTACTGTGACCCGTAACTCGATGTTTGTTTACATTGATTGTATATTGTTCTATCCTGGAGGCACATGTGTTCATTGCTTCGTGTCGATACCGCATACATGTGAATGTGTTATATGAGATTTTTATATACATACTAGTGTTAGCCCAAGGGAATATTCGTGTGTGTACCCTATACAGTCTCATTCTCATATTAACTGACAGTATTACCCGGTAATACTCTTGGATAATATGGTTATAGAGGTGGGGTGTTACAGTAGGTCTCGGGTCGGGCCTTGGAGACAAAAAATAAAATAAATACCTGTTCAAACCCAACCTAAACAGACCGGACCCGAAAGACCGGACCCGAAAGACCGGACCCGAAAGACCCTACCAAAAAATAAAGAAATGTATGCATTTTTAGTGTTATTAACCAATCAGACCCGACCCAACCCGACCCAAACCGAAGCCCCGATCGGGTCAAGTCTAGGTTTTTGAAATGTATAGTTTGACCCTGACAAAACCTGACCCACCTAGAGTGTAGACCCATCGTGTTGAGTCCAGCTCCATCAGGTTGGGTCTAATTGCCACCCCTGCCCATAGGTATATCCTACAAAAAGATCACATCGATGATTCATGTAAAGGCCAAGAGATTGGGCGATTTTCCATTAAAGAGTGTCCTTACATTGAGTAACCTTCCCCTTAGTTTAATCACCTTTCTCTTGGACCTCTATCTATGTAACAACTCACAACTCCAGATGCATCGATCTAAAGCCTAGAGTGATTTTCAGACTCATGTCGTGCCAAGAAATGTGAGCTATTGATTTATAAAACATTACAGAGACTAAAGTGTAAAGGATAAAATAAAAGATATTCTACACTTTCAGATCTCATAGCGACAGGTAAAAAATATAAATATAGATAAAACATCATCTTAGAAAGTATCCTAAAAACACAATTCGAAAATATATGTAGTCCAAAAATCCAACATTTTACAAAATAATAGCATACATGTTGAAAAGTGCTAAAAATACGATACATAGTTATATGGAGAGTGATAAAGAGTAATAAGTGGTTCCCATGTCAAGCTTTATCCTCCATATACTCGATTTGGTCCAATCACCTACTGCCATATCCTCCTATGGTGGGGTAAAAAAAAGGAAAGGAACCGGTCAGATAAAAGTCTAGTGAATGAGTTACATCATTAATATATGGTGACCACATGCAATTGACTCCATTTATAACTTACATGGCCTAAGGTGTCCACTTGTGTTGTACATTACTTACTAGCATCGGTCATATGTTCCTAAGTGAATATAGGTTTTAATATACCAAAATTAAGATCCTATAAAGGTTTACACTTAGCGTCGAACAACTAATCGAACCTCAAATCAACTATGGATCGGATTAGTTGTCTTTGGGATTACCTCTAACATAAGATTGCAAACAGTAATGCCGTTAGGACAACATTTCCCAAACAACGACTACACATGTTTTCTTTTACGCATTGAGAGGATCCCACAATGACGACACACATCAAATAAGTCATAAGGTCACTGCATCCATGTCTAAGCTCAAGGGTAACGTCATGCCACTTATTGCACAGTGTCGGAAACCTCCTTTTAGCATCGAGCCCACACTTCTGCAGTCGTCCATCAAGAGTGTTGCATATCCACTGAGGAGTCTTCTGTGAGTACTTCTAACAATTAAATTTCCTTTATAGAATGGATAATGTTTAGGCCAGCTGAATGGCCTACTCACACTACCTCATGAGTTCCGTAATGCTCAAAAGTCTAGTGTTAAGGAACTAATTTCCCTAATAATATAATAACATCCATACATATAATATATTTAAATTTATAAACCTAGGCCTTAGGCTGAGGTTCAAACGGTGCCTGAAAGTTGATGACTGGTCAACAGCTTGCTATCGACCGGCCCCAGGAAACCTATCGACTGGTCGATGTTAATTATTGTTAATTTTTATTATTAGTTTCTGTTCATTTGTTGATTAATTGGTCTTCTTCTTCCTGTATGATTTTATAGTAAATCCTATTTTATTTGTCTAAAATTCTCAAGTAAAATTCCAAACAAGTTCATAATTTCATAAGTGTATAGGTCATCAAACCAAGTTAACTTGGGTTTAGAATCGACGGGTATTGATATGTAGCTTTATGTTCAATTTAAAAAAGAGAGTGCATTCATATTGAAATCAAATCTAACTTAAATTGTATTCAAATTTAACTTTAATCAAATAGGTTAGAATGGGTCATATTTATATTGTTTGAATCTTTATCAAATTCCCAATTTATTTCGACTATTAGATCAAATAGGGTATAGACAAACTTAATTACAATAAATCAAATAATTAGCAATGAACCCACTGACCTCTAAAAAGATATTCCTTCATTTATCTGCCTGGAATCTCCCCTGATTGGTTCACCGATCTTTCAATTAGGTTTGTGCTATAGATTATCTTTCTCTTTCTTGTAATCTTTGATTTTTAATTTGAAAACTTTTATTGTTTAAAGAAGAAATTGATTTGGATAGAACATAGAGTTTAGTTTTGAGAAAGATGGAGTTTTGGCACGCTTTGTATTAGATTAAATACAAACATTATGCGGCAAAGTGAATCAGATAATAGCCATTATGCAACATAAGGTAGATTTGCTGTTATCTCAATATTTACCACTGTTTCACACAAAACATGAAAAACCAACTGTTGTGTGTCATAGCCCCTAAAATCTCAATTTTCATACTTGTTGTTCAGACAACATTTTTATCCGTTATCTGATTGAAGTGATAAAAAAAATTAGTTTTGGCTCAATCTTTATTTGGTTTCCCTCTCATTTATTTCGTGGCTGCCGGTTCTTTTAATTATTTCCCCTCTTTCTATTTTCATTCCTCTGTTATTTTTCTTCCATTTTCGTTCCCCTATTTCTTTCTTTCCACTCCTCATCCTTATAATCTAGAATCTAATCGTTCAATGGTCGAGTTTTAATCTCGAATCTAATCTAATCTCGGATGCTACTAATCCCGAATGTAAACATGGTAGAACCTAAATCTCGACGGCGAAACCGGAATAGCGAAGATGAAACTCCAATCATTCATTGGTCGGTTGTTTGATGTTATACTAATTTGGTATGCTTATCAATTTTTCCTCTTTGTAGTTTTATTTGAACCCGTTCGCTTTTAATGTCGATGATGATATGGGTATAATCAATTTCCTATATTTTTGAATTTTTACACTTTGGCTATTGATTTCTAGCTGCGGGATGCTTTCTGACTTGGTCTCTAAGTTGATATATATGTTCGATATAATTGAATATACTTTGACTTAGGTAGAAATTTTGATTTTGATTTTGATTTTAAACAGTTCGTTATGATGGATTTGCTGGTAACGTTCTAGTTATTTTAATTGTTCATTGGTAGAAATCCATACCTACATTTTCTTGTATCGATTGTTCTTACATGTTGTAATTATTTTAAAGTTCATTAGTAATTAACTGATGCAGATTATTTAAGAAAGCATTCAACATGGATTATATTAAGCCGAGTTCTTGTGTACATTTTAATGGTTTGGTTAGTCATCATTTTGGACGGCAATTAGTCATGCTATTTTGCAGTTGATTCTTATGTTAATCCTTGCCTTGTTGAAGTTATGTATACGTATATACATGCATACATCCTTGCCATGTTGAAGTTATGTATACATTGTATACATCCTTTGTAACAACCCACCTTTCATACCACAGAAAGACGCATCATTAAGAAGAAAGAAAGGGATATAAAAGAGAAAAGAAAGAAACAACAACATCAGAATCTCATAGCGGAACGAATAAATTATATTATATCACATAAAACATTACATATTATCATATACATCAGAGTTATATAGCTAATACAACACAAACTAGACAGTTATAAACATCTGTCTAGCAATTACAATTCAAGTGCATCAGAGAAAACAGATACAACTCAAACACAGCGGAATCACTATATATATCTACACGTTGAAGCCTCCTGCTCCAAATTTCCTCCAGAACTCGTCAAAGCAATCCTGATACACTTGACTACTCATACGTAATATAAGTACCGAAGAGTTTAATAAAACAGAAAATAAACACTCGGGTCAAACATGGGTCTGGTGTGAGTAAACGGGTTTAAAATTGTTTAACTTTGAAAGTCTTTTGAAAAGAAATGGTATCACGTAAGACTTTCCACACATAAACATGGAAAAGTTTTTACCTTACGCTAACCAAAACATTTGATAGGAAATCCAGTGATATTATAATAGTGTCTAGGGTTTTCAAGTAAATAAGAAATATCTGAAATTGTTACATCTATTAAATTCCAGCTACTAGCCACAAAAGTGGGTAATACAAACAAATCCTAGGGTCTCGTAGGAAGAATAGGTTTCCATCAATGGCAGGGCTAGCGGGGTACTGCCCGTCACAGTAGGTGGCCTAGGTCACCGTACCGAGGATCACTCCCAATCCCCTGCAATACAAAGCCGGAACCATTCCTTACTGGACAGTCCTGAACAAGACCACCCCGCAGATTGGCCGTCGTCAACTGCCACACAACCGAAATAAAAAGGGACCTCTAGACAGGGGTAAATCTCATCCTACTTGGGCACGACCCACTTAGCCTTGCTGCGCCTCCCCTGTTTTAGCCATTCCCGGTTGATGAGGCTTGAGGCTACGATTACGTTTATAGGACACATAAATCTTAGAATGCTCATCGTCCATCTGACGATGTTTCTGAAAGCATTCAATCCATGAAAGTTTGTTCCGGGTTCGAACGAAACCGAAGGCATTATCTCGTTACACTCATTTTGGAATCACCCTCAGAGTTAACGACGATAACCCTTGCACTCTGAATCACCATCTCGAACCTGAAAGTACTACCCCCGTTAAACTCGTATTGGAATCACCCTCAGAGTATTAACACGAATAGTCCTTACACCTCGAGTCTTCACTCTTCACTTGAGATTCACCACCTAACGTTTAATTTGGATCTTCCAAATTTGGAAACCCGATCCCGGTCACATCGAAATCTAAACGCCATCTTAATGTCCAAGTGAATTTAGTTTGGACAACTAATTCAATTCATCATTATCTATTTACACACAGATAGATAGTTCACATATCACAATAAATAATCACATTCTCATCATAAACAGATAACCTGTATCACAATCACAAACAGATAATCATCACATCCAGATAATCATCACAAACAGCTAATCCATATTATTATCCTTTAACTAAGCATCCATATCATATAGATACTACTCATCTCATTACTGAGATCACAACTATCCAATGAAATATCAATATCATCCATAAGCACAGATTTATTAACCAATATCTATAATTAATTTAAAATGAATTAAATTAATTACTTCTATCTCTGATTAATTTAAAATAAATTAAATTAATTATCACATCTATAAATCCTGCTTATATATCCATTAATTAATTAATTAACCTAGTTAATTAATCATTCTCTAAGTATTCAACTTGATTAAACATCTTTGATTAATCATTCTCTAATTAAAATAAGTAATCAGTCTTTAATTAATTTCACAAAATTAATTAACCTTAATCATAAGTAATTAACATTTAATTACTTCATTTATTAATTAATTAAAATTAATTACATTTATCCTTAATTAATTACATTAATTAATCACTTTATTATTAATTATCCTTTAATTGAACAATTCTTAATTACATCGTTATTTATATTAATAATGACCTCTAATTTATATTTAAATTAATTACTTTTTTAAAATTAATTACATTTAGTAATTAATTTAAAATTTAAAATACAATTATTAATCACCATTGATTAATATCAATCCAGTAATTTACTACCCTTAATTACTCATAACAAATTAATTATCCCATAATTAATTATCTTCATTAATTAATCCCTTGATTAATTACAAATGTAATTATCCAAATTACTTCATTAAAAATCATCTCTCACTAATTACATTCCAGTAATTATCCTTTATTACTTCCCTAAGTAATAATACTCCATTGATTACATTAAGTAATTACTCTTATTAACCATCAAACGATTTACTTAAATTGATTAAACTAAATTAATTAATTTAAACAAATCACATTATCATAATTAATTACAATAAGTAATTAATCCCTTAATTACTTTTATCAAGTAATTATGCTTAACTATTTACAATTTATTATCTTAAATTAATTAATCTAATTAATTATCAAAATTACTCACATTAATTAATTACCTAATTATCCTTAGATAATTATCTTTATTAATTAACAACAATTTCTTTAATTACTTCTTAAAGAATTTTTATCTTATATTAATCATTATTAATCATCTCTAATAAAAAATTAATCTAAATCATTATTTAAAATCAAATAAATAAATAAATTCTTTATTATCTTAATTATTCCTAAAGTAATTTATTCACTTTATTAATGACTTCATTAGTATTCAAATGTATTTAAACAATACATTTCTAAATTAAATTCAAATTTCATTTTAAAATTTAAGGTTTTAAAATGTTTAACTATTTAAACAATAATCCAAATTTTAAATAAATTTATTCCTTAAAATAAAAGTGAAGAACAACCATTACTTAAATAAGATACTTATATAAGAAAAGTGTTAAAACAAATTTTACTTAATTTTATTAAAAGAAAACAAACCTAAAAATAAATTTATTATTTAACTTTCAAATTAAAGTTAAACACTTCATAACTTTAATTCAAATATTAAAGAAAAGAATTCTTTCAAGTTTAAACTTATTTGAAAAACTAACTCATTTTTAAATTCTACTTTAAAACATTTGAACTTGTTCAATATTTTAAAATTTTCAAATCTGATCTAAATTCAAAATTCTGGATTTATAGAAAAAATTAAAACCATATTTAGACTTGATTTTAAAACTTAATTTATATCTTGCTTTAAATTTAAAATTTCCATTTTTAAAACTTTGAAATTCAAAAGTTCACTTAAATTCAAATTTATCTTAAATTTGGAATTTAAATCCTTGTTTAAAATTCTGCCTTAAAATTTAATTTTCATTAAATTTTTAAAATCTGCACATTTCCAGGTTTATAAAACCTGAAACAACACTTCCCCGAGACCCCTAAGCAACTGCTTCGAGTCCACAACCTAATTGCTTCGAGACAAAAACCTGAATACCCGAGTAAAACTCGAGTAAAATCCTGCACAACCCCAAAGTAGTTCATCAGAACCAAATATGCACGGTGCATATGCACCGGCACTCCGGCCATCTACAGCCACCATATTCCTCTTCACCAAGCCGCCGACCAACCTCTGACATGCTCACGGCCACCAGATAACTTACTGCAGTTCGAAATCAAAATCCAGTTAACCAATCATCATGGAACATCACAACACCAAATATCCCAAACCTGTCAACCACTCGCGATCACATCTACGATCATCAGAATCTCCTACGACTCTGGCCAATCCTTCGCATACACCCCCTCTTCAAATTCCCAAAACCTTGCATCACTCGATGCAACAGAGAAACAGAGAAGCAACCAAACTGTTGAGTCACAAGCTTTATGAAAGTTTTGATTTCTGACAAATAAGGCGATTGATTTCTGACAAACAAGGCGATCGACAAAAACAAGGTCATTAGAGCTATATATGGTACTCTAGATTATAGGTTGATTATTTGTTGTTGTAATAGTAATAAATTTGTTAAAATCTATCCTCAAATAATCATGCATATCAAGGGAATCAATATATATACGAATAATTTATAAGTTGCATGCAGTTGCACAATTCAACGTGCAATTTAACAGGCACCGGTCGACCGGTCAATATAGGTGCGGTCGACCGTTCCTGTGTAAATTGCACAGTGAACGTGCACACATGCACATAACGTATATATATTTTGAATTCCTGTCTACTGGTCACTTTTTAGCCTGTCGACCGTTTTTGAACAGAAAGCAATTTTTTCAAAAGACACTTCTCTTCTCCAAAGGTTGCATCTCTTAATCTTTCACCAAAGATCATATCTCTTAATGGCAAAGAGTTACAACCATTCTTGTCTATATAAACTAATCCAATTCGTTGATTAAGAACAACGATTTCATATATTCTTTTAATCTAATCTCTGATCTCAATTCTGTATTATAAAAGCTCTAAATTATTTATTGAATCTTTGAAACTATTTCATATCCTTTGATTCAATAATATACTTTCCTTAATCTTTTCAAAACATCATATCGCATACTTTGAGGATAAGATTATAGGAAGGGTGTACTGCTAGTGACAAATCCGTGTTTTCAAGAACACAAGTTGTCAACAACAATTGTATTTGTTCTTTTGTTGAAGTCCTCTGTGTTGTAAGAGGCAAGTGTTGAAGTCCTCAGTATATTAGAGGCGTGAAATCCCGTTCGGTTGTTCGGGTGTTGTAAACCTATTCCTCCGGGTGAAGCGAGGTAGTTAATAGTGAAAATCCAGATAGAAGTCTGGGACTGGACGTAGGACGGTGCTCCGAACCAGTATAAAAGTCTCTGGTGTGATTTTTCTATTTTCTATTTACAATGCTATTATCATCTATTTCCGCATTTGTATTGTAATCCATATTACACGATCCGTGTATACTATATTAGCACATATAATTGTATAAACACCGCACTTTCATTTGGTATCAGAGCACGGTCATCATATAACCGTAACACAGTTATTTGATATATTCTTGTAATATGGCAAATAACGCAAGTACTAGCACTCAAAACACCACTTACACAGAAGGGCAATCGACACAAAGACCTCCATTTTTCAATGGTCTTAACTATAGTTATTGGGCAACACGTATGTCATTCTTTATGCAATCAAGTAGCTATGATGCTTGGAATGCTACTCAAAGAGAAATAATGAATCCAACAACTGATTATTCAGAATGGACTGTGGCTGAGAAAACGGCAGCAGCCGTAAATGCAAGAGCAATAAATATGTTGTTCTGTGCATTAGACCAAAATGAATATAACCGTGTTAGTATCTGCACTACTGCATATCAAATTTGGCAAACGCTAAAAATCACTCATGAAGGTACTAACAAGGTTAAACAAGCCAAAATAGCCATGCTGAAAAGTCAATTTCAAAATTTCAAAATGAAACCAAATGAAACAATCAATGACATGTATTCACGGTTTCAAACTATTCACCATGCACTTATTGGGTTAGGACAAAAGTATTCTGATTTTGATGTTGTTTCAACAGTCCTACATTCTCTGACTAATGAATGGGAAGGAAAAGTATTAGCAATTGAAGAAGCTAATGACCTTTCCGTCATGAAGCCAGATGAATTGATAGGAAATTTAATGTCCTATGAAGCAAATTTGCAGGCTAGAAAAGAACAGAAAGAAGAAAAGAAAAATGTAGCATTTCATGTTGAGAAAGATGAAAATGAATCAGATTCTGAAGATGAAGATTTGGCGTTCATTGCTAAAGGTTTCAAAAAATTCCTAAAATATCGAAAAGCCAGTCGCTACAATAAAAGGAAACCTGGATCAAATAAACCATCTTCATCTGCTATAGAATGTTTCAACTGCCATAAAAAGGGACACATGCAGAAGGATTGTCCAGAACAAAAGAAAAAGTCAGAAAATGACAAATTCAAATATAAGAAGGACAAATCAAAGAAACGAGCCTTCTCAGTAACATGGGATGATTCAGAGTCATCTTCATCAGAAAGTGAAAGTGATTCGGAGAATGAACAAGCTAATGTTTGCTTTATGGCAACAGAAGATGAGGTACAAATTCCTACATTTGATGAATTACTTGATATTAATGCTGAATTGATAGTCAAATATAAAGACTTAAAACGTCAATTAAAAGTAGTCAAAGCAGATTTAAGTAGAGCAGAGTTTGAACGAGATATGTTAAAAGATGAGAAGAAAATATTAGAAGAAGAACTTGAAAATATTCAAGAATCATCATCTAATGTTGACTCTCAAATATCTCTTTTGAGTCAAGAAATAGAAGCTCAAAAAGAGAAAAATAATGCTCTCACTACTGAAAATCATGAACTTAAAGCAAAAGTCAAAATTCTAGACCTAGAAAAAGCTAGTTTACAAACAAAGTTTGATGACATTACTCAAAATGTTTCTAACTTTAACAAAGGTCGAGAAAATTTGACTAAAATCATTGAAAGTTCACAATCTATTTCAGATAAACAAGGTTTGGGATATAACAAACATGAAACTAAGAAACATCTTAGAAATAAAAGGAAGAAGAAAGTACAAAAAACTGAAGCTAAGAAAAATCTTAGTTTATTATATTTCAAACCAAAACCAGTTGTGAAATTTCAAAAGAGAAATGTCAAGACTATCAAAATATGGGTTCCTAAAACAAATAATAATTTGATTAGGAACAAATACATTCAGCAATTCATGAATAATGTACATTTTAATAACAATTATATATATAAAGGGGATACCGGACCCAAATGGGTTTGGACTCCTAAGACCTAACTCTTAGGACCCTATAAAAAGTGGGTACCATGAACTTAATTCTATTTTTTGCAGGTCCCACTGAAGAAAAGAGGAAAGTGGATATTGGACAGTGGTTGCTCAAAGCATATGACGGGAGACAAGAGCTTATTAACAAATATTAAATACTCAGATGGTGGCTCAGTCACTTTTGGAGACAATTCAAAAGGTTATATCATCGGCAAAGGCGATGTGAGCAATTGCGGTACATCTAACTTACCTCTTATTACTAATGTCATGCTAGTTAGAAATTTAAAACACAATTTACTTAGTATTAGTCAGTTATGTGACAAGGGTTTTATAATTTCCTTTTCAAATAATAAGTGTAGTATTTTAGATAAAGACCATAATTTGGTTTTTGAAGGTTATAGAGACAGAAATATATATATTCTAAATATGAATATTAATCATAATTCAGATATGTGTCTTGTGGCTAATGACAATGATCCATGGCTATGGCACAAACGTTTCTGTCATATAAACTTCAGAACTATTGACAAGCTAGCCAAAAACAATCTAGTTAGAGGACTACCCAAAATGAGTTTTAAAGTTAACAACATTTGTGATGCATGTCAATTAGGAAAATTGACCAAATCATCTTTTAAATCCAAGAAAGTCATATCAACATTACAACCACTTGAGTTACTGCACATGGATTTATTTGGACCTACTAGAGTTCAATCAATAAATCACAGTCAATATGTGCTTGTAATTGTTGATGATTTCTCTCGTTATACATGGACAATTTTCTTAAAAAATAAAAGTGATACTTTCGATCATTTCAAATCTTTCGTCAAAAGAATTCAAAAATCAAAAGGGATTAAAGTTAAAAATATAAGAAGTGATCATGGCGGAGAGTTCGAAAATAATGAATTTGAACATTTTTGTACAAAGAAAGGTATATATCATAATTTTTCGTTTCCCAGAACTCCACAACAGAACGGAGTAGTAGAACGAAAGAACCGAACTTTACAAGAATGTGCAAGAACATTATTGAATGGAACCACCTTACCAAAACATTTCTGGGCAGAAGCTGTCGCAACTGCCTGTTATGTTTTAAATCGTGTGTCCATAAGACCTCTTACCAAGAATACTCCTTATGAATTGTTTAACAAAAGAAAGCCCAAAATCTCATACTTCAAAGTTTTTTGTTCCAAGTGCTTTATTTTAAATACGAAAGACCAGCTTGGAAAATTCGATCCAAAAGCCGATGAAGGAATATTTGTCGGTTATTCGGAACGAAGTAAGGCCTATCGGATATTTAATAAACGAACTAAAACTATTGAAGAATCACTTCATGTCTCTTTTGATGAAATCTATCAGCATCCTCACACAATATCAGATGATGACAAATCAATAGTCATTGATAATCCAATCATCTCAAATACTGATTCTGACTCAGAAGTAATTATTGAGAATACTCCTCAAATATGTGAATTACAATCACCACCAAGAATATTAAGAGACCATCCGGCCCAAAATATAATAGGTGAAATAACATCACATGTCAGAACAAGGAGTCAACTCAATCAAATGGGTCATGTCGCTTTTCTCTCAAATATCGAACCCAAGAATCCAAAAGAAGCTGCTACAGATGATTACTGGATCATTGCCATGCAGGAAGAACTAAATCAGTTTGAGCGCAATGACGTTTGGGAACTTGTTCCGAGACCAACTGATCAGTCAGTAATTGGTACTAAATGGGTCTATAAAAATAAGGCTGACGAACAAGGAAATATCACCAAAAATAAAGCAAGATTAGTAGCACAAGGATACAATCAGGAAGAAGGTATCGATTATGAAGAAACTTTTGCACCAGTCGCTCGACTAGAAGCTATTAGAATTCTATTATCTTTTGCTTGTCATCATAATTTCAAACTTTATCAGATGGATGTCAAAAGTGCTTTTCTCAATGGATTTATCAAAGAGAATGTCTATGTCGAACAACCTCCTTTGTTCGTACATGAAAAATATCCTGACCATGTGTTCAAACTTAAGAAAGCTCTGTATGGTTTAAAACAAGCACCTCGTGCTTGGTATGAACGATTACGTAGCTATCTTATTAATTCAGGATTTGAAATAGGCAAAGTCGATCAAACTTTGTTTATTAAACATTCTCGAAAAGATATTCTGGTTATCCAAATATATGTAGACGATATCATCTTTGGTTCAACAAACGATAAACTCTGCAAGGAATTTGCAAGTATTATGACCAAAGAATTCGAAATGTCTCATATGGGAGAACTATCTTATTTTCTTGGACTTCAAATCAAACAACTTTCAAACGGTATTTTTATCAATCAAGAAAAATACTGTGAAAATCTTATCAAACGCTTCGGATTACAAAATACATCCGGTAAACCAACTCCTATGAGTACAACTACACATCTTGAAAAAGATGAAAGTGGTAAGAATGTTGACCAGAAATTATATCGAAGCATGATTGGTTCTCTTCTTTATCTTACAGCTAGTCGTCCAGATATATTAATGAGTGTTTGTTTATGTGCTCGTTTTCAAGCCGATCCAAAGGAATCACATTTACGAGCAGTGAAACGTATAATTCGTTATCTTAATAATACCAAAGATTTTGGTCTTTTCTATCCAAAAGAATGTCCATTTGAATTAGTATCATATAGTGATGCTGATTTCGGTGGCTCACGAACAGATAGAAAAAGTACAAGTGGTACATGCCATTTTATTGGAAAATCACTTGTCTCTTGGTTTAGTAAGAAACAGAATTGTGTTTCACTATCAACATGTGAAGCTGAATATATATCAGCGGCTCTCGCTTGTACTCAAGTACTATATATGCAACAAACACTTCAAGATTTTGATATTCATTTATCAAATTCTATTATATACTGTGATAACACAAGTGCTATAAATCTTTCTAAAAATCCAGTGAATCACTCTCGAACTAAACACATTGATATCCGTCATCATTTTCTTCGAGATAATATTGAAAAAAGAAATATATGTCTTGAATATGTCCATACTGACAATCAATTAGCGGACATTTTTACTAAGCCGCTGCTCGAATCTAATTTTATTAGATTACGAAGAGAGCTTGGTTTAATTTCAAGAAAAAATCTTGACTAAGCAATTACTAATGTACACCTTCTCTTTTGGTTATTCTCTTTAATTATAATTTTTTGTTTAAACTAAACTAATGTCTATTCTCCTAGTAACCGTATTTTTTACTTAACCTATTTTTTATATTAAATATTAGCCATTGCTTTATTTAATGGTTAAATTCTATTTACTCATTTTATAAATTCAGTTTTAAAAACAAAGCTATTTTTAGATTTACAATAAAATTTCTGCTTATATTTTCGTGGTTAAAAGTTATCATTAACTCACATCCATAAGATTATATATAAGAAACTTATATATAAGCTTGCAAAAAAAAAAAAAAAAAAAAATTATTTTGTTCATCTTTACTTCTTATCTAACCATAATACTATATTCAACTTACACTATGGCTCATATTTGTGACAAATGTGCGCAAGAATTTCACATTTCTATTACAAGCTCTGAGTCGGACGAATATTATTCTCCTACTACTCCAAAACAAAAATCAAGCTGTCATCATCAATGCTCTTATGTGTCTGATAAAACTCCAAATTCAAAACGAGTTAAAAGGACGCTATTCTATTCTCCTCGAACCAAAGCTCAAATTGATGAGATACACCACTACCAAAAACATCAGATAGACCTTCAGAGACAACTCCATTACGGGCAAAGTCAACTTTATCACGAGCAACAACGGACATCGGCACGATTGTCTGTTTTAGAAAAGTTGGCAACATTTTTCTGCGGTTCCAACAAACATGACGTGCATGAACCAATGCCGTCTAGGCCATCAACATCTAAAAGTCCTAACTCATGGGATCGGAACTATGAAAAGAATGAAGGAGCTCAGAAACAATGGAGTCCATGGTCGAATCGTATTGAAGGAAACAACGATAATTCTAATGACGAACTTTCTCATTAGATTTATATATAGTTGTTATATATTTATCTATCTCTTATGTAATGATGGTTATATTTTGTATTATGTATAAAATATAATATATATATATATATAGGTTGATATATAATAAAAAACTTGAAAAAGAATCCTATATGCACAACAGACCAGGACCGGTCGACCGCCCATATTATTGCCGGTCGACCGTTTGCTCTCTGGTTGAAAACGGTCGACCGGCCAAAAGTTGTAGGTCGACCGGTTACGCATTTTTCAGTTTTTTATATATAACCCTATACGTTACTTTTCCCTCTACCCTCATTCACTCTCTACTCAAACTATTCTCTATCCCCAAATCACAAACCCTAGTTCCCATTCTTCAATTCCCAAATCACAAATCCTCCAACAATGGCTCCTCCTCAAAAGAAATCAAAGAAAGGAGCAACCTCTGAAACTTCATCTCATACCATCTCCGTCAAAAAAATGGCTTCAAACTCCAATTGCTGTAACACGATGGAATCAAATGACAAATTACAAGTTTCATCCAGGATCTTTTATCAAATTTGATGATTTCACGGCTTACGGAGTTCGGAGGTTAGCCGATAATGCCAACATTACTCCATTAATGGATTTTTCGGCAAATAGTGTGGAGATAAATTATTTAATGATTAAATTATTTTACGCCAACATGAATCTTGATGAATATCAACCTGATAATCCAAACGGCGTCATCTGGTCTATGGTCTGTGGAAAACAAATTTTTCTTACTCATGCTAGAATTGCCTCTATACTTGGCATACCAAATCGAGGCGAAGAATTTTCATCTACCTTCTGCGAAGTTTTCACTCGAAATAGTACAAGTCATCAGTTTATAGAAGACAATAGTGATGGCACTAAGTCTATTGGACTTCGACCGACAGCAAGGTTACTTCATCGGGTCTTGATGCATTCTCTTTTTCCTAGACTTGGAAATTATGATGCAGTGTACAAAGAAAACTTCAAGGCACTCTATGCTATCTATGGTGAAATCCAAATCAATTGGGTTCACATGCTTTTTGATGAAATTCTCAAGGTAAATAATTCAACCCGGCCTCATTTCTTCTATAATGAATATATCATGAGACTTTTGTTAGCTTGTGGGGTAAATCCTCCTGATTCTGCAACTTCAACACCAAAATGCATTGATTCCATAACCATCAAAAGAATGAAGCTTCCTCCACCTTATCTTGAGATTATGCCTTTTGAAGAATGGCAACAACGAGGACCGAGAAAACAAAGAGCAACTTCCTCTCGACCTCGTCCCGATGAGGTGAAACTTTTAAGATCAAAGTCATCAACAAAAGAATCTCTTGAAACCATTGCGCGTAATCAATTTCTGCTTGAATCTCGTCTCAAGCGTATGGACTCTAAAATTGATAAGCGCTTCAATAAGGTCAAGTCGTTCTTCGGTATGCTATGGGACGCTATATCATGTTCCTCATCCACCTCTGTTCAAGCACAAGATCCAGGAAAATGTCCTGCTGCTCCAGTTTTCACATGGACTTCATCTGACGAAGGCGAATCGTCTAGAGGGAACAATGATGAGGAGGAAGAAGATGAAGATGATGATGATGACGACGACGATGATGATGAAGAGGAGATTCGATCTGCTTCATCCTAGATTCTATTATGTTTTAGCTCTTTAAAAACATTCTTCGACACTTGTACTAAATAGTGTCGTTATTTATGCTTTCCAATTAACATTATGTTCTGTAGTAAACTCTGTTATGTCTTTGATGTGTTAATGATTTATTTTTCTATGCTTATCATATTCATTCTACGCATATCATATTCTAGTAATCTGTTACTCCTTTTTGTCGATAACAAAGGGGGAGAAAGGACTAACAATTGCTTGCAGGAAAGAAATCACATACTCAGGGGGAGATTCAAATTTGCAGATATATATATTGTCATCAATCAAAAAGGGGGAGAATGTTGAGTCACAAGCTTTATGAAAGTTTTGATTTCTGACAAATAAGGCGATTGATTTCTGACAAACAAGGCGATCGACAAAAACAAGGTCATTAGAGCTATATATGGTACTCTAGATTATAGGTTGATTATTTGTTGTTGTAATAGTAATAAATTTGTTAAAATCTATCCTCAAATAATCATGCATATCAAGGGAATCAATATATATATACGAATAATTTATAAGTTGCATGCAGTTGCACAATTCAATGTGCAATTTAACAGGCACCGGTCGACCGGTCAATATAGGTGTGGTCGACCGTTCCTGTGTAAATTGCACAGTGAACGTGCACACATGCACATAACGTATATATATTTTGAATTCCTGTCTACTGGTCACTTTTTAGCCTGTCGACCATTTTTGAACAGAAAGCAATTTTTTCAAAAGACACTTCTCTTCTCCAAAGGTTGCATCTCTTAATCTTTCACCAAAGATCATATCTCTTAATGGCAAAGAGTTACAACCATTCTTGTCTATATAAACTAATCCAATTCGTTGATTAAGAACAACGATTTCATATATTCTTTTAATCTAATCTCTGATCTCAATTCTGTATTATAAAAGCTCTAAATTATTTATTGAATCTTTGAAACTATTTCATATCCTTTGATTCAATAATATACTTTCCTTAATCTTTTCAAAACATCATATCGCATACTTTGAGGATAAGATTATAGGAAGGGTGTACTGCTAGTGACAAATCCGTGTTTTCAAGAACACAAGTTGTCAACAACAATTGTATTTGTTCTTTTGTTGAAGTCCTCTGTGTTGTAAGAGGCAAGTGTTGAAGTCCTCAGTATATTAGAGGCGTGAAATCCCGTTCGGTTGTTCGGGTGTTGTAAACCTGTTCCTCCGGGTGAAGCGAGGTAGTTAATAGTGAAAATCCAGATAGAAGTCTGGGACTGGACGTAGGACGGTGCTCCGAACCAGTATAAAAATCTCTGGTGTGATTTTTCTATTTTCTATTTACAATGCTATTATCATCTATTTCCGCATTTGTATTGTAATCCATAATACACGATCCGTGTATACTATATTAGCACATATAATTGTATACACACCGCACTTTCACAAACTTCGACCACCTAAAAACTAGGGTTAGAAACCTGTAATGAGCCACCACTGTCGCCGCCACCCTCTGACAATCCATCTGATAATTTTCCCCTACTCATCCATCAATCCTCCACCTCCAGGAAGCACCACAACAACCCCAAATCATTAGATCACCGGATAAATCCCAAAGTCTAATATTTGATCAACCCAGACAAACTCACTCACAGTTTATTTAAAAATGTGATTTACGTTTTAAAATTCATGATTTCAGACATGCATTCAGGTTATAAAACTGTTTAAATAAATTTAAGATGTTTGATAATTCTTACTTGAACCATAACTGATTTTATATTTTACAGAGACAATAGTTTTTATTTTATTTAATCTTAATTTTAGTTTATAAACTTAATCCATACTAAACAAACATCTTTTATTTACATAACAAATCCTAACCGAGAATCAATTCAAGAGGTATTGTTTTTTTTTCCATTTAAAATTTTAGTTTTATAAACAGAAACAGGTGATCAGGTACCTGTAAAGACACATATATATATATATATATATATCTCTGTGTGTGTGTGTGTGTGTGTGTGTGTATATACACACAGAATATCTATCACAATAAAATCATACAAAGCAAACACATTTCTACCAATCCACATGCAACAGATATTTTAAAGCAACTTTTCAATTTTGAAGTTACTCACTAAAAAAGAAAGAAGACAGAGCAGTTTTTATTTACCACGGTTTTGATTTTCTTGTTTGAAATACAGTTTGAATTAGAACTTGAGTTCTGAAAATTTTGTTTAGCTTTGATTTTAAAAGAAAGAACTGTTTTTAAAATAGAAATTTACTCACCTTTTAAATGAAGAAGCAGATGAGAATCCAGATGCAAACTCATACTTTCCAGGAACAGATTTGAATTTCCTGAAGCTGATTTGCATTTGCAAGTTGAATCTGGTAAATTGCTTCCCAATTTATTACTGTTGAAGTTGATTTTAAACTGCAGCAGAACTCCAATTCTTGTTGCTTAGAGTTAAAGTCGAACTTCAAATTGATTTTGTAACTCGCAGATTTTTAAACAGAATTGTATTTGGGTTTGAATTTGGTTTTGCAGATTTTTCATTGTATCTGTTTGCAGGTTTTAAATTGTATTTGGTTTTGAAATTTCTTTTCTAAAATCTGACTTCAGTTTTTCAATTGAAGAAAAATTGTTTGAACAAAATGAATTGTTAAGTTTTCTTATCATGTTTTCAATAAAAATGTTTTTTTAAAAAAATAAATTGCCACTTGTTACTTAAGTTTGTAAAGTGATTAAAAGTGTCTCCTCTATTAGTCAAATACTTAACACATGTTCTTTTTAATATAAAAATAGATTTCTTAATTTTATAAAGGTTTTTAAATTCTTCCAAGTCAATTTCTAATCTAATTTAACATGTTTTTAAATGTTTATTACATTTAGCCTTTACATGATTACATATAAACTACTTTTATAAAATTGCACATCTAAATGATAATTTGAATATTTTTAAAATAATATTTTTAAAACTAAATTCTCAAAAGAGAAAATTTAAAAAGAAAAAGAATGTTGAAATTCAATTTTATTCCAAAGTTTTCAAATCAAAATATTATACTCTAACGAAATTGAACTAAGTCTATTTTCAAAGAAAACAATTTTTAAAATAAAACAAAATAAACTTTTATTAAAAAATACAATTTAAACTATTATATTTTTATAAACAAAATAAATATTTATTTTAATTTCTTTTGAAAATATAATATAGACTTTTAAATTAACCTTTGAAAAGTTTCAATACTAATTTCAATCAATTTAATCAGTTCATAATTTATACATATATATATATATTATAATTTGAAAATATTCTTATTAAATTTAAATTTAAATTTAAATCAAATTCTCTATTTACAATGTATACGCATATATACATTATAAATAAAATATTTTTTAAATAAGCTTAGAAAGATAATTTTATCATTTAAATATTTTACCTTTTGAAAAGAATAAAATTCCCAAATATAAAGTTATCATTATTATAAATTTTGAAAAGAATATCATTTGTCAAACTAAACAATTATTAGTTTTCAAAAGATAATTTTTGTTTGAATTAGATTATTAAATCAATATTTCACATTTTTAAAATAATTATTAATGAAATTATTAAATAAATATTACCCAAATTTCCGGGACCTCCCCCTTAAAAGAATTTCGTCCCCGAAATTAATAAGCAAAGGTAATTTAATAATTCCATACAGATTTTAATTTTAAAATAGCAAGCATATGCTATCAATCAAATACTAGCAACCATAGCAACCAATCCAAACAAACAATTCTAACTATCCAGACAAAATTATGGATAGGATTCCCTAGAGTTTCCCAGGTACAAACACCGGGACACTCGCCCTATAGAATCTAAACTAGCTACACCACACAGATATAGAGCTCCTAAGTATCTAGATCTACAAATCTAAACAGGTTACTGGACCATAGAAAAGTCCTGATCAACTTCCAAGTCTTCCAGAACTACTGATTCTAAAACCAGTGATAGACCATACACGTACTCCCTCAGAGATACATGAAATACATAATGAATTCCAGACATCCGAACTGGAAATTCAATCATGTAGACCAAACACTTAACTCTTAAGAGAAAACAGAAAGATCCAATACTCTTATCCACAAATCTCTCCTGTCGACCCTGGGATGCCTTCAACCTTCTAGATCAATCCAATTCTCGCAGATGCTTCACAGAAAAAATCTGGACAAAGAAATAAACGATCTACAGATCTTACTCAACAAAATAGTTCTCTCAAGATCCATCAAAATCCGCTACACAAACTCTACTACACAAACGTCTGAGGACTTCAAACATACTACTCCTATTGTGGAAACAGAACAGATGCACAAGACAACCAAGCCTCCAGATTAAAAATGAATTTCCTGTAGAAATCCTCTGATCCAAGACAAAACTCAAATTCCCAATGAATCGGTGTTGCTTCTATTCTGGAATAGCTGCCACTATGCTTCCGCTGCACAACTCTGATTTGAGAATGCTGTTGATGAACACAAGTACAAACTTGATCAATCCACTTCGGAAACATTGTTCATCAAATTCCATAAAATCTCAGTGACCTATCTGATTCAGTCACAACACCACAGCAAAAATTCAACCAGAAAACTAGATCCGATCAATCCTGCCAGCTTAAACAGATCTCTCTCTCAAAGAACCCTCCTACTAAGCTGAACCACCGATAAAGCTCCAAGAACCCAGTCGATACAGAACTCATTCTCTCGATACGGATGCAAATCTTGACTTGCTTCGAAGATATCCAGAAAAATACCAAACTACTTCGATAACTCAAACATCCTCTAGAGATGCTTCAATCCAAACAAAGATCACTCAGAGAACTTCCGAACCATCGCAAGTCATTTTTGCGATTCTATTTAGTTCAGATTCCAAGAAATCGTTCTCTCTTCAATAATCAAACAGCTAAAGCCTTCTAATCCAAAGAAGAAACTAGTGGTCCACCTTCAACCACAAACATTACACCCAGCCGAGCTTCCAGAATAAATGGACAAGCTTCACCATCTACCCGGCCTACTGGTAGAAGAATCACAGAGACTTCTGAGCCATCGAAGAAACAGGCCACTACTGCTACTGCTGCCAAAGACTTTCTCATCCAAAAGCTCATCGAATCACAAAGCTACACCATCCACTTCCACAATAGAGCCTTCAAATAGACAGATATCCCTCAGGAAACTCGACTCCAAACCAAGCACAAAACACTCTGCCAAACTGAGTCCCAAACTCAAATACAGACAGAACTCCATCCTATGGTTTCCAAGATAACATCGCTACTTCAACATCTCCTACTGATCCAAACTCAAGAAAATCCACTCGCACGAGTGCAACCAAGCTTACATTCCAAAGATAAACTTCGAACCTTAAAAATATTTCCTTCAGAGATCGGTGAAATCCTTCACACCAACTGCAAAACTTCTCAAGATGCCCAACACTGCCCTAGCAGATTCACTTCCAACCTCAGACACTCAGACTCCAACCATTGGTAGTTGTGTTACACACACCACTACCCTATCTAACTTTATTACTTATATTGGAAAACCCGAACAGGTAACCCAATCAAATAGGTAGAATATATATATATATATATATATATATATATATATATATATATATATCCAAAATTACAAATACGCTCTCTCAAGATAGACACCACTCCAGAGCCTAGGTATTCGCTCAACCTAGTGCTCTGATACCACAATGTGACAACCCGCCTTTCATACCATAGAAAGACGCATCATTAAGAAGAAAAAAAGGGATAGAAAAGAGAAAAGAAAGAAACAACAACATCAGAATCTCACAGGAATGAATAAATTATATTATATCACATAAAACATTACATAGTATCATATACATCAGAGTTGTATAGCTAATACAACACAAACAAGATAGTTATAAACATCTGTCTAGCAATTACAATTCAAGTACATCAGAGAAAATAGATACAACTCAAACACCGCGGGATCACTATATATATCTACACGCTGAAGCCTCCTGCTCCAAATTTCCTCCAGAACTCGTCAAAGTAATCCTGATACACTTGACTACTCATACGTAATATGAGTATCCAAGAGTTTAATAAAACTAGAAAATAAACACTCGGGTCAGACATGGGTCTGGTGTGAGTAAACGGGTTTAAAATTGTTTAACTTTGAAAGTATTTTGAAAAGAAATGGTATCACGTAAGACTTTCCACACATAAACATGGAAAAGTTTTTACCTTATGCTAACCAAAACATTTGATAGGAAATCCAGTGATATTATAATAGTGTCTAGGGTTTTCAAGTAAATAAGAAATAGCCGAAATTGTTACATCTATTAAATTACAGCTACTAGCCACAAACGTGGGTAATACAAACAAATACGTAGGGTCTCGTAGGAAGAATGGGTTTCCATCAATGGCAGGGCTACCGCGGTACCGCCCGTCACAGTAGGTGGCCTAGGTCACCGTACCGAGGATCACTCCCAATCCTCTGCAACACAAAGCCGGAACCATCCCTTACTGGACAGTCTCGAACAAGACCACCCTGTAGATTGGCCGTCGCCAATTGCCACACAACCGAAATAAAAAGGGACCTCTAGACAAGGGTAAATCTCGTCCTACTTGGGCATGACCCACTTAGCCTTGCTGCACCACCCATGTTTTAGCCAATCCCGGTTGATGAGGCTTGAGGCCACGATTACCTTTATAGGACACATAAATCTTAGAATGTTCATCGTCCACCTGACGATGTTTCTGAAAGCATTCAATCCATGCAAGTTCGTTCCGGGTTTAAACGAAACCGAAGGCATTATCTCGTTACACTCATTTTGGAATCACCCTCAGAGTTAACGACGATAACCCTTGCACTCTGAATCACCATCTCGAACCTGAAAGTACTACCCCCGTTAAACTCGTATTGGAATCACCCTCAGAGTATTAACACGTATAGTCCTTACACCTCGAGTCTTCACTCTTCACTTGAGATTCACCACCTAACGTTTAATTTGGATTGATGTGGTTTTCAGAATTCCGAATTTGGAAACCCGATCCGGGTCTCATCGAAATCCAAATGCCATCTTACTGTCCAAGTGAATTTAGTTTGAACAACTAATTCAATTCATCATTATCTATTTACACACAGATAGATAATTCACATATCACAATAGATAATCACATTCTCATCATAAACAGATAACTTGTATCACAATCACAAATAGATAATCATCACATCCAGATAATCATCATAAACAGATAATCCATATTATTATCCTTTAACTAAGCATCCATATCATATAGATACTACTCACCTCATTACTGAGTTCACAACCATCCAATGAAATATCAATATCAGCCATAAGCACAGATTTATTAACCAATATCTATAATTAATTTAAAATGAATTAAATTAATTACTTCTATCTCTAATTAATTTAAAATAAATTAATTTAATTATCACATCCATAAATCCTGCTTATATATCCATTAATTAATTAACCTAATTAATTAATCATTCTCTAAGTATTCAACTTGATTAAACATCTTTGATTAATCATTCTCTAATTACAATAAGTAATTAGTCTTTAATTAATTTCACAAAATTAATTAACCTTAATCATAAGTAATTAACATTTAATTACTTCATTTATTAATTAATTAAAATTAATTACATTTATCCTTAATTAATTACATTAATTAATCACTTTATTATTAATTATCCTTTAATTAAACAATTCTTAATTACATCATTAATTATATTAATTAATGACCTCTAATTTATATTTAAATTAATTACTTTTTTTAAAATTAGTTACATTTAGTAATTAATCTAAAATTTAAAATACAATTATTAATCACCCTTGATCAATATCAATCCAGTAATTAACCACCCTTAATTACTCATAACAAATTTATTATCCCATAATTAATTATCTTCATTAATTAATCCCTTGATTAATTACAAATGTAATTATCCAAATTACTTCATTAAAAATCATCTCTCACTAATTACATTCCAGTAATTATCCTTTATTACTTCCCTAAGTAATAATACTCCATTAATTACATTAAGTAATTACTCTTATTAACCATCAAACGATTTACTTAAATTAATTAAACTAAATTAATTAATTTAAACAAATCACATTATCATAATTAATTACAATAAGTAATTAATCCCTTAATTACTTTTATCAAGCAATTATGCTTAACAATTTACAATTGATTATCTTAAATTAATTAATCTAATTAATTATCAGAATTACTCACATTAATTAATTACTTAATTATCCTTAGATAATTATCTTTATTAATTAACAAAATTTTCTTTATTTACTTCTTAAAGAAATATTATCTTAGATTAATCATTATTAATCATCTCTAATAAAAAATTAATTTAAATCATTATTTAAAATCAAATAAATAAATAAATTCTTTATTATCTTAATTATTCCTAAAATAATTCATTTAATTTATTAATGACTTCATTAGTATTCAAATGTATTTAAACAATACATTTCTAAATTAAATTCAAATTTCATTTTAAAATTTAAGGTTTTAAAATGTTTAACTATTTAAACAATAATCCAAATTTTAAATAAATTTATTCCTTAAAATAAAAGTGAAGAACAGCCATTACTTATATAAGATACTTATATAAGAAAAGTGTTAAAACAAATTTTACTTAATTTTATTAAAAGAAAACAAGCCTAAAAATAAATTTATTATTTAACTTTCAAATTAAAGTTAAACACTTCATAACTTTAATTCAAATATTAAAGAAAAGAATTCTTTAAAGTTTAAACTTATTTGAAAAACTAACTCATTTTTAAATTCTACTTTAAAACATTTGAACTTGTTCAATATTTTAAAATTTTCAAATCTGATCTAAATTCAAAATTCTGGATTCATAGAAAAACTTAAAACCATATTTAGACTTGATTTTAAAACTTAATTTATATCTTGCTTTAAATTTAAAATTTCCATTTTAAAACTTTGAAATTCAAAAGTTCACTTAAATTCAAATTTATCTCAAATTTGGAATTTAAATCCTTGTTTAAAATCCTGCCTTAAAATTTAATTTTCATTAAATCTTAAAATCTACACATTTCCAGGTTTATAAAACCTGAAACAACACTTCCCCGAGACCCCTAAGCAACTGCTTCGAGTCCACAACCTAATTGCTCCGAGACAAAAACCTGAATACCCGAGTAAAACTCGATTAAAATCCTGCACAACCCCAAAGTAGTTCATCAGAACCAAATATGCACGGTGCATATGCACCGGCACTCCGGCCATCTACAGCCACCATATTCCTCTTCACCAAGTCACCGACCAACCTATGACATGCTCACGGCCACCAGATAACTTACTGCAGTTCGAAATCAAAATCCAGTTAACCAATCATCCTGGAACATCACAACACCAAATATCCCAAACCTGTCAACCACTCGCGATCACATCTACGATCATCAGAATCTCCTACGACTCTGGCTATTCCTTCGCATACACCCTCTCTTCAAATTCCCAAAACCTTGCATCACTCGATGCAACAGAGAAACAGAGAAGCAGCCAAACTTCGACCACCCAAAACCTAGGGTTAGAAACCTGTAATGAGCCACCACTGTCGCTGCCACCCTCTGACAATCCATTTGATAATTTTCCCCTACTCATCCATCAATCCTCCACCTCCAGGAAGCACCACAACAACCCCAAATCATTAGATCATCGGATAAATCCCAAAGTCCAATATTTGATCAACCCAGACTAACTCACTCCACAGTTTATTTAAAAATGTGATTTATGTTTTAAAATTCATGATTTCAGACATGCATTCAGGTTATAAAACTGTTTAAATAAATTTAAGATGTTTGATAATTCTTACTTGAACCATAACTGATTTTATATTTTATAGAGACAACAGTTTTTTTTATTTAATCTTAATTTTAGTTTATAAACTTAATCCATACTAAACAAACATCTTTCATTTACATAACAAATCCTAACTGAGAATCAATTCAAGAGGTATTGGGTTTTTTTTCCATTTAAAATTTTAGTTTTATAAACAGAAACAGGTGATCAGGTACTTGTAAAGACATATATATATATATATATCTGTGTGTGTGTGTGTGTATGTATGTATATATATACACACAGAATATCTATCACAATAAAATCATACAAACCAAACACATTTCTACCAATCCACATGCAACAGATATTTTAAAGCAACTTTTCAATTTTGAAGTTACTCACTAAAAAAGAAAGAAGACAGAGCAGTTTTTATTTACCACGGTTTTGATTTTCTTGTTTGAAATACAGTTTGAATTAGAACTTGAGTTCTGAAAATTCTGTTTAGCTTTGATTTTAAAAGGAAGAACTGTTTTTAAATTAGAAATTTACTCACCTTTTAAATGAAGAAGCAGAAGACAATCCAGATGCAAACTCATACTTCTAGGCCCCTTCCCGGCTACTGGATCACTCCAGTGCTTCGGGTACTACTTTCCAGGAACAGATTTGAATTTCCTGAAGATGATTTGCATTTGCAAGTTGAATCTGGTAAATTGCTTCCCAATTTGATTACTGTTGAAGTTGATTTTAAACTGCAACAGAACTCCAATTCTTGTTTCTTAGAGTTGAAGTTGAACTTCAAATTGATTTTGTAACTCGCAGATTTTTAAACAGAATTGTATTTGGGTTTGAATTTGGTTTTGCAGATTTTTGATTGTATCTGTTTGTAGGTTTTAAATTGTATTTGGTTTTGAAATTTCTTTTCTAAAATCTGACTTCAGTTTTTCAATTGAAGAAAAATTGTTTGAACAAAATGAATCGTTAAGTTTTCTTTTCTATATTTTCAATAAAAATGTTTTTTTTTTAAAAATAAATTGCCACTTGTTACTTAAGTTTGTAAAGTGATTACAAGTGTCTCCTCTATTAGTCAAATACTTAACACATGTTCTTTTTAATATAAAAATAGATTTCTTAATTTTATAAAGGTTTTTAAATTCTTCTAAGTCAATTTCTAATCTAATTTAACGTGTTTTTAAATGTTTATTACATTTAGCCTTTACATGATTACATATAAACTACTTTTATAAAATTACACATCTAAATGTTAATTTGAATATTTTTAAAATTATAATTTTAAAACTAAATTCTCAAAAGAGAAAATTTAAAAAGAAAAAGAATGTTGAAATTCAATTTTGTTCCAAAGTTTTCAAACCAAAATATTATACTCTAATGAAATTGAACTAAGTCTATTTTCAAAGAAAATAATTTTTAAAATAAAACAAAATAAACTTTTATTAAAAAAATACAATTTAAACTATTATATTTTTATAAAAAAAAATAAATATTTATTTTAATTTCTTTTGAAAGTATAAGATAGACTTTTAAATTAATCTTTGAAAAGTTTCGATACCAATTTCAATCAATTTAATCAATTCATAATTTATACATCTATATATATATATATAATAATTTGAAAATATTCTTATTAAATTTAAATTTAAATTAAAATCAAATTCTCTATTTACAATTTATACACATATATACATTATAAATAAAATATTTTTTAAATAAGCTTAGAAAGATAATTTTATCATTTAAATATTTTATCTTTTGAAAAGAATAAAATTCCCAAATATAAAGTTATCATTATTATAAATTTTGAAAAGAATATCATTTGACAAACTAAACAATTATTAGTTTTCAAAAGATAATTTTTGTTTGAATTAGATTATTAAATCAATATTTCACATTTTTAAAATAATTATTAATGAAATTATTAAATAAATATTGCCCAAACTTCCGGGACCTCCCCCCTTAAAAGAATTTCGTCCCCGAAATTAATAGGCAAAGGTAATTTAATAATTCCATACAGATTTTAATTTTAAAATAGCAAGCATATGATATCAATCAAATACTAGCAACCATAGCAACCAATCCAAACAAACAATTCTAACTATCCAGACAAAATTCTAGATAGAATTCCCTAGAGTTTCCCGGGTACAAACACCGGGACACTCGCCCTATAGAATCTAAACTAGCTACACCACACATATATAGGGCTCCTAAGTATCTAGATCTACAAATCTAAACAGGTTACTGGACCATAGACAAGTCCTGATCAACTTCCAAGTCTTCCAGAACTACTGATTCTAAAACCAGTGATAGACCATACACGTACTCCCTCAGAGATACGTGAAATACATAATGAATTCCAGACATCCGAACTGGAAATTCAATCATGTAGACCAAACACTTAACTCTTAAGAGAAAACAGAAATATCCAATACTCTTATCCACAAATCTCTCCTGTCGATCCTGGGATGCCTTCAACCTTCTAGATCTATCCAATTCTCGCAGATGCTTCACAGAACAAATCTGGACAAAGAAATAAACGATCTACAGATCTTACTCAACAAAATAGTTCTCTCAAGATCCATCAAAATCCGCTACACAAACTCTACTACACAAACATCTGAGGACTTCAAACATACTACTCCTATTGTGGAAACAGAACAGATGCACAAGACAACCAAGCCTCCAGATTAAAAATGAATTTCCTGTAGAAATCCTCTGATCCAAGACAAAACTCAAATTCCCAATGAATCGGTGTTGCTTCTATTCTGGAATAGCTTCCACTATGCTTCCGCTGCACAACTCTAATTTGAGAATGTTGTTGATGAACACAAGTACAAACTTGATCAATCCACTTCGGAAACATTGTTCATCAAATTCCATAAAATCTCAGTGACCTATCTGATTCGGTCACAACACCACGGCAAAAATTCAACCAGAAAACTAGATCCGATCAATCCTGCCAGCTTAAACAGATCTCTCTCTCAAAGAACCCTCCTACTAAGCTGAACCACCGGTAAAGCTCCAAGAACCCAGTCGATACAGAACTCATTCTCTCGATACGAATGCAAATCTTGACTTGCTTCGAAGATATCCAGAAAAATACCAAACTACTTCGATAACTCAAACATCCTCTAGAGATGCTTCAATCCAAACAAAGATCACTCAGAGAACTTCCGAACCATCGCAAGTCATTTTTGCGATTCTATTTAGTTCAGATTCCAAGAAATCGTTCTCTCTTCAATAATCAAACAGCTAAAGCCTTCTAATCCAAAGAAGAAACTAGTGGTCCACCTTCAACCACAAACATCACACCCAGCCGAGCTTCCAGAAGAAATGGACAAGCTTCACCATCTACCCAGCCTACTGGTAGAAGAATCACAGAGACTTCTGAACCATCAAAGAAACAGGCCACTACTGCTACTGCTGCCAAAGACTTTCTCATCCAAAAGCTCATCGAATCACAAAGCTACACCATCCACTTCCACAATAGAGCCTTCAAATAGACATATATCCCTCAGGAAACTCGACTCCAAACAAAGCACAAAACACTCTGCCAAACTGAGTCTCAAACTCAAATACAGACAGAACTCCATCCTATGGTTGCCAAGATAACATCGCTACTTCAACACCTCCTACTGATCCAAACTCAAGAAAATCCACTCGCCGGAGTGCAACCAAGCTTACATTCCAAAGATAAACTCCGAACCTTAAAAAGATTTCCTTCAGAGATCGGTGAAATCCTTCACACTAACTGCAAAACTTCTCAAGATGCCCAATACTGCCCTAGCAGATTCACTTCCAACCTCAAACACTCAGACTCCAACCATTGGTAGTTGTGTTAAACACACCACTACCCTATCTACCTTTATTACTTATATCGGAAAACCCGAACTATATTCAAAATTACAGATACGCTCTCTCAAGATAGACACCACTCCAGAGCCTAGGTATTCGCTCAACCTAGTGCTCTGATACCACAATGTAACAACCCACCTTTCATACCATAGAAAGACGCATCATTAAGAAGAAAAAAAGGGATAGAAAAGAGAAAAGAAAGAAACAACAACATCAGAATCTCACAGCGGAACGAATAAATTATATTATATCACATAAAACATTACATAGTATCATATACATCAGAGTTATATAGCTAATACAACACAAACTAGATGGTTATAAACATCTGTCTAGCAATTACAATTCAAGTACATCAGAGAAAACAGATACAACTCAAACACAGCGGGTTCACTATATATATCTACACGATGAAGCCTCCTGCTCCAAATTTCCTCCAGAACTCGTCAAAGCAATCCTGATACACTTGACTACTCATACGTAATATGAGTACCCAAGAGTTTAATAAAATAGAAAATAAACACTCAGGTCAGACATGGGTCTGGTGTGAGTAAACGGGTTTAAAATTGTTTAACTTTGAAAGTCTTTTGAAAAGAAATGGTATCACGTAAGACTTTCCACACATAAACATGGAAAAGTTTTTACCTTACGCTAACCAAAACATTTGATAGGAAATCCAGTGATATTATATAGTGTCTAGGGTTTTCAAGTAAATTAGAAATAGCCGAAATTGTCACATCTATTAAATTACAGCTACTAGCCACAAACGTGGGTAATACAAACAAATCCGTAGGGTCTCGTAGGAAGAATGGGTTTCCATCAATGGCAGGGCTACCGCGGTACCGCCCATCACAGTAGGTGGCCTAGGTCATCGTACCAAGGATCGCTCCCAATCCCCTGCAACACAAAGCCGGAACCATCCCTTACTGGACAGTCTCGAACAAGACCACCCTGCAGATTGGCCGTCGCCAACTGCAACACAACCGAAATAAAAAGGGACCTCTAGACTGGGGTAAATCTCGTCCTACTTGGGCATGACCCACTTAGCCTTGCTGCACCACCCATGTTTTAGCCAATCCCGGTTGATGAGGCTTGAGGCCACGATTACCTTTATAGGACACATAAATCTTAGAATGCTCATCGTCCACCTGACGATGTTTCTGAAAGCATTCAATCCATGCAAGTTCGTTCCCGGTTTGAACGAAACTGAAGGCATTATCTCGTTACACTCATTTTGGAATCACCCTTAGAGTTAACGACGATAACCCTTGCACTCTGAATCTCCATCTCGAACCTGAAAGTGCTACCCCCGTTAAACTCGTATAAGAATCACCCTCAGAGTATTAACACGAATAGTCCTTGCACCTCGAGTCTTCACTCTTCACTTGAGATTCACGACCTAACGTTTAATTTGGATCGATGTGGTTTTCAGAATTCCGAATTTGGAAACCCGATCCCGGTCTCATCGAAATCCAAATGCCATCTTACTGTCCAAGTGAATTTAGTTTGAACAACTAATTCAATTCATCATTATCTATTTACACACAGATAGATAATTCACATATCACAATAGATAATCACATTCTCATCATAAACAGATAATCTGTATCACAATCACAAATAGATAATCATCACATCCAGATAATCATCACAAACAGATACTCCATATTATTATCCTTTAACTAAGCATCCATATCATATAGATACTACTCATCTCATTACTGAGTTCACAACCATCCAATGAAATATCAATATCAGCCATAAGCACAGATTTATTAACCAATATCTATAATTAATTTAAAATGAATTAAATTAATTACTTCTCTCTCTAATTAATTAAAAATAAATTAAATTAATTATCACATCCATAAATCCTGCTTATATATCCATTAATTAATTAACCTAATTAATTAATCATTCTTTAAGTATTCAACATGATTAAACATCTTTGATTAATCATTCTCTAATTACAATAAGTAATTAGTCTTCAATCAATTTCATAAAATTAATTAACCTTAATCATAAGTAATTAACATTTAATTACTTCATTTATTAATTAATTAAAATTAATTACATTTATCCTTAATTAATTACATTAATTAATCACTTTATTATTAATTATCCTTTAATTAAACAATTCTTAATTACATCATTAATTATATTAATTAATGACCTCTAATTTGTATTTAAATTAATTACTTTTTTAAAATTAGTTACATTTAGTAATTAATCTAAAATTTAAAATACAATTATTAATCACCCTTGATTAACATCAATCCAGTAATTAACTACCCTTAATTACTCATAACAAATTAATTATCCCATAATTAATCATCTTCATTAATTAATCCCTTGATTAATTACAAATGTAATTATCCAAATTACTTCATTAAAAATCATCTCTCACTAATTACATTCCAGTAATTATCCTTTATTACTTCCCTAAGTAATAATACTCCATTAATTACATTAAGTAATTACTCTTATTAACCATCAAACGATTTACTTAAATTAATTAAACTAAATTAATTAATTTAAACAAATCACATTATCATAATTAATTACAATAAGTAATTAATCCCTTAATTACTTTTATCAAGCAATTATGCTTAACGATTTACAATTGATTATCTTAAATTAATTAATCTAATTAATTATCAGAATTACTCACATTAATTAATTACTTAATTATCCTTATATAATTATCTTTATTAATTAACAACATTTTCTTTAATTACTTCTTAAAGAAATATTATCTTAGACTAACCATTATTAATCATCTCTAATAAAAAATTAATTTAAATCATTATTTAAAATCAAATAAATAAATAAATTCTTTATCATCTTAATTATTCCTAAAATAATTTATTTACTTTATTAATGACTTCATTTGTATTCAAATGTATTTAAACAATACATTTCTAAATTAAATTCGAATTTCATTTTAAAATTTAAGGTTTTAAAATGTTTAACTATTTAAACAATAATCCAAATTTTAAATAAATTTATTCCTTAAAATAAAAGTGAAGAACAACCATTACTTATATAAGATACTTATATAAGAAAAGTGTTAAAACAAATTTTACTTAATTTTATTAAAAGAAAACAAGCCTAAAAATAAATTTATTATTTAACTTTCAAATTAAAGTTAAACACTTCATAACTTTAATTCAAATATTAAAGAAAAGAATTCTTTCAAGTTTAAACTTATTTGAAAAACTAACTCATTTTTAAATTCTACTTTAAAACATTTGAACTTGTTCAATATTTTAAAATTTTCAAATCTGATCTAAATTCAAAATTCTGGATTCATAGAAAAACTTAAAACCATATTTAGACTTGATTTTAAAACTTAATTTATATCTTGCTTTAAATTTAAAATTTCCATTTTTAAAACTTTGAAATTCAAAAGTTCACTTAAATTCAAATTTATCTTAAATTTGGAATTTAAATCCTTGTTTAAAATCCTGCCTTAAAATTTAATTTTCATTAAATTTTTAAAATCTGCACATTTCCAGGTTTATAAAACCTGAAACAACACTTCCTCGAGACCCCTAAGCAACTGCTTCGAGTCCACAACCTAATCGCATCGAGACAAAAACCTGAATACCCGAGTAAAACTCGAGTAAAATCCTGCACAACCCCAAAGTAGTTCATCAGAACCAAATATGCACGGTGCATATGCACCGGCACTCCGTCCATCTGCAGCCACCATATTCCTCTTCACCAAGTCGCCGACCAACCTCTGACATGCTCACGGCAACTAGATAACTTAATGCAGTTCGAAATCAAAATCCAGTTAACCCATCATCCTGGAACATCACAACACCAAATATCCCAAACCTGTCAACCACTCGCGATCACATCTCCGATCGTCAGAATCTCCTACGACTCTGGCCATTCCTTCGCATACACCCCCTCTTCAAATTCCCAAAACCTTGCATCACTCGATGCAACAGAGAAACAGAGAAGCAACCAAACTTCGACCACCTAAAAACTAGGGTTAGAAACCTGTAATGAGCCACCACTGTCGCCGCCACCCTCTGACAATCCATCTGATAATTTTCCCCTACTCATCCATCAATCCTCCACCTCCAGGAAGCACCACAACAACCCCGAATCATTAGATCACCAAATAAATCCCAAAGTCCAATATTTGATCAACCCAGACAAACTCACTCCACAGTTTATTTAAAAATGTGATTTATGTTTTAAAATTCATGATTTCAAACATGCATTCGGGTTATAAAACTGTTTAAATAAATTTAAGATGTTTGATAATTCTTACTTGAACCATAACTGATTTTATATTTTACAGAGACAACAGTTTTTTTTTTTACTTAATCTTAATTTTAGTTTATAAACTTAATCCATACTAAACAAACATCTTTCATTTACTTAACAAATCCTAACTGAGAATCAATTCAAGAGGTATTGGGTTTTTTTTCCATTTAAAATTTTAGTTTTATAAACAGAAACAGGTGATCAGGTACCTGTAAAGACATACACACACACACACACACACACACACACACAGAATATATATCACAATAAAATCATACAAAGCAAACTCATTTCTACCAATCCACATGCAACAGATATTTTAAAGCAACTTTTCAATTTTGGGGTTACTCACTAAAAAAGAAAGAAGACAGAGCAGTTTTTATTTACCACAGTTTTGATTTTCTTGTTTGAAAAACAGTTTGAATTAGAACTTGAGTTCTGAAAATTTTGTTTAGCTTTGATTTTAAAAAGAAGAACTGTTTTTAAAATAGAAATTTACTCACATTTTAAATGAAGAAGCAGATAACAATCCAGATGCAAACTCATACTTTCCAGGAACAGATTTGAATTTCCTGAAGCTGATTTGCATTTGCAAGTTGAATCCGATAAATTGCTTCCCAATTTGATTACTATTGAAGTTGATTTTAAACTGCAGCATAACTCCAATTCTTGTTGCTTAGAGTTGAAGTTGAACTTCAAATTGATTTCGTAACTCGTAGATTTTTAAACAGAATTGTATTTGGGTTTGAATTTGGTTTTGCAGATTTTTGATTGTATGTGTTTGTAGGTTTTAAATTGTATTTGGTTTTGAAATTTCTTTTCTAAAATCTGACTTCAGTTTTTCAATTGAAGAAAAATGGTTTGAACAAAATGAATTGTTAAGTTTTCTTATCTATATTTTCAATAAAAATGTTTTTTTAAAATAAATTGCCACTTGTTACTTAAGTTTGTAAAGTGATTACAAGTGTCTCCTCTATTAGTCAAAAACTTAACACATGTTCTTTTTAATATAAAAATAGATTTCTTAATTTTATAAAGGTTTTTAAATTCTTTAAAGTCAATTTCTAACCTAATTTAACATGTTTTTAAATGTTTATTACATTTAGCCTTTACTTGATTACATATAAACTACTTTTATAAAATTACACATCTAAATGTTAATTTGAATATTTTTAAAATAATAATTTTAAAACTAAATTCTCAAAAGAGAAAATTTAAAAAGAAAAAGAATGTTGAAATTCAATTTTATTCAAAGTTTTCAAACCAAAATATTATACTGTAATGAAATTAAACTAAGTTTATTTCCAAAGAAAACAATTTTTAAAATAAAACAAAATAAACTTTTATTAAAAAAATACAATTTAAACTATTATATTTTTATAAACAAAATAAATATCTATTTTAATTTCTTTTGAAAATATAAGATAGACTTTTAAATTAACCTTTGAAAAGTTTCAATACTAATTTCAATCAATTTAATCAATTCATAATTTATACATCTATATATATATATATATATATATATATATATATATATAATAATTTGAAAATATTCTTATTAAATTTACATTTAAATTAAAATTAAATTCTCTATTTACAATGTATACACATATATACATTATAAATAAAATATTTTTTTAAATAAGCTTAGAAAGATAATTTTATCATTTAAATATTTTATCTTTTGAAAAGAATAAAATTCCCAAATATAAAGTTATCATTATTATAAATTTTGAAAAGAATATCATTTGACAAACTAAATAATTATTAGTTTTCAAATGATAATTTTTGTTTGAATTAGATTATTAAATCAATATTTCACATTTTTAAAATAATTATTAATGAAATTATTAAATAAATATTGCCCAAATTTCCGGGACATTACATCCTCGCCTTGTTTTCTTTGATTCCTTTGATGCTTATGTTGGTTGTTGGTTCATTCATGCATTTGAGTTTCTTTCCAAACCAAGTGTCTTCTTGCTTGTTTGTATATCCATTGCGATCGGTTTGTACTTATACTTGTATATGTTTTTGGTTTGTTGAACTTACACTGGTTACCTTCTGGACTAGTGGCTTTGAGTCTGGACTTGCAGCTAGCCTTGTTACTTTGAGTCTGGACTTATGGCTGAACCATGCTAGATGTTTCATGTATATACATACATAAATATGTATGTATATATGTGTGAACAGCTGCTTGTATGTTTAGCTTGTCATTGCTAGACTTGTTGTTGAACTTGCACTTGAACTTGCTTGTATGTGTGAACATAATCTTGTATTTATAGTGTTGGTTTGTAAGTTGTTTGTATACTCTTGTATATACTTGAGCTTGAACCAATTCATTTCTGAACCATCCATGAATAAGTTTGTATGTATATTGTATATATGCAACACATCCATGTATATACATACATACATATGTATGTATGTATAGGTGTGAATGTTTGTATATACGTACTTATTTATGCATGCTTTGTTCAGCCTTGTCCATGCTTTGTTTAAAAATGATATGTGTTTCACCTTTTTAAAACTTCCATGCATGTATTTACAAACATATGTGTGTGTGTATGTGTTACTGTTTGTAAACCAATTTGAATTTTTACATACAAATGCATTTCTATGCTTCGACTTTGATATTGTTGATGTTTTCATGCTACATTTCTTGTTTAAACCTTTATAAATTTAAACTCTTAAGTTGCATTATTCATCTCTAAACTATTTATATCCTGCCTTGACTTGGTGAGCCATTGTCCTTCTGTTATTCTCTAAGTTCATCTGAGTTTATAAATAGCACTCCTCTGTTACCTCAAGCGTATATATATACATATACACATGTATGTGTATATATGTATTGGTATGTGTCTTATACTATTGTATTTTGTCGTTGCTGTCTCTGGCCAATTGTTGTACTCTATGCCTTTTCCATGTCCAATATACTTGTATACATATATACTTGTATGTGTGTGTGTGTATGCATATATGTGCATATAGCTGTAGAGTATGTACTTGTATATATGTATACTTTGGTTTTGGCTTTTGTTTATATGAAATTTGATTTCATATATACTTTTATATTTTGGTTTTAGTTTTGGTTTATACATGTATATTTCAGTTTTGTGCATTATGGTCAAATTGAAGCTTATTGAATAGAAGCTTATTGAATTGTTAAAACTTACAATTTTGAAGCATGTTGCCTCCTTTAGTTTGGTTTTCTGATTTGTGTTGCATTTCCTTGTGCACCTGAGTTGAGTCCGACGAGTCTTGGGCTTGACCATGTGCACATTTGCACTGTGTTGAGCCTTCAGGCTTGACCTTTGCAATAGTTCGTGAGATTTAATCGATGTCCGCCCTTGTGATATTCATAGTGATACATTGTGCATATCATAAGTTTGTGCACATATATATTTGTCCGACCATGTCTAAAACATGAGAGAAAACAAATCCATAAACTAAGGCAATATTAATATTCAAATTTAATTTTATTTTTGAAATTTAGGTTTGTTTCCTTTTCCATTTTACTGCATTGTTTATTTGACAGGTATAAGAGAGACACAAGCTGGAGCAAGCAAATGAAGATCAATATCAAAAATAAACTCGAGTGAGTGTAATTGAGTGCTAGTAAAAAAAATGTTATATATGGGAGTGTAGAGAAAATTTGTATAGATGAGAGTGATAGTGAAAGTTATATTGTACTTGAAAATGTAAGAATAGCAAAAGTTGTATTGTATTTGAAAATGCAAGTACAATGAAAGTTGTATTGTATTTGAATTTGATTTGAAATAAAATATTTGTTTAAATATAATTGTGATTCATTATTTCATTTTGCAAATATAACATAAGTGTAATTGATATGCATATCAGTCAATATTTATATGTTATCTAATAGAAAATTTTAGAAATGATACAATAACATCAGACAACGTTTATATATGTGGTCTAATATGTAATGAAACTGCACGGAAATAGACGACAGATAGGTATTCATTAAGACGAGCATATCTATCGTCTGATTCATTTTTTCTACTAGTGCAAGTGTTAGGTTAGAGTTCTATTTATAGGGGTACGAATCATTATGAGCCATTAGATAAGATTTTATAAAATCCAGGCCGTTTGGCCTAGGCAAACCCTAGCCGACATTGCTTGACTCATCGACCAGTGTCCATGGGCAGTTAACCGCTGGGGGTTGATCGGGATGTTGATCTGTTGATGTTTTCTTATATCAATTTTGTTACCATCTTTATATTTTTAGTTATTTTCAATTTTGAATTTTTACTTTAATAAGTTTCTCATAAGAAGTTCGATTACAAAACTTCATATATGAAAATGGTCCAGAAAATAGCTATGAACACAACAGTGCGAGTTTCGTAGCCAGATTCGGGCGTTTGTGGAAATTCCATTTTTACCCTTATCATGTTTAATTTATTTTATTTTATGAAATATTTTGTTAAATTTTCACGGGTGTTACATTCTACTCCTTACATGGATTTTTTCCTCGAAATCTCCAAGGATGGAAAAATGCAACTCGTACGTATCGAAATTAATACTTACAACTATATACTCAACCATTAACCACTAGTAACCACTGTCCTTAGTTCAGATTTTCTAATGCAATATGTACATATAGGCATGGAATTCATATGAACCTAAAATAATGCGAAAATTAGGCCGTCTCCTGATCTAGTCGACCTCCTAAAATGCAAGTGTTTATGCCATGTATCAAAAATGTATGCAACATCCTATGTAAATATACTAGTAGTTCTACATGTATGCGCAACTCTTCAAATCCATATGCAACAACCATATGTGTATAACTTGATGCGATAAAATATGTGATTGTGTGAGCGCATGTTAAAATAAATAGGCATATATGTCTATGTATGCAAAGATTAATAAATACGTCCATTAGCAGCCATCATCCAAAGCGTGCCTTAATGACATGTTAGCACCCAATCCTAACATCCAAACATCCCCATTTATGCGGTACACTAAGCTAAAGCTTAAACACCTAAGCAGTTGTACACAGATTAACTAAAATGGAAACATACCAGAAAAGAGTTTAGGATATGTAGCTTGAATCTTTTCTTTAGGCTCCCAGCTACTCCTTGCTGGATTGTTTCCCTATCAGACCTTAACAAGCTTAATAACGTTATTACGGAGTCGTTTTGCACAGGGATATGGATGGGTACACAACGAACAAATGAATCCCTTTCTACTTTCGTCTCCTCTAGCTAACTCAACTCGACTACAACTGTTGAATCATGTAGATACTTCTGCAAGTGTAACACATGGAAAATGTTGTGTACTCCCGCTAACTTTTCAAGAAGCTTCACCCTATAGGAAAATTCCCTAATTTACCTATGATCGGAAAAGGCCCAACAAACCATGGTGCCAAATTCCCCAAATACCAAATCTCATGATATGCCTAAGTGATAAGACCTTCATGAAACCATATAACTCATTACGAACTCCAACTTTACGCGCCTTCTGTAGGTGCAGTATTTATGCCTATCTTGCACAGTTTTCATCCTTCTACAGGTCAAGTCTACCTTCTATGATGTCTCCCTCACCATAGATTTTCCAAGAATGATCCTACCTATAGTGTCCCACCAAAAAGACGGTGATCTACAAGGCCTCCAGTATAATGCTTCGAATAGTGTCATCCCAATACTTGCTTAATACCGGTTATTATAAGTAAACTGTACAGTTGCAAGTGATCATCTCATGAGCCTCCGAAATCTAAGATGCACATCCATAGTAAATCCTCCAATACCCGATTCACTCTCTCTCTCTCTCTATCTGCCCATCCATCTATGGGTGATAAGCGGTACTTAAGCTCTACTCAATGCCTAAAGCTTCCTGAAGACTCCCCCAAAACTCATTTGGTGAAAAGTGGATCTTTGTCGCTAAAAATGCTAGAAGGAACTCTGTGAAGCCTAACTATCTCCCTCACATATAAGTCATTGAAGATGTAGCATTCCTCATACTCCTAACCAGAAAAAAATGAGCGCATTTGGTCTATCGGTTGACTCTGATCCAAATACTCTCATTCCCTCACCTTCTACTAGGTAGTCCACTAATGAAATGCATAGAAACACTCTCCCACTTCCATTATGGTATACCAATGGTTACAGCAATCCTCTCGGCTTCTTCTGCTTCGCCTTTACCTTTTGAAAAATCTTAACCAAGGAACATACTCTGTCATATGCTTCTTCGTACCCAATCAATAAAAGACTCTCTTCGTTTCATGATACATTTTTCCTTCACCGGGATGGATGGTTGTCCTAGAACAATGAGATTCAACTAGTACCATGTCAATCAAATCCATAAAAAGAGGAATACAATCTATCGTCACTCTGTAACCACCCCTTCCAGTGAATGGTGTAGCACCTCAAATGGCTCGACTGCACTCCACTACTAAGCTTCTTGAAAATATCCAATAACTTTATATCTTGCTTTTGAGTTGACCCAATGCGGTCCATGAGTATAGGCTGCACTTTCAAAGCTACTAACAATCCTATAGTGATGTCGACGATGGTCGAAAATCAAACATAGAGATAATCTTCAAGTGCTTCCACTATAATAAAATAGGACTCAACATTACATGCATTCTACGAAAGCAATCGACTACGGCATTGCCCTTTCCTGGAGTATAGGAAATATGGAAATCGTACTATGTTAAGAACTCCACCCACCTCTGCTTCCTTAAATTCAAATCCTTTAGGGTGAATAAATACTTTGTAGACTTGTGATTTGTGTACAGTTCAAACTGCTCTCTTAATAAATAATGCATTCATGACTTGAGGGCGAAGATAATGGATGCCAACTCATGGTCATGAGTATGATAGTTTCTCTCGCCGACTTTTAATTGTCGACCAACATAGCTTACCACTCTCCTTTAGCACATCAATACTGAACCCAATCTCATACCGTAAGCATTAATATTCACGATGAATGCCTTAAACCATCGGGTAATACTAGAAAAGGTGCATTAGTCAATGACTCCTTCAACTTGATAAAGCATCCTCACACTTTGAGTCCCATGAGAAAACTAATTTTTTTCTTGGTATGGTGGTTTAAAGGGGCAGAGATTTTAGCGAAGTCCTTAACGAACTTCCTACAGTAGCCGACCAAACCAAAGTAACTCCTTACTTCCATGGCATTCTTCGGCACATGCTACTCCTATACTATAGAGATTTTACTAGGATCGAATGCCACTCATCTTATCAATGAAGTAGGCGGGTGCATTGGTTAGTCTAAAGGGCATGACTAACCATTCATAAAGTCCATCGAGTGTACAAAAAATAGTCTTCTAAATACTGTCCTTGGCTATTTGCAACCGATGGAATCCAGTATCCAAGTGAAGCAAGAGAACAATTTTTCTTCAGTAAACTTTATCAAAGAGATCATCTATTTGGGGAAATGGATAACGGTTCTTCTTTCGTAGTTTATTCAGCTCCCGATAATCGATGTAAACCCTCGTAGAATCTTACTTGGTGGTAAAGACAACTGCTATTCCCCACTTTGTAATAATCCTTTTAACGAAGCTCTTCTCCAATAGCTCATTCTCTTTCTTATTCAGTTCTCATCTTTATTTAGGAGCCATATGCCTCAAGGGTAAGGCAACAGTATCGGCGTTCTCCTCAAGGTAAATCTGGAACTCAATCTCTCTTTGGCATGGAAGACTAGTAACTTTGGAAAAGACGTCTAGATAGTCTTGAACTAGTGGCATTGAAGCTAAATCATTATGTGATAGGTCCAAAGAATATAGGTAACTCAACATAACCGAACCTTTGGGATCGTAATAAACCTCTAAACTGCGTCTACTACATGTATCCAAATAAACAACATTCCTATCACAATCTAAGACAGCCCCATACACGATCATCTTGTTATCCCCAAAATCAATCCAAACGAAAAAACTCCTAAGAAAAAAGCATCGCAATTGAACTCGACCCCAAAAATAATCAATTTCGAACGCTTACAAATTATAGACAAATAAGTCGATCCTTCTACAGGGTTTGGTTTAACTTTAGGATATGTAATTATGCTAATGTCTAAGTGCAACTCATCTACAAGTCAACCTATAATAAAAGAGTGTGATGCCTTAATGTCAAATAAGGTACGAATAGGTAAATCAGATAAATTTAACACACCTTCAATTATGATCTTCCCCCTGTCCATTACTGGAGGCACACTCGAGCTAGGAACAACATCCAGTGCATAAGATGAAATCACTTACATGGAGGTCTTTGGTTGTGCCAAACACTCCCTCCTCGTATGTCTGAGTTGATTGCAGTTGTAACATTTGACCTCTAAGATGTCTATCCTAAACTCCTTCGAAACATGCCCCTTCTTTCCGCATCTTTTGCACTTGAGGTCCTTCTTCTTAAACTTTCCTCAAGCCCCTAATCTGTCCTTATGTTGATCTTTTGGAGGTGTCTTTCCTACTAACCTCTTGGGCTTTCTCTTCACCACTTCCTTAGAAACAATGTTTAATAAAGACATCTCCACCAAACATTCGTAAGTCACCCCCATGGGAATATGACTAAGGGCTAAATTTTGAAGAGGTTAACTTAGCCCATTTGCAAACTTCAAAGCTTCTTGTGAGGGGTATTTATCATATCCATACCAAACCTAGCCAACTCATTGAACTAATTCATATATTCCTTCATCAACCTCTCTTCTTGTTGAAAATGTATAAACTTCTCCAAATGTACCTTTGCTCAGCCACCAAAAGAAACTTCATCTCAAAGCGCCTCCTAAACTCTCCCAAATCAATATCTTGCTCGATGTCTCCACAACTACCATATCCAAACAATTTAAAGCCTATTGTTGTAAATTCCAAGCGGCAAGCTGCCTCCTAACGTCATCTCCAAGGCCTATCAATTCAATAATCCACACACAAGTACGAATCCATGCTCTAGAATCCACATAATACTCGGTCCCCATATGTGACTTCCCTTCTAGATTTACGAAGTCCTTACAGAGTTTGGCGAATCTACGGTAGGTGGGTGGGCAAGAACTACACATGGTGCATGTTCGATGGGTTCTATATTACGGTTAAGCTTGGCTTGTCCTCTTACTTGCAGATACCCATGAAACCATACTGGGATGTTCACTCCCAGAATCTCAGTGCATCACCTAAACTGCAACAAATAGGATTGCTCATTCTCTATGATTTAGGAATTATTAGCAACTTTTATACAGACAATATTGGCAAGAATAGGTGATAGCATTTTTCGTATTATACTTATGTAAAACATTTGAAACATTTTATTTACATATACATATACATACATATATATAAATATATATATACTTACTGAAAATCCACTTTGAAAAACTTTTTGAAAGACTTTTTGTAAAACATTCTTCTACTTTTTTGAAATATTAAACATTCTTCTACTTTTTCAAAATATTTCAAGTACGTTCTCTCAATACGTGTCTAGCTCCTAAGGAATCAAAAACCAAGGCTTTGATACCATAAACCCACACCTCCAAACACACAATTCAACGCTTAACATGACTTTCGGACTCATGTCATGCCATGAGCTGTTGGTTTTTAAAACATTAAAGAGACTAAGAATATAAAATCTAAGACATTCTACATTTTCAGATCTCACGGCGACATACATAAAATAAAAATAAAAATCAATTCAAAAATATCCTAAAAACACAGTTTCAAAGTAAACGTAGTCCAAAAATTTAGAGTTTTACAAAATAACAACATATAGTCTGAAAAGTACTAAAACACGATAAATAGTTACATGAAGGGTGATAAAGAGTAATAAGTGGTGCCCTTGTCAAGATGACTCCTCCACATACTCGATCTAAGCTAATCACCTGCTACCATGTCCTTATGTGGTTGGGAAAAAGAAAGGATAGGAGCGAGTCAGACAAAATTCCAGTGAATGAGTTACACCATTAATATATGGTGATCACATGAAATTGACTCCATTTCAAACCTATATGACCTAGGATGTTCTACCCGTGTTGTATATTACTTACTAGTGTTATCATATTTTCCTAAGGAATATAAATTTAAATATACCTATACCAACATACTATGAAGGTTTACGCTTAAGGTCGAATAATTAATCGAACCACAAATCAACTACGGATCGGATTAGTAGTCTGTATAACTGCTCCTAACATAATATTGCACATAATAACTCCCATGGGACTACATTTACCGAACTACAACAACACGGGTCATATGTTACGCATTGAGAGTAGCTCGTAATGCCGACATGCTCCAAAACGTCACAAGGTCGCTGCATCCGTGTCCAAGCTCAATAGTAGCATCACCCCACTTATTGCACCGCACTAGGAACCTCCCGTTAGTGTGTAACATCCCACACTTAGAGGCCTAAAAATAACAGCTATAGATGCGGCAGTCATCCATGATTATTAATCTTCGGCGACGAAATACGGTAATGTTAGATACATTAATATAACATAAACATATGGATATGGAAAAAATTCAAAATCATTAAACAACTTTCTCATTCCATTTCAAATCATTTCAAATTCATTGCATAATCCATGACTCAAGAACCACATTCATAGAAAATGTAATTATTACAAGATACGCCAAGAGTGACATAGGAAGATACCCCCTTGGATGATCGGAGTCTAAACATAGGCAATTAAACAACTTTTACTTTACAACAAAACATAGTGGAATCAAAATAGAAAAGAACTCCTACTAGCTAGTTTGCCTCCTGCATGTCTTTGGAAGCTTATTCGTCTAAGGAGAGCCTGAAAATCCTCAACTCTCAAGCTACTTAAAATCAATTGAGCACCCGAGAGCTTAAGGGGAAAACATAACTTCGAGTCAGACATAAAGCCTGGTATGAATAATAACCTACCATCTCAAACTATTTAGATACCTAGTGAGACAACGCCGCTTAGCGGAATGGGTTTTCCCCTCACTAGAATCTTATCCAAAAATTTATAATAACCATATATTGTGCTCCTGAATCCATAATGGTTAAAAACGTAGCAATTTAAAATATTACGATGATATGCAAACAAGTAAAACATTCTGGATTTTCCATCCCCGTTTATTTGACTACCTACCATAGCTATAGTTTCTAGGGTCACTATTAACCTAATAGTTTTTTATAGGCTGATTAATAACCTGTTTATAGTTTATGGACTACCTGTCATACTTCATAGTTTTCATAAGATCACAAAGAACCTGTTGGCCCTTGCTAATAACTTCATTCAATTATTTCACAGGTTCTTGCTCAACCTATTTGTATCTCCAATAACTCCCCTTTTATCATGGTTTTCAAAGGTTGACTATGAACCTATTGACTCCTGTCAATAACTTAATCTAAATATAGTTTTTATGGGTTCACTACAAACCCGTTGGCCCTTACCAATAACTCTCCTTAAACATAGTTTTTATGGATTTACTATGAACCTGTCTAAACTGATAACTTCTTGATTAGACTTTGGCCATCTTATATTCTGGTCTAATTGACCTTCTGGATGCAATTCTACTCATACATGAGTAAATTCAATTTATATTCACAACTGAGTCGACCAAGCTGGTTATTCTGCCCTTTCTCCCTAAAATACTATCATGGGTCCACTATATGGTGAATATTTATTTAGAAAAAGCAAACATAATAACATGTCAATACCAACATTTATGGTTTAATATCCTTGAAATCATTTATCACATGAAACATGATTAATCCCTTTAATCTATTATTTTATCAGGAAAAGCTTCTTCTAAACTCAAAATTTAAAAGCCATTTAAAAGCTCTTTTATAGTGCCATGATTTTTTCCTTTAAAAATTGAGATTGGTTTCTTTTGTTTTGAAAACCAAGGCTTTTGAAACCTTAGAACTTTACTTTCGAAACCATTGGAAAATCTCTTTCGATAGCATTCAAATCTTCTTTTCAAAACACTTTACAACATCTCTTTCGGAACCGTTAAAACATACATCTCGAAAGTATTAAAGCATTACTTATTAACTCATAGAAGCATAGCTTCGAAACCATTTGAAAGTACCCCTTTCAAAACCTTTGGGTTTAAACATATCTTTTGGGTTAAAGTGAATATAAGCGAAAGTTCCCCTTTCGAAACCACTAACTTTTAAATAAAAGAGTTTGTGGAAAAATGATGCCTTTGGAACCATCCATTCAAAAGCTTTAATCTTTTAAGTAAAATAATTGGAAGGGTAGCTTCGAAACCCCTTTCGAAGCATTTTCCTTCAAATCTTTAATGTTAGTGTCTAGTGGAGCCCTTTCGAAAGCATTGGGAAGCGACTTGGTATATTTATAAAAAAAGCTACCCTTCAAACTCGTCGATAACTTCAATCTATTCGAAATGCATAAAGGCAGTAGCATGGTTTTGACTGGGTTCAAACTACTCTTTCGAAAGCATTAATTTAAAATAAGGCAATTCATTCGTAAGCAACCCTTCAAACAAAAAGGCGGAAATCTCTTCGAAAGCCATTTGAAACCCTTTCGAAAGCATCTTTTGAAAACAAGGCAAGCGGCACCTCTTTTGAAAGCAAAATAAAGACCTGTGAAAGCTATTAAAATCGGTCTTGACCCCTTCGAAAGCATAGTTTCAACTCTACACCTTCCACCTTTCTTCAATCCACTATGTACCATCGCTTTGATACCTTATGTATTGGTTTCAACATGGTTGGGGTGGAAGTATAGGGTCGAAAGGTTACTACTGGAAGTGGCGAAACCATCTTCTGAACAAAAACTGTTTTATTGCCTTTTTAGGTAAATTCTTTTCAACTAACTCGCCTATTAGTAAAACTTTAATTGGTAGCCATAAACTTCACAAAAATCTTTTCCTAAAATCCTGCTAAATTTATTTCAGATTTAATTAAAAATAATTAGCAAAGAAGCCCTTCCCTTAACTAAAACAATTAAAACATTTAATCCCTTCAACTAAATTAATTTAATTTGCACGGTAAATTTCTTAGGAAAAAATCCAAAAAATCATAGAAATTCACTTTTAATATGTTATCTAAGATATATAAATTTCGGACCTAAATTCCTTCATAAAAATTACAGAAATTCATTTCTAAACCTAATTATTCGTATTCTCCTTTGAAAATTCATAATAAATTATCTATAGCTCGAATAATTAAGGAAAATTTAAACCCATTTTCAAAATAATGTTATAAATAACATATTAAATCCTCATGGAATTTGAAACCCAATATAAACGATTTTAGCCTTAAAATTGAATAAAACATTTATCAAACAAACCTGTTTGAATATAACATATTATGAAAACCAAGCATGTCATCGTCAAAAATCATCATAATGGATTTAACTTAAACCCAAAATCGAATACCCTTCTAAAATGAAAATAAAGATGGTTTTAATTATTATTCACCTTGCTTAGGATAAGGAACTTGAGATTTGATCTTTGATTAATTCCCCTTGCTTGATTGCTTAGCTTTAATTGATTTTTCCTCTTTTTCTTAGTTTATAGCTGGCTTGCTCTATTATTGATTTATGTTTTGAACAATGAAAAATGAATGTGTAGGCAAAAGGAAACGAGGTTTTGAGGGTAATGGGATTATGAGTGCGGCTATTATCCATAATTCCCTTTCGTTAATTTCCTACTGGATAACTTATGAAAACATTTTCATAACCCATTCTTCTTGTTTAATTAGCACGGCCGCTAATAAATTTTCAAATCTCAATCTCCTTATTACGCAAATATTTATATTATTCTATTTAATTTATCTAACTACATCTCCTAAATAATGTTATTAAAAATTAGGGGTGTTATAGGCCCTCTTCTTTAAAGAATTTCGTCCTCAAAATTCAGTAAGGATTAAATACTAAACATAGCAATCATCTTTAACAGCTCCTAACTACCATACTAGCCTACCTGACTAGCAGCAGTCTATATAAAGCAAACATAGAACATACCCCCACAGCAGATCGGGATAAGTATCTCTAATCTTGTCTTCTGTCTCCCAATTACAGTTCTTCTCGTTGTCGCTCCACTGAACTTTCACCAACATGACTGTCTTGTTCCTTAACCTTTTCTCATCCCTCGCTACAATCCGAACTAGCTATCCAACAAAAGTCAAATTCGTCCCTACTACCATCTCTACAAACTCCGTTGTAGGAATAATAGTCTTTGGATCATGCACATACTTGTGAAGATGAGACACAAAAAACACATTATGGATACCTGACATACTGCTTCATAACTCTACTGTGTATGTGAGCTTCTCGATCCTTTCAATAATTTAGAATGGACCAACATATCTCAGTGTCAGTTTTTCTGACTTTTCGAATTGTACCACACCCTTCTTCGATGATATCTTAATGAAAACTCTATCTCCAACTAAAAGTTCTAGATCCTTACACCTCTTATCTGCATAACTCTTCTGTCTAGACTGAGCTTCCTTCATCCTTTCTCGAATCAACTCGATCTTTTCTGTCACCTCTCTAACCAGATCTGGATCCAAGACTAATCTATCTCCAGTTTTCAACCAACATGCTGGTGATTTGCATAGCCTTCCATAAAAAGCTTCAAAAGATGTCATTCCTATACTAGTCTAATAACTGTTATTATAGGAAAACTCCACGTGTAGGTGATCTTCCCAAGATGCACCAAAGTCTAGCACATAAGCTCTCAATAAATCCTTGAGTACTTTATTGACTCTCTCTCTGTCCATCCATCTAAGGGTGATATGCAGTACTCCTCTTAAGCTTGGTACCTAACACATCATATAGACTCTTCCATAATTCACTAGTAAACGAAGCATCGCTGTCACTGACTGTACTAGTAGGAATTCCATGAAGTCTAACTATATTCTTCATGAACAACTTAGCTAAAACAAGTGTCGTCCTGGTTGACTTAACTGGAATGAAATGGGCACTCCTGGTCAACCTGTCCACCATGACCCATATACTTTCATTTCCCATTTTTGACCTTGGCTATCCGTCTATAAAATCCATCGATATCGAATCCCATTTCCAAACTGATACATCTAGAGGCTGAAGCAACTCACTCGGATTCTAATGTTCGGCCTTCACTTATTGACATTTTGCACACTGCCTAACCCACAAGCCAACATACTTCTTCATACCTTCTCCTCTTTATATCTTGATACATCTTCGTACCTCTAGGATGAATCATAAATTTGGATCGATGACATTCCTTAAGAACTTCTTTCCTTAAGTCCCGAACATTCAGAACACACAACCGTCTCTTCTTTCTCAACCATCCTCTCTGGTCAAAGCTAAAATTCCTTAGATCATCAATCTCTAATCCGACCTCAAGCCTTCTAATTCTCTTGACTAATACTAAATCCTCTTTCTATTTAGAAGCAATCCTTGCGATCAACACCAGTCAAACTTCCAAATAGGACAACTTGGCGGTGCTTCGACTAGAACTAGCAGTCAATCTTAACTGCACACTACAAGTAGTCAAAGCTTCTAAATCTATCTATTCTGCCAACATAGCTAACGCCACATTCTAATGCCTTCCGCTAAGAGCATCTGCTACTTTATTTCCTTTTCCAGGTGTGTAATCTATACCAAAATCATAAGCTGCTAAAAACTCCAGCCACATTTGCTATCTCGTAATCAACTCCTTCTGAGAGAATAAATACCTTAATGACTTATGATCTGTGTATAGCTCAAATATCTCTCCTAAGAGATAATGTCTCCTTATCTTCAACGCGAAGATTACCGCTACTAACTCCAAATCATGAGTAGGGTATCTCACTTCATGCGTTCCAAGCTGCCGTGAAGCGTAGGCAATAACTTTACCTTTCTACATCAACACAACTCCTAATCCAATCCCACATGCATTGGTATACATCACCAACCCTTGGTTACCGTCTGGAACCACTAATACACACGCGTTAGTCAATAAATGCTTAAACTTAAGGAATGCTTCCTCACATTTTTCAGACCAGACAAACTTCACGTCCTTCATGGTTAACTTAGTCAAAGGTGCTGCTATCCACGAGAAATCATTAATGAATCTCCAGTAATAGCCGGCAAGTCCAAGAAAACTTCTAATCTCAATCATCGTCTCTGGTCTCTTCCAATTAATAGCTTCAATCTTTTCTGGATCGACTAACAAACCCTTCTCTAAAACCACGTGACCAAGAAACTTAACCTCTTATTTCCAAAAATGACACTTGGAAAACTTCACTTTCAGCTGATGCTGCCTTAGCATCTCAAGCACAACTATAAGGTGATCTTCATGCTCTCTATCATCCTTAGACTATAATAAAATGTGATCTATAAATACCAATACGAACCTATCCAAGTACTCTTAGAAAACTCATTTTATTAGATCCACGAAGAAAGCTAGTGCATTCGTTAACCCGAATGGCGTTATTAACCACTCGTACGAACCATACCTAGTATGAAATGCTGTCAATGGAATACAATCCTCTGCCACTCTTATCTGATGGAAACATGTTTCCAAATCCAACTAGGAAAACACTTTGGCTCCAGATATCTGATCAAATGGACCGTTAATTCTTGGCAAATGATACTTATTCTTAATCGTCCTCTCTTTCAACTTACGATAGTCGATACACATCCTTAACAATCAATCTGGTTTCTTCACGAACACCGCAGCCGCAACTAAAGATGAGCTACTTAGTCTAATAAAATTTCTCCCTTCTATATCCACTAGCTACACCTTCAATTCCTTCATCTCGGTCGGTGTCATCCTGCTAGGTGGTCTACTGACAGGTTCAGCTCCAGGCACAAGATCTATGAGAAATTCAATGGCTTGTTTCGTTGGTAGTCCTGTAACCAACTAAAAAACATCTGCAAACTCTCTTGCTACTCGAACCTGACTTAACTCTTCTTCTACCACATAACTCTTAACAAATCACAACCACTCTGGTCTTAATCCTCCACTAGGAATATGATTTGGTTATGACAATCAGGGTGTCTTAGTGATATTTTCTTATCTTGACAAAATATCCTAGCATCATATTTACCCAACCAGTCCATACTCAAAATGATCCCAAAATCTATGAAATCAAAAACATAAAACTGCATGCAAACATATGACCTAACAAATCAAGTTCTAACTGGTCACATCTCATCCCCAAAGTTGCACACCCTCCAATCGGATTCACAACCCTTAAGGAAGTAACAAGGTATGTGGGTTCTAGTCATAACCTATCAACGAAACATTGAGATATTAATAAATGTGATGCACCGGTGTCAAATAGTATCCTAATTGGTATACTCTGAATCCAAAGCGTACCTTCCATCACTGTCTTTCCTTTCTCAGCAGCATTTGGCCTAGCAGAAGATGGTCCAACAACAAAGACCTTTCTCTTGTCCACCCTAACTGGTTCTGTACACTGATTTTTATAATGCCCAACCTGGTCGTAGGTAAAGCACTCTGCGCCTTTATTTTCTACATCCTTCTTCCCCTTACCTATCCGGCATTCATGAGAATAATGACCCTTCTTATCACACTTCAAACAGACCATATTAGCCTTTTCCTTCTCGAAAGCTTCTCCCTTCTGGGTTCCCTTCTACATAAAGAACTTCCTCTTCTTACCCTGAAAACCATGGGTTTCAATCTGCTTCTCCTTTCCATAAGTAGCAAGCATTTCCTTATGTCGGATTGTCATCTCCATAACAACATTACAAGGATCATGAAGATGTGAAAAAGTCGCCCTAGCAATTTCGGGTCTCAATCCTCGAATAAACTTCTCATTTCTCTTGATGACGGTGTCAACAGTTGCATACCCCCATCTGGACAACTCATCAAACTTAGTCGCATACTCAATTACTGACATCTCTTCCTGCACCAAATCCATGAATTTCTCAACAATGTTGACTTAGCAACTTCATACAAAAACCTCTATTCGAATCTCCTTCGAAATTCTACCCAAGTCAACTCTTCCTTAGGAACTCGGGCAGTAACACTATTCCACCAATGAAACGTTGCACCCTGCAGCTACCTAGAGGCTAGTCTCCTCTTCTGCTCATCATTCAATCCCAAGTCAACAAAGATTCTCTCACAATGCAACGACCAGTTCTCAATTTCCATGGCATCCTCCGTTCCCACTAATGGCTTCCTACCGCGACTGGTGTAATCTCTTCTCAACTTAGCATAGTTGTTTCCAATCAGAGCCACTGGATTAACCCCTCCAACATTTCCAGCCGCTCCTGAAGCTGCTCCAGCTTGCATCAGATTAACGAAGAAAGGATACATCATCCCCATATCAATTAGTGGATTTCTAGCACCTACATTGGCAGCTGCATTTTGATTAGCAATTGTCTGTCGACCTGGGTTCCTCCTAGTGGGTCGAATGTTTATGTTTGTTGTGGTGCTTCCTCCACCGAGATTTTCTCTTCCGTTACCTGCCTCCATATCTTCCTTTCTCATAAATCTACATACGAGCCTTAGTAAGATATAGAAGAATGGTCTAAGAGAGAGGGGAAAATGTACTTATATACACCTATATATATATCAAATACAAGTACGTTACTATAGCATTAACTCAAACCCCGATCTTATTTTATGATTCATTGGATTATTGTTTGAAAAATCTTATAGGTTTATATTTCTTAAGTATCCGTAAACCTATGCTCTGATACCAACTTGTAACATCCCCTACTTAGAGACCAAAACTAACGGCTACGAATGCTGCAGTCATCCATAGTTATTAATCCTCGACGACTAAATACGGTAATGTAAGATACATTGACGTAACAGAACCACATGGATGTGGAAAATTTTTAAAATCATTAAACAAGTTTCTCATTTCATTTCAAATCATTTAAAATTAATTACATAATCCTAGATTCGAGAACCACGTTTAGAGAAAATATGAGTATTATAACATATGCCAAGAGCGACATATGAAGATGCCCCCTTGGATGATCAGAGTCTAAACATAGGCAATTAAACAACTTTACCTTTACAACAAAACACAGCGGAATCAAAATAGAAAAGAACTCCTTCTAGATAGCTTGCCTCTTGCACATCTACGAAAGCTTATTCGTCTAAGGAGAACTTGAAATTCCTCAACTCTCAAACTACTCAAAATCAATTGAGCACCCCAGAGTTTCAGGGAAAAACATAAACTTCGAGTTAGACATAAATCCTGGTATAAATAATAACCTACCATCTCGAACCATTTAGATAACTAGTGAGACCACGCCGCTTAGCGAAATGGGTTTTTCTCACACTAGTATCTTAACCAAAAATTTATAATAATCATATACCGTACTCCTGCATTCACAATGGTTAAAACATAGCAACCTAAACTATTATGATGATATGCAAACAAGTAAAACATTCTGGATTTCCCATCCCTATTTATTTGACTACTTGTCATAGTTATAGTTTCTAGAGTCATTATTAACTTGTTAGTTTTTTATGGGCTAACTAATAACCGGTTTATAGTTTATGGACTTCCTGTCCTATTTCATAGTTTTCATGGGATCACTAAGAACTTATTGGCCTCTGCCAATAACTTTATTCAATTATTTCATGGGTTCTCCCTAAAACTATTGGTATCTCTAATAACTCCCCTTTTATCATAGTATTCATGGGTTGGCTATGAACCTATTGAATCCTATCTATAACTTAATACATATATAGATTTCATGGGTTCACTACAAACCTGTTGGCCTCTGTCAATTACTCTCTTTAAACATAGTTTTCATGGGTTTAGTATGAACCAGTATAAACTGACAACTACTTAATTAGTCTTTGGGCATCCTATATTATGGTCTACCTGACCTCGTGGATGCAAGTATACTCATACAGGAGTTAATTCAATTTATTTTTACTAGTGGGTCAACCTAACTGGTTATTTTTCCCTTTCTCCCCAAAATATTATTATGGGTCCGTTACACGGTGAATATGTATTTAGAAGAAGCAAACATAATAACATACCAATACCAACATTTATGGTTTAATATCCTTGAAATCATTTTTCATATGAAACATGGTTAATCCCTTTAACCTATTATTTATCATGGAAAGCTTCTTCAAAACTCCAAATTTAAAAGATCTTTTATAGTGCCAAGAGTTTTTCCTTTAAAAATTGAGATTGGGTTCATTGTTTTGAAAACTAAGGCTTTCGAAACCTTAGACCTTTACTTTCGAAACCATTGAAAAACCTCTTTTGAAAGCATTCAAATCTACTTTTCAAAACACTAAGCATATGGTTTTCGAAACACTTTAAAACATCTCTTTCGAAACCATCAAAACATACCTTTTGAAAGCACTAAAGCATTACTTATTAACTCAAAGAAGCATAGCTTCGAAAATATTTGAAAGTACCCCTTTCGATTGGGCTTAAACATATCTTTTGGGTAAAAGTGAATATAAGAGAAAGTACCCCTTTCAAAATCATTAACTTTCAAATAAAAGAGTTTGGAAACCTTTAGTAAAAGTGGCTACCGGAGCCATTTGAAAGCATTGGGAAGCGGCTTAGTATATTTATAAAACAAAATCTACCATTCGAACTCATTGATGACTTCAATCTATACAAAAGGCATAAAGGCGTCAGCATGGTTTTCGACTGGGTTCAAACTACCCTTTTGAAAGCATTAATTTAAAACAAGGCAACTCATTAAAAAGATACCCTTCAAACAAAAAGGCAGCAACCTCTTCGAAAGTCATTTTAAACCCTTTCGAAAGCATTCTTTTGAAAACAAGGCAAGCGGCACCTCTTTTGAAAGCAAAAAACAAAGTCCTTCGAAAGCTTTTAAAATTGGTCTCAACCCCTTCGAAAGCATAGTTTTGACTCCATACCTTCCCCTTTTCTCCAATCCACTACATACCGATGCTTGATACCTTGTGTATTAGTTTCAACTTGGTTAGGGCAGAAGTATAGTATCGAAAGATTACTACTGGAAAGTGGCAAAACCATGCTTCTGAACAAAAACTGTTTTATCGCCTTTTCAGGCAAATGCTTTTCAACAAACTTTCCTATTTGTAAAACCTTAATTGGTTGTCATAAACTTTACAAAAATCTTCCTAAAATACTGTCGAATTAATTTTAGATTTAAAACCTTAATTGGTTGTCATAAACTTACAAAAATCTTCCTAAAATACAGCAGAATTAATTTTAGATTTAATTAAAAACAATTAGCAAAAAAGCTCTTCCCTTAAGCAAAATAATTAAAACGTTTAAGTCCTCCAATTAAATTAATTTAATCCCACGGTAAATTTCTTAGGAAAAATCCTCAAAAATTATAGAAATTCACTTTTAATATGTTATCTAACATATATAAATTTTGGACCTAAATTCCTTTATATAATTACCGAAATTAATTTCTAAACCCAATTATTCGTATTCTCATTTGAAAAATCATAATAAATTATCTATAGGTTATATATTTAATAAAAATTACACCCATATCCAAAATAATGTTTTACATAACATAATAAATCCTCATGGAATTTGAAACCCAATATGAATGATTTCAGCCTTAAAATCGAATAAACATTGATAAAAAAACTTGTTTGAATATAACATATTATGAAATCCAAACATATCATCATCAAAAATCATCATAATGGATTTAGACTTAAACCCAAAATCAAATACCCTTTTAAACAAAAATAGAGATGGTTTTGATTACTATTTACCTTGCTTAGGATAAGGAATTTAAGATTTGATCTTTGATTAATTCCCCTTCCTTGATTGCTTAGCTTTAATTGATTTTTCCCTTTTTTCTTCCCTATGTTATGGTCGGCTTGCTCTCTCTTTGATTCACGTTTTTGAATAATGAAAAATGAACGTGTAGAGGAATGGAAATAAGGTTTTAGTGGTAAAGGATTATGAGTGCGGCTATTACCCATAATGACCTTTTTTAAATTTCTTATTAGTTAACTTATGTAAAAAAATTCATAATCCATTTTTCTTGTTTAACAAGCATGACCTCTAATAAATTTTCAAATCTCAATCCCCTTATCATACAAATATTTACATTATTCTATTTAATTTATCAAATTAAATCTCCTGAATAATATTATTAAAAATTAGGGGTGTTACATAGTGATGGGCCCACACTTCTATAGTCATCCAGTAAGAATTTGTGCACCCATCAAGGAGTCTTCTGTGAGTGCTTTCGGCAACTGAATCGTCTTTGCGGAACGGATAGTGTCTAGGCTAGTTGAATGTCCGCTCATACTACCTCACGGGTTCCGTAACATTCAAAAGTCGAAGGTTAGGGAACTAATATCCCCAATAATATACTGACATCCATACATATAATATATATAAATTTATAAACCTAAGCCTTAAGTTGAGGTTCAAACTATACTTGAAAGTCGATAACCGATTGATCGCTTATTACTGGAGCAAGCTTCAATAAACCTATCGAATGGTCGACATTAATTATTGTTAATGGTTATTATTTTTTCGTTTGTTTATTAATTATTTAGTCTTCTTCTTCTTATGTGATTTTACAGAAACCCTATTTGTTTATCCAAAATTCTCAATTTGAATTCCTAACAAGTTCATAATTTCATAAGTGTATAGGTCATCAAATCAAGTTAACTCGGGTTTAGAATTAACAGGTATCGATATGTAGGTTTATATTTAATTTAACAAAGATGGTGTGTTCATATTAAAATCAACTTATATTTGAATTTAAATTTAATCAAATTTAGGTTAAATAGAGGGTCATATTAATTTAGTTTGAACTTCAGTCAAATTCCCAATTTGTTTCGATTACTATATCAAAAATGGTATAGAAAAACTCAATCACAATAAATCAGCATAATTAGTAATGAACCCACTCACCTTAAAAGGCTATTCCTTCTTTCATCCTCTTGAACTCGCCCCTACTTGATTCGTCGATCTCTCCTTTCCATTTGCACTCTATATTATCTTTCTCTTCCTTGTAATCCTCGATTTTTTTAATTTGCAAACTTTTATTTTTTAAATAAGAAATTGATTTGGTGAGAATAAAGAGTATAGTTTTGGGAGAGACGAAATTTTGGTACGCATCCTCGATTTTTAATTTGCAAACTTTTATTTTTTAAAGAAGAAATTGATTTGGTGAGAATAAAGAGTTTAGTTTTGGGAGAGACGGAATTTTGGTACGCTCAATATTATATTAGGGTTCTGGGCGTTGGGTTTCTAGTTATAGAGGTACAAATCGTTATGAGCCGGTAGAACAAATTTTATAAAATTCGGTCAGTTCAGCCTAGGCAAAACCTAGCCGACATTGCTTGATCATTCAACTGGTGGTCATGGGGCGGTCGACCATTGGGGGTCAACCTGCCCCAACCAGAGTGTCGACCGGTTGATGTTTCTTTATATAAATTTTATTACCACATGTATATTTTTAATTATTTTATATTTTGAAATTTTAAACTTTAATAACTTTTTCATACAAGCTCATAATATAGAACTTTATATATGAAAATGATCCACAATATCGCTACGAACAAAAAGGTGCAAGTTTCGAAATCAAATTCGGACTTTTGTGAAAATTTCATTTTTACCCTTGTTATAATTAATTTAATTTCCTTTATTAAATTTTGTGTTAAAATTTCATGGGGTGTTACAATCTACTTTTAATTTTCTTAAAATATTGTTATACGTGTTGGTTAATTGTTCACATAAACAAAATAAAGGCTTTGGTATCTATATTTGAACAAGCAATGAAATGCAAATTTGTGATTATAGTGTAAAATGGTTATTTAAATGGCATTCACTTTGGACTATCACAGTAATTAATTTTTGCATCAAAATACAAGGGTTACTTTGTAATAAAACTTGATTGTTGGTTTGTAAAATAAAACGACATTGTATGTTTCTCCAATGGTTTCTCAGCATACTCAAACGTCATATATGTCTTATCATTACAGTAAACTAATTTCATCAAAGAACTAACAAGATCAATATTTGATATTAAAGGTGTTCTTTGCGATTATAACTTCATACTGAAATTGATGAATAAGAATCATACACACATTAACTACAAAATCAGTGCCCAACTCTACTAATAACTACCATCAGATTTTGGTTCTTTTATTTTAGAAAAATGATGTTCATTATGTTTGAAAATTGCTATTACATATGAATGTTTTCATATTCAAAAAATTTCTGAAAACATAGAGTTTGCTTATATTTTATAGTTAGTTGAGTTTTCAAAGTTTGTGTTTAAATAAAAAATTGTTATGGAAATTTAGTTATGTGAATCATTAATTTTTTATACAAATTTTGTTATACAGATTTACTTTCACTTTATTGCAACAGAATCATTTCAGCTTTGATTTTTTATCTTAATTGATTTTTATAGGTTCACATATCACTTTCTGCAATTTAGCCACTGATTTGCTCATTTATTTGGTATAATTGTGGATTTTGTAACAGAGCATTAAAGTGAATTCCGTTTATTATGGATTTCCATATTTGAACAAGCAATGAAATGCAAAATTGTGATTACAGTGTAAAATGGTTATTTAAATGGCATTGACTTTCATAAACTGTAATGTGACTGGACTATCATAGTAAGTAATTTTGCACCAAAATACAAGGTGTTGTTTTGTTATAAAACTTGATTAATGGTTTCCATCTACAGGATAAAGTAAAACAACATCATACGTTAGTGGAATGGTTTCTCAGCATACTCAAACAGTCATATATGTTAGATTATTATAGGAAAATAATTTCTTCTAAAAACTAACATGATCAGTATTTGATATTAAAGGCATTCTTTGCTATTATAACTTCATACTAAAATTGATGAATAAGAATCATACACATATCAAACACAAAATCAATGCCCATCTCTACTAATAACTACACTTTGATTTTTTCTTTCTGGAAATGATATCATAATGTTTGAGAATTTCTATTACATGTAGATGTGTCTATAAGAAACACAAATTTGAAAACTTAAAGTTTGCTTTCGTTATTTTATAGTTAATGTGTTTTCAAAGTTCGTGTTTAAATGCAAAATTGTTATGGAAATTTAGTTACGTAATCATAGATTCACATTCACTTTCTTGGAACAGAATCATTTCAGCTTTGTTTTTTTATCTTAATTAATTTTTATAGATTCGTAAATCAGTTTCTGTAATTTGGTTACTAATTTTCTCAATTATTTGATATAAATGTGGATTTTGTAACAGAGCATTAAAGTCAATTCCTGTTATGTCGATTTCTATATTTGAACAAGCAATGAAATGCAAATTTGTGATTATAGTGTAAAATGGTTATTTAAATGGCGTTCACTTTCATAAATCGTAATTTTGACCGGACTATCACAGTAACTAATTTTTGCACCAAAATACAAGGGTTATTTTGTAATAAAACTTGATTGTTGGTTTGCATCTACGGGATAAAGTAAAATGACATCGTATGTTACTGGAATGGTTTCTCAACATACTCAAATAGTCATATATGTTTGATCATTATAGAAAAATAATTTCATAAAAAACCTATCAAGATCAATATTTGATATTAAAGGCGTTCCTTGTGATTATAACTTCATACTGATATTGATGAATAATAATCATATACACATCAAATACAAAATCAGTTCCCAACTCTACTAATAACTACATTCAGACTTCTTTTCAAGTTTTGACTTAAATTTCTTGATTGCTTTTTTAGATGAGACCATATTAAAATGTGCCTGAGACCGTATTAAAATGTATCTACTTACTGTAAATTAATTGCCAAGTTTTTTTCCAATCTCAAATACATCATCTAAGCATGCCTCTTTTCACCTTAAATTAAATTTAGTGGTTAGGCTAACAACTATCTACACAGGTTGAAACTTGAAACAAAGCATAATAATATTTTATTTTATTCTCAAATATATCATTTATTTCTAAACTTTGAAAAATACGGAAGCTATAATCAATAATATCACTTACCAAATTCAATGCAAGCATGTATTTCATCATGTGGTAGCTTTATAACCAAATCATCGAAAATTACATTATTCTTTAAGGTTGCCCTTAAATGTAGCTTATCCTGATGCTAACATCATTAATGAAAGCTAATGCTTACATAAGTCATTTGAGAATGTTTCGGTTATGATCAATCATTTGTTAAAGACCTTGCAATAAATGATCAATGCAGGCACTTTCTCCTCACATTCCATGTGAATTTTAGAATTGCATATGGGTAACAAGACCCACTAAGACAATACTACTTTACGACGTTAAATTATCCTCGAATAGGTTACAAAATTTGACATTGCCTTAATGATACTGTGTTCCTTTTAAGCATTTACTATAGAAGTCACTGTTTATTTATGGTGATTCAATGTTTAAGAAGTGAAAAATATTCAATTCTAATATGAGTTAGGTTGATAGTGTATAAATGTAATTTAAAATTGTTATTACAAGTATTTTGCTCTAATTATGCAAGCACTCTAAAAATATTAACTCCAGATGTTCACTTACAACCACTTTTTAAATCTCCAATTCTTCGTAATCATATTTATGATTGCACTAGGAGAGTAGTCATTATATTAGTAAATACAAATCAAATTCCATACAAATGTTTGATAAGATTAAGTTATTACAATTATGTGATATCGTCACTTTGATGATCAGTGAAATGAAGCTAAACAAAACAAATGAAAATAACTGTAAAATCGTTTGAATTGACAAAAACAGCAGTGTATGTAATGATAAAAGTAGCAAATAAGCTTATTGGTGTTGCTGCTGCATGTTGTTATAGTGGTGCTATTGCATATTGCAGATAGACAAATAGTGGAAGAATTTGAAGCACTGCAGACTTGCGACTGGATCATGAAGCACTTTAGACTTCCAAATGGACGTGAAAAAGGATTGCATGAAGGTGCTGCTTTGGAGATGCTTTGGTGCTGCTTAGATGCAGAAAAGGTGCCCCCAATAATGCTATGGTACTGCTTAGGTGCTGAAATATGAAGGTGCCATATACTAAGTAGGCAAGAAGATGCACCGTGAGGAGAATGGCATAGGCAAGAAGATGCACAGGCAAGAAGTATGAAGGTGCACAGGTTTTTAGGAAATGCAAAGGCACCGGGCTCAACAGGCCATGAAGCACCAATAAGCCTCACTTCCTTTACAAACTTGCAGTTCTAAATATTTGTTTTAGGCCTCCCACTATAACAGCAAAATTTTGAACCATCCAAAGCCAGAGAAAACTGCAACAAGATATAATTGAAACAAAAAAAAAAGAATGCAAGAAGCTAACCAAAACTGCCTTAACTAAAGGGAATGGGTGTTGCATAGGCAGAAATGCACGACCAGGTGAGAAAGGTAGGAGATAAACAGCAATGCAAGGTGCTGCAAAAAGTGAAACATAAGTGTTGCATCGGTGCTACGAAGGTGCAAGCATGTACATGATGACATGTAAATATAGGCTGTGTTGTTTTTCCCCCCAGCTAACAGAGATGCACGGACAGCTGTACTTATTTTTATTTATACATATTAATATTTACTTGCAAAAATATGTACCAATCTACTATAAGAAGTGTGAATGAAATGTGCAAATTGATAAATTATATATTATGGAAGGTCATATGAATTCGGTAGTTATTATGAACCGTGACAGCAAGTCAATGTGAAACTGATGTTTTTTAGTATTTGATTGCCATGTTCTCCCTTCTAATGAGCATGTGCATAGGCTACCACTTCTATACTTTATATTGTTACCTGACCATTGCTCTCACTTTATGTTAATTTCTCTGTGCATTGATTTTAGCTTCTGCAAGCTTAAGGATACTATATTCATATGGTACCATGGATACTAATACTTATATAATAATGCGGTACAAAAATATCTATTTGTCTCCTTCATGAATACTCTACCATGTTCTTTGTTCCTGCTACTATAAAGTTTGCTACAGGTTAGCTTTTGTCTTCCCTCAAGTTATCTTTCCAAACATGTTTTCAGTCATAGTCGGCTATACGTTGCCGTATTGAGAGGAGTTGCTTGAAAAACAACAAAGATTTGATGAAAAATGAAAAGATTCGAAATAGAAAGGGTATATACTATAAATGCAGTATATAAAGACTTATTATTAACATGTAATCATGAATTAGTTAGCTATGCTTCACAATTTTAATTTCATATGCCTTATTCTCACAGTAAATATTATACCTCAATATGCATACACATATGTATTCCATACCTATTATATTACTCCATTTCCATAAGGGGTTTTTTATAACCATCAACGAGTAAAAGCCATAGTTAACACTGTTTTCTCCATTTTATTTTTTTACGTATTTTCAAAAAATGCTTTAAGAAATTACATCATTGAGTTAATTTCATTATATACTTATGAATTTATTTATTTTCCAATTTTATTGCTACAATAAGATAATAATTTACATAACAAAATCCCTTATCCAATATTTTTAACTCTACATGATGTCAGTTTCAAGCTGAGGACAAGGAGGAGAGAAAACGATTGCTTCAACTGTATTGCATTTATTCTAAGCTACTGCCGTTGACATCAACTTTAAAAAAGGTTCCAGAAAAATTAGTACATAATTTAAGTCTTACAAATTCTTATTACGATGTTAATAAAAAGAAAAATTCAAAATCTACACACTAGCACCAAGTAGTTTTATACTTTAGCGATTACTGAAGTTTTATGAGGAAAGAGGTTGACAAGAAAAATTCTCTATATATTAATGTAGTGATTTAATACTTTTTAAAAGAGAGATGATAAGTTTTTTTAACTTCCAAATCACTGGAAGTGTTAATTTTAATATCAGTTACTTTTCTCTAGATATTCATGTAACAGTTGATTACTTTTTTACCCGTTGATAGTTTACTAAAATAACTTAGTCTCATTCACATTTTAATAAATGATTGATTTATGCATGCACACGCACAAAAATGCAATATCACGTAAACGTTAAAGTCATTTTATAAAATCAAAAAACCTTATAGATGGCATTTTTTAATACCAATTTCTTATGTGCACTTGCATTGGTTTTTCTTACAACACCTTATTTATGTTTAGTTGTCATGTCTTCTTCCTTTTTTTCCCCATAATTAACGAAAATATTACCGTACTCTCTCACAATATCATAATTGTAACAAAGACAAAATATGCTCACTTCTTTCTTTGCACACGTCCAACGGCCGTGCCACTACACTCGTATACTATAATAAAATTAATAATTACAATTTCGAACATCTCGCTTTAATAATAAAACTTCGGCCCGGTCTAATAATTTGACTTTCACCTTAGCCGTCATTATTCAAATCGATTCCCCATCTTTTACCAATTCGCAATTCCTCAAATTCCTACTGGTTCTCCTTATTGATGCCTTCACCATAACCACAATATTAGTTTGTATTGGCTTCGGTCGTTTAATCTTGGTCATCTTCTTGGAGTTAAAAATCCATGCGTTTCTCTCCTGCCAGAGATGATGAACTGTAGTAACCAAATTTTCGGCTGCAAGTTGAGAAATCTGGTCGTTATAGATAAACTCGCTTTTAAGTTCCTTAATTTCATCAATCAAAATTTTCGAACTTGTTGGATCTAAATTTAGTTTAACGTGCATCAAAGTCAAATGTATGAGCCATATAAGCAGGCAAAGAATGAATCTCCCTACTTTCTTCTTCTGATTTGTAAATGTCACAAGTGGTTAAGCAGTTAATCCCCCATCATTGCAATTTGTTTGCAGTATTTATAGCATTTTGTATCACGTTATAAGACGGGAAGGACATTTTTTGAGTGATAATGGTGTTCCGTATAAGCTTATTCCAACTGACTTTTTCTGCCCTGCTTTTGATAGTATTCCATATATGATTGAATTCGAACTTGTCTCTTTCTTGCCACCTCCATATGTCTGTAGAAATGTCTATGCGGATATGTACTTGTTTTATTTGTTCTTCAATTTATTTCACAAAAGCCGGAAGGTTTAGGTTAACCTGCTATGTTGAATGACTAAACTGACTTTGCAGCTATGCAGTTAAAACCCCGCACAATCCCCCTTATAGCTTCTAGCACTCTCCAACCGCTATGCTATTCCAGTTTAGCACTATTAAATAGTAAGTCCACTTTTAAGCCCCACTATTTTCCGTCATACCCGCTAAATCAAGGCTTTTTAGCATTCGCTTTAGCAACATTAATACATAAATGTTGATTTGACCGGTTTTCTTTTAAACAAAATCAACAAAGTTAGGGTAAAATCTTAATTCTAGGACGGAAGTACTCGATATAAGTTAGAAATCTATTGTAGTCATCAAATCTACTCTGCGTAAATTATGATATTCCTCGGTTTTGTTGTATAGGATTGAAAAATAATTATTTTTCCTACATAAATGATGTGATATTGAGAATAAATTAGTTTTAAATATTTGGTTTTATATCTAATGAAGATTTTTGCACTTTCGCTATTTTTCGTTGTATCCCCGCTATAACTTTTTGCACCTCCATCGCTATAGAACTAGTAAGCGATTTAACTGTAAAGCTTTGCAGTTTTTCGTATTTGTGACATGTACTTGATCCCATCCAAGCACATCGACCATTAGGTTGCTTTTTATCCGAGGATCAAATCAAAGGTGTATGTCTTTTCCATTTTCTATAAGTCTTTGAATCAAATTCCTCCCTATGTCTCTACGTCGCAGTATTATTTTCGTAGTGCAAGATATATTGTTGTCTATTGCCATCATCCAAAAAGAATTTTTTTAAGCAATTTTTGTTCCACATCCAGACTGACCACATAGTTTGCATTAATAGTAATTTCTACATTAATTTCAATGCACATGTGTCTCTAAGCTCTTCTAGTTCCTTCAGGCCTATACTACCTTCCTCCTTTGGCATGAATTGTTCATCGGAAGATATCTTATGTTGGTTCCACCCCATAGAAAATCAGCATTCATCTTGTTAATCTTCTTAAGTGTGATAACAGGAAGCTGATACATAAGTAACCAAAATAGTACCATAAGGTATATTACTGAGTTTATCATTTCAGTTCTGCCTACTAGTGATAGAAATTTACAGTCCTTTTATCCACTTTGTTGGTCATCTTTTGAAACAAGGATGTGTAGTTTGCATGGTGCAGATAGTTATTAAAGAGAGATACACCTAAATACTTCATAGGTATACAACCTTCACGTATTTCCAAAAGTTGTAATATTTCTTCCTTGGGTATTGCATGTTTGCTGAAGTAGATAGTGGACTTTAAAATGTTGATTTGTAAACCTGCATTCTGTTTAAGATAGGTAAGAATTTTCCTTATAGTACCTGCACTTTTAATATCAGCATTTGCGAGCAAGATGAGATCATCTGCATACAATAAATGAGATATGATAAGTTGCACTACAGAAATGGTTGTAATTTCTTTGGTTCTAACTACCTGCTCAACTATTAAAGATACATACTCCATTGCAACATAAAAAAATAGGAGGACCAGGGGTCTCCTTGTCTAGGTCCTTTGTTTGATGAAAACCGCTTGGGCACACCATTAAAGAAAAAAGAAAAAGTGGGAGTTGATATACACTCATATATCAGTTTAATCATATATCAGTTTAATAAGTCTGCTGGGAACTCCATCTTACCTAGCATAAGGCATCTAAAATATCTATTTATTTTGTCATATGCCTTTTGTAAGTCTATTTTAACATAAAAAAATTCCACCCTTTGCTTATCAAAGTTTTTAATTAACTATGAGCCAATAATATATTTTTAAAAATTGATCTATCAGGTATGAAGGTAGATTGGGCGTCTGATACTAAATATTTAAAGAACCATTTAATTCTTTGGCATATAATTTTAGATACTATTTTATAAAGTACATTGCAGCAAGCAATAGGTCTAAAATCAATAATATTAGTAGGCTTATCTTTTTTTGAAACCAAGGTTATGAAAGTGTGATTTAGGCCTTTAGGAATTTCCCCTATTAAGAACACTCCTTGCACTGCTTCAATAATGATAGATTTATACTCGTGCCAATGTGTTTTTAAATTTTTTGATGTGAATCCATCAGGCCCTGGAGACTTACCATCCTTTATGGAAAATGTGGCAGCCTTTATCTCTAGTGCTGAGGTCGTTGGGATAGGAACTCTTTTCCCTGCTCATCAATTCTCATTCTACAGCCGATATCTGTATGTGAGAAAGTATCATTTGTGCAATTATACAAGTCTGCGTAATAATTAATTGCTTCATCTTCAATCTACATATTGTCACAAAAAACTTCTCCATATTTATTGATAAGAGCTTGTATGTTATTTATGTATCTCCTTATCGACATTTTAGCAAAGAAGAATCTTGAATTCTTATCTCCATGTATAAGCCAGTCGACTTTAGATTGTTGAGTACAGTTAACATAGTGTATATTCATCATGTCCTGAACACACACACACATATATGGTTTAAAATTCAAATTTATCACCCCATCTCCGTGTTTTCCTCTCCCATGCCTTACCCTTTCTCTAAGCTTCCTTGACCTTTGACTTCACCAACTCCTCAGGTCATCTTAGACCTTCCCCCTTTACAAACTCACTTTCAATCCACCACTCCCCCTTCTGAAACCCTTATCCAGCCAAACCAAACCTCGCGCATCCCCCCTCACTAACCACTCTTCCAACCATCCAATGGAAACCATTCTGCCTGACCCACCATCCAAAAGCTCCCCCACTCTGCTATGCTGCAAATCCATCCTTAGGCGATAGACAAGCCATATCTGACCCACCCTCTCCTGCCACTCAACTTGAAACCCTAGAACAAGATGTTCCTAATCAAGAGTGGTCCTCCCTCCTTAAGTCCAAACCACATATTGCTAGTGTTTATCAGCCAAAACATTTTAGCATTATTAAAGATGGTAATCCCAAGACTCCTCCGCAAGAAGTCAAAGTTGCAAGTATCAAATACTAGAGTAACCACTAGTTGTGTAACGAACTACTTTCCATACCGTTTAAGCTGACAATAAACCATAGATGTCCAACTCAAATCGAATAGAAAGGCAGACTGTTAGAGGAAAGAAAGAAGAAAGAAGAGAAGAAGAAATTAAACAATACAGAATCTCACAGCGGAACGAATAATCTATAATACAATAATGATCTTCACAATAGAAAACTGAACTTTAATATACATACAGACATCAAGCAGAGTATAGTAAATAAAATATCCACATGGGAAGTTTTGACAATCTGCCCTTACAGTTTACTGAATAATACAATCATGAATGAAGAGAAAAATAAACATGTACGTGAATACGTCTTTGGGACTCCGCTCGTCTCCTAAAGCTCCAAAGCATCTATTTGAATCTGTAAACATACTCGATCTAACCCGAGCACTATAATAAAATAACACTCGAATCAGGGAAACCAGCGTGAGAAAAACACACCCAACTGGATTTTAAATAAATAAAAACCTCTAAAATCAAAAGTATTTCATAAGACCACGCCGCACGTATTCACGGACAGGTTTTTATTTTATGATAACCAAACCATTTCATATGAAATTCTCTAATATTATAATAGTGTATATGACACAAATACTTATTAATCATAACTGAAATTGTTACATTAATTAAATTTCAACTAATAGGTATACAACTAAAACCGTAAATGCTCGTATTGGAGAATGGATTTCATACAACGACTGGAATACTAGTGTACCGCGCATCACGGTGTATTTTTAGATAAAATAACACTAAAACCTCGCTAGGATCCCTTACCAACACAGAATTGGCCTACCACTTGATTGGTAGTACCGAATATGATCACCCCTTAGTTAATGGGCCCCAAAGTACACAAATAAGAGATAATAATAATATCAACTCTAGATAGAGATGATTATACCTTAATTTAGAGCGATCCACTTAGCCCTGCTGCATCTTTCATATTTTGGTAATTCGCAGTTGATGAGGCTTGAGGCAACATTTTACCTTTGATATAGCACTTCTCACTTGGAATGCTAACACTGCCCTTCAAGCAGCAATATAACGCCAACATTCATCCATACAAGTTGTCCAGGATAAAAGCAAACCGAAGGCACTATTTATACTAAATCTATTTTTGAATCACCCTCAGGATTAGTAGCAAATAGCTCTTGCACTTCAAGATCTCTGTCTTCGATTCCACTCTTCAAAATGACTTCAAAAACATCATTTGAGTTGGATCGAAGTGGTTTTCGAATAACATATCCGAACCCGGTCTCTTCGAAACAACTTTCGATAATTTCCGGTGAACTTAGACCTGGTTCTTTACGAAATAAATAGACAATATATAAGAGCGGAGATCACCTCTTTGCCATTGTGTGAACGGGTTTTCTTATCATTTTTCTTAGAAGAACAAAACGAGTTTGTACGTATAGTATAGCACCACCGATGGTAACTGTACCATATAATCCCTGTGTTTCTCTTTTCCAAAGTTACGTTTTGGTACAGATTCGATAGTCGGTTATTTAACTATCAAATAAACAATCATTCAAGTAGAGATTTAATTCCATAAGGAAACAACACTGGTTAAGCACAAAGTAACCACTAGCCTATTAATTTATCCCTTGCATAAATTAAACCCCTTTGCAAAATCCGAGTATCAAAATACTTTTATAAAGATATGTTTCCAAATCCATTATACTCTTTTCAGTATTTGAAAATATCGATATACTTATCTTAGCTACATAAGTATACTCACAAAAACATTCCACTTTCACTTAGAAAACTTCTCCATATGCTTATATTAACAATATAAGTATATTCTCTCAATCCCTACATTTCAATACTTGGAAAAATGTACTTATATACTTATTTCACCGGTATAAGTATATTTTTCGAATCTTACGAAATGATTCCATTTTCAAAATCGCACTTAAACGGTTTTAAACAAATGTTAATTTAAAACATTGATACCAATAAACCAAAACATTGCCCCTTTTATAAAACTCTTACATATTTACAATTCCATTCTAAATTCCTTTACCAAAACATTATTTATAAACCTCTTTTATAAATCATCATTTATAAGTCCCTGCTATACAATATCATTTATAATTCTCCTTATAAATTCAAAGCATAATTATAAACTCATAATTCATTTATATAAAAAAAAACTTCTTATAAATCAAATCTCCATTTATAACTCTTTTATAAACCCCAACTACATTTATAAAATTATCTTTATAAACTTTCTAAATAAAATTACTAACTTTGTTTATTCTTATTTTTAAATCTAAATCCCAAATATAATCGCTGAACTCCAAATATGGCCGAATTTTCAAACAACATTTAGAACTTAGCTATTCCCGATAGTATGATCATTCCATACATTTCAATAAATTCCCCAAATGGGATTTTCTCTTCTCCAATTTATCAAAATGATATTGATTTTCTTTTTATAAGATACACCTATAAAAACCATTTCTTTTATTTTATGAAATCCTTCTTCTGTAAATCTATTCTCCACTATAATATAATATTTATAAATCTACAGTATTCTATACAAACAATTCATAAATATTATTTCAAATATTTCTATCTTTTTGAACCTGCAAAATCCCTTTAAAATAAAAATAACCTTATTAAATTTTACTTAAAAAAATAAATATTTATAATTATAATAATTTCTAAGAAAAACAATACTTCTAAAAAAATTATTTAAAAATATTTACTTATATATATTTGAATTTATAAAGAATAAATAGAAAATTGAAAATAAAATTGAAAGTTTAAAAAATCGTTTAATTTTAAATAGCATGGAATTCCAAAACAGTCGGATCAAAAATCAATTTCCAAACCAAATCAGCACTTAATAGTGTTTCAAAAATACTATATCGAGGCCAATAGTTGCTATAGCACTTAACAAATGTTATTATAACCTTTTACCCTAAAAAGTTTAAATTTTACATATGTCGGTGTCACATCCAATATAGCCAAACAATCCGGTTTCAGCATTTAACAAACTATATCACATATATATATATATATATATATATATATATATATATATATATAACTAAAATAAAAACAACCAGTAAATACCTAGAATTTTAAAATAACAATATCGAAAAATTCAGATTTCCCAACAATTTTTCATGTATTTTAAATTTAAATCTCCATCATTTAAAAGAAACAGATATTTAACTAAATCGGCTAATATTTTCAGCCTAACACAAATAATAATTTTTTTACTACTATATAACATTAATAATTAACCAAAAGAATGAGTTAAACTCACCATAGTTCCAGTTGCCACTTCAGCGTTCTACTTTCAACTAAAATCGAACGGTGTTTGATTTTAGCGTAAAATTCCAATAGCTCCAAAATTTATCAAACCAATTCCTAGGTAAAGCTGACATCATAACAAGCGCAACGCAGAAATCCACGCTTGAATCTGACGTCGCACGAGCAAGTTATTCACAACCCAATTCCCTTCCTTCTCCCTCTCCAATTCAATCTTCCTCAAGCATATATAATAACCCAGTGCATACAAACGTGCATGTACCACTAAAACTCGGCCATCACCCATCGAAACCCCACTCCGACGTCGTCGACGTCTTCCTCATCGCAATCTCCCCATATCCCCCACCATGAAGTCGAGCATCACCGCTTCCAGAAGATGCGACCCCCTTCCTCGTCTTGCTGCAGCCCTAAAGAGGCGATTCGCTATAAGGAGCCGCACTCCTTGAAATTCACACTGGAGCGTTACTAACCATGACAAACCCGAATATGACCGCCGATTCCACAAATTCCTCCTCCATTTTCCTAAAAATCCAACCCTAGCTAACAACCCACTCTCGACATGTACCATCGATCCCATAATACACTGCCGTGACTTCCATTGTCTTGCCAAATGATAGGTCTATGTGTAGTAATCTCGAAGATTCAAGTTTTCATTATTTTTAGATTTTTGTATAAATTGTTAGAGAATTTCAATTGAAAAGGATCTAAATTTCTTTGTTTTGGTTTGTCTGTGATAAGAGAAAGTGAGGAACGGAGAGCAGAAAAGAATGCGGCTACGTGTACGAGATGTTGGGTGCTGACTTATGTTTAAACTAAAAAAATTTGGGGCCACGCAACACTGTTTTTCGTTCGTGTATGGATCTCGAATCGACAAAACAAAAATACGGTTATTGAATTATGAAAAATCATAAAATCACTGCTATTTGGCGATAAATCATCAAACGGATAATCTAAATATCATCCAAATAAAAAATTATGGAAAAATCAGATAAAATAAATTAAAAATGCGTCAATGAAAATGGAGCTAAGTGTACGAGATGTTGGGTGTTGACTTAAGTTAAAACTAAAATTTCGGACGTCACGCCACACCGTTTTTCGTGCACGTATGGATCTTGAATAGACAAAACAAAAATACATTATTGAATTCTGAAAAATTATAAAATCGCTGCTATCTGGTGATAAATCGTCAAACAGATAATTTAAATATTCTTTAAATTAAAAATTACGGAAAAAACAGATAAAATAAATTAAAAATACATCAATGGAAATCGAGTCATAAATAATAAAAAAATTATTTCTGAATTATTAGTTTAAACTGTTATTACTATCATTGAATTTACCATTGAATTCACCATTATTATTCGTCACATTAAAATGAGCTAATAAGCCCATTAAATTAATTGAATTAATATTCAATATGAAATCCAGTTATTTGAAAGGCTGTTCAAATATAAATTTACCAATTCATACCTTTTAAATAATCATTGTATTTGAATTCTAGATATTAACTTTAACCGAATCCCTATCTTTGGAAATTTGAGTTATTAAGCATTTTAAACCTAAAATTTAATATCTAAATCGATTAAATATTTCCAAATCAGATGACCAAAATTTCGATTCGTTACAAGTTGGATTCTTCCTCGATGGTACACTATCATACATGAAAGTTATGGCTCACCTTAGAAAGCAATGGAAACTTCTAGGAGAAGTAGATATTAAATTTGACAATACAACTTTTGTTTCAACTTCTCAAATGAGTAGGACGAGCATAAGGTTCTTCAAGTTAATCCTACTTTTATAAAAGTAAAATGTTTATAATTACCTCATGGAATCCATCTTATGGTAGTGCATAAACTCAAATCTATAGTGCGCAAATATGGGTTCACTTCTATAGAATCCTTTTGATAACATGGACTCTAATCGAAATTAATTGGCTTGCATGTCACATTGGTAAACTAGTTTGTTTCGATAAAAGCACGAAAAAACTTCAACGCTTTAAATATGCCAAAGCGCTTTTAAAATCTCGCATGATCAAGAACTTCCAGAATTCATTCATCTTAATGGTCTAGGAGATAACTGTTTAGCGGTGCATTGGTGTATGACCGGAGGCCAGAGATTTGCACCTGGTGCAGTGTATTTGGGCATGCATCGGTAAAATATGATAGAATTGTTCTAGATGAGGAAAAATATCAACAACATAATTATCAGGATTGTGACACTCGTATCCATCGCATGTCATAAACATGTTATCTAGGAATGACACTCGTGTTTATGACATGCGATAGATACGAATGTCACGATTCTGGGAGTAGCTCAGAGACCGTACGACAAATATGATAGCATGTTTACCTTACGGTTGTCTGAGTTTTCTTTATAACAAAGAAAGCTTTGCAGTAACCGTGAGGATCCTATGAATCGATGGACGGGTGCCAACTATGGCCATAGGAAGACTTTTCGTATTAATACGAATCGAACTTTGGCTAGCATTCCTTAGAATTAATACTTCGTAATCATAGCAATATTTTGGAATTTTCAATTTAGAACACTTTTGTAAGAGTATGTTGTAGAAAAAATAAACCATGAAAAATCAAAATAAACATGAAACTCCACCACACTTGATTTTGACTGTGTCCCCACAGTCAATGCATGATATATTGAGTGTAATGGAAAAAATATGTAGATATTTACAAGAAAGGGTTAGAATTTCTTACTAGACGTAGTGTGGCTTAGGAAGAATAATAAGCTCCTTCTTTCGATCATTCGCCAACTCCAAGTAAGGTTTTAAACAATGACCATCTACTTTAAAAATTGATCCATCCCTAGGATTTTCTATTTCTATGGCACCGTATGGAAAAACAATACGTACTACGTATGGTATTGTCCACCTTGATTTTAATTTCTCAGGAAACAAATGAAGTCGAGAGTCATACAAAAGAACTTTTAGATTTGATGAAAATGTTTTCCTTAATATTGATTTATCATGAAAAACTTTTGTTTTTTCTTTGAAAATTTTCTCATTTTCATATGCGTCGTTCCTAATCTCCTCTAATTCATTGAGTTACAATTTTATGTTTTCGCTAGCTTTTCAAAAATCAAAATTTATGTTCTTAATCACCCACAATGCTTTATGTTTAAGTTCGACGAGAAAATGGTATGCTTTACCATATACTAACCTAAAAGGAGACATCCCTAGATTAGTTTTACACGTAGTTGTACAAGCTCAAAGCGCATCTTTCAATTTTTGTGACCAATCTTTTCGATTTTTATTTACAATTTTCTCTAAAATTTGCTTGATTTGACGATTTGAAACTTTAACTTGACCACAAGTTTGAGGATGATAAGGAGTGGATAATTTATGGGTTATCAAGTATTTCTTCATTAGAGTTTCAAATGATCGATTACAGAAATCGGTTCCATTATCGCTTATGTAACGACCCGTATTTTACGTGTCGATAAAACGTAGAATTTGCAGGTCGATAGTGTTGTTTGTGTGGCCTCTAGCTTGAGTCGTTTAGGAGTTGACCCGAGTGCAAGTGATGAGTCGTGACCGACTCATAGATAAGTCGTAGACGACTTAAGGGGATGGACCGAGTTAAGGGATAGAACGGCATAGTAGTTGCCGACTTAAGAAGAGAGGCGAGATAGGGGTCAAGTGATGAGTCGTGGCCGACTCATAGAGGGCCGACTCATAGGCTTAGACGAGTCAAGGGGGGGTGACCGACTCATAGGATAGGTCGTGTACAAGTTACGACTCATAGGATGGAAGGCTTGGGAGTTAGGTCGTTTGGAGGATAGGTCGTAAGTAGGGGTGAGCGACCTAAGGAGCTAACGGGTTAGGGTGTTAATGTGTTGAGAGTTAGGTCGGTTGAGCGACCTAGGATAGAGGAACGACCTAAGAAAGTGACCGACCTAGTGGTGAGCGACCTAATAGTTGTAGCGACCTAAGGATTTAGTAGTTAGGTCGTGGACCGACCTAAGTTAGGTCGTATGTGTGTTAAGTCGGCATCGTTGTTGAGTCGTCGTACGACTTAGGACTTGGAGTGTTAGGTCGGTTACCTAATGAGTCGGCTAAGCAGAGTGTGTGTTAGGTCGGCAGGAGTTAGGTCGCGTAAGTACTGTAGAGACCTAGGTCGCAAGGGATGATAAGTCGGCAGAGTTTTTAGGTCGGTAGGATACTGTGTTTTAGGTCGCGTCTGGGTTAAGTCGTAAGTCGGCCTTGGTTGTATGTTGTGTTGGTTAGGTCGTAGGTCGTAGGGGCTGATGAGTCGGCAACGACTCATAGTTAGGTCGGGGACGACCTAAGGGGCGGACGACCTAAGGGAAATTCAGCCTATAAATAGAGGGGTTTGGCTCACTTTTTGGCACCCGGTTTTTGAAGCGACGAAGTGCTGCCATTTTGAAGACTCGACTACAACATTTCTTCATCTTCTTTTCTCCATTCCAATCAAGTGTTAGCATCCATCCAAGATCGAAGATCGGGATCGAAGATTCAAGTGTCCAAGTTGAAGATCTTCATCCAACAAAGCTAGATTTCATCGTTTTAAGCGAGGTTTCTCCGGATCAAGCTCAAGTCCTTGCTGTCCAGATCTGAAGTTGATTGATTTTAGGTTGTTTTGGTGATTTGGTGAGTGGTAGTTATCTCTCACGCGGACCCAAAGGAGTGTAGTGGATTGGTAGCTAGTTTATGTGTTTGAAATAGCATTTTCTCGCATTTTCCTTAAGTCTGCATGTAGATCCATCATATTTGAAGATGTTTGCTTATGAAAGTTATTTATCAAGTATTAGAGATAAAACCCATGTTTTAGATTTGATAGATCTATGCTAAAAACTATGATTTCACATATGTTGGACTTTTGCTCACTTAATTACGAAATTGCCATTATAGTTGATATTGCTTAATATATCTTGTTTGAATGCTTGAATGTTTGAATGTATGTTAGATTTGATTGCTCCAAGTTAGCTTGTAGTTGATTTGGAACAAGGTGATTGAAGATGATTCAAAAGCTACGGAAGAAGGCTCTTGAATGGTGAAAGCTGCTTAAGGCATATGTAGCGGATGTTGAAGCTCATATGTATGATGTTGAGATGGAACTTTGCCATGATGCGATGAGGCAAACCATGTTGTTGAGTTGAGATCTTGCTTTGATGTGATGAAGCGAGGCATGTTGATATCTTGAAGGGTAGTTCAAGTATGATGTGAGTCTTGGCTTAATCCAGGCAGGGATCATTCCAAGCATGTTGATAACTTGAAGGGTAGTTCAAGTTGGTTGATAATGGAGCTGCTCAAGAGGTAGCTTGGGCTAGGTTGAGAATAGTCGTCGAGGAGGATGACTAGGAGGCTTGGACTTTATCGTTGTTGAAGGTTCTAGCAAACTTAAAGCAAGGGTACATAGGGACGCCTAAAAGACTACAGGAAGGTAGTCGAGTACTCTGGGCCAAGAAGATAAGTCCTAGGCACAAGGCAGTGTGCGGAGTTTTGTCTAGAACCGGGGTTACCATTAGCCCTTGACAGATGGCTCAGGAAGGAGTCGGTCATTCAATTAACGGTGATTTCGAAGCAAGGTTAACAGTGATAGCAGAGTCATGGATGTTTGGATGTTTGGTTGTATCATCATTCGGCTTCAAGAGCGGTGTTTTCTGGGTGCTTATCTGATCTTGGTTTAGGCCTTGGGGGTTTGTATTTGGAAAACATCGTCCTTGACTCGAGTGATTATTGCTTTACCTTACTTATCTGCTATGTTATGCTTACTTCTCCTTAGTGTGTGTCTGGGGGCTATCACTGTAGAAAGAGGTGGAGTGGGATGGTTTGGTTCCTATTCCTTTTATCCTTTATGCTCTTTTGGTATGTTTGATAGTTAATTTACTGCTCACTAAGACTTTGTCTGACTCAAGGTTTTATGTCTCCTCTTATTACCTTGGGCTGTTCATCCATGTTGGGATGGGCAGACTAGGTAAGCAGGTGACAGGTGCTGTGCTTAGAGTTTCTACGTTGAAGATGACGAAGACGAGCAGGAGGCTATACATATTATTTTCTTATATGTACTGGGTATCCGCTGCTGTATTTGGTTGAGTGATTTGTAGTGAGGCTTCATGTATGGATTTGAGTAGATGATTGTATAAAACTACTATGATGCTTATATGATGATGTTCTGTTCTATGGAGCTTCACTATATTATATTTCTCTATTGTATTTTATCCATGCGCTGTGAGTTGTACGATAGAGATTCTTCTGTTTTGTTTTACCCTGACTATCGTCCATGGCTGCCTGGCACACCTTTTAGCGCATTGTTTCCTTGATTTGGTGCGGGAGTCATGGGCGGTCGTCACATTTGGTATCAGAGCTTTGGTTAATCGATTTCAGCCAACGCTCGCTGACGTAACTACGTATGAGAGACGTAATTGTATTTTGATGGATGATTACTATATATAATATAGTAGCCTAGAAGGATTTGAACTCCTTATGCAGTTGTTTCTTAAGGTGTTCTAATCATTCTTATTACAGATATTAAGGATGAGTCGAAGAGGGAGACCAGCTGCGAGGGGTAGCCGTGATGCTAGGGAAGCTGTTGATTATGCTCCTATGTTTGAGGCCATGATGACTTCAATCATGAGGAGAATACCAGCTTCAGGATCATCTGTGGATGTGGGAGTTCAAGTCCAAGCTCCGAGACCGGTGGATTTTGCCAAGCTTTGCAAGGATTATACTTCTCTTGGAGGAAAAGTTTTCTTGGGGACGGAGTCGACTATTGAGGTGCAGAGATGGATTGATGCATGTCGAAGGATCTTTGGTGACTTAGGGATTGAGGATGCAACTAAGAGAAAGCTTGCATCGAGACAGCTTCAGGGAAGAGCTGCTGATTGGTGGAATTCTATCACCATTGATACCCCAGAAGAAGAGATTACTTGGGAGCAATTCCAAGTTAGATTTGAAGCCAAGTTCATCTCTACGGCTCAGAAGTCTGTTTTGTTCAAGAGGTTTGTAGAGCTCAAGCAAGGTGGGAGACCAGTTCTTGAGTATATTTCTGAGTTTGAAGCTTTGTCTAAGTATGCCAGATCGTATATTGATTCTCCCTACCAGAAGAATGAAAAGTTTGTGACTGGTCTGGATGCTTATCTTGGGAGGCAGTTAGTGGATCATCTGGACGATCCATTTGAGAAGCTTGTGGAAAAAGCTCTTAGGCATGAGAGTTTGTTTCCTAAGGAAAGTTCTGTTGTTGCTGTAACCAGGGAAGGATCTAAACCACAGCAGGGTGGATATAAGAGGAGGAAGCAGCAGCAGCAGAAGGGTAAGGATGGCCAGAAGAAGCCGAAGAGCGAAATGACTTGCTACAACTGCCAACAGAAGGGCCATCTTTACAAAGATTGTAAGAATCCCAAAGTGCCGGGAAAGTGTTACAACTGTGATAAGCTGGGACATATCAAGAAGGATTGTCCAGAACCGAGGAAAGATAGGCAGGTTGTGCAAGCCTATGCTTTGGGGGCTGTTCCATCGTCTTCAAAAGCTCCGACTGCTGAAGAAAAGGGGAAGAGTGTGGTGGTTCAAGGTACTCTTTCTATTTGTGGTGTTCCAGTTAGAGTGTTGTTTGATACTGGAGCGTCGCATTCTTTTGTTTGTGATGATTTGGTAAGCCGGTTAGGTATGAAACCGGATATTGTTGATAGGCCATTGGTTGTGACTAATCCAGTGGGGGGTTCGTCATGTTTGTGTATGATATGCCGTGGTCTAGTTGTGTCGAGTCATGATTGCTCGTTTGTTTGTGATTGCTTTGTTCTGAACTTTGCGGGGTTCGGAATTATTTTGGGTATGGACTGGCTTAGGAAGTATGCGGCTAGGATTGATTGTGAGAGGCTTGAGGTGACAGTCGGGAATGTGGAAGGGCGAAAGGTTGTGATACGATGTAAGCATGAAGAAGGCGTCTTCATGAGCTTCATGTATTCGCTAGTTGTTCCACGGGATGGACTGTCATCGGTGCCTATTGTGAATGAGTTTGAGAATGTCTTTGAGGAAGTCAAAGGGTTGCCGCCGCATAGGGAGATCGAGTTTCGTATCGATCTAGTTGAGGGAGCCAGACCTGTTGTGATGCCTCTTAGGCGGATGGCACCGAGGGAGCAGCAAGAGCTGAAGGTGCAAGTTGATGACCTTTTTCAGAAAGGATTCATTCGGAGAAGTGTGTCCGAATGGGGTGCGCCAGTTGTGTTCGCAACCAAAGCGGATGGATCGTTGAGGTTGTGTGTGGATTATCGTGAGCTGAATAAGGTGACTAAGAAGAACAAGTATCCATTGCCGAGAATAGATGACTTGTTTGATCAGCTTCACGAGGCTAAGGTGTTTTCTCAGATGGATTTGGCAACGGGATTTCACCAGTTGAGAGTGGCGAAGGATAGTGTGCCGAAGACTGCTTTCAGGACACCATCCGGGTTTTATGAGTGGCTGGTAATGCCGTTTGGATTGACTAACGCGCCAGCATATTTTGTGGATCTTATGAATAGAGTGTTCAGAGATCAGTTGAATAAGTTCGTGCTTGTGTTCGTGGATGATATTCTGATTTATTCCAGAACTGAGGGAGAGCACAAGACGCACTTGAGGATTGTTTTGGGAATCTTACGGAAACATCAGCTGAAGGCTAAGTTTTCGAAGTGTCACTTCTGGAAGAATGAAGTGAGGTTCTTAGGTCATGTTATTTCTGGAAATGGAATAGCGGTTGATCCCGCTAAGGTGGCAGCGATCCAGGATTGGGTTAGGCCTAAGAATGCATCTGATGTGAGGAGTTTTCTTGGATTAGCAGGATATTATCGTCGGTTTATCAAAGACTTTTCCAAGATAGCTGCACCGTTGACAGGATTGACGAAGAAGAACCAGTTGTTCAAATGGGATGATAAGTGTGAGCAAGCTTTCGTGATCCTGAAAGAGCGACTGACGAGTGCTCCTGTTTTGACTATTCCAAGTGGGAATGATGAGATGGTGGTTTACACCGATGCATGTGGTACTGGACTTGGAGCAGTGCTAATGCAGAAGGATAAAGTTGTTGCATATGCTAGTCGACAACTAAAGCCGCATGAAAGGAATTATCCGACTCATGATTTGGAGTTAGCGGCAATAGTGTTTGCTTTGAAGATGTGGAGACATTACCTATTGGGAGTTAGATTTGAGCTGTTTACAGATCATAAGTCGTTGAAGTATCTGTTTTCCCAAAAGGATTTGAATCTTCGACAGCAACGGTGGCTAGAGTTCTTAGCATCGTATGATTTTGGTATAGCCTATACTCCGGGAAAAGGAAACGCAGTGGCTGATGCGTTAAGTCGAAGACATGCAGGATTGGGAGCCATGTTTTCAGAATGGAAGAGTCTTGAGTATTTGGCTGGATTTGATTTCAGGCCTAGATGTGAATTGGAACCTGAGATGTTGGCAAACTTATCGATAAGGCCTACTCTTGTGGAAAGAATTGGTGAGAGGCAAAGGGGAGATGATAAGCTTGTCAAGATTATCTGTGATTTGGAATCTGGATTGGACCCGGAGAAGGATAAGGGATTCGAGGTCGATCGAGAGGGTTGGCTTCGAAAGCAAGGGCGACTAGTTGTTCCCGATGTAGATGGATTGAGAGATGAAGTTCTGAGGGAGAGTCATCACTCGAAGTTGACAATTCATCCAGGTGGAAATAAGATGTATCGGGATATGAAGAGAACCTACTACTGGGAAGGTATGAAGAAGGATGTTGGAAATTTTATTTCCAAGTGTATGAATTGCCAGTTGGTAAAAGCTGAGCAGAAGAAGCCCAGTGGATTGCTTCAGCCATTAGAGGTTCCTACATGGAAGTGGGAGCAAGTGTCGATGGATTTTATCGATGGTCTACCGAAAACCAGAGCAGGGAATGAAGGGATTTGGGTCATTGTAGATCGTTTGACCAAGAGTGCAAGGTTCATTCCTGTTCGATCGACTAGAACTGCATCGAAGTTGGCTGAGTTGTATGTGAAGTGGATTGTTCGATTCCATGGTGTTCCGAAGAGTATAGTGAGCGATCGAGATCCATTGTTCACCAGTAGATTTTGGAAGAGCTTCCAGGAAGTTTTGGGAACTGAGTTGTGTTTGAGTACAGCTTATCACCCTCAAACAGATGGTCAGACTGAGAGAGTCAACCGAGTTTTGGAAGATCTTCTTAGAGCATGTGTTTTGGACTTCGGAGGATCATGGGAAGATCACCTTCATTTGGTGGAGTTTGCTTATAATAACAGTTATCAGTCGAGTATTGGTATGGCACCATATGAGGCATTATATGGAAGACCGTGTAACTCTCCGACATGTTGGTTGGAAACTGGAGAAAAGCTGATACTTGGGCCAGAGATGATTCGACAGACTTCAGATTGTATAGAGATCATTCGGCAACGAATGAAGGCAGCCCAAGATCGTCAGAAAAGTTATGCAGATAATCGTCGAAAGGATTTGGAATTCGACGTGGGTGATAGGGTTTTTGTGAAGATTTCTCCATTGAAGAATGTTATTAGATTCGGGAACAAAGGAAAGTTAACTCCGAGATTTGTTGGACCATTCCCGATTATCAAGCGAATTGGAAAACTCGCTTATAGATTGGAGTTACCGGAGAAGATGGTGGGTGTGCACAATGTTTTTCATGTATCCTATCTACGGAAGTATGTGCACGACCCAACTACGGTGGTTTTTGCTGATAGCTGTGAAGACTTGGAGGTTGATCCTGTTGTTTCGAGACCTCGTAAGCCGCTTCGTATTGTTGAAACCGATACGAAACAGCTTAGGAGGAAGACGATTACGTTGCTCAAGGTACAATGGAGTGATGATGTTAACGACTGTACATGGGAGGAGGAAGAGAGGATGAAGGCAGCTCATCCCGGACTCTTCGAGGTATGGCCCTAAAGTGTCGTGACATCTCATGAATTTGTAGCTTGTTCTGAGTCTTAGAATTCTGCATGCTAGGCTAGAATTGGATGCATGGTTTGTTGATTGCTATGGATGGTAGGCATGCGGAATAATTTTGATTGCTGTTGTTTGCTTGGAATTTCGGGGGCGAAATTCCTAAGGGGGAGAGAATGTAACGACCCGTATTTTACGTGTCGATAAAACGTAGAATTTGCAGGTCGATAGTGTTGTTTGTGTGGCCTCTAGCTTGAGTCGTTTAGGAGTTGACCCGAGTGCAAGTGATGAGTCGTGACCGACTCATAGATAAGTCGTAGACGACTTAAGGGGATGGACCGAGTTAAGGGATAGAACGGCATAGTAGTTGCCGACTTAAGAAGAGAGGCGAGATAGGGGTCAAGTGATGAGTCGTGGCCGACTCATAGAGGGCCGACTCATAGGCTTAGACGAGTCAAGGGGGGGTGACCGACTCATAGGATAGGTCGTGTACAAGTTACGACTCATAGGATGGAAGGCTTGGGAGTTAGGTCGTTTGGAGGATAGGTCGTAAGTAGGGGTGAGCGACCTAAGGAGCTAACGGGTTAGGGTGTTAATGTGTTGAGAGTTAGGTCGGTTGAGCGACCTAGGATAGAGGAACGACCTAAGAAAGTGACCGACCTAGTGGTGAGCGACCTAATAGTTGTAGCGACCTAAGGATTTAGTAGTTAGGTCGTGGACCGACCTAAGTTAGGTCGTATGTGTGTTAAGTCGGCATCGTTGTTGAGTCGTCGTACGACTTAGGACTTGGAGTGTTAGGTCGGTTACCTAATGAGTCGGCTAAGCAGAGTGTGTGTTAGGTCGGCAGGAGTTAGGTCGCGTAAGTACTGTAGAGACCTAGGTCGCAAGGGATGATAAGTCGGCAGAGTTTTTAGGTCGGTAGGATACTGTGTTTTAGGTCGCGTCTGGGTTAAGTCGTAAGTCGGCCTTGGTTGTATGTTGTGTTGGTTAGGTCGTAGGTCGTAGGGGCTGATGAGTCGGCAACGACTCATAGTTAGGTCGGGGACGACCTAAGGGGCGGACGACCTAAGGGAAATTCAGCCTATAAATAGAGGGGTTTGGCTCACTTTTTGGCACCGGTTTTTGAAGCGACGAAGTGCTGCCATTTTGAAGACTCGACTACAACATTTCTTCATCTTCTTTTCTCCATTCCAATCAAGTGTTAGCATCCATCCAAGATCGAAGATCGGGATCGAAGATTCAAGTGTCCAAGTTGAAGATCTTCATCCAACAAAGCTAGATTTCATCGTTTTAAGCGAGGTTTCTCCGGATCAAGCTCAAGTCCTTGCTGTCCAGATCTGAAGTTGATTGATTTTAGGTTGTTTTGGTGATTTGGTGAGTGGTAGTTATCTCTCACGCGGACCCAAAGGAGTGTAGTGGATTGGTAGCTAGTTTATGTGTTTGAAATAGCATTTTCTCGCATTTTCCTTAAGTCTGCATGTAGATCCATCATATTTGAAGATGTTTGCTTATGAAAGTTATTTATCAAGTATTAGAGATAAAACCCATGTTTTAGATTTGATAGATCTATGCTAAAAACTATGATTTCACATATGTTGGACTTTTGCTCACTTAATTACGAAATTGCCATTATAGTTGATATTGCTTAATATATCTTGTTTGAATGCTTGAATGTTTGAATGTATGTTAGATTTGATTGCTCCAAGTTAGCTTGTAGTTGATTTGGAACAAGGTGATTGAAGATGATTCAAAAGCTACGGAAGAAGGCTCTTGAATGGTGAAAGCTGCTTAAGGCATATGTAGCGGATGTTGAAGCTCATATGTATGATGTTGAGATGGAACTTTGCCATGATGCGATGAGGCAAACCATGTTGTTGAGTTGAGATCTTGCTTTGATGTGATGAAGCGAGGCATGTTGATATCTTGAAGGGTAGTTCAAGTATGATGTGAGTCTTGGCTTAATCCAGGCAGGGATCATTCCAAGCATGTTGATAACTTGAAGGGTAGTTCAAGTTGGTTGATAATGGAGCTGCTCAAGAGGTAGCTTGGGCTAGGTTGAGAATAGTCGTCGAGGAGGATGACTAGGAGGCTTGGACTTTATCGTTGTTGAAGGTTCTAGCAAACTTAAAGCAAGGGTACATAGGGACGCCTAAAAGACTACAGGAAGGTAGTCGAGTACTCTGGGCCAAGAAGATAAGTCCTAGGCACAAGGCAGTGTGCGGAGTTTTGTCTAGAACCGGGGTTACCATTAGCCCTTGACAGATGGCTCAGGAAGGAGTCGGTCATTCAATTAACGGTGATTTCGAAGCAAGGTTAACAGTGATAGCAGAGTCATGGATGTTTGGATGTTTGGTTGTATCATCATTCGGCTTCAAGAGCGGTGTTTTCTGGGTGCTTATCTGATCTTGGTTTAGGCCTTGGGGGTTTGTATTTGGAAAACATCGTCCTTGACTCGAGTGATTATTGCTTTACCTTACTTATCTGCTATGTTATGCTTACTTCTCCTTAGTGTGTGTCTGGGGGCTATCACTGTAGAAAGAGGTGGAGTGGGATGGTTTGGTTCCTATTCCTTTTATCCTTTATGCTCTTTTGGTATGTTTGATAGTTAATTTACTGCTCACTAAGACTTTGTCTGACTCAAGGTTTTATGTCTCCTCTTATTACCTTGGGCTGTTCATCCATGTTGGGATGGGCAGACTAGGTAAGCAGGTGACAGGTGCTGTGCTTAGAGTTTCTACGTTGAAGATGACGAAGACGAGCAGGAGGCTATACATATTATTTTCTTATATGTACTGGGTATCCGCTGCTGTATTTGGTTGAGTGATTTGTAGTGAGGCTTCATGTATGGATTTGAGTAGATGATTGTATAAAACTACTATGATGCTTATATGATGATGTTCTGTTCTATGGAGCTTCACTATATTATATTTCTCTATTGTATTTTATCCATGCGCTGTGAGTTGTACGATAGAGATTCTTCTGTTTTGTTTTACCCTGACTATCGTCCATGGCTGCCTGGCACACCTTTTAGCGCATTGTTTCCTTGATTTGGTGCGGGAGTCATGGGCGGTCGTCACAGCTTATTATTGTGCTAGGTGTTCCAAACCATGAAAAATATTTTCATTTATGAATTTCACAATAAGTTTGTGGTCGTTTGTTTTATATGGAATAGCTTCAACCCATTTAGATACGTAATCAACACTAAGAAGAATGTACAAATTTTCAAAGGAGTTGGGAAACGGTTATATAAAGTCAATACCCCAAACATCAAAGATTTCGATTGTAAGAATGGGGATTAAAGGCATCATGTTTCTTCAAGAGATTTTTTCTAACATTTGCCAACGATCACAAATTTTACAGAACTTGAATGCATCTTTGAAAAGTGTAGGCTAATAAAACCACATTGGAGCACCTTTTCTGTTATTTTCTTTGGACCGAAATGACCACCACAAGCTTGGTCATGACAAAATGAAAGAACACTCTTAATTTTGCAATCTAGGATGCAATATCGATGATTTGGTCAGAAAAATGCTTAAAAAAGTATGGATCATCCCAATAGAAGTACTTGACTTGGAAAATGAATTTATATTTATCTTATTTCAACCAAAATGAAGGAGTTTCCTTAGTGACTAAATAGTTCACTATATCGACATACCATGAATTGATGGAAACGGAAAGGAGTCATTCATTAGGAAATTTCTCATTGATTAGTAAAGAAGTTGTGTGTTAGAAGACACGACAGATGATCAGCAATGATGTTGTTAGATCCTATTTTGTATTTGTCGTAAGGTCAAATTTTTGGAGTAAAAGGATCCAACAGATTAAATGAGACTTAGCATCCTTTTTACCGAAAAGTTACCTAAGAGCGGAGTGGTCAATGTAAACAATAATGTGTGAGCCAATCAAATAAGTTGGAACTTTTCGAACGTAAAGACTACCGCTAAAAGCTCTTTTTCAACGGTTATCTAATTGAGTTTAGCATCGTTTAGAATCATATTAGCATAGTAAATGACATGAAATTTTCTGTTGATGTATTTTCCTAAGACAGTACCAACCGCGAAGTTAGAAGCTTCACGCATTAATTCGAAAGGAAGATCCCAACTGGATGATCAAATGATGAGAGCGGAAATGAGTTCATTTTTAAGATGTCCAAAAGCAGAAAAACAGTCATAATTGAAATCGGAAGGAATATCTTTCCCGAAAATAGTAGTCAAAGTTCGAGCGATTTTATTATAGTCTTTCACAAAGCATCGATAGAAACCAACGTGCCCAATAAATTAACAAATGTCCTTGACCGATTTAGGAATGAGTAGATTTGCAATTACGTCAACTTTTGCTTTATCTACATCAATGCCTTTGTAAGAAATGACATGCCCAAGGACAATGCCATGTTTGACCACAAAATGGCATTTTTCCCAATGCAACGTTAGGTATTGTTCTTGCATCGATTCGGAACCATCTCGAGATGATATAAGCATTCGGAAAAAGAATTTTCAAAGATGGAAAAATCGTCTATAAGTACTTCTAAAAAGCGTTCGAACATGTCGGAAAAGATACTGACCATGCATCTTTAGAAAGTAGAAGAACCGTTGCAAAGGCCAAATGACATACGTCGATACGTAAAGGTGCCAAAGGGACACGTGAAAGTCGTTTTCTCTAGATCTTGGGGAGCGACCAGAATTTGGTTATAATCGGAATAACCATCAAGAAAGCCATAGAATTCATGGTGATTAGTCGTTCAAGCATTTGGTCGATGAAAGAAATAGGAAAGTAATCTTTACATGCTGCAGCGTTTAATATTCGATAATCGATGCAAACACGCCAACCTATTAGAGTACGAGTTAGAATGAGTTTGTTATCGTCGTTTGTGATAATGGTAAGTCCAGACTTTTTAGGCATGATATGAAATGGGCTGACCCATGAACTATCAGATATGGGGTATATGATTCTGTTATCGAGGAGTTTAAGAATTTCATCTCGAACCGCATCCTTCATTTTTGGGTTATATGTTTGTTGCACGTCACGAATAAGCTTGGCTTCGTTAACTAAGTTGATGCAATGATGAATAAGGCCAGGAATAATTCCCTTAATATGAGTAATGGACCATCTAATTATTTCTTTGTTTTTCGACATAATTGAAAGAAGGGAAGCTTCTTGATCAAGAGAAAGATTTGAAGAGACTATGACAGGAAACGTTTCATCGTCACTTAAATATGCATACTTAAGGTGATCAAGAAGAGGTTTGAGCTCCAATCTAGGAGGTTGCTTAATCAAAGAATTCGGTTAAAGTATTGACTCAATGGTCAGAGGTTCAAATGAAGTGCATTTTTAATCTCGTTAGGCTCGTCTTGAAACAGTTGTTCATATTTGGTCTCACGTTCTTTTGTAAGGTCAACTCTTTCGTTGTCCAAATTTTCTTGAATGGAGCTAATTTCCAATGTTTAGTCAAGTGGTTCGTTTGATTGGTTTTTGAGATTGAAGATGTTAAGTTATAAAGTCATGTTTTTGAAAGAAAGGACGTCCAAAAATCAATGGAATTATACTCATTGGATTGTTCATGGGTTGTGTTTCAAGAACGATGAAATCGATGGGGAATATGAACCGACCAATTTTGATGAGTACGTCCTCGATTTATCCCATGGGTTTTTTATCGAAAGATCGACAAATTGAAGAGTTACTTTCGTTGGTTTTAGTTCACCCAAACCAAGTTGCTGGTAAACTGAATAAGGAATCAAATTGACACTCGCACTCAAGTCTAGTAAGCACTTATTAATAGTCCTGTCTCCTATTGTCGAACATCCAGGATCTTTGTATTTTACGAAAATTGATTGAGACAAGAATTCGCTAAGACCGACAGCTAAGAAAACTTTCTTGGGTACATGGGTGTGTCATTTTTGAGTACACAAGTCCTTTAGAAACTTAGCGTAAGTTGGGACTTGTTGAATGATATCAAGGAGGGGGATGTTCGCTTTGACTTGTTTGAAAATTTCCAACGTCTTTTCCATTTTATCGGATTGTTTCTTTAGTCAAATTCGATGTATGGCATTCGATACTTGGTAGGTCGGTCTACTTAAGTAGAAGAAGAACTTGGATTGGAATTTGATTCAATATTTCACTCGATGTTTTGTTCAGAATTGCTTGTCGTTTTCGAAGTATCAAGCAGAGCTTTCAACAAATGTTTGGATTGACAACTTAGTTATCGATTAGTTTACCGAAACGCAAAGTCATGATAGCATTCATTTAGTTCACATTGCTATCTTGAATGACATGACTTGATTAGAGTTCGTGTTTTGATTTCTAGGGTTCAGAATTGGCTGACTTAGGAAAGTGCCTCGTTCACATTCACTCACAGAAGTGGCTAATTGGCTCATTTGCATTTCGAGTTTAGCAATTGATTGAACCATATTTTGCATGTACGTGGTTAGCAAATTTTGTAAATTACTATTTGATTAGAAGTTTTGAGTGGTCTCCTAAGCCAAAGTTTCAAGACTTTTCTCAAGTGTAGTCATTCGTTTATCGTCTTAGAGAGTGAAAGATTGTTGCGGTTGATTTTGAGAAGGAGACTCAAAATTTTGTTGAAAGTGGTTGGTCTGAAATGGAGGATTCAAAGCACTGTTCGGAAACGTTTGAAAATTGGGACGGACCAAATTCGTGTTAGAATTATTTTGGTTCCATGCAAAGTTAGGACGGTTTCTCCAACCGGAATTGTACGTTGGAGAAAATGGGTCATTCTTAACGTTGTTAAAAGCATTGAGTTGTTTCAACGACCGAGGACACTGATCGACGATGTAATTCAGATCGTTACATTTATAACACAATGGTTGAGAAGCTTGGTTCATTTGATTGAATGAGAAAACGATGTCAAATTTATTGATCATTGCATCGATTTTAGTTTCTAAAGCCAACGACGATCCTATCGAGTATGTGTTCGATCGTGAATAAATGGATTTCTCGTTAGAACATTTCCTTTGGGATGATTTTTTGGCCAAGTTCTTAAGGGATTGCCAAGCATCGTCGTGATGTTGGGTGAGAAAATTGCCTTGGCACATCGATTCAAGCATGGTTCATGAACTATTTTCAAGTCCATCATATAAGGTTTGGCAAAGAGTTCATTTCTCAAAATTATGGCGTGGACGTTTTATCAAAAGCTCTTCAAATCTTTCGAAATATTTTCCAAAAGTTTCATCCCTAAATTGATGAAAGTTTACGATTTCATTTTGGATTTTGGTTGTTTTTTTCCAAGAGGTTGAATGTTTTTAAGAAACTTCAACGAATTTGTCTCAAGTTTCGATCGACTTCAAAGGTAAGCTATACAACTATTTTGCAGCATAATCAGTAAGGGCGAATGAAATTAACTTAAGTATGATTCCATCGTCGCATAATTGTTGAAGTTTAATGGTTGTACGGACTTGTTCTAATTTTGTTAAGAAGATGTATGGGTTATTGTGTTCAAAATTGCCAAATTTCGAGAGCATGGCAATGTGATTTGAATGGATTTTGAAGTGATTACCTGTTATGGCGGATAATGTGATACAAGAAGGAATAGAAACTCAGTTGGAAAAGATTCTATCCATAGGAGTTCGGGGAGGGTTTTCATCAGCCGTCGTTGGAGGATCGTTCGTTCGAGTTAAATGATTTGTCATTATGCCACGAGTTCAAGTATTCATGCACAAGTGAAAAGATCAAGGAGAGAAAGACGTGAGAATCAAGGTTAAGAGAATGAACAAGGTTTAGCGAATGAAATGAAGTGAAAAAATCTTTTATTTTGCTTTTGTTAAAGGAAAAATATTTACCCAAAAAAAAAAAAAAATTTTCGAAAGGGAGATTTGATTTGTTTTGTTTTTTAGATTTTAATTTTTTTTTACAATGTCTTTTTTATTTGTTTCTGAAAAGATTTTTTGTTTAAAAAAAACAAAATTAAGGAAAATCTTTTTTTTTTTGGCTTTTTTATTTTTTTTTGGATTTTTTAAATTTTTGTTTGAAAACAAAGTTAAGGAAAATGTGCTTTTTCTTTTGTTTTTTTTAAATATGTGCACGAACTAATGCAACTAAATGGATGCAAGAACTTAACTATAAAATTTCTGTCCTTGATAGCTCCTAACCTAAAATTGTATAACCGCACTTTGAAATAATTCAACAAAATAGTTCTTAGCTAGGTAACGAATATGAGTTATCGGTGCACCATGAATCACCATAACAATGCAGCTAAAGGTTTAAGTACCTTTAGAGAAACAATCAGTATAATGTTTATGAATCATCGTAATATTTATAAACGACTATTGCTCTGCCGTCGTCTAGACACCAAGAAATAAATTATTAACATAAGACAACTTGTCAAGGTACAATTAAGCCCTAAATGAGCTTGCGGCACCCTTAAGTCCAACGTCTAACTGTTATTATTAATCGAATTCTAAGATGATATGCAATCTGTGGGCCAAGGAAGGGGTGATGAAATCCCCTCACCTTATGTGGATTTGGTATTGCTCTTAGAAAATAAAAACAAGATGAAATGAATGTAAAACAGAATGTAAACATGAGTTAATGATGCAGTTACAAATGAGATTTGATTTGTTTTTGTTTTTTATAAATGCAAGCAACCAACAAAGCAGGATAATTAAAAAGAAGGGATAAGTGCACGATACTAGAGCGTTCAGAATTATTAGTAGATTTATTTAAAAGCAGAAAAAAAATAAACAAGCAAGCAGAGTAATTCTTAACAGCAATTCCTTTTATTTTGGTTTCCTGCAACCTGAAAGGGTGCATAAAACAATTTTTTTTAAGAAGAGAATAAAAATGAAGGCAAATGATTGTTTTTAGAAGAAAACGAAAGCGAAGCCAATTTATTTTATTTTTATTTTCAGTTTTTTTAAAACAACTAAAATGAATGAATTTAACTATTAAAAAAATAGCAAAACTAAACTGAAATACAGCCCGCTACACAAACAAGCCCAATTAGCCAACCCAATATGCTGCTTTTAATAATACTCAAAAGGCATTCTTCAAGCCAACCCAATCGTGAATTAAAATTGATGAGTTGGATAGCAAAACTCATAAAAACTTGTCATGATTTGGAAGTGTGGTGATTGGTTGGCAGTGTCGTGATTAGGTTGTAGGCGTTGAGGGTAAAGGCGCGGTTTGTCGCGATTTGCTGAGTTTCGGTTACGGTGGCAGTGGTTTTCTTTGATAGTGCTGGCCTCGGTTTGGGGTTGGATGCGATGGCGATTGGTTTTTCGGGTGCCGAAGGTTGGGTGATGTTATTTGGGGGTCGATGGTGCTTTCGAGTTTGGTGATGTTTGCAAGTTGGTTTTTTTATTATTTCGGATGTGATGGTGATTTAGTGGTGCAGTTTAGGTTTGGCAGAGATGACGGGGGTGGAAGGTTATGAACTGAGGTAGTTTGTGGTTTCAGACAAGTGGAAATGGAGTTTTGGAAGAAGTTGATAAGTTTGTAGGGGAAGGAGTAGTTTGTAGGTGGTTTTGAGATGTCTTTGGTTGCCGATTGGGTAGAGGAGGAGGAAGTTGAAGGAAGCTTAAGTTGTGTGGAGGAGAAGCAGTTCTGATGTTCTTGTTTGCTCAAGTGAAGTTTGGAGGGCGGTTGCGTGAGGAGCAAAGAATGGAAATGAACACAGCAAATGACAGAAACAAACAAACAAATGCAAGTGCAAACAAAGTGTAAAATGAAACAAAACAAATGAACAGAGAATGAACACCACAAATGAATGCACAAATGAAAACTGAAATGCACAAATGAAAACTGAAATGCACAGACAAACACAGATGAAAACAGATGCAATTTCTTTTTTGTTTTTTCAACACAAATGAAAACAAGTCAAAGTGAACAGAAGTGAACACAAAGTGTGTAAATGCACAAGTGAACACAAAGTGTGTGAAACAAATTATAAATGTAAATGTAAGTTGATATGCAAACTGAAATGAAACCAGTTTTTTTTTTCCTTTTCTTTTTGCAATGAAATTAAACTCAGATGCAAACTAAAATAAATTGCAAACTCAAACTTAACAACTTATTATTATTATTTTCAGAACTACACAAAAAACAAATGTAAAAATAATTTGAAGAGTAAACTTAAAATTAAGTAGCTATCCCCGGAAACGGCGTCAAAAACTTGTTAAATGATGGATTTTCTATCAATTATAAAATCGTCGAAAATATACCGTTAGAAAACCATAAGCGCACGACGTACAATCATTGTAAATATGCGAGTGCGGGTCGATCCACGGAGAAAGAATTAGTTTTTAAAATTACTCAATTAAATTAGCCCAAAATTTAAGAGGAGATTTAGCTAAAATGGTAGAAAAATGAACCAAAAACAGAATGTAAATGAAAATAAAACTATGATATTAAGGAGCAATTTAGAGGCAAATTCACTACCAATCATTCATTATAAATCAACACAAAATTCAAATATAATCTCTCATTTAAATTTTAAGTAGAAATAATTTATGTGTTTATTGAAAGTATGGTTCATTTGTGCTATTAAATAGCACAACTTCAAACTCTAACACACCATTCAAACCCACTTGTCAATTCTTATAAAAATGACATGAAATTAAAAATAAAATCTATTTTAAGCATGATCTATTTACTTTGAACTAGTAACGTAGATCATCAAATTTTGATTCTAGTATGACTTTCATCATTAAAATCACTTAGGCAAATGATCAAATAGTTTATGTTAAGCATGGCCTATTTGAGATCTCAATATAGACTATCAAATTCACTAAAAAAACATAAACTACCATCATTCAAAATTTTCATTAAGCACAAAACAAGAGACTACAAATGCAACCATGTTATGTTGATTTAGTAGGATTCATGAGAGCTTCATTATCCATAAATTAAAGAAGTTTAGCTTCTCATAATTGAATTCATCTCAACACAAAACGGTTTGAGCATGAAAAGCAAGGAAAATAAAAGATAATCAAAAGAAAAGAGAACTAACTACGTGCGTAAAATAAATCTAAACTAACTGCATGAATTAAATCTATACTATTAACATGAAATAAAAGAGACATAAACTAACATAAAAGAGCATGAAATAAAATACATAAGAGAAAAGTGCATGTAAACAAAAGCAAATAAGAAGAAGGCCAAAAAGCCATTAAAAAGACATTTTATTTATCATTAATTTTGTGGCTACAACATGCATAAAAAAAGAAGAGATCGTTGCATGAAACATAAGGGATATTTATACATGCTTAAAACCCTAATTCCAATTTTAGGGGACTATCAAAAATGCCATTGAGATTGTGTAGCCTCTAAGTAATCATTAGAGAATTAATTAATCTCCACTGACATGCCTTTAAATCTTCATTAACATGTGCATGTGCTTTAATTATGGTCCATTAATTAGTAGGCATGTGGGCTCCTCCATGTTGCATTATTTATTTTCTTTTCTACATTCTTTTGGCCATGAACACTTGTGCATGCATGCATACGTGAAGCTCCATCCAATTTGCACTCAATTTCCTACGAATAAAAATATGCAAATAAATTTTCTCAAAATTAATTCGTACACAAAATTACTATTTTTCCAAGATAAATGAATGATGATTTGAAAACAATTTAGATTTTGGTTTAAACATGTAAAATGCTTTAATATGCTCACTTATTTTACTAAAACAATATTAAATGTGAGAGTATAAATACACATTTTTACATGCACATCAAGTATGTTGTAGAACATTCTTTTTTGGTTGTGCAAATATCTATAAGAAACTGTATAAATTGAATTCTTTTGTAAACGAGTATAAGTACCTTGTGAGCTTTAGCTTGTTTGCTCGTTCTTTTAATTTTATTCATTTGGATTTGCTTGTTTTTCAGCTTTGCACCTATCTTTTATTCATGCCTTTGGCATGTGCCGGCCCCACTACGTAGAGGTGAACTATTTTTTGATTGTAAAGTCTGGTCTTGTATTTACAACCTTTCATAATTCACACGCGTGGTTTTTCCTACTGGTTCAGGATGTCTAATATCAATACGTCCAGTGTAATTGTTTGGATGAAAAGTCGAGTCATATGTGATATAACTCAATGTTGTTAACTGTGTTAGTAACATTAACACACGGAGAATTTTATACTGGTTCGGGCAGTCTAATATCCCTACATTCAGTTCATTGTATTATTACTACGTATAATAATTGCAATACTTATTACTTTGTTATACAAATAACACTGTTTATACAAAATAAGGCCTGAGATGCTCGAAATTCCATGTTCTTGGAACTTGATTTCCATCAGGTCTTGAGAGTCGATAAGTTCCATTAGCTGAGACTTCTACTATAACCAGCGGACCTTCCAAATTTGGGCCAAGAGCACCATCTGATGGATCCTTGGTGTTAGCCACTACCCTTCTTCGCAGTATTAGATCCCCTTTGAAGAAGTTTCTCTCTTTTAGCCTAACACTAGTTCTTTGCCATCCTTTGTCGAAATGTGGCAGATCAAACTACCGCCTCATCTCTTCTTTCTTAAATAAGATCGAGTGCAGCTTCTTTTAATTCTTTATTTTGCTCTGCCACATACGATATTCTTCTGTCTGATGGAACATTTGTTTCAACGAGGAGCATTGATTTATAGAAATAGGTTAAGGAGAAAGGTATGTGGACAGTTAAGGATCTAGATGAGGTTTTATAAGCCCACGGTACCAAAGATAACTCTTCTGCCTATTTTCCTTTAGTCTTTTGTAGTCTTTTATTGAGCAGTTTCTCAATGGTTTTGTTTTTCGCTTTGACTTGCCCATTTGCCTGCGGGCGTGGGACGAAAGAGATACCTTTTATTATCCCATTCCTTTCACAAAGCTCCATAAACTCCTTGCTCTCAAATTAGGTTCATTTATCAAAAATTAGTTTATGGAGGATCCCAAACCTAGCAACTATGTTCCTCTCGAAAAAAGTGATTATCTTCTTTACAGTAATTGTAACCGAGTTCTGCTTCCACGTACTTTGTGAAGCAGTCTATTGCCACCACGGTGTACTTTGCCCCTAATTTAGACATAGTAAGTGGTCCTATCAAATCTATTCCCCTTATGTCAATCGGCCATGGACTGGCTAATAGGATATGCACATGGGACTCTAGTCTTGGGATAATGGAAAACCTTTGACATCCATCACATTTTCTTACATATTCCTACATATCTTAAAGTGCGATGGCTAGCAGTAACCATGACTTAGCACTTTCTTTTCGAACTTAGCTCTTCTATAGAGGTGTGACGACCCGGAATTTTTTGAGCATTTGAAATTGGAATATCTAATTGATTTTAGATATTTGAAAGATTTATTTTAACTTAAATTCCAAACATCACTATTTATTTGATAATTAAATTATTGAATTTATTAATTGAAAGTTGGGTGAAATGTTGAATCTTCAGTTTTAAGCTTGTTAAAAATAATTTGAAGGCTTGAGGAATTTATATTGATAGAACTGAAGATAGTAAAAGTGTTGAAATAGAATTTGGGAATGTTGTACTAAGTTTCGAAAATATATCGTTTAAATTGACGTTTAAAAATAGCCTTCCGAGGCACAGTCTCAGAATTCGACGAAACCAGTTTCATTGGATCCGTAATATTTTATTATTATCATGTTTCAATTTTCGTAGTGTTTGGAGTATCGTTTGGTCGTTCGATAAGTAAACGCGCTGAAAATTAAATCGAAATTTAATATAATAACTGGGTTCAAAACGCCATCTTCTCCATACGATCGAATTAGGGCTCGAATCCTTTTCTATTGCGTTCGGAATAGGGGTATAACATTAGAAATGCCAGGTGGCATGCCTCGAAAGGAGGACAAAATTTTAGTTGCTAATACAAGATATTTTGGGAAATAAATAATATTTTGTAATTTCAAAGTCAAAGCCCTACCTTATGTAACATGCCATTCCATCCCATTTTATAACCGCATATCCTTTCCCTTATCTCCTTCAATTTGAAAATGAAATCGAAAAGAAAACAACGAGCATTTTTATAAATCCATGGCGGCTTCTCTGAATCGAATCCCATAAATCCCATTCCTCCCATCTTTTCACGTTCTCTAACCCCCCCCCTCCCCAAATTTCCACTCGATTCTCCAAATTAAATAAATGGCTTCGGCAGCCTCATCTCAAAGCAATCGTGTCGATGTTCGAATTAATGGCCGCGTCTTGATGAAAGCTCGCATAAGGGTCGACATCGAACGTGTGTGCCACGACGTGGTACAGCAGTAGAGTGAAGGATTGGGTGCGACCCTGCCTGTTCGTCGATGACATCGAGGTGGTAGGCGCAACCAAAGGAACGATGGCACTCGCGATGGTTTGTTGTAGATGGGCTCGTTTGTTGATCTAAGGCTTCGATGCTTGAATGCCGTGGGGGTTGTGTTGATCGAGCAGTGAGGGGAGGGCCGCGACACTCTATTTATTCACGAGCCTGAGTCGAAGAGGGGTTCTGCGAGGAGTAGGTATTCCCTTTTATTTAATTTATAATTGTATATGTATATATATAGAAGAGAAAATATCGGTTAGTCATATCTGCAAATTATTTTCAATTTAAAGGTGTATATGTGTATTGTATACAGTAAGGAAAAATTGCTACATACAGAAACGAATTTATAAAAATAAATATATCTAGAGGAATATATATATATACATATATGTTTAGCCTACTGTTATTTTAGAAAAAAATATCCAAGTGATAAATTTGTTAATTTATTTAGTTACTAAGAAATTTCTAAAGTAAAAAGTAAAAAAAATTAGTTTAAATTAAATTATTGGTGAATTAAATTTACGAAATGGAAATTGCTTGTCCGATGATTTAAATTATTTATAAGCCATGTAATATTTATACAAGGTCCAAAAACGTGAAGAAAGCAAGCCGGTCTGGATCAGATTGCTAGGTGAGTTAATCTCACTCATCTAGTTGCTATTTAAATTTAAATGGTTAAATTTAAATAATTGATTGAATGTGATATATTATATAGTAGTATATAGTAATATTGGAGTGATTGATTCCCGTATTATATAGCGGATGAGACCCTATGCGCCACATAATAGCGGATGATATTTTATAAAACCCATATACCGCGATATTCCACCTCGAAGTGGAATTGGTATTTTATGTTGTGCTAACATCTGTGGATGCAGGGAAACAGGTTGGAGGGATCCAACTGGATTCCTCAAAATTATTTAGATTGTTAAATATTCTGTGTTATGAATATATGATATTCTGTGATGAATTAAATTGATAATTGGAATATTGAATACTATGGTTTGCTTGAATATATTTCGGTACACTGGATCATCAAAATATTTAGAACTGGATTTTCTGGAAGTAATATAAGAGTAAATTTTGGAAGTGAAATAATTATAGAATAAAAATAAGAATAAATTGAAAAGAAATAAAAGTGATTTTTAAAAACTGAAGTTAAATTGTAAAGTAGAGGTTTAAAACAAGTTTCAAATCAAAGTTAAATCTGGAATTCAAGTTAGTGAATCTCGGTTTTTAAACAAATAAAGTTTTTAAATTTAAATTGTTTTAACAACTTGAATGTTAAAGTGCATTTTTCTAACTGATTTGAATTTAAAAATGAATTTCGTTTTAAATTCCTTTAAACTTCTTTATAAAATGAGTAGTTAATTTATTTAATGAAGTAAATAAAAAGGTAGTTAATTACTGGTTGAGATTAATCAAGAGTGATTAATATTTGTGGTTTAATTAATGATTAATTACTTAATGTAATTAATTTAGATTAGGATAAATTAAAATGTAATTAGAAATCATTAATTTATATAATTAATGATGTAATTAAAGGTTGATTGATTAAGATTAATTAATCAATAATAAGTGATCTATGAGAAATTAATTAATATAAGTAATTAAGGATTAATGTAATTAATTATAGTTAATTAATTTGTGAAGTAATTAAAGATTAATTACTGTTTTTGGTTAAGAATCATAAATTTGTGTAATTAATTAAAGATAATTACTTGAATATGATTGATGGATGATTAATCCAGGGTGATTAATTAAGATGGATAATTAAGGGATGATTAATTAATTGATTTGAAATTAATTAAATTCAAGGGAAGGAATCTAAGTGATTGAGGTTAGTAATTCAATTAGAAGTGACTAAATTTATTTTGGAAGTGATCAAGTTTGCTTATGGATATTGTGGTTATCTATCAATGATGAATTGCTGTGTAAAGGGACATCCTGTATGTAAAGTTTGAAGTGTATTTCATTTGGATAACTTGGGTTAGGACGACATGAGACTCAAAGAGATCGGGGTCGGGTATTAGAAATACCCGAAACCAGTTCGAATTTTTTTATAGATTGATATGTGAAATCAATAGGCTGGAATGAAATGATTTAAGTGAATTGGACTATTTAATCTAAATTTTGGTACTTAGAAAATCGATGTGTGAAAAAAAATGATGTCTATAAAAAATTGTGAATTTGTAAATTGATAGGAGTTACCCCGGATTTTATATAAGTTGTATGCTTTGCATTCCATGTTAGATGGGTTTACTCACGCTGGTTTCCAGCATGACCTGGGTGTTACTTTGATGTAATGCTTGGGTCAGACCAAGTATTACAGGTTTTCAGGTAAGGACGTTCCCGAGCTTAGGAGACGGGCTGGATGACAGGAACGTATGGAGAGTTCCCACTGTATTATATTGCTGTATATATATGGGTTATGTTGATTGTATATGTAAATATGTTGAAACTCTGATGTATTAAAGTGAAATTTGACAAGTACAGTTTTCCTTTGTATAACTGTTATTATTTTGTATTATATTTTATCCGTTGCAAATGTGAGATGTTGGTGTTTCTGTTCTTCTTATTCTTCTATCTCTTTCTTATTTTTCCTAACTATCGAAAATTTTCGAGATCGAAAATTCTAGGTCGTTACAGTTGGTATCAGAGCTGAAAGGTTAAGAGAGAATCTTGGCTGGTGGGGATTACTCATTAAATAGAGTCTGTAGTACTCTAGAAGGAGTTTGAGCGTATTGATAGATATGAGCGCGTATTTGTTAGTGAATATAAATTGTTTTAATATTGTGTTGATTTGAATTATTATTTGAACCTTGAAATAGGTTAAAAATGGAATTTGGATTCAAAATTAAATGGTTTAAAGATATAAGTTGATTTGATTTAAATGAATAAATCAACATTTAAAATTTAACTCGAATTTATATAATTCAGGATGGTTTAAATTTGAAATTTGAATTGAATTAGTTCAAATTGGATTTGATTTGAATTAACTGGAATTGATTCAATTTAAAGGAAAGTGAAAATTTAAATTTAGTTAATTGGATATGGAGGTTGGGAATTGAACAGTTTGACTCTAGACTATTTTTAAAATAAATTGTTTTAGTACAAATCTATTTTTCCAAGTTATTTATTATATATACAACCTTTCTTATTAAACCCAAAACTATCTTATACTTATTTTATAACTACTTTTGGAATTATTTAACTATTTTGTAACAGTTTTATAAACTAATTATTGTTTTTCAACTGTTTTATAACTAATTACTATTTTAAACTATTTTCTAATTATCTAACTATTTTATAACTATTTGACTATTTTCCAACCATTTTATTTTTATTTAACTATTTTACAGTTATTTTATAAACTAATAATTATTTTTCAACTACTTATCTATTTTAAAAAAAATTCAAGCCATTTTCTAAAAGTGATAATCCAAATGGGATTGAAGCAAATGTAAATAAGTGAATGAAAATAAAAGTGAATGTGAATAGAAAAGGAATTGTTTTGGCTAATAAATCAATGAGGATAGATACGTGGATGTACGTATATTATTCTATCACATAGTGGTTTGATTAGGATTCGAGCATAGATTTCGGGATAGTTTATCGATCCAAGTTGGGATTTTTCACTCGATTTTCGACGGCGAACCTGGGTATGAATTGTTGATTGATTCTGGATATTCTCTATCATAGCTAGTCTATGCAAGGAGAATGACGGTTTTTGATCAAGAAACTAGATCTATATCCGCAGTAGGAAGTCGGGTGGACGATACTAGTTCGGAAGTGAAATTGAGTGATCGAGTGAGCGATTAGATTAGTATAGCGTACGGATGATAGGTGTACATCGTACTTGTTTGAATGAAATTGATATTGGAAATTTATGGATAAGAAATGTGAAATGGTTTTTGAAATTAAAGGGTATATATTGTGAAACATATGATGAAGTAAAGTGGAAACTGGATATTTCTATGGTAAAAATTTACTTTATGGAAGAAAGTAAAATGGTAAGTGACTTTATAGAGTCATCAAATTTGAATATTTGATTTTGAATAAACAAAGTTATATATATTTGTGTTATAAGATAAATCTCCCCTTGTTGAATCCATTGCCGGAAGGAAAGGATTTTGAAAGTGTTTGAAGTATAAAAGGAGTTTTATACAAGTTTGAAATGATTCAAAGTTTTTAAAAAATTATATATATCTATATATATAAAGGATCTTATGAGGATTTTGGAAAAAGGTTTTGGGAACCTTTGGATTTGGAAAGGCTTTTGATTTTTGGGTAAAATCAATATTGGAATTTGAAAAGCCTAGTTTGAAAATTATCGATTTTGGGATAATCGATTTTGAGAAAAGGAGATTTATATGAGATTCATACTAGGTGTATGATTTAGAAGATACTATATGTGTATAGTATAAAGTGTTTTGATAATGGCTCTAGGGAAAAAGCGTTCCCTTAAAATGAACTTCTTAGGAGTGTCACAGGGTGGTATTGCCTTGAATCCTGGGGGGGTTCTAAAGATGATCCTGTGAGGAGTCTGGACAAAGCTGGCTCCTGAGGATTATGTGTAGTGTGTAGCGAAAGTCGAGGGCGATGAGGCCTACAGAGGCATTTGGGTTATGCTGTGACGACAGTGTAACTTGATGTCAATGCGATCTACTGCAGACCGTAGCGAAAGTTGTGTGTGCTGCTAAGAGCCAACAGTCTACGTTTCATTTTATATCGGTAGACTGCGACCTATGGTAACATAGCGAAAGTCGTGTAAGTCGTGTGTGCTGCTGAGAGCCAACAGTCTACGTTTGATTTTATATCGGTAGACTGCGACCTATGGTAACATAGCGAAAGTCGTGCTTGCTGCTGAGAGCCAATAGTTTGCGTTTGATTTTACATCGGTAGACTGCGACCTATGTGGGAGTGGAGAAGTTTTATTTTTGATAGCGAAAATCGAGGGCACTAATGCCTACAGTTACATGGACTTTTGCTGCGATGGCAACGTAACGCTGGAATGTAACTGCGATCTGTTGTGGCTTCCATGGCGAAATCGAGGGGAGCGGAGTGCCTACAGTTACATGGACTTTTGTTGCGATGGCAACGTAACTCGGGATGTAACTGCGACCATGGATGGGGGTGATGATTTCCAGAGCATTCTCACCAAAGATATTTCCTCTGTTTTCAATAAAAAAAATTCGATATTTCCAATAAAATTATTTTCCAAGTATTTTCACTGGATGTTGAAATGGGTCTACTAAGTACTTATAGATTTTCAGTCCTACGCCTGATCAACGTATGACCGAATTTCTGTGAGAACAAGGATGGACTGGTTGAGACATTGAGTTATAAGAAGTATTTTTATAAAAAGCTATTTTAATAGTATCATGTGAATTTAAAAGTATTTCTAAAATTTTAAAATCAAAGAGTAAGCCGATATTCGAGAAGAGTTTATAAACACCTGACACGATAAATTGACACGGTATTGTTCTTAAGGTGGGTGAATGAAATAATTTTACCCAAAATATGTTTTGATATAAAATAAATATTTTCTTAAATTGTTATATAACTTGGATGTTTGGATGATAATATTTTAAACAAATAAAGATTGGAATGACTTGTATGATCAAATGGGGAAATAGAAATTAAATTTGGATTGGGAGATAAAATTTAATTGGATTGGAATAAATTGAATTAAACTGAAAATAAAACTAGTTGTATTTGAATTAAAATTGAAATTGAATTGAAATGAAATAAATTGAGATGTAAATGATATTAAGTGAAAGGAAGTCCTTACTTGGTTTAAACTCGGGTGGATTAAGTGGATTAAAAAGAAAGGTAAGTAGCTAGATTTAAATGAAGTTAAGTTAAATAAAATTGAATTGAAATAAATTCAGTTGAGTTATAGATAATATTGAATGGACTAAAATTCTTACTGAAATAAATAAGCGTAAACTAAGTAAGTATTGAGTTGGGATAAGTAAGATTTGGAAGCTTATAAAAGAATTGTAAAGCACTGGGAAAAAAATCCCTAGTTAAAAGTAAAGTGAAAATGTGATTGACTGTAAATGGATGGAGAAGTATGAATATTAATAAGTGAGTAGCTTATAAAAATGTAAAAAGGGAATAAATAAGCTGAAATAAAAGTGTTGGAATTTTGGAAAATGAAAGAAAATCCAAACTGGGATTATGAAAAAAAATTGAACATGGGAAAATTTAATGAAGTGATTTTTGTAATAAAATCAAATTATAATAGAATTCGACTTGGAATGATAATAAATTAAAATAAGTGGAGATATTGTAAAAATAAAATGGAATTGGATTATAATAGAAATGATTTGAGTTACAAATAAAATCCAATTCGAATATAAATGAGTGAAGTATGTGCTTGGATATTATTTTGATAAATTGAGAAGTTGAATTAAAATAAAATGGATGGGCTAACTAAACAAAATGGTTGTGAATGAATTAAAATGGAAGGAATTGAAATAAATTGAGTCGGAATCAATTTAAATTGGTTATAAAACTTAAGCAATAATTTATTCACATGGATAGCATCAAATTGCATAGAATGAATTGTCGTTTTACGTAAATGAAGGTAATTAAAATTCCATGAGTTGATAAAGATTAAATAAATTGGTTTTAAGATCAATTGAAGTGAATATGAGTTTGTTTTTCTTAAAAATGAATTGAATGTAAGTAATTGTGTTGTAAACCATTTAAATTGAATGAAGTTGTATACGAATTGGTTGCAAACAATTAAAATTAATGTCGGAACCCTATAAGTTGCTTATCAATATTGTTTAACCTGCATTGCTTATAGAAACTCGTATGTTTACTAGTTAAATATGTAAAATGTTGTTAAGTTACATGATTTTGGCACTTACATATTTGAATTGAGTAAGTACAGGTACCGGGAAGTCGTTTGGTTGGATTTGGTCGCGCTAATTGCTAAATAATAAGCCGCTTGCTTAAAAATGCTAAATAAATATACGCCTACGCAATAAAAATAGGAAATATGAACTTTTTTGTTTTTCCGACCGTGTGGGTCGATGTATTTATATTTTTATCTCTTGTTAAATTGCAAAAGCTCCTCCGCGAAAAGGAGACTCTGCCAAAAAAATTGGGAGTTAGAAAATTTTTGGAAATTTTTTGTTAACGACAAAATGATTTCGAATTGAAATTGAAATAAGTGATTTTGGAAATGGAATTTGAAACTAATTGTTTAGTTGAAACCAAAGGATTAGGAAAGTGAATTTGAGATATTTGATTTCAGAGGATAAGTTGAAATTTGATCGGCAAAGGTATGTATTTAAATTTCTGTATGAAATTTGATGATTTTCTGGTCTAGCCACTTGGATTTTTGTTTTCTTTTGTAATTTGGGAGCCCGTAGAGGCATTTTGTAGTTGTACTGAGCTAGCCGCGCAAAGGAGACGCTGGTAAAAAATTCGGATATTTAGGGAGTTAGAAAAATTTTGAGAAAATTTTGATAATTCAAGATTTGGTTTTAAATTCAAATTTGAATTGTTAAGTAAATAATATTATTGGGACTTATGGATAAGTTTGGAAAGCTAGAAAAAGGGTTAGTGTGTCTTTAATAAAAAGATTGTTTTGAGAATTGTTTGGAATTGTTTGGTTTTGGGAAAAAGTAAATGGGCATTGGACCATTCTTCTAAACTAGCAAATTCGGGGATGAAATTCATTTAAAGGGGAGGAATGTGACGACCCGGATTTTTTGAGCATTTGAAATTGGAATATCTAATCGATTTTAGATTTGAAAGATTTATTTTAACTTGAATTCCAAACATCGCTATTTATTGGATAATAAAATCATTGAATTTAATAATTGAAAGTTGGGTGAAATATTGAATCTTCAGTTTTAAGCTTGTTAAAAATAATTTGAAGGCTTGAGGAATTTATATTGATAGAACTGAAGATAGTAAAAGTGTTGAAATGGAATTTGGGAATATTATATTAAGTTTTGAAAATATATCGTTTAAATTGACGTTTAAAAATAGCCTTCCGAGGCACAGTCTCGGAATTCGACGAAACCAGTTTCATTGGATCCGTAATATTTTATTAATTATCATATTTTAATTTTCGTAGTGTTTGGAGTGATCGTTTGGACGTACGATAAGTAAACGTGCTGAAAATTAAATCGAAATTTAATATAATAACTAGGTTCAAAAAGCTATCTCCTCCATACGATCGAATTAGGGTTTGAAACCTTTTCCATTGCGTTCGGAATAGGAGTATAACATTAGAAAAGCCAGATGGCATGCCTCGATAGGAGATCAAAATTTTAGTTGCTAAAATAAGATATTTTAGGAAATAAATAATATTTTATAATTTCAAAGTCAAAGCCCTACATTATGTAACATGCCATTCCGTCCCACTTTATAACCGCATATTCTTTCCCTTATCTCCTTCAATTCGAAAACGAAATCGAAAAGAAAACAACGAGCATTTTTACAAATCCACGACGGCTTCTTTGAATCGAATCCATAAATCTCATTCCTCCCCCTCTTTTCACGTTCTCTAACCTCCCAAATTTCCACTCGATTCTCTAAATTAAATAAATGGCTTTGGCAGCCTCATCTCAAAGCAATTGCGTCGATGTTCGAATCAATGGTCGCGTCTTGATGAAAGCTCGCGTAAGGGTCGACATCGAACGCGTGTACCACGACGTGGTACAGCGGTAGAGTGAAGGAGTAGGTGTGACCCTGCCTGTTCGTCGATGACATCGAGGTGGTAGGCGCAACCCAGGGAATGATGGCACTCGCGATGATTTGTTGAAGATGGGCTCGTTTTTTGATCTAAGGCTTCGATGCTTGAATGCCGGGAGGGTTGTGTTGATCGAGCAGTGAAGGGGAGGGTCGCGACACTCTATTCATTCACGAGCCTGAGTGGAAGAGGGGTTTTGCGAGGATTATGTATTCCCTTTTATTCAATTTGTAATTGCTACGTATATATACAGAAGAGAAAATATCGGTTAGTAATATCTGCAAATTATTTTCAATTTAAAGGTGTATATGTGTATTATATACAGTAAGGAAAAATTGCTACTTACAGAAAATGAAATTATAAACATAAATATATCTAGAGGAATATATATATATATACACATACATGTTTAGCCTACTGTTATTTTAGAAAAAAAAATATTCAGGAGATAAATTTGTTAATTTATTTAGTTACTAAGAAATTTCTAAAGTAAAAAGTAAAAAAAAATAGGTTAAATTAAATTATTAGTGAATTAAATTCACGAAATGGAAATTGCTTGTCTGATGATTTAAATTATTTATAGGCCATGTAATATTTATACAAGGTCCAAAAACGTGAAGAAAGCAAGCGGGTCTGGATCAGATTGCAAATTAAAATCAAAGGTGAGTTAATCTCACTCATCTGGTTGCTATTTAAATTTAAATGGTTAAATCTAAATATTTGATTGAATTGATTGAATGTGATATACTATATAGTAGGATATAGTATATATTGGAGTGATTGGTTCCCGCATTATATAGCGGATGAGACCCTATGCGCCGCATAATAGTGGATGATATTATATAAAACTCATATACCGCAATATTCCACCTCGAAGTGGAATTGGTATTTTATGTTGTGCTAACATCAGTGGATGCAGGGAAACAGGTTGGAGGGATCCAACTGGATTCCTCAAAATTATTTAGATTGTTTAATATTTCGTATTATGAATGTTTGATATTCTATGATGAATTATATTGATAATTGGAACATTGAATACTGTGGTTTGCTTGAATATATTTCGGTGCACTGGGTCATCAAAATATTTAGAATTGGATTTTTTGGAAGAAATATAAGAGTAAATTTTGGAAGTGAAATAATTATAGAATAAAAATAAGAATAAATTCGAAAGAAATAAAAATGACTTTTAAAAACTGAAGTTAAATTGTATAGTAAAGATTTAAAACAAGTTTTAAATCAAAGTTAAATCTCGAATTCAAGTTAGTGAATCTCGGTTTTTAAACAAATAAAAAATTTAAATTTAAATTGTTTTAACAACTTGAATGTTAAAGTGTATTTTTTAAATTGATTTGAATTTAAAAATGAATTTGTTCTTAAATTCCTTTAAACTTCTTTATAAAATGAGTAATTAATTTATTTAATGAAGTAAATAAAAAGGTAGTTAATTGCTGGTTGAGCTTAATCAAGAGTGATTAATATTTGTGGTTTAATTAACAATTAATTACTTAATGTAATTAATTTAGATTAGGATAAATTAAAATGTAATTCAAAATCATTAATTTATATAATTAATGATGTAATTAAAGGTTGATTGATTAAGATTAATTAATCAATAATAAGTGATCTATGAGAAATTAATTAATATAAGTAATTAAGGATTAATGTAATTAATTATAGTTAATTAATTTGTGAAGTAATTAAAGATTAATTACTGTTTTTGGTTAAGAATAATAAATTTGTGTAATTAATTAAATATAATTACTTGAATGTAATTGAAGGATGATTAATCCAGGGTGATTAATTAAGATGGATGATTAAAGGATGATTAATTAATTGATTTGAAATTAATTAAAGTCAAGTGAAGGAATCTAAGTCATTGAGGTTAGTAATTCAATTAGAAGTGATTAAATTTATTTTGGAAGTGATCTAGTTTGTTTATGGATATTGTGGTTATCTATCAATGATAAATTGTTGTGTAAAGGGACATCCTATATATAAAATTTGAAGTGTATTTCATTTGGATAACTTGGATTAGGATGACATGAGACCCAAAGAGACCGGGGTCGAGTATTAGAAATACCAGAAACCACTTCGAAATTTTCTATAAATTGATATGTGAAATCAATAGGCTGGAATGAAATGTTTTAAGTGAATTGGACCATTTAATCTAAATTTTGGTACTTAGAAAATTGATGTGTGAGAAAAATGATGTCTATAACAAATTGTGAATTTGTAAATTGATATGAGTTACCCCGGGTTTTATAAGTTGTATGCTTTGTATTACATGATAGTTGGGTTTACTCACGCTGGTTTCCAGCCTGGCCCGGGTGTTACTTTGACGTAATGCTCGGTTCAGACCGAGTATTACAGGTTTTCAAGTAAGAACGTTATGGAGCTCAGAAGACGGGCTGGATGGCAGGAACGTATGGAGAGTTCCCTCTGTATTATATTGTTTTATATATCTGAGTAATGTTGATTGTATATGTATATATGTTGAAACTCTAATGTATTAAAGTGAAATTTGACAAGTACAGTTTTCCTTTGTATAACTGTTATTATTTGTTATTATATTTTATCCTCCGCGAATGTTAGAAGTTGGTGTTTCTGTTCTTCTTATTCTTCTATCTCTTTCTTCTTTTTCCTAACTATCTAGAATTTTCGAGATCGAAAATTCTGGGTCGTTACAAGAGGTCTCTACACCGTGCTTAATATACTTTGTCAAATACTCGTATTCCTTCTTCTTTGGAAACACGTCTAAGATATGGGGTAGAGTACCCTCTCCTGTATAATATGCCATCAAAGAAAGAAAACTATTTAGCCTGATAGCCGATTTACGAGTTTCATTCTTGTTTGGAGGTAGGACGCTGCTTACCAAGAATTGTTTAATAGGGTTCATTCATGAGTTCTCCTTTGTATGTTGAGGGATAGACGCAATCGGAGTGTTATCTTTGTTTACAAATGTTTCTTGGTTCTGAGCTTCTCTGACCATAAAACACTGTGCTCTAGTTAGGGCCGATATTTGGTTAGCCTTAGTAATGCTCAGCTCGGCTTGATGTCCTATTAGGACAGTTTTCATTTCTTATGTTGCTTTACTGCTAGAAAGTTTAGCCAACGAGTCTGTAGAGGAATTGTTCTCACATAGTATTTAAATCTATATCAAATTAATCAAATTACCCTAGCAATCTTTTGGACAGTTCTACATATTTAGCTAAGGTTGACTCTTTTGTTTGGTAATTCCCTTGCACTTGATTCACAACAAATTGGAAATCACTATGAATTTTAATATAGTTTACTTTCATTACTCGAGCCATCCTTAAGCTTGCGATGAGAGCCTCATATTCTACCATATTATTGGTGGATTTGATTCTAAGTTGCACTATCCCATATAGTTTCTGCTTATCCGGAGTGATTAGTACATATCTGATCCATACCCTACCATAAATAATTTCAAGAACTAGAAGTGGGCATCTCTTCCTTAGATTGTGGCTCAGTAGGTAACACATGTTCCATCACGAAATCCACTAGTGATTGTCCTTTGATTGCTTTTATTATGCAGTTGGAGATATCATATTGACTCAGCTGCATTGCCCACTTTAACAAGGGACCCGACGTCTTTGGCTTCTATATTATTTGCTTTAGCGATTTGTATGTGAGGATTTTGATGGGATGCACTTGAAAGTATGAACACATCTTTCTTGCTGTAAGAAGCAAGTTGTAGGCTAACTTTTCAATGATTGAGTAGTTGAGCTCTGCCCCGGACAAGCGCTTGCTTATGAAGTATATAGGCCCCTGGTCCATTCATCTTCCTGAACTACTGCAGCATCAATGGTTTTATCAGTTTCAACTAAATACGTGTACAAGTCCTCGCCTGTTATCGATTTTGATAAGATAGGAAAACTGATTGGATAATCCTTTAAATTTTGGAATAGGATTTTGCACTCCTCAATCCATTTAATTTCCATCCTCTTTTCACTTGGTCGAAGAATGGTATACATTTGTCAGTTGCATTGGAGATGAATCTGCTTAGAATGGCCACTCTACCGTTTAGGTTCATGATATCATTTGGCTTTTATGGGACTCCTATCTTCCTTATGGCATCTAATCAGGGTTTGCTTCAATGTTGCGGGTGCTTACTATGTACCCAAGAAATTTCCCTACCTGAATGGAAAAAGTGCATTTCAAGGGATATAACTTCATGTTATATTGACTTAGGACTGCAAAGGTTTCCTTCAAATCTTGCACATGAATCGGTGCTGCTTTTTATATAACAAGCATGATGTCCACGTATACTTCAATATTTTTACCAATCTGATCTGAGAACATCATATTAACTAACCTTTAATAAGTTGCTCCAGCATTTTTGAGTCCAAATGGCATAACCATGTAGCAATATAAGCCTTTATCCCTCAAAAATTGGTATGCTCATACCTGATCTGGCTCAAGATAGCTATCTTATTATAAGCTAAGTACGCATCCATGAACGAGAGTAGTTCATGTCCACTGGTTACATCCACTAATTGATCAATTCTATGTAGGGGAAAGCTATCCTTTGGGATGTCTTATTGAGGTTGGGGTAGTCTATGCATGCTCTCTTTCCTATTCGACTTCTTTATATGGACAGGGTTGGCGATCCACTTTGGGTAGCACACTTCCTTGATGAACCCATTTTCCTTCAGCTTCTTAACTTCTTCATGCAAAGCGTTATCCTTTCCTAAACTATAGTTATGCACTTCTGCCTAACTAGATGGGCACTAGGATCAATGTTGAGTGCATAGAAGATTATAGCTGGGTCTATTCCTACCATGTCTAAGTGTGTCTAGGCAAAAACATCTGCTGATCTCTTGAGGAAGCCTATACATTCTGTTCTACTTTTTACGCTGACATTTTTTCCTATCTTGCGAACCTTTGAAGGATTTTTAGGATTTATCTATATAACCTCGAGATCATCCATTGGCTTCAACAGTCTCCTTGTCTCCCTTAATCTCATATCTATTTAACTTTTATTTCTTTAGGTTAGGGTGTAGCGGTGAAATCCTGTATCTGAGCTTCTTCAGAGAAATACTGCACATGAATTATACTCGTCAGTGTTGATCATGTGCATATACTCCCTTTTATTCCTCTTTACTGATGTTTTGATCGTAGAATAGCCTATTTTAACATCATTTTTGGTACTTTGTACCGATGTAGTTATTGGAACTGGCTTGATTTATTTTTCATTATCATCATCACAATTATTAGAGGAGGGAACAAATTTATTTATAGAATTGAGCTTTACAATGTACAATTTTCTGGCTAACAATTGTTCCCGCCTAATTAATCCTATTCTGGCAGCAATATGGGACTTCATAAGCAAGTTTTTCCAAGACATTACTGCTTCATGTCAATTAGTGCAGGCCTTCTCAAGAATGCATTGTACGGAGACTGCTGATCTATGATCATGAAGCTTGCATAGAATGATTTATGAAGATGGGTAGTCCCTATGATGACGAGAAGACGTGCTGACCCGATACGAACAATTGTAGTATTATTAAAGCCATATATTGGTTTAGAGCTTGGCTTTAGCATTTCCATTGGAAGTTTCATCTTTTCAGATGAGATTTGAAAATAACATTAACGGAGCTTCCAGAATCCATAAAGATTTCCTTTGTGGTGTAGTTTGAGATATGCACCATGAATATTAGCAGATCTTGATGTTGAAAAATCACATCGGTGTCGTCACCAGCAGCAAAGACTATGCTCAAAGTAGGCTTCCATTTCACATGGAATATGGTTCTTTGCTCTGAGTAGGCTTCTATTCCACATGGAATATAGTTCTTTGCTCTGCTTTAGCCTTTGATCAACCAATCTTTTATGTCGCCTCTCTAACCAGATATGGACCCAAAACTAATCTGTTTGCAGTCTCCAACCAAAATGCTAGTGATTTGCAAAGCCTTCCATACAAAGCTTCAAAAGGCATCATTCCTCTACTAGTATGATAATTGTTATTATAGGAAAACTCGACTAAGTGTAGGCAATCTTCCCAGATCCACCAAAGTCCAATACATAAGCTCTTAACAAATCCTCGAGTACCTTATTCACTTTCTCAGTTTGCCCATCCGTTTGAGGGTGATACGCAGTACTCATCATGAGCTTGGTACCCAAAGTCTCATGTAGACTCTTCTAGAACTCGCTAATGAACAAGGAATCCCTATCACTTACTATACCACTAGGAATTCCATGCAAACTAACTATGTTCTTCATGAACAACTTAAGTTAAAACAGGTGTCATCCTGGTTGACTTAACGGGAATGAAATGGGCACTCTTGGTCAACCTGTCCACTGTGACCCATATACTTTTATTTTCTTTATTCGAACTTGGCAACCCATCTATAAAATCCATGAATATCAAATCCCATTTCCAAACTGGTATGTCCAAAGGTTGAAGCAACCCACTCGGCTTCTGATGTTCGGCCTTTACTTGTTGACAGTTTGCACACTGCCTAACCCAAAGCCAACATCCTTCTTCATACCTTCCCAGCAGAAGCTCCTCATTATATCCTGATACATCTTGGTTCCTCTGACATGAATCATGAATTTACATCTATGGCATTCCCTAAGAATTTCTTTCCTTAAGTCCTCAACATTCAGAACACACAACCGCCCCTTATTTCTTAATCTTCCCCTCAGGTCAAGACTAAAATAATTTAAATCATCGATCTCCAATCCAACCTCAAGCCTTCTAACCTTTTCGACTAAAAATGGATCCTTTTTCTGCTTAGAAGCGATCCTTTCGATCAATACCAATCAAACATCCAAACAGGACAACCCGACGGTGCTCTGACTAGAACTAGCAGTCGATCTTAACTACACACTACAAGTGGTCAAAGCTTCTAAATCTTTCCATTTTTTCCAACATATTTAACACCACATTTTGATGTTTTCTACTAAGAGCATCCGCTATATTATATCCTTTCCTATTTGTGTACTCTACACAAAAAATATAAGTTGCTAAAAACTCCAGCCATGTATGCTGTCTTGTATTCGATTCCTTTTGAGGGAACAAATATCTTAAAGACTTGTGATTTGTATATAGCTCAAATCTCTCCCCTAAGAGATAATGTCTCCATCTTCAATGCAAAGATCGCCACAGCCAACTCCAAAACATGAGTATGATATCTCACCTCATGCGATTTAAGCTGTCGTGAAGCGTAGGTAATGACTTTACTCTTCTACATCAACACAGCTCCTAATCTAGTTCCGCATGCATCGGTATACACCACCAACCCTTGGTTTCCCTCTGGAACCACTAACATAAGCACGTTGTTCATTAAATGCTTTAACTTAAGGAATGCTTCCTCATAATTGTCGGACAAAATAAACTTCACATCCTTTCTGTTTAACTTTGTCAAAGGCGTTGCTATCCGTGAAAAATCCTTAATAAATCTCCAGCAATAGCCAGCAAGTCTAAGAAAACTTCTAATCTTAGTCGTTGTCTCTGGTCTATTCCAATTATTAACGACTTCAATCTTACTTGGATCGACTGACTGACCCTTTTCTAAAACCACTGACAAGAAGCTTAACCTCTTTCTTTTAGAATGTTGTCCTCTGCTACTCTTAACTAATGGAAACCTGTTGCGAAATCCAATTGGGAAAGTACTCTGGTCCACATAACTGATCAAATAAATCATCGATTCTAGGCAAAGGATACTTATTCCCGATCGTCTTCTCGTTTAACTTACGTTAGTTGATGCATAACCTCAACGACTATCCGATTTCTTTACGAACACCATGGCCGCTTCCCAAGGCGAATTGCTTAGTCTAATAAAATTTCTCCCTTCTAGATCCACCAACTTCACCTTCAATTCCATCATCTCGGTCGGTGTCATCCTGCTAGGGGGTCCACTTACAGGTTCAGCACCTGCCATAAGATCTATCCAAAACTCAACGACTCATTTTGATGGTAATCCTATAGTCGGCTCAAAAAAATATACAAATTCTCTTGCTACTCGAACCTGACTTAACTCTTCTTCTACTCCCATGGCATTCAACAGAGTACAAGCACTCTGGTCAGAATCCTCCACTGAGAATATAATTCGGCTATGACTATCAGGATGTCTCGATGATATTTCCCCATCCTAGAAAAATATTCGAGCCGCATACCTACCCAACAAATCCATACCTAAAACGATGTTGAAATCTACGAACTAAAAAACATACAGACTGCATGCCAACTCATGACCTAAAAAATCAAGTTCTAACTGTCACGTCTCGTTCCCAGAGTTGCATATCCTCCTATCGGATTCGCAACCCTTAAGGAAGTAACATGACAACTGTGTTCTAAACATAACATATCAACCAAATACTGAGATATAAATGAATATGATGCACTGATATCAAATAGTACCTTAATTGGTATGCTCTGAATCAAGAGTGTACCATCCATCATAGTCTTTCCCTCCTCAGCAGCAGTTGGCCTAGTAGACGAGGGTTCAACAGCAAAGACCTTTCTCATGTCCACCATTACAGGTTTTGGACACTGATCCTTATAATGCCCAATCCAATCGCAGTTAAAGCACTTCACACCCTTCTTGTCGGTGCCTTTTTCCCCTTGCCAGTTTGGCATTCATGAGCATAATTACCCTTCTTATCGCACTTAAAGCAAACCAAATTAACTTTTTCCTTCTTGGCAGCTTCTCCCCTCTGGGTTCCCTTCTTTTCAAAAAACTTCCTCTTCTTTTCAAGAAAACTCTAGGTTTCAACCTGCTTCTCCTTTCCATAAGTAGCGAGCATTTTCTTATGTCGGATTGTCTTTTCCACAATAACATTACAGCGATCATGAAGATGTGGCAAGGTCGCATTAGCAATCTCAGGTCTCAATCCCCGAATAAATTTTTCATTCCTCTTTATGATGGTGTCAATGGTAGCATATCCATATATGGATAACCCATCAAACTTCATGGCATACACAATCACCGATATCTCGCCTTGCACCAAATCCATGAGCTTCCTCCATAATGCTGACATGGAAACTTCAAACAAAAGCCCATCTTCGAATCTACTTCGGAACTCAGCCTAAGTCAACTCTTCCTTGGGAACTCCAGCATTGACAATATTCCACTAATGAAGCGCTGCTCCCGACAACTGCCTAGAGGCTTATCTCATCTTCTATTCATCATTTAATCCCAAGTTAGCGGAGATCCTTTCAAAATGCAGAAGCCAGTTCTCCACTTCTATAGCATCGTTCATTCCCAAAAACGGCTTCCCACCAAGACTGGTATAGTCTATGCTCAGCTTAGCATAGTTGTTTCCAATTGGAGACACGAGATTAGCTCCTCCAACATTCCCAACTACTCCAACAGCTACTCCTGCTTGTATTGGATTAATGAAGAAATGATGCATCATCCCCGTATCTACTGGCAGATTTCCAGCACCTACATTGGTATCTGCATTTTGATTAGCATTTGCTTGTCGACTCGGATTTCTTCTATTGGGTCAGGCATTTCCATTAGTTGTGATGCTTCCTCCATTGAGATTTCCTCTTTTGTTTCCTATATCCATATCTTCGTTTCTCGTAAATCTGCATACAAGCCTTAGTAAGATACTAGCGGTTTAAGAGAGAGGGACTATGTACTTATATATATCAAATACAAGTACGTTACTATTGCGTTAACCCAAACTCTGACCTTATTTTCTGATTCCTTGGATTATATTTCGAAAAATCATTTTAAGTATGAAATTTCTTTTAAGTTTTCATAAACCTTTGCTTTGGTGCAAACTTGTAACATCCCCCACGTGGAGGTCCAAAACTAACGACTATGGATGTTGCAGTTATCCATAAATATTAATTCTCGGTGACCAAATGCAATAATGTTAGCTACATTGATTTAAAAGAAATACATGGATATGAAAAAAAATTAAAACCATTAAACAAATTTATCATTCCATTTCAATCATACTTCAAATTAATCACATAATCCCAAATTCAAGAACCACGTTTAGAGAAAATATAATTATTACAAAATATGTCAAGACCATATAAGCTTGGATGATCAAAGTCTGAACATAGGCAAATAAGCAACTTTCTCTTTACAACCAAAACATAGCGGAATCAAATAGAAAAGAACTCCGAGAGTTTAAGGAAAACATAAACTTTGAGTCGGACAAAAAGCCTGGTATGAATAATAACCTACCATCTCGAACCATTTAGATATCTAGTGAGACTACGCCGCTTAGCAGAACGGGTTTTCCGCTCACTAGTATCTTGCCCAAAAATTTATAATAACCATATATTACGCTCTTGCATCCACAATGGTTAAAAACAAAGCAATTTAAAATATCATGATGATATGCAAACAAGCAAAATATCATAGATATTCTATTCCCATTCATTTGACTATCTGTCTCAGTTATAGTTTCTAGGGTCCCTATTAACCTATTAGTTTTCGTAGGCTGACTAGTAACCTGTCTAAACTCTTACGGACTATCTGTCCGGTTCCTTATTTTTCGTGGGATCACTAAGAACCTATTGGCCCCTGCCAATAACTTCATCCAATTATTTCATGGGTTCTTCTAAACCTATTAGCATCTCCAATAACTTCTTTCATATCATAGTTTTCATGTGTTGACTATGAACCTATTGATCTCTGTCAATAACTTTATTCACATATAATTTTCATGGAATCACTAGAACCTATCTAAACTGACAACTTCTTGATCAGTCTTTGGGCATCCTATGTTCTGGTCCACCCGACCTCTTGGATGCAACTCTACACATTCAGGAGTTAACTCAACTTAAATTCACTGTTGGATCGACCTGGTTGGTTATTCTGCCCTTACTCCCCAAAATATAGTTATGAGTCCATTATATAGTGAATATGTTTTTAGAAGAAGCACATACAATAACATAACAATACCATCATTTATATTTTAATATCCTTGAAGTCATTATTTTTATCAAGGAAAGCTTCTTCAACAACTCCAAAATTAAAAATCATTCCAAAGCTCTTTTATATTGCTATGCATTTTCCCTTAAAAAATGAGATTGGATTCTTTATTTTGAAAACTAAGGCTTTCGAACCCTTATACCTTTACTTTCGAAACCATTAGAATATATTTTTCGAAAGCATTCAATTCTTCTTTTCAAAACACTTGAAAATATGTCTTTCGAAACATTTTAAATTATCTCTTTCGAAAGCATCAAAAACGTCAAAACATTCCTTTCGAAAGTATTAAAGCATGATTTTCTAACTTATAGATGCATAGCTTCGAAACTATTTGAAAGTGCCTCTTTCAAAACCATTGAGTTTAATCTTTTGGGTCAAAGTGAACATAAGCGAAAGTACCTCTTTTGAAACCATTAACCTTCAAATAAAAGAGTTTGGGGAAAACAGACGACTTCACAGTGATTCTTTCGTAAGCTTTAATCTTTTAAGTAAAACAATCGGAAGGATGGCTTCGGAACACCTTTCGAAGCCATTGCCTTCGAAACCTTTAGTTTAAATGGTTACTAGAGCCCTTTCGAAAGCATTGGAATGCAGCTTGTTATATTTATAAAATAAAAGCTTGCCTTTCGAACTCATTGAAAACTTTCAACCTATTCGAATGGTATGAATACGACAGCAAGGTTTTGACTTGGTTCAAAACTACCCTTTCAAAAGCTTCTCTTTAAAACATAATATACGACAACTCATTCGAAAGCTACCTTTTAAACAAAGAGGTGGCAACCCCTTTGAAAGCTATATAATATTAATTCAACCCTTTCAAAAGCATCCATTAAAAGCTAGGCAAATGGCATCTCTTTTGAAAGCAAAAAAAAGACATTCGAAAGCAATTTATAATGGCCTTGACCCCTTCAAAAGCATGGGTTCGACTCTATACCTGCTGCATCTCTCCAATCCACTACGTACCAAAGCATTGATACCTTGTGTATTGGTTTTGACTTAATTAGGGTAAAGTATGAGGTCGAAAGGTAGCATCTAAAAGTGGCAAAGCAGTAAATCTATGTAAAACTATTTTGTTGCCTTTTTATGCAAATGTTTTTCAACTAACTTGCCTCTCCGTAAAAATTTAATTGGCTGCCTTAAACTTTACCAAAATCTTTTCTAAAAGGCCGCCGAATTCATTTAGAATTAATTAAAAATGATTAACAAAGAAGCCCTTCCCTTTAACAAAACAATTAAGAAATTTAAGTCCTCCCACATAATTAAATTAATTTCCATAGCAAATCACTTAGGAAAAAATCCCCAAAAATCATCAAAATTCACTTTTAATATGTTATCTAATATATAAATTCAGACCCAAAATCCTTTGTATGATAACTTAGATAAATTTTTAAACCCAATTAATTATTTCTTCTTTTAAAAATTCATAATAAATTATCCATAACTTGGATAATTGTAAAATTTAAACTCATCTTCAAAATAATGTTTTACATTACATATTGAATAGTCATGGCATTTGAAACCCAGTATATACAATTTTTGCCTTAAAATCGGATAAAACATTTTCCAAACATACTTGTTTGAATCAAACATATCATATGTAATCCAAGCATGTCATCGTTAAAATCATCATAAAAGTCTTAAATTTTAAACCCAAAATCAAATGCTCTTTAAAAAAACGAAAATGAGATGGTTTTGATTATTATTCACTATGCTTTGGATAAGGAACTTGAGATTCGATCTTGCTTAGTCCTCATTCGCTTGAATCCTAAGCTTTGGTTAACTTTTTAATCTCCTTTTCCCCTAGGTTGTAGCCGGCTTAGAGCTTCCCTTTTCTTATGTTTTTCAATTATGAACGTATGGAATGAAAATGGAAATAAGCGTTTAGGGGTTAAGGGTTATGGTGGATGGCTATTTCTCATAATGCCCTTTCCTTATTCTCTTATTAATTAACTAATAAAATGATTTCCATAAACTCATTCTTTTAATTTTATTTAATTAAGCATGACCTCTATTTAGTTTTCCAATCTCAATCCTCTTATCACTCTAATCTTTACATTATTCTATTTAATTTATTTAATTAAATCTCCTAAATAATTTTATTTAAAATTATGGGTATTACATAAACTTTCCTTTTTCTGTTTTTTCCTTTTTCCTCATTGTAGTCCAACTTTTATCATAGAAGCGGTTCCTTTTGGTCATGTGCTTGCATTAATTCACCTTTACATATGTTTGGAAAATTTGGGTGTAAAGGCAGGTTTTGTGAGTCGAAAGAGTGAATGCAATAATTGTCCGTGAGAGATCTTGTATGAATCGCCCCAGAAGGAGTTTGGGAATGACTGTCATTGGATGTCGAATTTATATTTTGAATGTAAGTATTGTAAACTAAAACCAAATCAGTTCTATATATATAATAATTCATAAAGTGTTTATGAATATATATTCCATTGCATTGAGTAGCAATTGTTTCACGAAATACCGACTTTATAGCGAAGGAATTTCTTTAAGAAATTATTTATATTAAAATGAATTTGGATATGATCCAAAGTTAAAATTGATTATGTAGGTTGAAATGAAATTAATCTAACCTAAATTAACACATCGCATTAGAATGTCTAATAAGTACTCTAACATGTTAAAGAGAAGCTATTGGTTTCTTATTAATATCGAGAATAGAGAATCCTCATTTGTTAATTAAGCCATTAAGAGTATTGACTCTATGGTATAGTATGATGCACAAATCCTAAAAGGATTCCAAATGCTTTATCAAAATATGATTTTGGTATTTGCACCCAAAGGGTATGATCCATCGACCACAATTGAGTCGTCAAATGAAAGACCAATGCAGTTGGAAAATAACGAGCAATGTTAATAAGAATAACATTGCAAATTTCAATTATTGAAATTGCGTAATAGATTCGTCGTTCAATGAGATCAAATTAATTCAGATTTACCCACAATAGTATCGCTTGGTATGACTTTGTGTTTTGTACATATATGAAGAAATGAAGAATTCTAAAAATGATTTAGAATGGGCTATTTGCATGTAGCAACCAAAGTATCATGAAGTTAGTGGGAGCAATATTGAGTTTGTGAATTTTAGGACATGGTCCAAGAAATGATATGGAAGCATCATTTTATAAGCATCATTTTATAAGCATCGAAATTGAATAGTTATTTTGATAGAATTATCGAATAGTTTGATTTTATTCGAAATGTTATGGAAGCATCATTTTATCATCTTTGCATCTATCTTTTATTCATGCCTTTGGCATGTGCCTACCACGCTACTTGGAGGCGGACTATTTTTTGACTGTAAAGTCTAGTCGTCATTTACAACCTTTCTTAATTCGCACGCATGGTTTTTTGTACCGGTTCAGGTCGTCTAATATCCATACGTCCAGTGTAATTATTTGGCTGAAAAGCCGATTCACATGTGATACAACTCATTGTTGTTAGTTGTGTTAGTAAAATTAATACATGGAAATTTTTATACTGGTCCGGCCAGTCTGATAACCATACATTCAGTTCATTGTATTATTGCTTCGTATAATAATTACAATACTTGTTACTTTGCTATACAAATAACACTGGTTATACCAAATAAGGCCTGAGATGCCCGGATTCCATGTTCTTGGAACTAGATTTCCATCAGGTCTTGAGAGACGATAAGTTTCATTAGTTGAGACTTCTACTGTAACCAGCGGGACTTCCAAATTTGGGCCAAGAGCACCATCTTTTGGGTCCTTGGTGTTAACCACTGCTCTTTGCAATATTAGATCTCCTTTGAAGAAGTTTCTCTCTTTGAGCCTAACACCAATTCTTCGCCATCGTTTGTCGAAATGTGGTGGACCAAACTACCACCTCATCTCTTCTTTCTTAAATAAGATCGAGTGCAGCTTCTTTTATTCCTTGTTTTTTTTTTTGCAAGTTAAGCGGGGTTAAACTTGGCCCCTACCAGGTTTATTAATGAAACGGACATACGTGGAGGAGAACTAAGTGACAAGGAAAAAAAGGGCAAAAACACAACAACAATGGGAAACAAACATAACAGAGAATAAAAACCAAAAAAGAAAAAAAGAAGGAAAACTACGGAATCCAGGGATCAAACTGATTTACGTGAAATGAGTGCCTACTGTCATGCATCCCCTTAACTATTTCATTCTTCAACAATGCCCACACCATTTCCCTACTACTGCATTTCCCTTCAAATACCCTCTGATTTCTTTTTGACCATATAGCCTTAAGAAGCTTTTTCAGCAAAAAGAAAAAGTATAATCTAAAGTCTTCCTTCCATCCAGTCGCATGCTCAATCAGCAACCAATGGTTCAAATTGTTGTGAGTAGGCAACAACCCTTGCACACAACATAGCAGCCCGTTCCATAAGTGAAGCACATATGGACAGTCAAAGAATAAGTGAACGACACTTTCGCTTTGTTGATCACACAACACACAAGTTGGAAGGACTGGCATACATAATCGAACTAGTTTATCTTTTGTCATCAGGGCATTGCTTGTAACCTTCCAGAATACAAGATTATCACTAGCAGATGAGACAGGAGACCAAGTGACCTGATTCCACTTGGAATCAGGCATTGCGTCAATACCCCGCAAGTCATTGTACACACCACCAATTGAATGTGCACGATCAGTCCACAGCACAGTGTCATGTTCAGGGTGGTCAAAAGTACATGGTTCATGAAGCTTCCAATAAGCTCTGACAACTTGATTCCTAGAGAAAGGAACAACAAGCTTACCATCAACCACATGATCCATAACTAGAGCATTAAAACTAATTCCAGAATGTTGCTTCTGCTGAAATGAGAAAAGATGATCAAGAACGACTCCATTACCAATCCAAGGCACTGACCAAAACTTACATTGACTCGCAGCAGACAGTTTAATACGAACAAGTGGTAAGAAAATGTGTCTGAGCTTTAAGATACTCCTCCAAATCCAACTGCATGAATTGGGTATCTCCATACACCAGAAGTTATTAGTCCCAATATTGTACCCGATGGTCCATTTCACCCATAAAGAGTCATGCTTGTTTAACAACGCATTGAAGTGTTGACTGAATGCGGCCTTGTTCCAACTCTCAATATTAAGCAACCCCAATCCACCTTTGCACTTCGGCTTCTCGATGGAGGAGAACGAACAAGGCAGTAATTTCCTCGTGCGAATAGTACCAAACCAAAAAAATCTTAACATCGCACGTCTTATCATTTTCAAAAGCCTTGTTGGAAGCATGTACACCCTAGCCCAATAAACTATAACAGAGAAGCTCACTGATTGAATTAGAACCAACCTACCTGCTTGAGTCAAGAAATTGTTAGTCCAACAATCCATGGTACCAGTGATTTTTTCGTACAATGGCAGGCAGTTAGCATGAGTGACACGTGAGGAGCACAGAGGCAACCCCAGGTAAGTCATATCAGATGCCATAGACCGCATACCAGCTATAGTCGTGAGGTTGGTTTCCTGAAGGCTAGATATCCCTGAGAATAAAATGCTTGACTTGGTGTAGTTAAGCTTAAGACCAGTTATCCTGTAAAAAAAGGTGAAGAACACTCTTAATACACTCTATAGATTGCAGGTTAGGCTTAGTGAAGATCATGATGTCATCCGCGAAGAGGAGGGATGTAATTTGAAGTTCCTTACATTTTGGGTGGTAGTGTATTTGTTTATTATGATATAGTGGCCTTAACATACAGGTGAATACCTCCATAACCATGATAAAGAGATAGGAAGAGAGGGGATCCCCCTGCCTTATTCCCTGCCTAGAAACAAAGTTGCTTGTGCTATAACTATTGATTATCAGAGAGAATGTTGGTGTAGAAATACACTCGTAAACCCAAGCAACAAAGACTTTGGGGAAGCCCATCAGAGACATTATCCTAACTATTGACTTCCACTGAATCGAGTCATAGGCTTTCATAAGATCCATCTTAAGCATGGCACGCGGCGAATTATTCACGCGATTGTAACCAAGTAGGAGCTCATGAGCTAGCACTATCTTTTTTCTCTAATGGCCTCTCCCGCCCGTATCTCCCCCCATCCTCTGTCAACTCAAACTGCCATTCCCATACCTACAACTGTACTCTCTTCTTCTCCTAGCTCAGCTATCTTGTCCACCTCGCCTCTTTCCTTACCACCGTTGGTCCCTCCCCCTCCCCTTGCCCCATCTTCATCCCGTGTCTCCTCTGAGCCCTCTTCTTTGCCTTGGTCCTCTCTTTTAAAAATCGTCCTCGCAACGCTGGCCAATATATTCCTGTTGATATCCCTCTTTCTTTCGATGGGCCAACCTTGGTTCCTCCCGAAGTGGTTATGGATGCTGGGAATAAGGTGTGGGAAGATTGGCTAGTTGGATTCTTCCTTGATAAACCACTCTCTTATATGACAGTTATCACCCTCCTGAAGAAACTTTGGAAACTTAAAGGTGAAATTAAAATCAAGTCTGATGGTATCTTGTTCTTGTTCCATCTTTCCTGTGCTGAGGATAGAAGGAAGATTGTGGAATCCGACCCTATATTCCTGAGGAACAAGATATTCATTATTAAAGCACGGGATCCTTTTATTGGTAACAGTTGTAGTACCATTAAATCAGTGCCTGTTTGGATAAGATTATCGAACATTCCACTCTACGCTTGGTCTCACCTTGGTATTAATTGGCTTGCGACGAGAATTGGTAAGCTCCTCTGTCTTGACTCTTCCACTGTAAGGATGGAGAGAATAGGTTATGCAAAGTGTCTGGTTGATGTCACGCCTAACCAAGGCTTGGTTGATGATTTTCCTGTTAAGTTACTGGATGGATCCATTCAAATGGTAAGGGTCGACTACCTATGGAAGCCTGAAATATGCCACCTATGCAAGGAATTTGGTCACATGATAGATATTTGTTTAAGAACAGGTGGGGAGAAGGAAAAGGATAAGGTAGAGGTGGTGGTAAAAAGGAATAATTGTATAGTGGTATTGAATGAGCAAAAGGATGGAAAGCAAGCAAGTAAAAGCATTCAAACGTGGCGGAGAGTTGTTAATAAGAAAGCTAAAGAGGGAATTGGACATAATTTAAAAGAGCAAGTATTAATTGAAAAAAACAATATAATTAATCGTGCTGATGCCTCGATTGATTTGCATCAGCAAAAGGAGGTCAGTTATTCTGGTGGAACAAATGGAAATGGAATGCTATTGGTTTATGGTGATACTGTCAATGACTATGGCACAACAACAGTACATAACAGTTTTGATGTGTTGAATGATTTACATAACGTGGAAGATGATGGTGCTGCAGTTAATGCTTGTGGAGACCAAACTGATGTGCATGTCAGTAGTATACTTGGTTGTGATGACCATGGCACAGCAACAGTTCATGATGAGTTGTATAATTTACAAAACGGGGAAGATGTTGGTGTTGCAGTTAATGCTTGTGGTGACCAATCTGATGTGCATGTAAGTAGTATACTTGGTTGTGATGCTAATACTCTGAATCAAAATCGACATGGAGGTATTCACCACGTGCATGGCACTGTTACACTTAATTGTGCACATAAACCCAACACTGATCCAACGGCAAAACAGCAACTTGGCAATTGCTACAGCAAACTCAATTCAGTTACTTCTCTTCCTTCTGAAGGAAATGTGCAAGTCATGGTACTTGCATCTGATGATGGAACGCAAGGGAACCTGAAACAGAGGGAGGAGTGTGACGATGTGCATGTCCCTGTAACATCACTGCATACAAATGATAGCATGATACCTCAACAATCTGAAAACACTCCCTCAAATCTCTTTTCTTTATCTTCAAAACATCCCATATCCATCACGTCCCAAAACTATCAGGAGGAATCTTTCTGCATCTCAATGCAAACCCAAATTTTTGATTTAGTTATGAAATCTTATTCAATCCCTGCTGCCTCCCCTTTCACCCCATCCCCTCCTCCCCCTTCCATTTCAAATTCAAAACAACCGTATATATTTCAGGGATCAATTCTAGGTTGGAAATCACCCCCACTTGATCAAACTTCGAACCTGAGCCTATCTTCAACTCTTGACAAAGGCAAAAGGGGTAAGAAAAATAGGATACAAAATCCCAGTATTTACAGAATTAATTCTCCTATTACTAGGAGCATGAAAGAAGGGGATCATCAGTCATTAGTTTAATAATGTCACACAATATTGGAGCTTGGAACATAAGAGGATCCCATAATTTCCTCAAACTTGAGCAGGTTAAGAAATTAATCTCCGATCACCAACTATCTATTTTTGCTATTCTCGAAACCAAATTTAATCATATGATATTTTTCTGTATGATGGGACATTTGTTTAAACGAAGAGCATTGATTTGTAGAAATAGGTTAAGGAGAAAGGTATGTGGCCAATTAGGAATCTAGATGAGGCTTTATAAGCCCACGGTACCAAAGATAACTCTTCTGCCTATTTTCCTTTAGTCTTTTGCTGTCTTTTCTTGAGCAGTTTCTCAATGGTTTTGTTTTCTGCTTTGACTTGCCCATTCGCCTATGGGTATGGGATGAAAGAGATACTTTTTATTATCTCATTCCTTTCACGAAGCTCCATAAACTCCTTACTCTCAAATTAGGTTCATTATTAGAAGTTATTTTATGGAGGATCCTAAACCTAGTAACTATGTTCCTCGTGAAAAAAGTGATTATCTTCTTTACAGTAATTGTAGCCAAGGGTTCTGCTTCTACCTACTTTATGAAGCAGTCTATTGCCACTACGGTGTACTTTGCCTCTAATTTAGACATAGTAAGTGGTCCTATCAAATCTATGCCTTTTATATCAATCGGCCATGGACTGGCTAATAGGATGTGCACATGGGAAGGTAGTCTTGGGATACTGGCAAACCTTTGACATCCATCACATTTTCTTACATATTCCAACATATCTTAAAGTGCGATGAGCTAGCAGTAACCATGACTTAGCACTTTTTTTTCAAACTTAGCTCTTCCATAGAGGTCTCTACACCGTTCTTAATATACTTCGTCAAAGACTCGTATTCCCTCTTCTTTAGAAACACGTCTAAGATAAGGGGTAGAGTACCCTCTCTTGTATAATATGTTGTCAAAGAAATAAAACTATTAAGCCTGATAGCTAATTTTACGAGTTTCATTCTTGTTTGGAGGTAAGACTCCGCTTACCAAGAATTGTTTAATAGGGTTCATTTGTGAGTCCTCCTTTGTATGTTGAGGGACAGACGCAATTGGAGTGCTCTTAGTTTGCAAATGTTTCTTGGTTCTGAGCTTCTTTGACTATAAATCACAGCGCTCTAGTTAGGACCGATATTTGGTTAGCCTCAATAATGCTTAGCTCGGCTTGATGCCCTATTAGGACGGTTTTCATTTCTTATGCTACTTTACTGCTAGCAAGTTTAGCCAATGAGCCAGTAGAGGAATTGTTCTAACATGGTATTTAATCAATATCAAATTGATTAAATTACCCTAGCAATCGTTTGGATAGTTCTACATATTTAGCTAAGGTTGACTCTTTTGTTTGGTAATTCCCCTACACTTGATTCATGATTAATTGGAAATCACTATGAATTTTAATATAGTTTACTTTCATTACCCAAGTCACCCTTAAGCTTGCGACGAGAGCCTTATATTCTACCACATTATTGGTAGATTTGATTCTAAGTTGCCCATATAGTTTCAGCTTATCTGGGGTGACCAGTACATATCTGATCCATGCCCTATCCATAAATAATTTCAAGAACTAGAAGTGTGTATCTCTTCCTTAGATTGTGGCTCAGTAGGTAGCATGTGTTCCACAATGAAATCCGCTAGTGCTTGTCCTTTGATTGCTTTTATTATGCGGTAGGAGATATCATATTGACTCGGATCCATTTCCCACTTTAACAAGGGAACCGACGCCTCTGGCTTCTATATAGTATTTGCTTCAGCGGTTTGTATGTGAGGATTTTGATGGGATACATTTGAAAGTATGACCGCAGCTTTCTTGTTGTAAGAAGCAAGTTGTAGGCTAACTTTTCAATGATTGAGTAGTTGAGCTCTGCCCTGGACAAGCGCTTGCTTATGAAGTATATAGGCCCCTGGTCCACTCATCTTCCCAAACCACTACAGCATCAACGTCTTTATCAGTTTCAACTAAATACATATGTAAGTCCTCATCTGTTATCAGTTTTGATAAGATAGGAAAACTGATCGGATAATCCTTTAAATTTTGGAATGGGATTTTGCACTCCTCGATCTATTTGAATTTCCATCCCCTTTTCACTTGGTCGAGGAATGGTATACATTGTCAGTTGCATTGGAGACAAATCTGCTTAGAAAGACCACTCTACCATTTAGGTTCATGATATCATTTGGCTTTTATGGGACTCCTATCTTCCTTATGGCATCAATCTACTCAGGATTTGCTTCACTGTTGTGTATGCTTACTATGTACCCAAGAAATTTCCCTAAGTGAATCGCAAAAATGCATTTTAAGGGATTTAACTTCGTGTTATATTGCCTTAGGACTGCAAAGGTTTCCTTCAAATCTTGCACATGAGTCAGTGCTTCTTTTTATATAACAAGCATGATGTCCATGTATACTTCAATATTTTTACCAATCTGATTTGAGAACATCATATTAACTAACCTTTAATAAGCCGCTCTAGAATTTTTGAGTCCAAATAGCATAAACATGTAGCAGTATAAGCCTTTATCCCTCAAAAATTGGTATGCTTATACCTGATCTGGCTCAAACATAGCTATCTTTTTATAACCTAAATATGCATCCATGAACGAGAGTAGTTCATGTCCGTTGGTTGCATCCACTAATCGATCAATTCTATGTAGGGGAAAGCTATCCTTTGGGCATGTCTTATTGAGGTTGGGGTAGTCTATGCATGTTCCCTATGTCCTATTAGACTTCTTTATATGAACAGGGTTAGCGATCCACTTTGGATAATACATTTCGTTGATGAACCCATTTTCCTTCAACTTCTTAGCTTCTTCATGCAGAGCACTGTACCTTTCCTGAACTATAGTTATGCACTTCTACCTGATTAGATGGGCACTGGGATCAATGTTAAGTTCATAGAAGATGATGGTGGGGTCTATTCCTACCATGTCTAAGTGTGTTTAAGCAAAAACATCTGCTGATCTCTTGAGGAAGCCTATACATTCTGTTCGGCTTTTTACGCTGAGGTTTTTTCCTATCTTGCGAACCATTGAAGCATCTTTAGGATTTATCTGTATATCCTCGAGATCATCCATTGGCTTCAACTCTCTCCTTGTCTCCCTTAATCTCGGTTCTATTTAACTTTCTTATTTTTCTTTAGGTTAGGAAGTAGAGGAGAAATCCTGTATCTGTGCTTCTTCGGAGAAATACTACACATAGATCGAATTATACTCGTCGGTATTGATCATGTGCATATACTCCCTTTTATTCCTCTTTACTGATGTTGTGATCATAGAATGGCTTATTTTAACATCATTTTTGGTACTTTGTACTGATGCAGTTATTGGAACTGGATTGATTTCTTTTTCATTATCAACATCACAATTTTTAGAGGAGGAACAATTTTATTGCTAGAATTGAGCTTTACAATGTACAACTATCTAGCTAACAATTGTTCCTGCCTAATTAATCCTATTCTGGTAGGAGTATGGAACTTCATAAGCAAGTTTTTCAACGAAACTACTGCCTCATGTCAATTAGTGCAGGCCTTCTCAAGAATGCATTCTATGGAGACGGCTGATCTATGATCACCAAGCTTGCATAGAATGATTTGTGAAGAGGGGCAGTCCCAATGATGACAAGAAGACGTGCAGACCCGATATCAATCGTAGTATTATTAAAGCCATAAATTGGTTTAGAGCTTGGCTTCAGTATTTCCATTGGAAGCTTCATCTTGTCAGATGCAGATTTGAAATAACATTAATGGAGCTTCCAAAATCCATAAAGATTTCCTTTGTGGTGTAGTTTGAGATATGTACCATGAATATTAGTGGATCCTAATGTTGAAAAACCATACCAGTGTCGTCACTAGCAGCGAAGGCTATGCTTTGAGTAGGCTTCTGTTTCACATGGAATATGGTTCTTTGCTCTGCTTTAGCCTCTTGCATATACCGCCGCTGTGCTTTTTTCTCTCTTTCCAATAAAGTGTGGTCCTCCATGAATGGTAGATGTGAGATTGGAGGGGTTTCCCACTAGACCTTCATTCGAATCTGGATAGAGATTCCTAGTTATCTCTCCATTGCTTTCTTTTTGACAGCTGCCTAAGTATCCCTTTCAAATCAATCTCTCGATTCGTTCCTTAAGCGTAGGTAGTTATCTGTATGGTGGCCACTGGCTCTATGGAAGTGACAATATGCTCCCTCATGTTCTATTTCAGCTTCTTCCCCTTGTTTGGGACGTTGTAAGCCAGTTTTATTTTGTTCATCTCTTATATCTAACCAGGTGTATGGGTGGGGGGGATTATAGCAACAAAGTTAAATTCTCTTTGTCGCTTTGTATGTGGATGGTATCCTTCTGCCTTCCTTTTTTTACTATGGGGAGCAAAAGTTCTTTCATATAAAGGTTATTATATGGCCTCGGCTTCTTCGATTCGAATATATCCACTGTCCCTTTCATAGAAAGGCTTCATGCTATGGCACGGCTTCCTACTATTCTTATTGCACATAAGGGTGTTCCTTCTGATCCCAACATGTGCTGCCATCGGTAATGCTTCTTCACAAGTTACTCCAATCTAAAGAACCTCGAATTTGAAGCATTTTATAAAGTTGTGTAAGCTTTCATTTTCGCCCTGCTTCATGTAGGACATGGTATTCACATCTGGAGAAGCCTCTCTCCTAGAGTTGAACTATTTTAAGAAATCTGCAGCTAGCTGTGGCGAAGAACAAACCTCGCCTGGTCCATACCTCCTGAACCATCTGGAAGCTGCCCAAGCCAGATATGTTGGGAAGAGGTTGCGGTTGGCCACCCTTCCTACCTTTGAATGCCCACGTAGTACTCCAAATTGCAAATATGGTCATCTGGGTTAGTGGTCCCATCAAATTTATCGATTAGTGAGGCTTTAAAGTTATCAAGGAAGTCTACCTTATAATACTTCCACCAAATTGGGAGGAATCCTCTTCCCTTACTTCTTCTCTATGGTTCTATCGATAAAGTATCACCAACTGCTCTACATGAGCTCTCAGTTGACAGATCTCATCCTCATTGGGATCTATTTGTGATGAGCCATCATTGTAGAGTGAGATGACATCATCATCAGGTGCAGTCCGTGTTTGCTTTTTTGGCAGTAATCGATTGATATTCATATGATTTGATTTGATTTGGAGATTTATTTTAATTTTACCTTAAAGCTTGGTATCCTTTTACTTTAGACCAGCATCACTGTTCTCATTTCCAAGACTGTCATTGTCACTCACACACATTGCATAATCATTGCAGTTGATAAACGATGGCAGTGATCTGGGGAAGGCTGAGGAGAGATTGCTCGGGATATTGGGCTATGGATCTCTCCAGTCCATCCACGTGTTCATTTAGTTGGTTTGTGAAGGCTTGGAGAGTAGCTACGACAATATCCAAGGCGGGCTCTATGGAAGCCATGCCTAGTTTGGGTCACAAATGTGAGGAGTTTACTTTTTTGGTATTTTTGAGCTCATATGAAGTTGTTCTTGGTTAATAAGAGCATTGAAATCAGTGGGATTTGTGGTGCTATAGGGGTGTCTAAAGAAAATGCATGTAAATTTTATGGGAGAGGGAAATCGACCCTTCTTCTAACACCCGAAATGTTATTGAGATTTTTCATCTCAGAAACACCCAAGTATTTTTGAAGTAACCATGATGCTAGATGCTTTCATGATTAAGAGTCAGTAAGATTGATTAATATTAAATTTTCCTTTAACGGAAGTGATTATGTTGCTGAAATGCTTATATAATTATGAGGGAAAATACTTGAAGTTGAAAGGTATTTATTCAGTTCGTTAAAGTAATACATTTCAATTCATGCAATAAAGACGGAAAAAGCAAAATCAAGTACTGAAAGAAATAATTGATGCAAAGAATTTGTATGGTTCTGATGTTAGCGAATCCAACGTCCATAGAAAAATGTCCTTACCTTCTTCCTTCATTCTTAGTATAAACAAATGGCAGAGAATACAAATTTTTATCTCAATGTTGAAAAGAGCCAAGTAAAGTCCTCCATTTTCTACTATTGTACCTTATCTTTTATAGTACAGAGAAGTACACAGATCGCTTACGTCAATCTTTCATGCCTTTGATTCTGGCCTTTGGATTACGCCACGTGTCGATCATCTGTCTTGCTTATTCGCTATGCATGGACTGCTGACGTCATCTTCAACGGGAATCTCTAGTTTTGGTTGATAGATTATGAACTTGGGCGGGAAGCTTGAAATTGAAGCGAAAAACCCAATTTTGAATAGGCGATGATTTGATATGAGTTTTTATCTATTCGAGACTATAGGGGTTGAGCATTATTGACATTTCCTCGTCAAGCTTTTATTTTTAAGGAGTAGAAGCTGTAGTTCAGATTATTGCTAGAATAATTTAGATTGGGTTTTAGTGGTGTGATCAGACTCCAACATGGTTGAGTAGTCCTATTTATTGATGGAACCATGTTATGCGGCTTAGGGGTGTTAACATAGTTCTCAATGGTCCATTTATGATTGCAAAGTTCTGGAGTACTTATAACTTTGTTGTTCTTCTTTGTTAGGGGCAGTTTCCTATTTTGGCCTCGCTTGTGTAGGCTTGTAGTTCATTGACTTGTTGCATTGTGAAATCAAGATTTCTTGGCTCTCTTCTGTCATGAGTTTGAGGAATATGATTTAGCTTATGGACAGGGTAGGGCTTTGCCTTATTGCATCATCCTTTGAGTTCTTGTATTTATTGGGTAGTACTCCTCTAAAATTGTGGGCTAGCCCTGTCACTATGAAGTTGGTTTAAGATTGCAGTGTATCCCTATTGTTTATAGTTGCTTTAAGGAATACGCCATAGTTTTACATCACTAGTATTGCTTTTGGGTCCACAATACAATCTTTACATTTTATCATTACTTAAAGAACGTGTCACATTTCCAACTTATAAAGACTTACTTTTGGAACTATGGTAAAACCTTCATACTTGGTACTTGAAGGCTGTGGTGCAATTCTGCCCATTGAAGTAAGTGTTGGGATTGCCAAGAAGTCCCTATACTTTGTGGATATCTCAGAACTCTAGCGCAGCATTATGGCATTAAAATATGCTCAAGGAAAAAATGCAGAATATCTAAACTATAACATTCCCCACTTGGAGGCCCAAAACTAACGGCTACGGATGCTGTAGTAATCCACAGATATTAATTCTCGATGACCAAATGCGGAATGTTAGATATATTGGTATAACAGAAACACATGGATATGAAAAAAAAATTAAAAGCATTAAACAAATTTATCATTCCATTACAATCATATTTCAAATTCATTACATAATCCAAATTCAAGAACTACGTTTAAAGAAAATATAATATTACAAAATACGCCAAGAACGACATATGAAGATGCCTCATTGGATGATCGGAGCCTAAACATAAGCAATTAAACAACTTTGCCTTTACAACCAAAACACAGTGGAATCAAATAGTAAAGAACTCCTAATAGCTAGCTTGCCTTCTGTACATCTTCGAAAGCTAATTCGTCTAAAGGAAAACCTAAAAACCTCAACTCTCAAACTACTCAAAATCAATTGAGCACCCAAGAGTTTAAGGGAAAACATAAACTTCGAGTCAGAAAAAATGCATGGTATGAATAATAACCTACCATCTCGTGCCATTAAGATATCTAGTGAGACCATGCCGCTTAGCGGAATGGGTTTTCTGCTTACTGGGATCTTGCCCAAAAATTTATAATAACCATATGTTGTGTTCCTACATCTACAATGGTTAAAAACATAGCAATTCAAAATATCATGATGATATACAAACAAGCAAAATATCATGGATTTCTCATTCTTTGACTATCTGTCTCGGTTATAGTTTCTAGGGTCACATTAACATACTAATTTTCATTGGCTGACTAATAACCTGCCTAAACTCTTACGGACTATCTGTTCGGTTTCATAGTTTTCATGAGATCACTAAGAACCTATTGGCCCACGCCAATAATTTCATCCAATTATTTCATGGGTTCTCCATGAACCTATTAGTATCTCCAATAACTTCTTTCATATCATAGTTTTCATAGGTTCACTACGAAGCTATTGACGACTGTTAATAAATTTATCTAGATATATTTTTCATGGAATCACTACGAACCTATCTAAACTTACAACTTCTTGATTAGTCTTTGGGCATCCTATGTTCTGGTCTACTTGACCTCCTAGATGCAACTTTGTCCATTCAGGAGTTAACTCAATTTATATTCACTACTGAGTCAACCTAGCTAGTTATTATGCCCTTGCTCCCCAAAATACAGTTATGGGTCCATTATACAGTGAATATGTTTATAGAAGAAGAATATACAATAACAAAACAATACCAACATCTATGGTTTAATATCCTTGAAATCATTTCCACGTGGAACATGGTTAATACCATTTACCCATTATTTTTATCAAGGAAAGCTTCTTCAATAACTCCAAAATTAATCCAAAGCTCTTTTATATTACCATGGGTTTTCCTTTAAAAATGAGATTGGGTTCTTTGTTTTGAAAACTAAGGCTTTCGAACCCTTAGACCTTTACTTTCGAAACCATTAGAATATATCTTTCGAAAGCATTCAAATCTTCTTTACAAAACACTTAAACATATGCCTTTCGAAACATTTTAAAATATCTCTTTTGAAAGCATCAAAACCTTCCTTTTGAAACCATCAAAACATTCCTTTTGAAACTAATATAGCATACCTTTCCAATTTATAGAAGCATAGCTTCGAAACCATCTGAAAGTACCTCTTGCGAAACCATTGAGTTTAATCTTTTGGGGTCAAAGTGAACATAAACGAAAGTACCCCTTTCGAAACCATTAACCTTCAAGTAAAAGAGTTTGGGGAAAACCGATGACTCGAAACCAACCTTTCTTAAGCTTTAATCTTTTAAGTAAAATAATTAGAAGGATAGCTTCGAAATGCCTTTCGAAGCCATTTCCTTCGAAACCTTTAGTTTAAATGGCTACTAGATCCCTTTTGAAAGCATTTGGAAGTGGCTTGTTATATTTATAAAACAAAAGCTTGCCTTTCGAACTCATTGAAAATTTTCAACCTATTCGAAGGTATGAAAATGGCAGCAAGGTTTCGACTTGGTTCCAAACAACCCTTTCGAAAGCTTCTCTTTAAAACATAATATATGGCAACTCATTCGAAAGCTACCTTTTAAACAAGAGGCAGCAACCCCTTTGAAAGCTATATAAAAGTAGTTCGACCCTTTCAAAAGCATCTGTTAAAAGCTAGCCAAGCAGCATCTCTTTTGAAAGCAAAACAAAGACCTTTGAAAGCTATTTAAAATGGCCTCGACCCCTTCAAAAGCATGGTTTTGACTCTATACCTGTCGCCTTTCTCCAACCACTATACCAAAGCATTGATACCATGTGTATTGGTTTCGACTTAGTTAGGAGCAGAGGTATGGGGTCGAAAGGTTGCATCTAGAAGTGGTGAAGCAGTAAATTTATGTAAACCGTTATGTTGCCTTTTTAATTAAATGCTTTTCAACTAACTTGCCTATTTGTAAATATAATTAGTTACCTTAAACATTACCAAAATCATTTCTAGACTGTCGAATTCATCCAGAATTAATTAAAAATAATTAACAAAGAAGTCCTTCCCTTTAACAAAACAATTAAGACATTTAAGTCCTCCCACATAATTAATTTAATTTCCATAGTAAATCACTTCAGAAAAATAATCCCCAAAAATCATCAAAAATCACTTTTAAAATGTTATCTAATATATAAATTTCAGACCCAAAATCCTTTATATAATAACCGAAATAAATTTTTAAACCCGATAAACTATTTCTTCTTTCAAAAGTTCATAACAAATTATCCATAACTTGGATAATTACGAAAATTTAAAATCATCTCTAAAATAATGTTTTACATAACACATTAAATCCTCGAGGCATTCAAACCTAATATATATGATTTTAGCCTTCAAATTGAATAAAACATTTTCAAACATACTTGTTTGAATCAAACATTTCATGTAATCCAAGCATATCATCATTAAAATCATCATAAAGGTTTTAAACTTAATACCAAAAATCAAATGCTCTTTAAAAAAGGAAAATGAGATGGTTTTGATTATTATTCACCTTTCTTCAGATAAGGAACTTGAGATTTGATCTTGCTTAATCCTCCTTCGCTCGAATCCTAAGCTTTAGTTAACTTTTTAATCTCCCTTTCCCCTAGGTTGTGGCCTGCTTAGAGCTAACCTTTCTTATGTTTTGAATTATGAGTGTATGGAATGAAAATGGGAATAAGGGTTTAGGGGTTAAGGGTTACGATGGATGGCTATTTCCCATCATTCCCTTGTCTTATTCTCTTGTTAGTTAACTTATAAAACCATTTCCATAAACTCATGCTTTTAATTTTATTTAATTAAGCACGACCTCTATTTAGTTTTCAAATCCCAGTCCCCTTATCACTCTAATCTTTAAATTATTCTATTTAATTTACCTAATTAAATCTCCTGAATAATGTTATTTAAATTAGGGGTGTTACAAGCTCCCCTCCATAAAGAATTTCATCCTCGAAATTCAGTAAGGACTAAATACTAAGCATAGTTATCATCTTAACATCTCCTAATTACCATACTATCCTACCTGACTAGCAATAGTCTATATAAAACAAATATAAAACATTCCTCACAGCATATCAGGATAAGTATCTCTAATCCTTTCTTCTTTCTCCCAAGTACAATCCTTCTCGTTGTTGTTCCACTGAACTTTCACCAACTTGACTATCATGTTTCTTAACCTCTTCTCATCTCTCGCTAAAACCCGAACTAGTTGCCTAACAAAAGTTGAATTCGGTTCTACTATCAAATCTTCCAACCCTATCGAAGGAATAGTAGTCTCTGGATCATGCACATACTTACAAAGATGAGACATATGAAATACATTATGTACACCTGCCATACTGCTCAGCAACTCTACTCTTTACGAAGGGCTTTTTGATCCTCTCTATAATTAGGAACGGACCAACATATCTCGGTGCCAGTTTCCTTGACTTTCTGAATCGTACCACACCATTCATCGGTGATACTTTAAGGAAAACTCTATCTCCGACTGATAATTCTAAATCTTTACACCTCTTCTCTGCATAATTCTTCTGTCTAGACCGAGATTCCTTCATCCTTTCTTGGATCAACCAATCTTCTCTACCGCCTCTCTAATCAGATCTGGACCCAAAACTAATCTATCTACAGTCTTCAACCAACTTAGGTGATTTGCATGGCCTTCCATACAAATCTTCAAAAGGCATCATTCCTATACTAGTCTGATAACTTTATTATAGGAAAACTCAACTATTGTATGTGATCTACCCCAGATCCACCAAAGTCCAACACATAAGCTCTTAACAAATCCTTAAGTACCTTATTTACTCTCTCGGTCTGCCCATCCGTCCGAGGGTGATATGCAGTACTCATCTTGAGCTTGGTACCCAAAGTACCCCGTCAACTCTTCTAGAACTCGCTAGTGACAAGGAATTCTATCACTTACTATACTACTAGGAATTCCATGCAGCATAATTATGTTCTTCATGAAAGACTTAAGCTAAAACAAGTGTCGTCCTGCTTGACTTAACTGGAATGAAATGGGCACTCTTGATCAACATGTCCACTGTGACCCATATACTTTTATTTCCTTTATTAGACCTTGGCAACCCATCTATAAAATCCATGAATATTGAATCCCATTTCCAAACTGGTAACTCCAAAGGTTGAAGCAACCCACTCGGCTTCTGATGTTCGGCCTTTATTTGTTGACAGTTTGCACATTTCCTAACCCATAAGCCAACATCCTTATTCATACCTTCCCAGCAGAAGCTCCTCTTTATATCTTGATATATCTTGGTTCCTCCAGGATGAATCATGAATTTAGATCGATGACATTCCTTAAGAATTTCTTTCCATAAGTCCTCAACATTCAGAACACACAACCATCCCTTATTTCTCAACCATCCCCTCTAGTCAAGACTAAAATACTTTAAATCATCGATCTCCAAACCAATCTCAATCCTTCTAACCTTTTTGGCTAATAATGGGTCCCTTTTTCTGCTTAGAAGCAATCCTTTCGATCAACACAGGTCGAACTTCTAAATAGGACAACACAGCGGTGCTCTGACTAGAACTAGCATTGATCTTAACTGCACACGAGAAGTAGTCAATGCTTCTAAATCTTTCTATTTTGCTGACATAGCTAACTCCAAATTCTAATGTTTTCTACTAAGAGCATCCGCTACATTATATCCTTTCCCATTTGTATAATCTATAAAAAAAATCATAAGTTGCTAAAAACTCCAGCCACCTCTGCTGTCTCGTATTCGATTCCTTTTAAGGGAACAAATATTTTAAGGACTTATGATCTGTATATAGCTCAAATCTCTCCCCTAAGAGTTAATGTCTTCGTATCTTTAATGCAAAGATCGCTACAACCGACTCCAAATCATGAATAGGATATCTCACCTCATGCAGTCTAAGCTATCGTGAAGCGTAAGTAATGACTTTACTCTTCTACATCAACACGGCTCCTAATCTGGTTCCACATGCATCGGTATACACCACCAACCCTTGGTTTTCCTCTAGAACCACTAACACAAGCACGTTAGTCAATAAATGATTTAACTTAAGGAATGCTCCTCATATTTTTCAGACCAAATAAACTTCACATCATTTCTGTTTAACTTAGTCAAAGGCGCTGCTATCCACGGGAAATCCTTAATGAATCTCCCGTAATAGTCAGCAAGTCTAAGAAAACTTCTAATCATAGTCACTGTCTCTGGTCTCTTCCAATTATTAACAGCTTCGATCTTACTTGAATCGACTAACTAATCCTTTTCTAAAACCACGTAATGAAGAATCTTAACCTCTTTCTTTCAGAATACTGTCCTCTGTCACTCTTAACTAATAGAAACTTGTCGCCAAATCCAATTGGGAAAGTACTCTAGCTCTACACAACTTATCAAATAAATTGTCGATTCTCGGCAAAGGATACTTATTCCTGATCGTCTTCTCGTTTAACTTACAATGGTCGATGCACAACCTCAACGACCATCCGATTTCTTCACGAACACCGTGGCCGCTCCCTAAGGCAAACTGCTTGGTCTGATAAAATTTCTCCCTTCTAGATCCACTAGCTGCACCTTCAATTCCTTCATTTCGGTCTGTGTCATCCTGCTAGGGGGTATACTTACATGTTCAGCTCTTGGCATAAGATCTATCCAAAGCTCAACGACTCATTTCGATGGTTATCCTATAACCGGCTCAAAAACATCTACAAATTCTCTTGCTACTCGAACTTGACTTAACTCTTCTTCAACTCCCATAACACTCAACAGAGCACAAGCACTCTGATTAGAATGCACCACTGAGAATATAATTCGATTATGACTACCAGGATGTCTCAGCGATATTTCCCGATCCTGGAAAAATATTGAGCCGCATATCTACCCAACCAATCCATACCTAAAATGATTTTGAAATCTACGAAATCAAAAACAAACAAACCGCGTGCAAACTTATGACCTAACAAATCAAGTTACAACCGGTCACGTTTCATTCCCAGAGTTGCATACCCTCCTATCGAATTTGCAACCCTCAAGGAAGAAACAAGGTAACCGTGTTATAAACATAACCTATCAACCAAAAACTGAAATATAAATGATTGCGATGCTTTGATATCCAATATACCTTAATTGGTATACTTTGAACGAAGAGCGTACCTTCCATCATGGTCTTTCCCTCCTATGCAGCAGTTCGCCTAGTAGACTATGGTTGAACATCCCATGTTTTCCCTGACAGGTTTTGGACACTAATACTTACAATGCCTAACTTGGTTGTAGTTAAAGCACTTTACACCATTCTTGTCCGTAGCCTTTTTTCCCTTGCCAGTTGGGCATTCATGAGCATAATGACCCTTCTATTTGCACTCAAAGTAAACCAAATTAGCTTTTTCCTTCTTAGTAGCTTCTCCCCTCTGGGTTCCCTTCTTCTTAAAGAACTTCCTCTTCATGTCAAAGGAACTCTGGGTTTCAACCAGGGTCTCCTTTCCATAAGTGGCAAGCATTTTCTTATGTCGGATTGTCATTTCCACAATAACATTACAGCGACCACAAAGATGTGGCAAGGTCGTGCTAGCAATCACATGTCTCAATCCCCGAATAAACTTCTCATTCCTCTTGATGACGGTGTCAATGGTAGCATTTCCATATCTGGATAACTCATCAAACTTCGTGGCATACTCAATCACCGACATCTCGTCTTGCACCAAATCCATGAACTTCCTCCATAATGTTGACTTGGAAACTTCAGACAAAAACCTCCTCTTCAAATCTCCTTTGAAATTCCACCTAAGTCACCTCTTCCTCGGGAAATCCAGCATCGACGCTATTCCACCATTGAAGCGCTGCTCCCTACAGCTACCTAGAGGCTAATCTCATCTTCTATTCAATGTTTAATCCCAAGTCAGGGAAGATCCTTTCAAAATGCAAAAGCCAGTTCTGCACTTCTATAGCATCCTCCATTGCCAAAAACAGCTTCCCACAAAGACTGGTATAATCTATGCTCAACTTAGCATAGTTGTTTCCAATTGGAGTCACGAGATTAGCTCCTTTAACATTCCTAGTTACTCCAATAGCTGCTCCATCTTACATCAGATTAATGAAGAAATTATACATCACCCCCATATCTACTAACGGATTTCTGGCACCTACATTGGTATTTGCATTTTGATTAGCATTTACTTGTCGACTCTGATTTCTTCTGTAGGGTCGATTATTTCCATTTGTTGTGGTGCTTCCTCCACCAAGATTTCCTGCCTCCATATCTTCCTTTTTCGTAAATCTATATACGAGCCTTAGTAAGATATTAAAGCGGTTTAAGAGAGAGGAGAATACATACTTATATATATATATATATCAAATACAAGTGTGTTACTATTGCATTAACCCAAACTATGATCATATTTTCTGATTCACTAGATTATATTTTGAAAAATCATTTCAAGTTTGAAATTTCTTTTAATTTCTCATAAACCTTCGCTCTGATACAAACTTGTAACATCCTCCACGCGGAGGCCCTAAACTAACGGCTAAGGATGTTGCAATCATCCAAAAATACTAATTCTCGGTGACCAAATGCGATAATGTTAACTACATTGATTTAAAAGAAATAAATGGATATGAAAAAAATTAAAACCATTAAACAACTTTCTCATTCATTTCAATCATACTTCAAATTAATTACATAATCCCAAATTCGAGAACCACATTTAGAGAAAAATTAATTATTACAAAATATGCCAAGACCACATATAAAGATGCCCCGTGGATGATCAGAGTCTAAACATAGGCAAATAAACAACTTTCCCTTTACAACCAAAACACAACGGAATCAAATAGAAAAGAACTCCTAACAGCTAGCTTGTCTTCTACATGTCTCCGAAAGCTTATTCGTTTAAAGATGAACCTAAAAACCTCAACTCTCAAACTACACAAAATAAATTAAGCACCTGAGAGTTTAAGGAAGACATAAACTTCGAGTCTGACAAAAGGCCTGATATGAATAATAACCTACCATCTCAAACCATTTAGATATCCAGTAAGACCACACCGCTTAGCGGAATGGTTTTTTCGCTCACTGGTATCTTGCCCAAAAATTTATAATAACCATATATTGTGCTACTACATCCACAGTGGTTAAAAACATGGCAATTTAAAATATCACGATGATATGCAAACAAGCAAAATATTTTAGGTTTTCTATTCCCATTCATTTGACTATCTGTCATAGTTATAGTTTTTAGGTTCACTATTAACCTATTAGTTTTCATGGATTGACGAGTAACCTGTCTAAACTCTTACGGACTATCTGTCCGGTTCCTTGTTTTTCATCGGATCACTAAGAACCTATTAGCCCCTGCCAATAACTTCATCCAATTATTGCATGGGTTCTCTCTGAACCTATTGGTATCTCCAATAACTTCTTTCATATCATAGTTTTCATGGGTTGACTATGAACCTATTGATCTCTGTCAATAACTTTGTTCATATATAGTTTTCATGGAATCACTACGAATCTGTCTAAACTGACAACTTCTTCATCGGTCTTTGGGCATCCTATGTTCTGGTCTGCCTGACCTCCTAGATGCAACTCTAAACATTCAAGAGTTAACTCAATTTATATTCACTACTGGATCAACCTAGCTGGTTATTCTACCCTTATTCCCTAAAATATAGTTATGGGTCCATTATACAGTAATATGTTTATAGAAGAAGCACATACGGTAACATAACAATACCAACATTTATAGTTTAATATCCTTAAAATCATTTCCACATGAAACATGGTTAATACCTTTAACTCATAATTTTTATCAAGGAAATCTTCTTCAAAAAATCCAAAATTAAAAATCATTCCAAAGCTCATTTATATTGCAATGGGTTTTCCTTTAAAAATGAGATTGGATTCTTTGTTTGGAAAACTAAGGCTTTCAAACCCTTATACCTTTACATTCGATACCATTAAAATATATCTTTCGAAAGCATTCAAATCTTCTTATCAAAACACTTGAACATATGCCTTTCGAAACACTTTAAAATATCTCTTTCAAAAGCACCAAAACCTTCCTTTCAAAACCATCAAAACATTCCTTTCGAACGTATTAAAGCATATCTTTCCAACTTATAGATGCATAGCTTCGAAACCATTCGAAAGTACCTCTTTCAAAACCATTGAGTTTAATCTTTTAGGTCAAAGTGAACATAAGCGAAAGTACCTCTTTCGAAACCATTAACCTTCAAATAAAAGAGTTTGGGGAAAATAGATGACTTCGGAACCATCCTTTCGTAAGCTTTCATCTTTTAAGTAAAACAATTGGAAGGATGGATTTGATAATCTTTCGAAGTCATTACCTTCGAAACCTTTAGTTTAAATGGCAACTGGAGCCCTTTAGAAAGCATTAGAAAGCAGATTGTTATATTTCTAAAACAAAAGGTTGCCTTTCGAACTTATTGGAAACTTTCAACCTATTCGAATTGTAACGACTCGAATTTTTCCCGCTCGAAAATCGACATCCATACTTCAAATCGTATTCGAATGCCATAGATTCGACCGTTCAAATCCGATTCGCCGGAGCTTATAACAATCATTAAGTAAACAACACAGCGGAATAAAAGAATAATACATTGATATACAGCTTTGATACAATATCTGATACAACAGATGATCCAATAGATATCAATATACATCAGAGATATGATACAATAAATAACAGCGGAAAAGAAAATAGATGATAACATCTAGCAGCGGAACAATATAACTCTGAGATAGTCTTCAAGGAAGAACTCCAAAACTGCAACTCCATTTCCAAGAACCAATCCAGCAATAGCTCGAACTCCCAATAACGATGCACCAAGACGAGCAAGACTGGTGCGGTCCAAAGACTGAACTAACTCTAGATAATCTACTAAACCTGACTATCTGAAAAACCCAACTCTAGACTGCTCGTGTAGAAATATAATGAGCACCCAGAGTTTAGGAAAGAAAACAATAAACTCCGAATCAGTCGTGGGACTGGTGTGAGCAACAAAAACAGTTTATCTTTTAAAACATTCAACAAAGATTTCAAAGTCAATTCGCAATGCTTTTTAGAAATGAGACTACCATAAGGCCTCCCGCACGCACACACAATGCAAACGCAGAATCGGAGGAGATTTCTCCTTATGATAGTCAAAGATGCTTGATACGCATTAAAAAGAAACATTTAATATTATTACTAGTGCATAGTGTAGGAAAAATTCATTTCGCAAATAAAGATATAAATCTTAGCCAGCATAGACATTTCGCACTTATGCCTACTATAGCTACCATGTTCAATAGCAGGTTACCGCCACATTCCATGGCAGGTTATACAACTAAAACCGTACAAGATCGTATTGTTTCTTTGGATTTCCAACGAATGGTCAGGCCAAGGAACTTCCCATTGCCACATGAGAATGCCTCTGGATGGACATCCCCGAGAACCAAACCGGATCTCTACCAACACAAGGCCGGGTTACCCCTAACTGAGTAACAACTGACCGAATATGCCATCCCCCGGTCCTTTGGGACCTTTCAACCGAGCGCTCGTAATCAATTCACACAATCATAAAGTGTTTTCAACATGAGTAAGTATCTGGGCTCCATACCATGATACCACCCTTTTCCAGAAGGAAATGCACATACCCTAAAGGGCGCTACCCCTCATAACCTTGCCGCATCTTTCCTGTTTTGACCATTCCCGAGGTGTGAGGCTCGACGAAGTCACGTCCACAAAAACATACTTTATACAAAAGCCATGCTTTGGGTCAACAAATGATCATAGAAATGATCACAAAGATAGACGATCAAATAAATGATCCTATCACAAATAATCAACACAATGATCATTTCACATCAACACTCAGTATATCACATTACCAAATTGGGAACATATCGCTAATAACCTTCAACTACATAACCTCTGAGCTCGTACGTCTCAGAGAAGGGTGTTAAGCTAAGAGAATAAATTCTCCGCCACCAACAGAAATATATTTGAAAGAAATCGGCTTTATATCTCAATTTGTAATGTCAGACATACAATCCATACAAGTCTGTTCTGGGTTCGAACAGAACCGAAGGCACTTACAAAGAAGTCCTTGCAATCCGGATATTCACAATCCCGATCAGATTTCCCATCACTTAGGGAGTTTCTATACCGGCGCGACTCGGTGCAGAAACAATCGATAGGTCATCCTATCGCTTTCGCAAATACCCGGTCTTCATCACCGGTCTTCAAATGCTATCCATAACGACGTATCACATATTCGGAATGGGTTATACGACACAAAGGTCCTTTCCCGGCTAAACCGAATAGTGAGCACGATATTTCAAAAACAAATGGATAATGGGATTTCAATTAAGTCACAACTTATTACCCAAAACTTTCTTCAAATGGCTTAACAAATTACCATTTTCAATCTTTAAACAAAAAGATTCATTTTCACAACCTTTAACGATTTAAACAATTTTCACATTTTTTTTTAATCTTTTAAACAAAAGATTTATTCACAGATTTTCCAAATCAATTTTCGTTTCAATTTGATTAACTCGTTAAATCTTTAAATCAAAGATTTAACTTGTAGTCTTCACAACAATTTCATTTCAATTTGATTTAAACAAATCATCAATTTAAATCTGTTAAAAATAAACAGATTTAATTCATAGCTTTCAAAAAGAATTCATTCATAACTTAGGAAAATCATTTCTCTATTCAATCGTGAAATTCCCCTAATTAACTGGAATCTCAGTTCTTATCTAAAAGTGTTTATCATTTGAAAACAACAGTTTTCATTTTGGAAATCTGATTCATTTATACGAGTTGAAATCCTTGGGTTAAATTCAAATTCCCAAAACCATACCTTTAAAATGGTTTAAATTCGTACAAACATGTTAATAATATCTTTAACCATAATTTCCAATCATCGAATTCAATTCCAAATATCGAATTCAAATTCAAATTGAATTATTTAAATTGGAGATTTTACCGAGTTATTCAAAATAGCTTTTATCTGTGAAAACCTTTTTCAAAAGCTTTACCGTTTAACCCAAATCCATTTTCAAAATCAATTTGAAATTAAAACTTTAATTTCAAAAACATTACATTTAAATTATCTGTGACTTAACCGATTTCCTCGTGAAATCCATATTTGTGTATGTATGGTGTAGTCCAGGGGTTTAACACAATAGTGCAACATCATTCAATCATCACTGATTAAAACACAGAAATATAGTTGATAAGCGATATAAATTATAACGCTCATCGCCCATTCACAGATAATATACAGATGCAAATAAATACACACAGTTCAATCTACAGAACAAAATATCACAAATCAGATAGGATAATCAATTCAAGGCATCACATATAATACGATCATTCATAAGTAATTCAAGCATCCAATAATCATTTATAAACATGATTTATTAATCGTTTAATCCTATGTAATTCAATTTATCTCCAATTAATTACTTATGAATTTATTATCCAATTCTGATTAGATTATTTTCATTAAGTAATTACATTTAAATCATTTAATTGATTATCTAATTTATTTAATCCAATAAATCATTAGCATTAATCACTTTAAATCAATTACTTAATAATCCTTAGTTAATTATCCTTATTAACTAATAATATTTCTTAATCACTTTCTTAAGAATTATCTTAGATTAATTCATTATTAATCATTTCTAATTATAAATTAATCTAAATTATTTATTTATAAATTAAATAAATCATTCTTTAATTACCATATTAATTTATTCATTTTATTACCTTAATTATCTCTAAGATAACAAATTTCTTTATTAATGATTTCATTAATCATTTAAGTGTAATTTAAACATTACACTTTTAAATTTAAATTTAAATTCCATTTTGAATTTAAGATTCAAAATGAACATATATTTAAACATTAACCAATCTAAATATTGATTTATAAACCTTAAAATAAATGTAAAGAATATTTATTATTTACATAGGAAACCTATATAAGAAAAGCCTTTGAATTAATTTACTTAAATTTTAAGCTTTTAAATCACATTACATTTTAACTTGCAATTTTAAGTTTAAAACCAAACATTTAACCTTCCATTAGAAATTCTTTTATAAAATAACTTTATCAAAAATCAAGTTTAAACATTTGTTTGGAACAAATTTACTTTCTTTTAAAAAGCTATTTTAATTTGAACTTGTTTAAAAACACATTCATGTTTAAAACAAATTTAAAAACCAACTTTTTTTTTTTAGAAAACTGTCAGGTTTTAAACAAGAACCTGAAACAAACATTAACCCAAAGCAATTCTCATCTGCTTCGAGTCAAATATGCTTTTTCATGTGTTCAAACTCGAGCTTCCCCTTTCTTTCTTCTTCTTCTCTTTTTCTGTTCTTCCAGATCCAAGTGTGCACGGTACACGTGCACATCGCCGTTGACCATCTTCTGGCCTCACCGCGACGTCAAGCATATCGACCATCCCCCCCTGAGCACGTTCTGATCCCTTGAACTTCACCTTTGCCTCAAAATCGAAATCGAGGCAAAATCCCAAACCTGGAAACGAAAGTACCCACCACCATCCAAACCTGGCAGCGCCCCGTTCGCTACGCCCCGACCACCAAGCACCTCGCCATCGTTCCCGAAGCTACGCCGCACCTTCTAGCAACCACGGCACCAATCGCGATCGACCCCGATTGCGTCACGACGTCGTGAAACCCATTCGAAAACTCGGCGATAAAACAGGCTGTTAAACCCTATCTTCGATTCGTTCAACCAATTCGTGAATTAGAAAATTTATTCAACAATTTTCCTGATATCCTCCATGTTCAAACTTGCTTCCAGCACAACCATACCATTTAAAATCGATTTGATCCTCAGGAAATGGTTAAAATACAAGAATTGTTCAACTATGAACTGCTCCTAGAATGCTTAGCTAAAAATCCTCCAATTCGTTTTAAAATTCCTATCTTTGAATGTAGATTCGAGTTATATAATTGAATCAATGTTTTGTGATACTGGAAATTTCCAGAAACAAAGTCCTTTACTATAAAAAACTTGATTTTTCATTCTATATGCATTTTTATGTTATGCAATTATTTTTAGATGGCAACTCAAACTAAAACATACATATTTGTTTTTGGAAGCAAGGCTTAACATTGATCAGAGAGGAAGAAATGAAATTTTTTCTTGGTGATCTGATACTCTGGAACTAAGCAGAGAGATGAACAACATAGATACACAGAGCCAATGCAACAAATTTTCAAGTAGAAAACTAATTGCTACTCACAAATATACCTATATATGTCTAGGCAACAGTTTTATATTTTAAAAGTATCTAAAAAGAATAAGTTACTCACCTTAGTTAACAAAGAACACTACAGGCTTTTCTTTTATTTTCCTGGAACTGTAAATTTGGAATTTTGCTTTGCTAATGAAGTTGAACTCTTTGCATGCTTGATACTTATTACAGCTTTGAAAATGTTTGAAGAATTTGAGAAAATGTTTACAAGTATGCTCAGCCTTGTGAACGAAAGCTGTACACATATAGAAAGAAAGAGGTGTGCAGGTACAAGATTTTCTTTTATTTGGTCAGGGATATTTCTTTCTTATGGAGGCTGAGGTGATGTGGTATGGTGTGCTATAAGGTCATGCATTAATTGCTTGTACAAATATATATTCATTTCTTGGCACAAAAATAAGGCAGAGTTATCTTCTTAATAGGGTGGCTGAAGATGCTTTGTTCCCATGCTTCTTATTCTTTTATGTTTACAGCCCATGCTTATGTACCTCTTATTTTACTTATGTTTTGTTTGTACTTATATTTATTTGTTTGCTTTTTTAAGCTCTTATAATTTACTTGTTTAAGTCTTTAATTATCTTCTTTTACTCGGCTGATATCATGCTTTTGCTTATGTACTTGATATGTTATCTTATCTTTTGTTGGCTGATAAGTTGTTTATATTTTTATTCCCAGGCTCTTGTATTGCTTTGGGTACTTGTCTTTTATTTGTTTCATTCCATGCTTATTTGCCTGCATACTTATTCTTTTTAGTTTTGTTTTATACTTATTGTTTTTGTTTTATATATCAATGTTCTTATTTTTATTCATAGCTTAAGTATGAATTATTTTACTTTACAAAATAAGTGAACTTCTATTTTTATTTTACTCTTATTACTTTTGTAGCCTACTCCATTTGTATTATCTTGTATTGATTTATTAATATGAGATTAAGATATATATATATACATATATATATATATATATATATATATTTACTTTATATTGTTATATCTTATATTTTATTTACTTCTTATTTATTGTCTTGTATTTATTATATATATTTTAACCATCAAAAATAAATTAACAATTCACTTATTTATTCATTTCGTACTTGTGTCAATGTATATACTTTAATATTTATTTTTCAAACCACTAATATAAGATTTAAAATCAAGTAATTTAACACATTTTTATTTGTGATCGGGGAAACTCGCATCAATCCATCTATACATTTCACAATTTTAATTCAAAAATTCAATAAATTATCAATTTAAATTAAATTAAAATCTAGGGTCGTTACAAACTTCCCCCCTTAAAAGAATTTCGTCCTCGAAATTCGCAGGCACGAAAACAACACAGATAGATGAAAGATAGAGAAATATCTTTTCAGATCAAACTGGATATCAGTTCTGCATTTGGCTCACCAAATCAGAATATCAACAATAGATATAAGAAATTATAATAGAATTTCAATTTTTGGTTTTAAACAAAATCATTTTATCGATACAATTCTAATCATTCTTCATATTCTATTAACCAATTAAACTCAATTTAAAATTTCTAATTCATTTAAAATTTCCAATTTATATTCATTAAGGTTTAAATCGAAAAGCCGATAAGAAACCGATAAAGATACGAAGTAAAAATTTCCTACAACGATTCGTAGAGCATCACCACACCAAAACTTCTTTTTCTGGAGCTGTCACGAAGCAATTCAAAAGAATTTTGGAACGAATCAAAGGAAATTGATAAGAAAGATGTTTCCACTGTTGTTATAGAGTTTTGACTAATTACAGTCGTATTCCCCTGTCCCCTATCTCGTTCTCTTCTTGCACTCATACTCACTATCAGTGAATAGTAAGAGAATTTACTGAGGCATTCAAACGGATATCTTAGGGATTACTCATTCTAAGGTTTACTTCACCCTATCTCTAATGAGTTACTTAATGTGTTACACTCCTGAGCTAAAGTTCAACCTTAGCTCTGATACCAAATGTAACGTCCCGACGGCAGCGGTCACAACCGGTAGGCTTTTCAACCATCCCAGCCCCACCGTGGCTTACACTGATATCCCAAACTTGCTTTTACGGCCACCCTTTCGAATGTCACGGCTTCGCCTAACCAACCCCGTAAAGAGGACGTGTGGGGGTAAGAGTCTCCCGTTCGCCACCAAACCGCGAAGCGAGAACCCCCCATCACATATCACCTAGCATAAGCAAGACTGGTGTGAGCAACAAAAACAGTTTATCTTTTAAAACATTTAATAAAGATTTCAAAGTCAATTCGCAATGCTTTTTAGAAATGAGACTACCATAAGGCCTCCCGCACGCACACACAATGCAAACGCAGAATCGGAGGAGATTTCTCCTTATGATAGTCAAAGATGCTTGATACGCATTAAAAAGAAACATTTAATATTATTACTAGTGCATAGTGTAGGAAAAATTCATTTCGAAAATAAAGATATAAATCTTAGCCAGCATAGACATTTCGCACTTATGCCTACTATAGCTACCATGTTCAATAGCAGGTTACCGCCACATTCCATGGCACGTTATACAACTAAAACCGTACAAGATCGTACTGTTTCTTTGGATTTCCAACGAATGGTCAGGCCAAGGAACTTCTCATTGCCACATGAGAATGCCTCTGGATGGACATCCCTGAGAACCAAACCGGATCTCTACCAACACAAGGCCGGGTTACCCCTAACTGAGTAACAACTGACCGAATATGCCATCCCCCGGTCCTTTGGGACTTTTCAACCGAGCGCTCGTAATCAATTCACACAATCATAAAGTGTTTTCAACATGAGTAAGTATATGGGATCCATACCATGATACCACCCTTTTCCAGAAGGAAATGCACATACCCTAAAGGGCGATACCCCTCATAACCTTGCCGCATCTTTCCTGTTTTGACCATTCCCGAGGTGTGAGGCTCGACGAAGTCACGTCCACAAAAACATACTTTATGCAAAAGCCATGCTTTGGGTCAACAAATGATCATAGAAATGATCACAAAGATAGACGATCAAATAAATGATCCTATCACAAATAATCAACACAATGATCATTTCACAGCAACACTCAGTATATCACATTACCAAATTGGGAATATATCGCTAATAACCTTCAACTACATAACCTCTGAGCTCGTACGTCTCAGAGAAGGGTGTTAAGCTAAGAGAATAAATTCTCCGCCACCAACAGAAATATATTTGAAAGAAATCGGCTTTATATCTCAATTTGTAATGTCAGACATACAATCCATACAAGTCTGTTCTGGGTTCGAACAGAACCGAAGGCACTTACAAAGAAGTCCTTGCAATCCGGATATTCACAATCCCGATCAGATTTCCCATCACTTAGGGAGTTTCTATACCGGCGCGACTCGGTGCAGAAATAATCAATAGGTCATCCTATCGCTTTCGCAAATACCCGGTCTTCATCACCGGTCTTCAAATGCTATCCATAACGACGTATCACATATTCGGAATGGGTTATACGACACAAAGGTCCTTTCCCGGCTAAACCGAATAGTGAGCACGATATTTCAATAACAAATGGATAATGGGATTTCAATTAAGTCACAACTTATTACCCAAAACTTTCTTCAAATGGCTTAACAAATTACCATTTTCAATCTTTAAACAAAAAGATTCATTTTCACAACCTTTAACGGTTTAAACAATTTTCACATTTTTTTTTTAATCTTTTAAACAAAAGATTTATTCACATATTTGCCAAATCAATTTTCATTTCAATTTGATTAACTCGTTAAATCTTCAAATCAAAGATTTAACTTGTAGTCTTCACAACAATTTCATTTCAATTTGATTTAAACAAATCATCAATTTAAATCTGTTAAAAATAAACAGATTTAATTCATAGCTTTCAAAAAGAATTCATTCATAACTTAGGAAAATCATTTCTCTATTCAATCTTGAAATTCCCCTAATTAACTGGAATCTCAGTTCTTATCTAAAAGTGTTTATCATTTGAAAACAACAGTTTTCATTTTGGAAATCTGATTCATTTATACGAGTTGAAATCCTTGGGTTAAATTCAAATTCCCAAAACCATACCTTTAAAATGGTTTAAATTCATACAAACATGTTAATAATATCTTTAACCATAATTTCCAATCATCGGATTCAATTACAAATATCGAATTCAAATTCAAATTGAATTATTTAAATTGGAGATTTTACCGAGTTATTCAAAATAGCTTTTATCTGTGAAAACCTTTTTCAAAAGCTTTACCGTTTAACCCAAATCCATTTTCAAAATCAATTTGAAATTAAAACTTTAATTTCAAAAACATTACATTTAAATTATCTGTGACTTAACCGATTTCCTCGTGAAATCCATATTTGTGTGTGTATGGTGTAGTCCAGGGGTTTAACACAATAGTGCAACATCATTCAATCATCACTGATTAAAACACAGAAATATAGTTGATAAGCGATATAAATTATAACGCTCATCGCCCATTCACAAATAATATACAGATGCAAATAAATACACACAGTTCAATCTACAGAACAAAATATCACAAATCAGATAGGATAATCAATTCAAGGCATCACATATAATACGATCATTCATAAGTAATTCAAGCATCCAATAATCATTTATAAACATGATTTATTAATCGTTTAATCCTATGTAATTCAATTTATCTCCAATTAATTACTTATGAATTTATTATCCAATTCTGATTAGATTATTTTCATTGAGTAATTACATTTAAATCATTTATAATTGATTATCTAATTTATTTAATCCAATAAATCATTAACATTAATCACTTTAAATCAATTACTTAATAATCCTTAGTTAATTATCCTTATTAACTAATAATATTTCTTAATCACTTTCTTAAGAATTATCTTAGATTAATTCATTATTAATCATTTCTAATTATAAATTAATCTAAATTATTTATTTATAAATTAAATAAATCATTCTTTAATTACCATATTAATTTATTCATTTTATTACCTTAATTATCTCTAAGATAACAAATTTCTTTATTAATGATTTCATTAATCATTTAAGTGTAATTTAAACATTACACTTTTAAATTTAAATTTAAATTCCATTTTGAATTTAAGATTCAAAATGAACATATATTTAAACATTAACCAATCTAAATATTGATTTATAAACCTTAAAATAAATGTAAAGAATATTTATTATTTACATAGGAAACCTATATAAGAAAAGCCTTTGAATTAATTTACTTAAATTTTAAGCTTTTAAATCACATTACATTTTAACTTGCAATTTTAAGTTTAAAACCAAACATTTAACCTTCCATTAGAAATTCTTTTATAAATAACTTTATCAAAAATCAAGTTTAAACATTTGTTTGGAACAAATTTACTTTCTTTTAAAAAGCTATTTTAATTTGAACTTGTTTAAAAACACATTCATGTTTAAAACAAATTTAAAAACCAACTTTTTTTTTTTTAGAAAACTGTCAGGTTTTAAACAAGAACCTGAAACAAACATTGACCCAAAGCAATTCTCATCTGCTTCGAGTCAAATATGCTTTTTCACGTGTTCAAACTCGAGCTTCCCCTTTCTTTCTTCTTCTTCTCTTTTTCTGTTCTTCCAGATCCAAGTGTGCACGGTACACGTGCACATCGCCGTTGACCATCTTCTGGCCTCACCGCGACGTCAAGCATATCAACCATCCCCCCCCGAGCACGTTCTGATCCCTTGAACTTCACCGTTGCCTCAAAATCGAAATCGAGGCAAAATCCCAAACCTGGAAACGAAAGTACCCACCACCATCCAAACCTGGCAGCGCCCCGTTCGCCACGCCTCGACCACCAGGCACCTCGCCATCGTTCCCGAAGCTACACCGCACCTTCTAGCAACCACGGCACCAATCGCGATCGACCCCGATTGCGTCACGACGTCGTGAAACCCATTCGAAAACTCGGCGATAAAACAGGCTGTTAAACCCTATCTTCGATTCGTTCAACCAATTCGTGAATTAGAAAATTTATTCAACAATTTTCCTGATATCCTCCATGTTCAAACTTGCTTCCAGCACAACCATACCATTTAAAATCGATTTGATCCTCAGGAAATGGTTAAAATACAAGAATTGTTCAACTATGAACTGCTCCTAGAATGCTTAGCTAAAAATCCTCCAATTCGTTTTAAAATTCCTATCTTTGAATGTAGATTCGAGTTATATAATTGAATCAATGTTTTGTGATACTGGGAATTTCCAGAAACAAAGTCCTTTACTGTAAAAAACTTGAGTTTTCATTCTATATGCATTTTTATGTTATGCAATTATTTTTAGATGACAACTCAAACTAAAACATACATATTTGTTTTTGGAAGCAAGGCTTAACATTGATCATAGAGGAAGAAATGAAATTTTTTCTTGGTGATCTGATACTCTGGAACTAAGCAGAGAGATGAACAACATAGATACACAGAGCCAATGCAACAAATTTTCAAGTAGAAAACTAATTGCTACTCACAAATATACCTATATATGTCTATGCAACAGTTTTATATTTTAAAAGTATCTAAAAAGAATAAGTTACTCACCTTAGTTAACAAAGAACACTACAGGCTTTTCTTTTATTTTCCTGGAACTGTAAATTTGGAATTTTGCTTTGCTAATGAAGTTGAACTCTTTGCATGCTTGATACTTATTACAGCTTTGAAAATGTTTGAAGAATTTGAGAAAATGTTTACAAGTATGCTCAGCCTTGTGAACGAAAGCTGTACACATATAGAAAGAAAGAGGTGTGCAGGTACAAGATTTTCTTTTATTTGGTCAGGGATATTTCTTTCTTATGGAGGCTGAGGTGATGTGGTATGGTGTGCTATAAGGTCATGCATTAATTGCTTGTACAAATATATATTCATTTCTTGGCACAAAAATAAGGCAGAGTTATCTTCTTAATAGGGTGGCTGAAGATGCTTTGTTCCCATGCTTCTTATTCTTTTATGTTTACAGCCCATGCTTATGTACCTCTTATTTTACTTATGTTTTGTTTGTACTTATATTTATTTGTTTGCTTTTTTAAGCTCTTATAATTTACTTGTTTAAGTCTTTAATTATCTTCTTTTACTCGGTTGATATCATGCTTTTGCTTATGTACTTGATATGTTATCTTATCTTTTGTTGGCTGATAAGTTGTTTATATTTTATTCCCAGGCTCTTGTATTGCTTTGGGTACTTGTCTTTTGTTTGTTTCATTCCATGCTTATTTGCCTGCATACTTATTCTTTTTAGTTTTGTTTTATACTTATTGTTTTTGTTTTATATATCAATGTTCTTATTTTTATTCATAGCTTAAGTATGAATTATTTTACTTTACAAAATAAGTGAACTTCTATTTTTATTTTACTCTTATTACTTTTGTAGCCTACTCCATTTGTATTATCTTGTATTGATTTATTAATATGAGATTAAGATATATATATATACATATATATATATATATATATTTACTTTATATTGTTATATCTTATATTTTATTTACTTCTTATTTATTGTCTTGTATTTATTATATATATTTTAACCATCAAAAATAAATTAACAATTCACTTATTTATTCATTTCGTACTTGTGTCAATGTATATACTTTAATATTTATTTTTCAAACCACTAATATAAGATTTAAAATCAAGTAATTTAACACATTTTTATTTGTGATCGGGGAAACTCGCATCAATCCATCTATACATTTCACAATTTTAATTCAAAAATTCGATAAATTATCAATTTAAATTAAATTAAAATCTAGGGTCGTTACACGAATGGTATGAATACGACAACAAGGTTTCGACTTGGTTTAAAACTACCCTTTCAAAAGTTTCTCTTTAAAACATAAAATACGAAAACTCATTCGAAAGTTACCTTTTAAACAAAGAGGTGGAAACCCCATTGAAAGCTATATAAAAGTAATTCAACCCTTTCGAAAGCATCCATTAAAAGCTAGGCAAGCGGCATCTCTTTTGAAAGTAAAACAAAGAACTTCAAAAGTAATCTAAAATGGCCTTGACCCCATCAAAAGCATGGGTTCGACTCTATACCTGCTTCATTTCTCCAATCCACTACGTATCAAAGCATTGATAACTAGTGTATTGATTTCGACTTAGTTAGGGTCAAAGCATAGGGTCGAAAGGTAGCATCTAGAAGTGGCGAAGCGGTAAATCTATGTAAAATTATTTTGTTGCTTTTTAAGTAAATGTTTTTCAATTAACTTGCTTCTCTGTAAAAATTTAATTGGCTGCCTTAAAATTTACCAACATCTTTTCTAAAAGGCTGCCGAATGCATCCAAAATTAATTAAAAAAATTTAACAAAGAAGCCCTTCCCTTTAACAAAATAATTAATAAATGTAAGTCCTCCCATATAATTAATTAATTTTCATAGTAAATCACTTACGAAAAAAATCCTAAAAATCATCAAAATTCACTTTTAATATGTATCTAATATACAAATTTCAGACCAAAATCCTTTATATTATATCTTAAATAAATTTTAAACCAATTAATTATTTCTTCTTTCAAAAATTCATAATAAATTATCGATAGCTTGGATAATTAAAAAATTTAAACTCATCTTCAAAATATTGTTTTACATAACATATTGAATCCTCATGGCATTTGAAACCCAGTATATACGATTTTAGCCTTAAAATCGAATAAAACATTTTCCGAACATACTTGTTTGAATCAAACATATCATGCAATCCAAGCATATCATCATTAAATTCATCACAATGGTCTTAACTTAAAATGCAAAATCAAATGCTCTTTAAAAAATGAAAATGAGATGGTTTTGATTATTATTCACTATGATATGGATAAGAAACTTGAGATTTGATCTTGCTTAATCCTCCTTCGCTTGAATCCTAAGCTTTAGTTAACTTTTTAATCTCCTTTTCCCCTAGGTTGTGGTCGGCTTAGAGCTTCCCTTTTCTTATGTTTTTGAATTATGAACGTATGGAATGAAAATGGAAATAAGGGTTTAGGGTTTAAGGGTTATGCTGGATGGCTATTTCCCATAATGCCCTTGCCTTATTCTCTTATTAGTTAACTTATAAAACCATTTCCATAAACTCGTTCTCTTAATTTCACTCTAATCTTTACATTATTCTATTTAGTTTATTTAATTAAATCTCCTGTATAATTTTATTTAAAATTATGGGTATTACATAAACGTTCCTTTTTCTCTTTCTTTCTTGTTTCCTCATTGTAGTCCAACTTCTATCGTGGAAGCAGTTCCTTTTGGTCATGTGCTTGCGTTAATTCACCTTTACGTATGTTTGGAAAGTATGGGTGTAATGGCAGGTTTTGCGAGCCGAAAGAGTGAACGTAATAATTGTTCGTGAGGGATCTTGTATGAATCGCCCCTGAAGGAGTTTGGGAATGATTGTCATTGGAGGTCCAATTTTTGTTTTGAACGTAAGTATTGTAAACAAAAATCAAATCAGTTTTATATATAAAGCAATTCATCAAGTGTTTATGAATATATATTCCATTGCATCGAGTGGCTATTGTTTCACGAAATACCAACTTTGTAGTGAAGGAATTTATTTAAGAAATTATTTATATTAAAATGAATTTAGTTATGATCCAAAGTTAAAATTGATTATGTAGGTTAAAATGAAATTAACCTAACCTAAATTAACACATCACATTAAAATGTCTAATAAGTACTCTAACACGTTAAGGAGAAGCTATCGGTTTCTTATTAATATCAAGGATAGAGAATCCACATTTGTTAATTAAGCCATTAAGAGTTTTGACTCTATGGTATGGTATGATGCACAAATCTTAAAAGGATTCCAAATGCGTTATCAAAATATGATTTTGGTATGTGTACCCAACGGTATGATCCATTGACCACAAATGAGTCGTTATATGAAAGACCAATGTAGTTGGAAAATAAAAGGCAATGTTAATAAGAATAACATAGCAAATTTCAGTTATTGAAATTTGTGTAATAGATTCGTCATTCAATGAGATCAAATTAGTTCAAATTTACTCACAATATTATCGCTTGGTATGACTTTGTGTTTTCTACATATGTGAAGAAATGGAGAATTCTAAATAATGATTTAGAATAGGCTATTTGCATATAGCAACCAAAGTGTCATGAAGTCAGTGGAGGCGATATTGAGTTTGTGAGTTTTAGGATATGATCCAAGAAATGATATGGAAGCTTCATTTTACAAGCATCGGAATTGAATAGTTATTTTGATAGAATTATAGAATAGTTTGATTTTTAGTCGAAATGTAAAGGAAGCGTGTGTCCATAAGAAAGAACCACTAAATATACATAGATATTTATAGATTATAAATAAACAACATATTGTTGATTATTAACGATGCATTTATGTTAAAATCGGTAATAGTTTCATTATTGAAACTCGCGTTGGATTTGCAAATTATATCTTTGATAATAAGTAGAAAGGATGTTGGAAATGTCCTAACAATATGCAAACCATTAAAATGTCTAATATGGAACATGTAAGATGGATTCCTTATGTATTTGCAATAGGAATTATCATACATGTTGTATTGTCTACAATATCATATTTTTCTTATGTGATTGATGCATGAAGGAAATATCAAATTGGAATTAAGATCACTATACGGTAGTTTAGAGTGTTCTTGAGTATTAAAGAAATATTGGAGGATTGTTTACAGAAACAATGATCACTTTGTGAAAGAGTGTTCAGACTCGAAATTCATAAGCGCTATCGAGTATAATATGTCGATATTACATTGATATTTTAATCTTAGTAAAGAAGCTTTAAGTTAGAATTGTTCCAAATGAAAGGTTATGCTTGATTCAATGAAAGGCTAAGCACGTCCTCTAGGATCGATTTCCCCCTAGAGGGAAGGTGAATAGGGTGATGCTATTAATTATAAAAATTTAGTGTGGAAGTTTATAAAATATTTTCAACACAGATCTCAGCAGAATAATAGCAGCACAGATAATAGTAGAATAATAAAAATGCAGAAATAGAACGACACGGAATTTACCCAGCTTCGGCAAAACTCTGCCTGCGTGCTTCCCACAAGGTTTCTACTAGAAATTAAGCAGTCATACGCTTACACGCATAAATTCACGACACCATCTATCGACTAGACTTAACTCTACGCTTAAAACCCTGTCATAACTCAGCCACTGAGCTGTGAATTCTCGAACTACACCACCATAGTTCGTCCCCTGGTCACACTACTAGAAATTACAATCATTTAAAAGAGAAAATAAAATAAAAACAAATTAAATAACACAAAACCCTAATTTAAAAAATTAAAGCCTTATATAATTAAAACAACGCCGGCCCAAATAATAAATTAATGAATCCCCTTTTTCTTTTCCTTTATTTGGCCGATTCCTTTTCTCTTATGTGATAATAATGGATGCTTCATTCCCGTTCCTCTTTTTCTCTGAAATTAGGGCTTTATATAAATTGAAGATACCGAATTTAGTAGCTCGATCGGATGATGATTGACGTCCTTGCTTTGTCGATCGATGCTCTCTTCTCTTAGCACACGGTTCTTCAATTTTGATCGAGTTTGAACTTGCTTCGATATGTAATTTATTACTTTTGCTTTAATGTTTTTACTTACTTGAACTCAATCTTGATTCGAGTTGAATGATTATTCTTTTAGCTTGAACTCGAATAGATTTTCCTATGATGTTACCTGGTTTAAATAGGGTTTGATCCCCTATATTTTCTTTCGTATTTTATCATATGAATTCGTCAATTATTTTTGCTTGAATTCGTCTCGGCCAATTGATTATTATTTAATGATGGTGATTCTTCTGACTTCTTCAATTTCGTATATTTTGTTTCCTTGATTGACACGGCTTTGAATCTTGGTCACCACGGCTTTGACATTTGCTGGCATGTTATTGACTTTGGTCACTTGATGTTGATTTTGTTCATCTCTGTAGCATGTTGGAATTTGACTTGTTTGATTTTTACTTGCCGTTCCATGACTTCGACATTTGACTTAACTGATGTACCATGATTTTTTAAATTTTTCGAACTTGCACCCTGGTTTTTTCAGATTGAATTTGGCCTTGACTTTGGTAATGGTTGACTCTGGACATTTTCCGATGCTTGATGTTGACCATTGTCTTTATGACTTCGGCACTGTCACTGCTTCCATGTTGCCTTCTGTCTTTGTTGGAAACTGCACTGTGACTTGTTTTCTTTATACTTGTTTTCCCTATCCACTGTTTGACTTCGTATTCTTCGTCTTCGATCAAAACTGCTACTTGATGCTTGCATCCTTGTGCTTTATGTTGTTTGGTCTGGTTTTCATCGTGTATCCACACATCTTTGAGTTGTTGCTTTATATGTGGTTAGTGATCATGTAGCTGGTATATGGTCTTATTGACATTGTTGCATACATAAATGTATGTATGTACTTGTGAAGCTTTGGTTTGCATCGAGTAAAATGCATAACATTGTGCATATGTATATTAGTGCTTGTCTGGTTTTCCTGTACATCGATGTCACCTCTGTCCTTTGCAGCATGCATTCTATACCATGATGTTCACCATGTATATATGTATGTTTCACTAGTGACATGGTTTTCATTTGAAGCTTCTCTGTGTCTTGTTCATGTTGACTTCATGTGTATAGTTGCATGGTCTTCATGTATAGGATGCATGTTGACTCTGTAGTTTGCAATGCTTGGAGATTCATGTATGGTTGTAGTTAAATATTGGTATTGCAGCTTTGTTCATCATGTAGTCAAGTGTGTATGCATCATGTTTACATATAGTCTGGTTGATGGCCTCTAATTTGATGTACTCGAGTCTGGTACCTTTTGAAGTTTCCATCTGTTGGTCTGCACCTTAATTGTTCCATAAAAGTTCACATTGTATTTGTGTCTTCTTGAAGTCGCCTCTGATGTCGTGGCATTCATACTTTATTATCATGTAAACTTGTTGTCTTCACTTATTCCACATGAGTCCGTTTCATTGCACTGTCACATGATCATTTGGTTGTATTCTGGTTTCTCTGACCACATGTGCTAGTTCTGGTTGAAGTTGTTTTGAACATGGTTATTGTATTAAACTTGCACCTGTGTTGAATCCAGCTTATAGCTCGGGTTTGACCTTGTGCTCGTATTGTGATTTCACTTGAGTTGAACCTAGCTTTTAATTGGGTTTGACCTTGTGCTCACCTGTTCTTGTAGATTTATCAAGTGTATATCGGTGTGCATGGCCTTATGGCATGTACAGCGATGCACTATGCATGTCACAAGCTGTTCATGTATGATGAATTCAAATTTAAGTGATGGCGAATAACCCAAATAACTGAGGCAATTTTTTTTTCAAAATACATTTTATTTCACACTGCAAAAATATTTTCTTTTCGATTTTACTGCGTCGGTGTAAATTTTTGCAGACTGCTTAGATGTTGGATTCAATCTAGGATGGAGTTGAAGATAAATATGAGTGAATGAGCGATATGTGGAGAGGATATTTGTAAATGAAAAATTATGATGTAATCAGAATTTTTATCGTAATTGAAAATGTGTATATATATAGTGAGAGCTTGAATTTGTACTATTCAAAATTGTAATAAATGTTTGTTTGAATAAAATATCTGTTTGAATTTAAACTCTGTGTTATTTATTTTATTCAGCAAATATTTATTTAATTATGTGAAAAATAAAATAACACATTATCGAATACATTTAAATGAATATATATATATATATATATATATATATATGTTTATTGTCATCAAACAAAAATCATATACTTGCATATTCAGCAGTCTCCCCCTTTTGATGATAACAAACATATATTTAAGATTTTGAATATATTAATGTATTTGATCATTGATATACTCTATTTGCTCCCCCTATTTAAATGCTTCCTCTCTACACAAAGCTCCCTCTTCATATATGCATGTAAATAAAAATATGCAAATGAGCCTGATGCAAATAGAAAATATTTGACCTTTATTTGTCATTATCTAAATCTTAACTTTTCTTTCCCCCTTTTATTATCGGCAAAAGAGTAGTAGTGTTGGAAAAATAGAGATAAAGTGATAGACATTAATACAACATTAACCAATCGAATATAAATATTAAATTTCAATAAAAAATCAAACAAAAATCATAAATACTACGTTTGATGCATATTCCACTTTAGAGTGATATTGACGATGTCATCATATAAAACCATACAGCTGTATCTATTTGTGGTACATTTATTTCAGGAATTTGAATATCTACTAACCATGCATGACCATTAGGACTTTTAAATGAGATTAGTAGTATTTCAATTTTTTTTTTAAATGAATTCAAGTATCTTCTAACCACTCATAACCGTGAGGACTTTTAAATGGGATTAAAATCAACTTGTCTGTTTAATTAATCAATTTTAATATGTGTTCCATACATGCATAACCGTGAGGACTTTTAAATGAGCATGAAAGCACATAAAAAATTCCAAGTAATTCACTCATGCATAACCGTGAGGACTTTTAAATGAGAGTGAATACTTTGGAAGTTTTTATTTCAAAAAATTAATAAAATGAAAAACGAATGATTCCTGTTTGAAGCACCACATATTGACGTACTATATTGGATTTTGATGAGTGATGGTCGATAGAATATGATAGAAATAGAAATGATCATGGAATTTTTTCCAAAAAAAGTTTTTATAACTCTTGTTCAAATTTATAAAGAAAATTACTAAACATACCGTTTCAAGTTATAATATATGACTAATATCGACACTCATCACTTTTTCAATCACTATTTATCTTTTCGATAATCAGTAGTGAGTCGGATTAGTTATATAGTCATTTAAAATCATATTCAAAAAATAATTATCAAATTTTCTAAAAATGACTAATCTGAAATAAGGTCAAAATTGATTTTCTAGAAGGGGTTTTATAAGAAAACTTCTGCTATTCGAAAATATTTGAAATGAAAAATACACATATATTTTCTTTGAAAAAACGATGCAGCTGCTAAAATGTCTCAACATAAATCACGCTTCATTAGTAATTTTTCTACCAGCTAAATTACTAGTGTAATCTACATCAAAATTTTCCTTTCACTCGAAATTATCATTAGTGAAATTTGATAGTCCAGACCGTGAAGTGTGCATCAAGATATCTTAAAATCAATTTTAATATCTTTTAAATGAAATTCTCTTGAATTTGAATTTGAAGCTGTGCCAATCAACAAACCAGTGAATATAGTGTCAAATCTAGATGCCGTAGGATAAACAAATATATTTACGTGCATCGAGAGTAATAATCAGTCAATAAGATACCATCATTAGTCTAAACAAATTTTTATGAAGCAGTTCAAAGACTCTAGAGGTGCATGTAGTGTTATCGGTATGAAAAGTATAATTGGCCAACAATTTTGATAAAGTCAAAATCAAAATCAAAATCAGCATTCATTTTTTACCAAATAACCGGCTGAATTAAATTCAGATTATGGTGTAGATTATCACATTTAATAAATCTTTTAAGATGAATATATCATTACCTATTTTACCTATACGATAATTTTTCGTTGTTGCCTATTATGATTCTACCACCTTTATACTAGGCTAAGGAACTTTGATTTGTCGCCCGTTGTATTTCTGGAATAGCCAGAATCCAGATAACACTGTTATTGTTCCTTATCCTGCCACCACACATGCACGTTCAAAGATTTTTGTGACCTGTTTGTTTTTTTAGGTCCATGATTTTTAGTGGCAAAATATTTTGAAAAATAATTTTGTGGAGACTCATAACTATTTATATATGTTCCTTTTGGCACCCAAATTTGTTTAACTTTGAGTGATTTTATATTTGTGCCTTTTGGAACCCAAATTGGAATGGTTTTCTCTGGTTTGGGCCTATACCAACAAATATTGTGATTGTGTCCAATTTTTCTACAAATAGTGCACTCGGATTTAACTTGATTAATATTGCTTCTAACATATTCAAAATGAGTATACCCAAGTCCTTGTCTATCAGTACTAACAGTTTGTTTACCTATTAGCATATTCAACGATCTTTCACTTTTGGAAAAAATTTCTAAAGTCTTTGACAGTTGTTGGACTTGTGTTTTGAGTGATTCGTTTTTTTCAATAATTGAGTGCACCTTTTAATAGAAATTTCTCTTCTAGTGTTTTCGCTTTCTTTCAAATTAGAATATCATTTTCAAGCGATTTAATTGTACTTTCTGATTTTTTAATCTCTTCTTCGAATGTTGGAACTTAGGGGTTTTGCTTTGATAGTTTTTAACTGATTGATCAAGCTGTTTATTTAAATCTATCAAAGTATCTTTTTTTGATTCAAAATTAGCGTATCTCTCCCTAAGTCGTTCAAAACAGCCATTTACTTCGTGGAAATATATAAGTAATTCTGAGTAAGTGAGTTTTGATACCTCGCTTGGCTCATCATCGTCGCTATCAGTTATATCACCTCTAAAGCACAGATCTGCTTTCTCACTCTCACCGCTAGTGCTTTTATAATCATTATCGCTTTTTTCCACGTGGTTGCAAAACTTCTCCTTTTTGAATTTTTTTCTTGGCCGTGTCGATTTCGAGGACAATTGGGCTTGATGTGTCCGGATTTGTTGCACGCGTGACAAATGATTTCTTGTTGTTCTGGGTTATTTAGAACTTTGATTATTCTGCTTTTCAATTTTTGATTTAGGGCTAGATTTCGTATATGCGGTTCCACTTTTTAAATCTCTTCATTAACAGTGTCAGCTCAGCTGCTCCATCGTCATTGTCACTTTCAGTTGTTCCTTTGAGAGCTATTGATTCCTTTCGAGTATCTCCTCCTTCACGCTCTTCCTTGAATTTCATTTCTAGTTCATAAGTGGTGAGATTTTCGACGAATTCTTCAACTTTAATTTGTTTTAAATCTTTCGATTCTTGAATGACAGTCACTTTTGCTTCAAAACTTCTTGGAAGGACTCTGAGGATTTTTCAGACTATTTCCAATTCCGTGTATGATTTTCCAAGATCTTTTGATTTGTATACGATATTGGAAAGTCGTCTGTACATCTCTTTGACATTTTCTTCCTTGACCACTATAAAATTCTCGTATTCGCTACTCAGCATGGCAAGGCGAGATTCCTTGACTTGAGATGTTCTTTCATGAGTCACTTCTAGTGTGTGCCATATTTCCTGCACAGTTAGACAATGTGAGTCATGATTAAATTCAATACGATCCAATGAACAAATAATAGAATTCATAGCTTTGGCATTAGCATTCTGTAACTTATTTTCTAAATTTGTCCATTGATCAAATGGTTTTTCAATTTCTTGATTATTTACAACTATAGTGGGTGCTCTATAACCTATCTCAATTATATTCCAAGCATCATTGGTTTTAGAAAAAATTTCATTCTGTTTTTCCAGTAAGCATATTCACCATTGAACATTGATGGTCTAACTATAGACTAACGCTCAACAAAAGCAGTATTAAAAGAAGCCATTTTAAAAATTCTTTTTTAAAAAAACAAAAAAGGCTTTTGAACCTGGATCTGATACCGCTTGTAGGATCGATTTCACCCTAGAGGGGGTGAATAGGGTGATATTATTAATTATAAAAATTTAATGCGGAATTTTATAAAATATTTTCAATACAGATCTCAGCAGAATAAAAAAAATGCAGAAATAGAACAATATAGAATTTACCCAGCTTCGGCAAAACCCTGCCTACGTGTTTCCCCCAAGGTTTCTACTAGAAATTAAACAGTCAGACGCTTGCGCACGTAAACTCATGGCATCCGCTATCGACTAGTCTTAACTCTACGCTCAAAACCCTGCCACCAAAATTCTCGAACTGCACCACCGTAGTTCGTCCCCTAGTCACATGACTAGAAATTACAATCGTTTAAAAGAGAAAATACAATAAAAACAAATTAAATAACAAAAAACCCAAATTTAAAAAAATTAAAGCCTTATATAATTAAAACAAGGCCGTCCCAAATAAAAATTAACGAATCCCCTTTATCTTTTCCTTTATTCGACCGGTTCCTTTTCTCTTATGTGATAATAATTGTTGCTTCGTTCTCGTTCCTCTTTTGCTCTGAAATTAGGGCTTTGTATAAATTGAAGACACCGACTTTAGCAGCTCGATTGAATGATGATTGACATCCTTACTTTGTCGATTGATGCTCTCTTCTCTTAGCACACAGTTCTTCAATTTTGACCGAGTTCGAACTTGCTTCGGTATGTAATTTATTACTTTTGATTTATTGTTTTTTCTTACTTGAACTTGATCTTGATTTGAGTTGAATGATTATTCTTTTAGCTTGAACTCGAATAGATTTGCCTATGATGTTACCTGGTTTAAATAGGGTTCGATCTCCTATATTTTCTTCGTGTTTTATCATATGAATTCGTCGATTATTTTTGCTTGAATTTGTCTCGGCTACTTGATTATTATTGAATGATTGTGATTCTTCTGACTTCTTCAATTTCGTATATTTTGTTTCCTTGATTGACATGGCTTTGAATCTTGGTCACCACAGCTTTGACATTTGCTGGTACGTTGTTGACTTTGGTCACTTGATATTGATTTTGTTCATCTCTGTAGCATGTTGGAATTTGAGTTGTTCGATTTTTACTTGCCATCTCATGACTTCAGAATTTGACTTGACTGATGTACCATGATTTTTGAAATTGTTCGAGCATGCACCCTGGTTGTTTCAAATTGAATTCGGCTTTGACTTTGGTAATGGTTGACTCTAGCCATTTTCTGATGCTTGATGTTGACCATTGTCTTTGTGACTACGGCACCGTCACTGCTTCCATGTTGCCTTCTGTCTTTGTTGGAAACTGCACTGTGAATGGTTTGCTTTGCACATGTTTTCCTTGTCCATTGCTTGACTTCTATTCTTTGTCTTTGATTAAAAATGCTACTTGATGCTTGCATCCCTGTGCTTCATGTTGTTTGGTCTGGTTTTCATTATGTATCCACACATCTTTGAGTTGTTGCTTTATATGTGGTCAGTGATCATGTAGCTTGTATGTGGTCTTATTGACATTGTCGCATATATAAGTGTATGTATGTGCTTGTGAAGATTTGGTTTGCATCGAGTAAAATGCATTACATTGTTCATATGTATATTAGGGCTTGTCCGGTTTTCCTGTACATCGATGTCACCTTTGTCCTTTGTAGCATGCATTCTGTACCGTGATGTTCATCATGCATATATGTATGTCTCACTGGTGACATTGTTTTCATTTGAAGCTGCTCTATGTCTTGTTCATGTTAACTTCATGTATATAGCTGCCTGGTCTTCATGTATAGGATGCATGTTAACTCTGTAGTTTGCAATGCTTGGAGATCCATGTATGGTTGTAGTTTAATATTGGTCTTGCAGCTTTGTTCATCATGTAGTCAAGTGTGTATGCATCATGTTTACATATAGTCTGGTTGATGGCCTCTAATTTGATGTACTCGAGTCTGGTACCTTTTGAAGTTTCCATCTGTTGGTCTGCACCTTAATTGTTCCATAAAAGTTCACATTGTATTTGTGTCTTCTTGAAGTCGCCTCTGATGTCGTGGCATTCATACTTTATTATCATGTAAACTTGTTGTCTTCACTTATTCCACATGAGTCCGTTTGCATTACACCGTCACATGATCATTTGGTTGTATTCTGGTTTCTCTGACCACATGTGCTAGTTCTGGTTGAAGTTGTTTTGAACATTGTATTGAACTTGCACCTGTGTTGAATCCAGCTTATAGCTCGGGTTTGACCTTGTGCTCGTATCGCGATTTCACTTGAGTTGAACCCGGCTTTTAATTGGGTTTGACCTTATGCTCACCTGTTCTTGTAGATTTATCAAGTGTATATCGGTGTGCACGGCCTTATGGCATGTACAGTGATGCACTATGCATGTCACAAGCTATTCGTGTATGATGAATTCAAATTTAAGTGATGACGAACAACCCAAATAACTGAGGCAAAAAATATTTTCAAAATACATTTTATTTTCACACTCCAAAAATATTTTCTTTTCAATTTTACTACGTTAGTGTATATTTTTGCAGATTGCTCACATGATGGATTCAATCTGGAGTGGAGTTGAAGATAAATAGTGAATGAGCGATATGTAGTAAGGACATTGTAAACGAAAAATTATGGTGTAATCAAAATTTGTATTGTATATATACAGTGAGAGCTTGAATTTGTACTATTTAAAATTGCAATAAATATTCGTTTGAATAAAATATCTGTTTGAATTTAAACTCTATGTTATTTATTTTATTAGGAAAATATTTATTTAATTATGTGAAAAATAAAATAGCATGTTATTAAATACATGTAAATGAATATATATGTGTGTGTGTGTGTGTGTGTGTGTGTTTATTATCATCAAACAAAAATCGTATACATGCATATTCAACACATCCCCTTGAATTGCACTGTAATAAAAACAGTGTATATAAATATAAATGCAAAAACTTATAACCAAGCTAGGGATGCTTCCAAGTATTAAGATGCCACATTATTATTACATGATAATAATATAGTAATAACCAACCTTGTTTTGAAATAAAAGGTGTCTTATTTCTATTATATACTTGATATAATATGTTATGTTAATTAGTAAATTTAATTAAAGATACATTTAATACCAAATCCATAAATGGTATATTTTGTGATAGCAGTTACAATCATAATAAAATAAATATATCGTTTAAGTATTCCTAGTCAAGATGTATCAAGACTGGATATTGATGCATTCATTGAGACTAGAGTAAATGTTAGGCAATATATTACTCAAGACTGTTGGTGGAACCATGGGTTTACGTACCGATAGTTATTGTATAACTATGGAATTAATAACTCGATAGTTTTCTATTGGTTAATATAATTAAGGTCAAACAATTTGACAAAATTATGTAGTTCCCTTGACTTGAGAACACTGTTAAACTTCAATGCGGAAGCTCTGCTTTGATTATAGTTAAATCATGGCTCGGTATCCTTCGAACGACTATTGTTGAGTCGACTAGAAGCATTGGAAGTGAAACACTATTCAAGAGAGGACTTGTCTCCTCGGTTATATGAGATTAGTATTACGGTCAAGTAAAGTCGACTTAAAATCCAAGTCTCTAGTCAGAGCAGTTTGGTTAACAATAATTGTTGTTATTGAACCAAGGACTTTGTGTTTGAATTATAGAGTTGAACATGGATGATATTGGAATTTTGACCATTACCAAATTTCATAAGTCCAAAGCGATATAGTTTTGATGAAGAGAATCTGCATAAATAATAGTTACAATCGGGTAATGCTTTAAAAAAATTGGATTTTAACAACACAAAATAAGCGATAAATTAGATCATACGTCACACAACCTGCTAAGTGACATATGAAGGTTAATATTCGAATTGTTTGGTATTAACCGCTAACGAAATTTATACCCAAGAGTCACACAACTAAAATGTTATCACTTGATTTAATTGACTTGTAATTGTTATAAATTAATTAATATTTATGAAATATTAATTATAAATTTTTTTATTTGATGGGTTGAACAATGTTAAACAAAATAATTATAATGATTATAAATATATTAATCGATACACAATATCGGTACACGTTTCCAATTTAGATTTAAACGCAATGGACATTGTTCAGGCTAGAATTAGTTTTGAGGCCCGTATGGAGCATGCAAATTTTGGCCAAAATAGCTTGGATGGGCCAGCCAAATGTTGGAAAAAGGGGAAGGCTTTTGAATGGTTTAAAAGAGTGGAATTGGTAAAAGAGAGATAAGTATGTGATCCATTTTTCATATTTGACTTCCTATTTATATGTCACTCTCTACACATTTAGTTAGAGATTTTTTGCACTCCTTTCTCCTGTAAATATTGACCAATAAGCCCTATTTAAACCCAAAATAAATGCAAGCTCAAATAACATCAAAATTCTTTGATTCGATCGTCGGTGATAAAGCAGTTCGGGAGCCAGCAATTCTAAAACTTGGAATTTGATTCAAGGAGCCATTTCATCATTTCAAAGTGAGAGCTCTAGACCCTAGTGAAAGGTATTCAACATGTTTACTAATCCGTTTAATATTATTATCTATTATTGTAAGAAATTGTAGGTTATTAGATTATATTACGAATCTAGTGTATTAATGTTCTATCACATATTGGATGGTTGAATATATTGGTGCATCTATATATTTAAAATAAAGCAGAATAAAAAAATTATTTTGTATGTTTGCTGGTATTAAACTCATGGCCTAAAAATAAAAATAGAGATATAAATATTTTTTAATTTAATAATATTATATATGATTTTATCAATTAATAAATTATATCCTAAATTTTAAAATCATACAAAAATTATTTAAAAACCTCTAGAATTTTATTTTTCCATAATGGTAATTCGGCAGAAATTTTAATTTATTTTAATATATAGTTATATTTATTATATGTTTAAATACTAATATAAATATATATTTAGCTAGAAACTGATTATATATATGAATATAATATATATTAATATAATTTGAAATTGATTATAAATTTTATTTAATAAAATTATAGAATTTTTAGATTTCAAACTAATTTTTTAACAATTTTAATAAGTAATTTCGATTGTTTTTAAATTATTTTATAATTGTTTATTTAAAAAATTATTTATAAATTTGAAAAAAAATTGTGTCGTGAGCTCCAAATCAGCTAATCGATTTTATAAAATATATGTGTGTATGTGCACATGTGTTTGTATATTTATAATTATTTATTAACTAAAATATAAAAATATTTAATTTTGTTCACGGTTTTGTATCAGCAATTAAAAAAGTTAAAAATTATCTTATATTAATTATTAAACGATTTTATTATTTAATACAAATGAACATTTATACTAATACATCTTAAATGTTTATATAAATTATTACAATTATTATTTCCATGTGTTTGTATATACATATTTGATTGTATTTTATAAATGTATAATTTTATGTATGTTGGTGCACACATAAAATTATACATTTTTTAAATACAATCACATATATAACATTTGATACACATTCACATGCACATGCACATGCACGCGCATACGCGCGCGCGCGCGCGCACACACACACACACACACATATATATATATATATATGTATATATATATATATTCACCTAGACAACATATCGAGTACTGGAGGGGCTAACATGTCCGTTATAGCATAAATCCCAATACCTATACACGGGCATATCAAACCATGCATACTTTATTATGTTGCACGTGCACGTATACATATATGTGCATATGATATACATATTCAAATATAATAAAAAACAATATAAAGTAAAACTTTATTTATAATATTAAATAAAATAATTGTTTTTATTTAAAAGAATTTTAGAAAATTTCTAAACAAATGTAGTCTGCATATCCCAACAAAGATCCTCAAAAGTAAAAATTTTGAAATTTACCCAATTCTTCCACTGCAAACTGGCCTAGTTCCAACACGTAATTTGATACAAATTAATTTTTCATTGAGTATTAGTAAAAATAGTTACCAATCAACGAGAAACTCAATATATGTTGATTGGATCGTCACTATTTATTATTGTAATAAGGGTGATATATAAAGACGCGGTTAAAGTTTATCATCGATAAACTAAAAAAAGAACAAAATCCTATTATAGTTTACAACAGTAGTAAAACTTACATAATGATGTTTGTACATAATAAAATTTATGCTATAATTATAACTAGATATTTATGTACTTAATAATCATGACATTAGAACCCACGCTAATATTAAATAATTTAGTTTTTTCAATTTTATTAGAATACACCCATTTATATTCCAAAAATATTTAAAATATAATTATATAATTAATGGAATAAGAAAGTAAAAGAAAGAACCATTAAAGTCATATTTTAACGAAGTGAAAAGTTAATGAGTAATTATTATTGTATATTTATTTTTTGAACCAGAAAATTAATCAAGTAAGCTTTAGGAAACTTGAAAATTTCACGTTTATTTTGAATTACAAAAAGAATATTGACTAAAGATATTTTATATATTTTGTTATGATTATATAAAAAAATTAAAATTATATTATAAGATGAATATTTGCACCAAAAATGGTCACAAACCCCAAATATCGTGAAAGCACCAAAGTATGAATATAAATCGGCAGTATTAATCACAGATCTAAGTAAACAGCAAGCAACAATTTGGTAGGGATGCGGATTAAGGATCTTAAGGCAGAAATAACACTAGAGGGGGGGAGAATAGTGTTTTAAAGAATATATGAACTATATGACTAAATTAAAACTTTCAACACAAATCTAAACAAAATTCTAACACAGAATAATCACAGAACATATAACAAATGCAAATAGTAAAGTAAAGCAAGTAAAAGGAAAGAACACACCGGATTTTATACTGGTTCGGAATCCTCCTACATCCAGTCCTGCACCAAGGCAATATCCTTGTACAGATTTTTATAAGCCAATATCCAAATTACAACCCTCAATTTCTAAGGCCTTGAGGAACCCTCCTATCTCCGAGTCTGGGGTAAACTCTCTTGATTTACGGGACGCAAGATCACCCTAATACTTCTTAATAACAATCCTTTTGAATGGATCGACTCTATGGACTTTTTGAATACAAATTAATCCTATAACTCTGAATAGCACTTTGATCTTTAGTAGAGTGATGGAGAGTCAAATAGAGAGAGTATCTAAATGATTTTCTATTGAGAATTTAGCAGAATGATGGCACGATATTGAAAATATGAAGTTCTATGGATATGGAATGGTGGAGAAGAAAGAGTAAAAAAATAAGAAAGTAGTTGCTAAAAAAATTCATTTTGGAAGCCTTTATATAGATGCACAACAGTCATAACCATTTGCGAAAGGTTTTCGAACGAATGGACACTTCTTTTGAAAATTGAATTTTGAATCCAACTGTCACCATGTCGACATGGGGTATCCCCTTATGTCGACATCCCTTAGTTCAAAATTATAGAGATGTTGTTTTGTAAAGACAATTGAATTTAAAACAAGTTGAAACTTCTCTGAAGCAAAGTAAAGTGTTTAAACAATATTTTTAGATAGAGAATGAATATAAAACATTATTTTAAATATATATATAATTGATATAGACCGTCAATTATATAAGTAATATTTAAAATCAGAATAAGTTTTGATGTTTTAAAAATAGAAGTTTTTAAAATCAGAATAGAGGAATATTTCAAGGCTAAAACAAAGTTAGAAAATATTTTTGAAAACATGATTTTGAAAGCTAAAACATTTTGAAAACAGATTTAAAAACATTTTGAAAAATCTATTCAAACTGAAATTGCAAGAACCTTCCTACAGAGCTCCTCCATAGGACTCGAGAACTTGTACAAAGTAGTTTAAATGATTTTGATTTTCGTGGGTTTGTAAGCCACTTGTCGTAGGTTTGTAAGCTACTTGTCGTGGGTTTGTAAGCCACTGGTTTCGATAGAAATTGGGTTCCATCCCAAAAGAAAATTGGAAGAAAGATGAGAGTGCTATTATGAAGTTTTAACAAAATACTAGACACTTATCTTGAGATCTTGAAATATTGATTCTCTAGAGTCTTGAATCTTGAATCTCTAATCTTCATCTTGATGCTTGAGTCTTTATACTGATCAGTCTTCGATGATACCTACATATACTTCCTATATATATATATATATATATATATATATATATATATATATATATATATGGAAATGTTAGTATATATTTTATAAAGTAAAGTATAATAACTATATAAGGTTGTTGTCATTAAAACATCATCAACTCAGTTCCTAACACAATTTAGAAGTGATGAACAGAGACACAAAATTTATAGTGGTTCGGCTATCTCCTGCCTACGTCCACTTCAAATTTTTATCTTTTATTGATTATCCTTATTGGTTCCAGATGATTACAGCAATAGCAATGGAGAATTTCGAGTACAATAGTTGTATTGAAGTGTAAAAATGAATCCGGTAGAGTTTGGGCATTCAGTAGTCCAAGATCCCCTTTTATGTAGGCTTCAGAGGGCTATTTATAGGCGTAAGAGGCTGATATCGCGCTCAAACTTCGGGAGAATTCTTCTGGCATGTGAGTGGGCCCACGCGACTGACCCCACCAAGTTTCGACTCGATCTGCGATCAATACGAATCCATTTCGTATCCATCAAAAAAAATCCAGTCGGGATGAAACTTGGCAGGAACATTCTTTACCTTGTATGCAAGCTGCTGTAAAAATTTATTGCATTTGGATCAACAGTTTAGGAGATATGATCGACACGAGTTGATGTTTTTCGGAAGGCTGTCCGGTTCGAATCCATGGCTTCGTATCCCTCCTGTTCGACTCGATCAAGGCACATGCTTATCCACTAACGTGGCGCTACTTCCCAGGCCAGATCCTAAATTCGTGCCGGGTTGAAGGTTTCTTCCTTCGAACCATGCATGTCCTTCGCCGCTTTGAATGCTTCTCCCCTTGATTCGTGGATTTCCTTTGTTCGCATCCGCATTTTATGCTTGTTCATATTCATAACATCGTACGTTCGCACCCATCAATTCGTGTCCTCCTTCGTATCGACTCCAGGAGTACATTTCGTACCGCTTCCATATGCGTTGATCGATACGAAATGAGCATGGGGGTATCGATACGAAGTGGTCATGAAAATGGACATGAATCTCATCCTTGGGATGGATACGAGCGAGACCTTACCTAATGGATACGAACAAGGCTTTACCTGATGGATACGAACAAGGCTTTACCTGATGGATACGAACAAGGCTTTACCTGATGGATATGAACGAGGCTTTACCTGATCAATGCGAAATCATTGAGTCGAGTCCATGCTGATTGATACGAACGATATCGATTCGAAGTCCACCACTATGCTCTGTCACTGATCGATACGAACAGTTCGACTCGAAATGCCAACAACCGATCGAGCGAAATGCGTCGATATGAAAAGACCGCCGCACGCTTGCTTACCAATCTGGGTCTACTGCTATCGAGTCGAACCAAAACCTGATCGATTCGAACTTCATCGAGTCGAACCACTACCAATCGATACGAACCCAATCGATACGACACACCCTCTGCTGATCGATACGAAATGCATTGATACGAACCAGTCCTTGCGCACCTTAATCCATCCGTATCTCGAGCATACGAACTCCGATCGACCTGAAATTTGAAATGTAGCTTTCGTTAACCTCGATCATTATCTCCCATCGATTCCGTCTTGATCGTAGCTCGACCAAATTTTAACGACATCGATTGCAACCTTGTTTCCAATCGATCTCCAATCCTAATATCCATCATTCCTTACCAATTTGTTGATATTCCAGCTTTGACCAAAAAGTGGGATAATGTAACGACCCGAATTTCCGATCCCGAAAATTTCAGATGGTTATGAAAAAGAAGAAAGAGATAGAAGAAGAAGAAGAAGAAGAACAAAATCAACAACATCTCACATTCGCAGCGGATAAAATATAATAATAAATAATAACTGTTTACAAAAGAATACTATTTCTATCGATTACATTTTATATACATCAGAGTTTCACATACATTCAGTCACTGAATATATACAATTATCAAGTCTCAGATTAATAATAATATAAATACAGCGGAAATACTCTATACGATATTGTCATCCAGCTCGCCTCCTGAGCTCCAGAACGTACCTACCTGAAAATCTGTAATACTCGGTCTGACCCGAGCATTACGCCAAAATAACACCCGGGTCAGGCTGGAAACCAGCGTGAGTAAACCTATCCAACATAGAATACATGCATACAACTTATATAAAACCCGGGGTAACTTATATAAATTTAACCAATTCACAATTTTCTACAGACAACAATTATTTCACATATAAATTTCCAAATATCAACTTAGATAAAATAATCCAATTCACTTAAATCATTTCATTCCTGCCTATTGATTTCTCAAATCAATTTATAAAAATTCGAAGTGGTTTCGGGTATCTCCCAATACCCGGTCCCGGCCTCTCTGAGTCTCATACCATCCTATCCCAAGTTATCCAAATGATAAACACAACACTTCATATCAGAGATATCAACTCATTCAACGCGTCCAATACCAATAAATCATTCATAAGCAAATTTACTGCTTCCAAATTAATTCAATTGATTCTAATTGAATTTCTAACCTCCAATCACTTAGATTCCTTACCCTATCAATTATTTAATTCAAATCAAATAATTCAATCATCCCTACAATATTCATCTTAATTAATCAACCCGAATTAATTTTCCTTCAATTCCATTCAAGCATCTATCTTTAATCAACTTCCCAATATTAATTATACTTAACCAAAATCGATAAGTAATCTCAATTTTCTTCATGAATTTATTAACTATATTAATTAAATTAATTCTTAAGTACTTATAATAATTAAGTTTTCATACATCACTTGTTATGGATTAACAAATTCCAATTTACCAATCTTTAATTACAACATAAATTTTATAAGCTTATGATTTCCAATTATATTTCGATCCATCCTCGGCTAAATTAATTATATCTAATAATTAATCATAAATTGAACCGCAAACATTAATTTTTCTTGATTTATCTCGATCTGTGATTATTTACCCTTTCATTTACTTCATTAAATGAATCAATTCTCCTTATTGAATTATCTTAATTTATCTCACGTTTTATCACTCCAGTAGTTTTATTTTATTAATTACATTAAGTAATTACTTATTAAACCATCAAATGATCATTCCAAATTAGTATAAACCTAATTAATTAACCCAAATCATTAATTAATTTAATTAGTTAATTTTCATTTAAATTATCTTACCTATTTAGTGAATCATTGATCATTAAACCCTATTTGATTTTAAACAGAACCATTTTCCCATTTATGCTTTAAGTTTAAAACCATTTAAAGCCCAAATACCTCGAGTCGAACCCAATTAACTCGAGAAACAACCAAATCTAAAATCACTAGATCATAGGTACACATCCAAACAATTCAATCATTCATCCATTTATTTAAATTTAACCATTCAAATCTAAATATAAAAAAAAACAAAAAAAACATCAACCAGAGTGAGATGTACTCACCTTCGATTTTGCAATGCAAATCCGATCTCGATTTGTTTCCTTCAAATTTAAACCTTGTATAAACAGTTATAGGATCTTATTAATATTTGAACAAGTTCAATTTCTATTTAATAAATTTCATTTTACCTAATAAGTAAATTTCAAACTAATTTTCTGTTTATAAAATATGTTTTAGTTATCGAATAATTATATAAGTTAACTAAATAAATTGATTTCCGTTTTATAAATTAAATTTAACTAAATCTTTATTAACAAATAGTTTACTTCTCCTAAACTAATCCATTTTTTTTATTTTAAATCCTTACATATAATTTGTCCTACAGATATATATAAAAAAATTAATAAGCTATTTAAATAGAACAAACGATAAACAAATATAAAATCTCACCCCAATCGCGATATCGTCCTTAACTCGAGTTCTTCTAGCAACGAAAGCCACTCTAGATTCACCGAGCCTCCCTCCTCCTCACACGGGTTCGAGCCGAGCTCGTATGCCCTTGATTCCAACTCGCAAACCCCACTGCGATCACTTCCAGTCGACTACACGTCTCACCACAACCACACATGCCAATCGCCGAAACCAAGCATCGAGCATCATCATCATCGCGTCCCCAAATTTTGCCGCGAACCCTAGCTCAGCGCGAAACCCTAACCCTAGCTCGCGAACTACCCCAACCTCACGTCGCCTTCATCTCAATCAAGCTTACCTCCAGATCCCCCCCACGCGACGCCCCAATCCTCTTTGCTTAACAATTTGAGAATTTCCAGGCCGAACCCCCTTTTTCTTTATACACGAATTCGATGTTGGAGATAGGGGAAAGAGGGAGGCTCGGCTTCCATTTATATATATATTTTTTTTTGAATATGAACGAATGCGATTTTAAATTCGAAATAGAGGAAGAAAATGAATCTCGGTTACAAATTTTTTTCTTCTCCTGTATACTATTCGTGAGTTTTTACTGAAGGCGATGGAAGGGTGTAGGTGAGATATAAGGTTAGGGGAGGCGTATTGGAGAAGATAAATGTTTATTTGATTTTACCTTTACTTATATTTTCCCTCAAAATATCTCAACTCCTAATGACGCGTTTATATACCATGCAACAACACGATAACTCACAGCGTTACGAAAATTGAAATCCGACAATATTTCAATATTACGGATCCAATGGAACTAGTTGCATCGAATTCCGAGACTGTGCCTCGGAAAGCTATTTTTAAATATCGATTTAAACGATATATTATTAAAATTGAACAAATCACTTTTAGTTTAAATCTCAACCATTCTATTATCTTCAATATCATCATTATAGATTTTATAAGCCTTCAAATTATTGTAAACAGGCTTAGAATTTCATTCAACAATTTACTCAATTTCAATTTTTAAATTCAATAATTTAAACTATATAATTCAACGATTTAATTATCAAATAAATATTGGAATCTTGAATTCAAGTTAAAAGTAACTTTTAAATATTTAAAATCACTTAATTTCTCGAATTTTAAATGGTTAGAAATTCCGGGTCGTCACAGATAACAATGAAGATCTTTAATAAATAAACAAAATAATTAAGTCTTTTTGGTGTAATAATATTTAATTTTGTCAAAGTAAAAAATGTACACTAAAAACGCCTATTTTTTGGCGTCCCAAGAAAAACTTAATGCTCAAACGACATCTTAAACAAGAGGCGGCATAAAGCTCTAGAGGAAAAAAGCAAATCACTCAAATTGCCAAATAGCGCCTAAGTGGTGCTTGGCGGCGTCGTTGGCAACATAGTTTATAGTCTCTATCTATATCTAATCATACCAATCAAACATATATTATTTCCAATTGTTTATCATGAACATTTTCTAGTTTATTTCTTGAATTAGCCACCGTTTGTTTAAGCATAGATATTTCGGGTTTATTTCATTTATTTATATAGTATTTTTCCGCTGTGAGATCTAAAAGTGTAGATTGTTTGAAATTTATGTTTATCCTTATACCATACAAACTATTTCAGCCTAATTGTAACAACTCAAATTTTGGCCATTTGATTTTAAATGTTTAATTAATTTTAAATATTTAAATAATTTGGTTTTCGAATTTAATAACTTATAATTCAAATAAGGAATGTTTAGATATTTGAATTGTGAATTAAATCTTAATTAAATTGATTTACTAATTTCATTTAACTCCTTTTAATTAATAAATAATATTGGTGAATTCAATTTGTATATTTATTTACAAATATAAATAGATCGGATAAATATCGATAATTAAATGTAAAACGATATTTAAATTTGTGAAATTAGCTTTTTGGCACTGTCTCGGATTTCGACGAAACCTGTTTCATCGAATCCGTAATGGTGAATAAGAATATGCCGTAGAATTTCATGGCGATTAGACGTATTGTTTGCTCATGCAAGTTCGGAAGGTGTAGAAACTAATTTTAGAAATTTAAATTAATATAATTGGGTCTACATAGCTATCTTTTGCATATAAGTGAATTAGGTTTCGAGACTAGTTCCATTGCATTTGGAATAGGGGTATAACATATAGAACACTAGTGAGCACGCCTCGATTGGGGTTCGTCAATTTTCAGGTGTAGTTAGTGCCGAATAGAAATCTTATATAAGGAACTTAACTTTATTCTTTTGGCACAAACCCTAAACAAAACATTGGCCGCCATTTTTCAATAGCTCTATCCAATGGCCATGGATAATCAGAGCCGCTAGAGGTTGTTTCAGGTCGAGGCTCCAACTAAGAAATCGTTCGGCTTGGAGAGATGAGGAAGATGTACGGTTGGATCGAGCAAACTCGTCATGGGGTGATCAGAAAGGGAGTTTGACGACATTAATTTTTTTTTGGTGAAACTCTCGGCGGTGGAGGCGTTTGGGGTTGCGAGTTCGGTGGTGTAGGAGTTATCGAGGTCATGGCTACTTGTAGGTGAAGTGCGGTGGTGCGACTTGGTCTCTGGCGGCGGCGGTGAAGCATTGAAGAGCGGCGGCTGTGTGAAGTCATGACCATGTAGGGTGTCTTGGGTTCATCGTGGTGGGGATAGGGTGGAGGAGTTTGCAGAGCTGAAGCTGATGGTGATAGCAGTCTTGAGTATTATGGTGAGACGTGTGGGAGAGAATGTTGAGAACATGGTGGCCATGGTGATATTGGAGTAGGCAGTAGCGTGTTTTGTTTAGGAGGAAAAGATTAGGAGGGATGGTAATTAGTTTAGGGGGATGGTAATTAGTTTAAGGGTATTGATGTGTTAATTAAATAGTTAATGTGTTTAATTAATTAGATGAATGTTTATTAACCCAAAACTAGTTCATACGAGGTCGGATTCGAACGTCGTTTATTGTGTTGCACTCGTACGGACATTATCTTCGCAATGGAGTTAGTTTGGTTAGATTTGGAGCAAGTGAAAATTTAGGTTACAGTCGAAGGCCCCTTCGATTTTAGTCTAAATTGGAACGTTTCGGCAAAAACTGGAATCAGTGTGAGTTTAACCCACCTTAAATTTTATTATATCATATTTATGATGTTATAAACGTTTATTGATTGTTTGGATGCCAAATTGCTTGATTGTTTGTTTGGTTGGATTTCCATTCGAAAAATGATGACATATTAAATTGATTGTTATAAACCTATATGATTATATATATATATATATATATATATATATATATATATATATATATATATATATATATATATATATATATTAGACACGTGCGATGCACGTGCGTATGAGGAGTTGGTATGAAAAACACTGCTTGTAAGGTTTTTTGGATGTTGCAAAATGACATTGACATATACGTAATGTTGTATTTTCTTATATGTGTAAATGCACAAATCAATCATTTGTCGAAACGTGAATGAGACTAAGTTATTTTAGAAAACAATTAAACATATAAAGAAAGTAATCAACTATTACATCAATATATTGAGAAATGTAACAAATATTAAAATTAGCACTTCAAGTAATTTGGAACTTAGAAAACTTGCATCATCTCTATTTCAAAAGTAAAAATAACTATATTAATATATAGAGAATGTTCCTGTCCTCAATAAAGATCACATTTCAGTTAAGGATCACTAACTCTAGTGGTTAGAGATATGAGCTTTAGACAAAGGTTTTAGAGATCACGGGTTCGAACCTTTGAGACGTCATTATGAATGCTGCTTGAATAAAGTATCACTCATGTTAAAATACCGGAGAAACTGCCAGCAAGAAAGACTTGTAGTTTCAAGGGTAGATTATGGTGCTAATACTTCATTATTAAAAAATATTATCTAACATTAATGATATAGTACTCAAATAATGATTGTCTATTACTGACATGCTGCAAGCTACAAAAGCACCGTGAAAACAAAAATCAATAAATAAGGAAAATAAGGGGGAAATCAAGCTTTGGCTGATACAACTTATGTTATAACTTGAAAATTGGTATGCCTAAAAGTAGCCATCTCTTCACGTTAACACATATAATTTTACTATAATCTATTTCATGACATTAAGGGAAAAAAGCAGTCATTCCATCAACTATTGTACTTTGTCTGAGAGTGCTAATTAAACTCTGCATTTGAGTGAATAGTTTTATTAATAAATTATAATATAGTAAGTTAGAAAACAACTAAAGTAATCAATCAAAAATTAATCGTTTAGCGATAGAGTTTTCCTTCATGGATAACTTAGTTTATATTATGCCGTGGACAACTATTTCAAATGTGACTTGATCACTACTGAAAATAACAATCAAACATCACTTTTAATCAAATGAAATTTTAACAGAAACTAAAACGTTCAGTGACCTTCCATAGTTCTATATAAAGCTTTAAATAATATTCATCGTATACATTTAAGAGTGCGTATATATAAACATATACCTACAGGCAAATACAGAGAATTAATCACCATTAATACTTTTTAAGTATAAATACAACAGAAGTTTAAATATTTCTACACAAACTCACCATCGCCTTAATCACCATATATTCAAAATGCCTACTACCATATTATTCTCAAATGAACCATATAACCACAAAGGTAAGGACAATAGTAATAGGTTTTTTTTCATAGGCAACGTAGAGTTTCAAATATATAGATCGCCACCACGTCTATCAGTCTCAACGGTTCGTCCTGTCGGTTTCAACAATCTGCAACAACATACTATACCACCATTCATCATCAGACCAGCAATATAACCAACAACACAGTTGTACAGAGATCTATAATTGATCATGTTGCACATTATTGTCAACGGTTGTGTTTCTTCAGCACTTCAGCTAGCACTCTTTAGTTCGCACTCTCGACACTTCAGCTCTCCAGCTGCTTGACTCTGATTAATGTTAAGTGTCAACAATTGCTAACCTTAGATGGACTTACTCCCCGATGTTGATTGATTGATTTTAGGCCAAATGCAGCTCATTGCTGATGTAGCAACAACAACAACTTCTCATCTCAGCATTTGCTCATCCCAATAACATCAATGACAACATGCAACCTCAGTTACATCAAAAGCAAAAGCATCAACAGCCTCTGCATCATCTAGCACAACCTTGCAACACCTTGTACGCAACAACTTGAAATCAACAAAAAAATCAAAAACCTGTTAAATGCCCCTTGTACGCACGCACGCCTCTTAGATCCATCGCATTGAAAACCTGTCTAGCGGCACAGCCATCGATATCTCCATTCTCTTAGTTACCGTTGTACTAATATAATAAAAACTTGTTATATTGCTTATTTTTCTATGCCATTTGTTGATCATAAAAAAAATGTTCACTGACTCAAAGTTCCACATATTGATTGAAACCAATTAATTGTCTTTATATGTGTTTGCGTAAGTTAGTGTTTTTCTTGGCTTGTCCAGAGATATAATTATAATCAACACTTGGAGTTATGGAAAGAAATTAGAATAACCATTATTATTTAACTAATACCGGATTCTTCAGGGAGGTATTGTAGAGTTCTTTCATGTATCCATATTTTAATCAAAGCATGGTTAACTATACAACATAATTAGCCAAACCATCAGACGAAGTAAAGAACTCAACCAATCATTTATTAATCCCGATTACTACTTATTAAGTAACCTTCATATTGGCATGAATACTAATGGGCATTTTACAAAATAGTTTGTTTTAAATGTACTATAAAATCTATAACATATAGAAGTGGCCAAAAATAGCAAATGGTTTGAGAAGTGAACATATGTAACTAAATGTGGATGAATGAATGTCAAGATGATAAATAAAACTTTCCTTATTGTTTAATATACACTCCAAGTGATCCATGAGAACAACAAAGGGCAGTAGAGGGTCTACCCATTAGTAAAACAAAAAAAATCTATAAAACAAAATTAAAACCTAAAATACTTCAACTATGTTGTAATGAGATAAACTATATAAACTTGAATAAATGGAAGCAAACCGATAACATTAGCTTGCCAACAATTGTGTTTTGTCTACAAACCACATTGCCACTTCCAGTATCACCTCTTCAGAGTATTCGGTACTTTGTTGAGTCATGAAAAAAAATCATTAGTCATTGGTGCTACAAAATATAATTACATGTAAAAAAAAAATTGATATACAAATCAAAACTAAATTTCCATTCACAATTGTTCCAAATGAAAAAAAGGGGGGAAAAAGGTTTTTCTACATAAGTATAATGCAACTATAAACTATTAAATGTCAAAATATTATTGATTTGCAATGTAAATTACCTTCCTCAAGTATTCTAAAGCCTCTGTGCTAACTTTGCATAGCTCAATAGGGAGGTGGACATCAGAAATAAAAACTCCATGGTGCTTTTCCTTGAGTAAACATGCTGCAGGGTTCATAAAGTTTTCTGCTAAATCTGGAACTTTTCTTACAATCCTTATCGAACATAAGGCGGCCTGAGAAATATTGAAAATTTACCGTTGAAGGAAATTGGAGATCATGGAGTCCAAGCATTCTAGTCAGAAACAAACATCAACTTAACCTCATTCAAGTCAAGAGATAATTAAAAAAAAATAGAAAAAAAACAGTGGTCTCTGTGTATATCTTCTTAAACATTAACTTATTTCGCTTAGTGGCCAGCACAGTTCAAAGTTGCATGAACTTCATCCAACTCTTTTGACAATTGTGAGTCGGCTTCAGACCCAGACTACAGTAAATTGTTAAGATTGTTTGTCTGCAATTCTTGTGCCATTTCAGCTTGATGGCATCATCATTTACATTGCTCTTTACATATACCTCTTGCAAAACAATAACTAAAATTGTGGACGCTTGCTGCCATTGGTTAAAGTTAGTAGAAAAAATGGAATGAATAATTACCACATCCAAACAACTAAATAAATTGACTTCCAAAGTAGAAAAACTAATCATATCATACACAAATCATAAGGTCTGCTGATTCAGCTTGTAATCAGTTACAATCGTACGAGTGACAACAATCAGTTTCAAATGGATACTCAATAATAAGAAATGATTATAATAAGAAATGATTTACCCATAAATAAAGTACCTTTTTCTTAATGTTTGGATCTCTATTAAGTAATAGTCTTTCCACTTTTGGAGCAAGATCTCTTGCCATTTCTGCTGAACATATATTCCCTAGTGCACAAAATGCGAGACCAACAATATACTGGTTGGAGTGATTCAGATCTCTAATGCAGTTAGGGATACAAACACCCAAAAAAAACAGTATGATAGCGTTGCAACTAAAACTAAAACCGAAACTAAAACTTCCAGCGAGGATTATATTCAAAGACAATATGGGATAATGCTTTATTTCAATTGGGCAAAACTGGAAACCTCTAAAATGGTGAGAGAGAGAAACACACTATACAATAGCTTACCTAGTCATAATTATAGACTCAATACAGAAAAAATATGACAGCATGCCAATGTTTAGTATTGAATCTGATATATATTTTCATATGATGTTGTGCATCATAACCAACCCAAATTTTCGGAGGCAGCGATAAATTTGATGAAAACATTGGCATATTAGAGAATATTGTTTCAAAGAATTAGTAACCAGGCACTTCTTGCCTTTCATCAAGAAGCAGCATAAGACCCAAATATCCAATGCGTTTCTCTGGAAACCCCGATGAAGCTATTAATTTTAGGCATTCCATTTTCCCGAAATGAGTGGGATAACCAAGCATGAGAATGAACGTGAGTTTTGCAAGGTTACAATGTCGATAATCAACTGAATAGTATTGTATCTGAAAATGTAACCAGCAGTCGTGTGAGCATAAAATTTTTTGCATAGCCAATAATTATCCGTAAAATTTACTTACTGCTTTAAATATATTATCGATTGTTTATTTCTCAGATTATATGTTATTTTTCCTTAATGATCAACTATATAACCAGCATCTACAAATTTCCAACACTAAAGATGGGAAAGCATACCATAGAATGTCAGAATCCCAAGCTGCAAGGAAAGGATCAGTCTGAGACATGGATTATTCAATAGTTAACAGCTTCTTTTGTTGAAAATTTAGTGCTTCCTGCATTCACATATAAAACAAATTATGTTGGTTTTATAAATTTCATGGCAGTTATAACTGAAAATCTCAGAAAACCAAAACCTCGTTGAACTTGAACCCCTACGATCATCAGCAGTTATGTCTTAAGCTACTTCGAAAAGGCTAGAAGAGAATCCATCTGGGCAAGAAAATCTATCAGTACTTATATACAATAGTTGCTCTATATCTTTTATAGTATGTTCAATGAAGATGAAAGGGTTCATTTCAGAGACATAGTTAGGACTCGAGAATTGCGTTGAATATATTATAAATGATCAAAACAGAAACCTTGAGAACCAACCGAAAAGGGAAAAAAATATGTACCAATCTTTTTTATAGTTCTGGTAAGATCTTTTCCCTAGTTTTTATATGATGATACTTTGAAATAACAATTTTTATATGGTTATTAATATAGTGAACATCAAACCAGTCAAGTGCTTTTGTCTCCCACGTTCAAACTTTCAATTCCAGATTTTGCTTCGAGAAAAATTATATCCTCATTCGGAAGAAATTTTTCCTGACATTTTCATATCATAATTCACATGTTATTCAATTTAACAATGCCATCTACCGTCATTTTAGTAGCCACCAAGCTATTCCAGAAGTTGAATATGTTCTGGATTTTTAAAACCATTTAAAGTCTGTGTTAGAAATATTGGTGTTGCATCGGATGCTTTACAACATGCTTTTCAGTTTATTTGAACAACTTTAGAAGGGGGCAGATTTCCGAAAAAATGGATCTGCTTCATGAACCAGACCAAATTCTAGGTAGATGGTCTCAAATTTGTATTTGCAAGCAAGACCACACTCCATGCATGCACTCATACATGTATTTGTAGGTGACACGCTCGCAAAGATATATATCACATACAAAGATCAGCTGCATATCATTTTTGCTACCTCTTAAATCTCATAATTTCAGTCACATGTTCTGATTTAGATAATCATACTTTCTCTTTTGTCATTTCTTTCTATTATTTAACTCAGAACATGTAGCATTAATATGTCATTATATGCATCAATTCATTAATATCATAATCTAATTAAAAGTAATGCAATCGATACCTTAATCTAATTATATCTAACAATCACTGCTCTGATCAACATCATCTTGGAGAACTTTGAATGCACAATAACTATATCCTAGTGTAAGGAACATCTCCGCTGCCATACTTCAGGTAATTTTCATATAAGGGAATACACTGCTACCATACTTCAATAATAAGCATATAAGTGAATACCTCTACTACCATATTTTAAATAATAAGCATATTTTGTAGTTACAAACTTACAATTCAAATAAAGACTTATCCTAGTATAAGGGATAAATCTAATGTCATGCCTTAGGTGATAAGCATATCTTTGAAGAATTTCACATACATCGATAAGAGAATATAATGGGGTGATATCATGAAGTTTCATATTCAACCATAATTTTCTCACAAACCCGTACAGTGGCATTTGAAAAAAAAATCAGGCATAAATCAGGGAAAAAGAAACTTACCTGAACCCTCTACGTGCATACTTCAACCAAATCGCTGTACACAAACATAAATTCAACAATGGTTATTTAGATCAGAACATAGTTTCGAAAATCTCCAAAGATGTGAACCCATATAAATTTTCTCGTGATCCCACATAACATGCGATTGAAATTACATATGTTATATGAGTTTACAGAAAGTATGAGTTTGCAGAAAGATATGCTTTCTGTGAACCCATGTTTTATACAAAGATCGGCTGCATAACATACAAAGATATGCTTATAACATGTGTTTTACGGCCTATCTTTCTGTGAACCCATGAAATATAATCACACTTCTACAAATTTTGTGTTCAACAATTCTTTGTATGTTTTCGATCTTCTGTGAACTCATGAAATATAAACATATCAAGATAAGCCGATCTTTCTATGAACTCGTATAATAAAGAAAGCATATCTTTCTGTCTGTGAACTCATGAAATATAATCATACTTTCTGTGAACCCATGTTATAAGCATATATTTGTATGTTATGCAGCCGATCTTTGTATGATAATCATACTTTCTGTGGACTCATAACTTTCGGATTGACAATAATTTTCTCATGAACCCATATAACGTAGTTACCATTAGAAGAAAAACACATTATATAAAGTAAGTTGAAAAGTAGAGAAGAAACCTTATCCAAACTCTCTGTCGCCATACATAAAATAGCCGATGTCTGCTCCAAAGATGGACCTAGTTTTCTCATGTATTTTTAAATTTATGAGGTTGGAAGGCAAGGCAAGGAAGAAGTGGGGTTGGTAATCTCAGGTGATGCAATGGGTTGGGTAACCTATCTATTCTGAAAAGAATTGAAAACATGGTGAAGACTGAAGAGTGGGATTGAAAATGTGGCATAGAAGGAAAAGCTAGATCTATCCTGATTCATTTATTATTTTATTTTTTACAGAGGAAGGGCAGTTTTGACAACGTGAAAAAGACTTCACTTCCCAAGTATTTGCATATATAAGATACGAGTATGGTGGCACGCTCCGTTGGACGTGTGGAGAGCAAATTTTATGTTTGTTATGGTTGTCGTGTTGTGGGTATGGTAAAGTGTTTCTTAGTGATGGGAAAAAGAAGGAAATGATATGGCAACCAAGCAGAAATAAAGTATTAAATTTTAGTCCAACTAAAATATATGTGTGAATAAACTGACATAGAGTGTGTGTAGGTAGGTGGAGTAATTGTTCCAGCCTCAACCTAATTTAATACTTGTTTGGTTGTGTTAATTTACCGTAGAGAATTGTATATGCAGTTGATGTTAATTGGTCACTTGCTTTTGTTTGCACAGTATAAAATATGATGAGTGGTGAAGGATAAAAAATTGTTGTTGATTGGTATAAAAGTTTGTTAATTGGATGAGCTAACTTGTAGCTTTGTGAAAGTAGCAAAAGGAGCATTGAAATCTAAGTTTAAAGAGAATAGAATAATTGGAGAGGAAGCATGTAATTGATAGTTAACGTAAGTTGGTAGAGCAGAGTACTGGTTGTTATTGGTGAGGAAGAAAATAAGCAAGCAGTACAGTAAATAGTTGGGTAGACGGACAGTAGATTATATAGAGTACTAAATGTTATAAAACAGAGGAGTCATGGTAGCTAGTTTATTGGCAGTTGCAAGTTGAGAAAATATGTCGTGGAGCAGTAGGAGAAGCAAATGTTGTAGTAGCAAGCAGCACAATCAGTTGTGAGAACGCTCAGCAGGAAAACGCTCAATAGCTTTATCGCACTCTTCGATCTGTGAGAGAAGGTAAAATGGGTTGGAAGTTAGAATAAGCGTATAGTTGTTGAGTAGTAGGATTATGTGATAAGTATAGGGAGTTATGTGTTGCATACCACTTGAGGTGTGAAGAAAACATCCCAATTTTCGTCTGGCTGATAGGGTGGACACTGTTCGTGCTTGTTATGAATTTGGGGTTGTTTTGCAAATGTAGACGGTTGTTCTACCTTGAAGTTTTGCTGTGTAGTAGTAGGTGTTGTTATGCAATTCTTAAAATGTTGGTGCGCAATATCCGGTGGTGACGTAGAGGAGGGAAGCTGTAGCAGGCGGTCTGCATTGGTACTTTTGTGCAACTCGTCCTCTGAAGCCCAAGGCGGTGATGCATCAACTATTTCAGCAAGTGGTAACTGTAGAAGCTTTGATGCACGGGTGCATTTTCGCTTTGTTCTGTCTGTGGAAATGGTAGGCGGACCTTGTTGAATGGTTGTTGAACATTTGCTCTGCGTGGACGGAAATAAATTACCAAAATTTTTATGGGGTAGAAGTATACAAATTAAGTATGAAAACATGGTAGAATTAAGGGTGGAGCGGAGGAAGTTTGATTAAATTTGTGGACATGTGGGATGAACGGACGGTGGTTGGAAGTAGTTGCATTAGAAAATTAAGTACGCGTAAGTTATGCAGCGAAAGTGGTTTTACTGTGACTGTGCTGTAAGTGGTAGAAGTAAGAGCTAGTTAACGCACTGATGTACTGTGCAGTAGGAGGTGTAATGGT